>CM053026.1:420486524-421080102 GCA_028564925.1 Lithobates sylvaticus | reverse complement strand
CTGTCCACCCTTCCCACCTGGTGCCACCCAGCGTAAGGAAGGACGTTTTAGAGGGCAGAGACGTTAACCTGGCCTCACTCATGATCTCGGTCCATGACTTGGCCGAGAACAAGGCCTACACCTGGGGGGACGTCTCGGTGGTTTTGAAAGCAAAGTATCCGAGGCTCAACAGAAAGCTCACGGTGCCCGAGTTTACGCTCGCCTTCGGCATGTTCAGGGACGTGCTGTGCTCAGCCTCCCCCGGCAGACGGGAGGAACTGGACCTCTACCTCCATTTGATCGTAGACCTGGGCCACAAATACGGTGGCTCAGCGTTCTACGATTATCATCGGTCCTTCTCGGCCAAAGCCGCGGCCAGATTTTTACAGTTTCATTTGACAACGGACTGGAGCGTAGTGGACACGGAATTGTTCTGCCGCCACTTCGCGGGTCTACGCTCCCCGCTATGTGCTGTCTGTCAGTCAGCGTCCCACACCATGGTCTGGTGTGCCAACATAGCCTCTGTCCATCCGATAGCTAGCACGGCCTCTACCAGCACGAACCAGGCTCAGCAGGCCCCGGCGCAAGGGCAGAAGGTGGACAAGTTGGGACGTCCGGTGCGGATGGTTGGGGGAGCCGCCATTTGCAACAATTTCAATTACGGCTCCTGCAATTTCAGCCAGTGCCGGCTCTTGCACGTTTGCACCCTATGCCAGAGGGCGCACCCCAGGATCCTATGTGAGGTCAAACAGAAGAAACCGTGACTAAGCCGGGTCAATGTCCTTTGGCTCGATGTTTACTTGACCTCACACCCCACTCCGTCACTCGCCAGCTACCTCATCCGGGTTTCACCGATGGGTTTCATACCGGGCTCATCACCCTGCCCCACTCCACCCACGAATGTCCGAACCTACGCTCAGCAGCAACAGATGAGCCAGCGATCGACGTCCTTCTGCAGACGGAGTTGGATCGGGACTTCATGATAGGCCCGTTCAGTCAGTCTCCCTTTAGCATCTGGAGGGTTAGCCCTATCGGGCTTGTACAGGGAATATTTTCAAATAAAAACGTCTGGTGTATGATCTGTCAGCGCCTCATTTCGTTCCCAGTCTCAACTCGCTCGTCCCCTCCGAGGAGTTCTCGCTGAAGTATACTTCGGTAGACATGGCTTTCCAGGCCATTCTCAGGGCGGGGGCGGGTGCTTGGCTCTCGAAGGCGGACATGTTCGACGCCTTCAAGCTGCTGCCCATTCATCCTTCCCCGTGATGCTGGCACGGCGTCAAGTGGAGGGAGCGATATTATTTCGCGACCAAATTGACCTTCGGGTCTAAGAGTAGTCCTTGGGCAGCCAGGGCAGATCTGGTCATGTGGGAACACTTTCTTAGTAATTGGAACGGTGTGTCCCTGTTCATCCCAGTCGTGTCCACGCAGTCACCTCAGGTGGTGACCGATGCGGCGACATCCACAGGATGCGCCGCCATTTTTGGCCATTTGTGGTTCGCCGCCCCTTGGCCACTTCAAGCACTAGCCACACCAGGCTTCACTACCACGTCAGCCCTCTTTGAGCTCTTCCCCATCGTAGCAGCCGCTCACCTATGGGGTCACCATTGGTCTGGACAGACTGGGGCTTTCACGACAGACAATCAAGCCACAGCCAAGATCATCAGCAAGGGCAGGTCTAAAGCCAGGCCCGTCATGTCCTTCCTCCGCAGACTGGTCCAGCTATCCCTACAACATCAGTTCAATGTTTACTGCTCATTCGTTCCAGGGAAGTTTAACTCAGCAGCGAACGCACTCTGTTTTAACTTTATTTCTTCCTTTGAACAGATGCCAGGAGCCTACCATCTTTCAGCCACTATCCCGGATTGGTCACAACTGACCTTGGACTAGCCCCACATCTACGCTCAGCTTCCAACATCATTAACGCCTCGCTTGCCCGCAACGCCCGCCGGGCCTACCGGACGGCCTGGAGGGCGTTTAACGAATTCCTGCCCCATCGCCCTCGGGAGTCTTCCAGCCTCAAGCAGGTTCTAGCGTTTATCGCTTATTGTCATTCTCACCTAGCACTGTCACACAGCGCGATACGCCAGTACGTGGCCGGGGTGCCGCACTACTTGTCACTTCAAGCCCCCGCGAGGCCTTCGGTGTTCTCCTGCCACGCAGTGAGGGCTCTACTACGTGGAGTTCAGAAACACCAGCTGCCAGTCAGCCCGAAGCGGCTGCCTATCACGGGGGAGATCTTCAAGGGGATGTCTGACATCCTGGATAGGTCCCCTTTCGGTCTCCTCCTCAGCACCGTCCTGCAGGCTGCGATACACATGGCGTTTTCCGGGTCTACGGCCCAGCGAGTTCACTCGCAGCCACCCAGCCGGTCCAGTCTTGCATAGAAGTAGTCTCTGCCGCCACCAGGATCACTACGTCCTTCACTTGGCGACATCCAAAACTCAGCAGCGAGGTTCCGGAGTAGATGTTCACCTGTACAGGACTCACAACAACTGGTGCCCAGTTGCCGTGTTAAGCCGCTTGACGGCACTGCTATCCGACCGCCCAGGGTCCAGTCCGCTTCTACCCTTTCCGGTAAAACCCCTCAACTCGTCACAGTTCATGGAACATGTCCGGGTCCTTCTCGGCATTCTTCAGTTGGACCCCAGCCAGTACTCCGGGCATTCATTCCGGATCGGGGCGGCCACGACGGCCTCAAGACAGGGGGTTCCGGACCATGTGATCAAGAAACTGGGTCGATGGAAATCGGCCTGCTTCTCTCGCTACATACCTAACCCACAGTTAGAGATGGCTCAGGCCTTTGCTTGACTTGCTCAGTGACATTACCTTTAATAAATAATTATCCCCTACCTGAAGGTTTTTGCCCCCTTATTTTTGGTGTACCATACGGTAGACCAAGGCACACTTTCAGGTCTATTTCATGTTGGTTAGTTTTGTGTTGTTCCTATGTGTTATCGTTACTCATGTCGTCCGTAGGGCTCTAGACCATAAATTGGAAGGCCGGGTACCGGCCTGAAGTTATGGGAGGAGCCCGGAGGGTATTTAAGCAGCCCAAAGGCCGCCGGTCTTTGTCGGTTTCCTGTGCGTGATACCCACCCACCCTCCCCTTTTTAAAAAGCCTCTTCCAAGTATTCTTACCCCAGACTGAATACTCATTCCACATTATTCCATAAACTACTTCTTATCATTCCTTATCTAGGGTATGCCCCCTTATTTTGGTGTACCATACGGTAGACCAAGGCACACTTTCAGGTCTATTTCATGTTGGTTAGTTTTGTGTTGTTCCTATGTGTTATCGTTACTCATGTCGTCCGTAGGGCTCTAGACCATAAATATGTTATAGTGTAAAAGCTAGGGCGTCTGTAAATAGCCCATAGGGTATGTATTCAGGGTAGAATCTTGAGAATCTAACTGGGATAGATGGTGTATAAATGGTATGTATTAAATAGACTGTCTCTACACCCTGGGAGCTGAATCATTTAGAATCGGGAGATTCAGTGTATGGACATGAGTGAATTAGTGACCTAAATTATTAATACAAAATGAACCAGCTGAACAAATAAAAGAGAAGAGAAAAAAAAGAAAAAAAAAACCCACAAAATGGTTTGTGGTAATCAGTAGGAGTATTAGGCTGAAGACAGAAAGGCGTCAAAGTATACTATAACTCCAATATACTGCCAGCCCCCCCCCCCCCCCCCCCTCCTCTATTCTAAGCAAACTTATTGCATAGTTATATCTAACAAACCATTTTAAATACATTGTTATAATAAAACAGTAATATTTCAGTGATGAGGATAGTGGTGGTCAGTATTGGTTAAAAAAGAAAAAAGAAAAAAAAAAAAAAAAAAAAAAAAAAGAATATATATATATATATATATATATATATATATTTATATATATATATATATATATATATATATATATATATATATATATATATATATATATAATAAAGTCTTAAAGGTTGCAATACTAAATTATAGCAGTAGATGGCAGTATTGCACCATAAATGATTATGTTCCAATGCCAACTGAGATAAATAGCATATAGAGATTTACATGCTAAGAAAGCATGTGCTTACTGTTATGGAATGGTGATAGGAAAAAGAAAAAAAATCAGAAAAATAAGAATGACAAAAATGGATAGATATGAAAAAGAAAAATAGAAAAAAAATAAAATAAATAAAAAAAATAAAATAAAAAAAATTGTAGGTCAGTCATTGAGAGGTCCCGGGTATTATGAATGTCAGAAAAACCTTTGGTTGGTTATGATTCAGTTAAAGTTCAAAACTCCAGCTTCGTGTCTGAATCTGCGCCTGTCTGAGCGTGATGCTGGGGTGTTCCATATAGGAGCAGGGCGAGATGAGGATGGGGTACGTGGGAGATTGCCTGCATCTAATAGACCCAGCTTAACTAGGATGTCTTGACCTTCCGGGATTGTGGTGGCAATGTAGGTAGTGCCATTATGGGGTACAATCAGTTTGAAAGGAAAGCCCCATCTATATCTGATCCTTGCTGTGGAAAGCACTGTTGTAATCTCCTTCATTTTTCTACGTCTGTCCAGTGTTGCTTGAGAGATGTCTGGATATATCTGTAGCTGCACTCCATCCAACACAATGTTTCCCAGACCTCTGGCTGCTCTCATAATGTCCTCCTTTACCAGGAAATCTTTCATGCATAGCACTATGTCCCTGGGGGGTTTATCAGGGGGAGGTTTAGCTCTTAGTGCTCTGTGGATGCGGTCACAGATGGTCACATGCCTGAGCATTTTGTTCTGGTAGTAGAGATAGAAACAGCTTGTTTGCATATGCTGTTAGATCAGTAATGGTTTCTGGAACTCCTCTGATTCTGAGGTTAGACCTCCTGTTCCTATTGTCCAAATCTTCCACATGCTCCTGCAATTGTGTGAAAGCTGATGAGAGTGACTCATGTTCTCTGGACAAATCATTAAATGCAATGGACAGTTCATCATGCTTGTTTTCTAGCAGGTCAGTTCTTGTCCCTAGGGCAGCAATTTCCTGAGACAGTGTGTCTGTGGATTTCTGAATCTCTGCTTGGAACTTATTTAATAGTTTGGAGCACATGGCTTCCAGACTGACATCTAGATCTGCCTTAGTCAGTGGGGGGTACTCACTGTTTTCTGCTGAGCCCGATTCCAGTGCTGGTTGTGGATGTGGTAGAGCAGAGAGGGAGGAAGGAGAAGAAGGCATCGTGCTGGCGCCATTTTTAAACATCCTGCTGTGCTCCTGTGACCTGAGGCAGTAATAAGTGAGATTTTTCTGGTTTTGGCTGTTCCTCCGTCCTTTCTTCTTAGTAGACGGCATGCACAGGTTCTAATGTGCGGGGGTGTTAAGGAAGAGGTCGTTTTTTTGTTATAATTGCCCCGTTTTTGTGGCTTTTAGCCCTGTAAGGAGCAGAGCTCTCTTCAGAAGCTGCTGCTCCGTCCCATGCGGCGCATGGGCCCCTCAATTTAAACTATTTAATGCTGATGTTCTGACTTTGTCTGAAGACATAATTTCAAAACCAGTTCTTTCCAGACCTTATCTATCCTGTGGTGATCATGACAAACAAGACCCTTAGATGTCATCATCAGATAAGAGTCCTCCTTTACATTAGATGTCACCACCAGAGCCCCCCTTTACATTAAATGTCACTATCAGATCAGAGACCCCTTTTACATTAGATGTCCCCATCAGAGTCCCCTTTTACATTAGATGTCCCCATCAGAGTCCCCTTTTACATTAGATGTCCCCATCAGAGTCCCCCTTTACATTATATGTAAAGGGGAACACAATGGCAAGTGCTCCCAGGAACGTTACCTAAAGTGCTTTGTGAATGTTAGATGGCAGGTGTCGCAAAATATGCACATGTTTTCCCACTACGTGCATAAGGCAGCATAATTATTTCAAGAGAAAGCCCTATGCATGACAAAGGCAACAAAGTAGCTCATATAGCCTTTTGAACGTTGAGTGTTTTGCTTTTTTGTAACTGCGTGTTTGTATGCTTCTGTTTTTTTAAAACGCACGCACACTCGCCACGTTTGGGGTTTTATTAACAATGAATGTCACTGCAAGCCTGAAACTTTTTTGCGCTTTTTGGCAAATGCACGCAAAAATGCACAAGTCTTACATGAAGGTGAACTTGAAGTACAGCTCTCCGAGAGCAGAGTGTCAGGGTGAAGAGGGAAACAATGGATCACTTCTGGCTTTAGTGCCCCTTCAATGAAGAAGTCTATAAAGTGGTGGGGAGGGCTCTGAATATTCCTTTCCTGTCCAGCATGTCCTTTGCTGAGTGGAGAATTGCATAATCGCAGAAGATTTGATTTGTACACTCTTTTTATTGTCAGTCTAGTAGTCAAATATTTCACCTGAAATGCACTGTGTCAGATATCCCTTTGTTGGTGCCTGTGGGAGGAAGAGTATCTCATCTTTGGTGTCAGTGGAAGGAATAGGGCCCCAAGGGCCAGATAAAGCAAAGGGTCTGGAGAAAGGCATGGAGGAATATCAGACCTGTAGCTAAAGCTGTTTGTTGATCTCTGGGTGGTGGGTCCTTTCCCCATTTCTTTCTTCGACACTCCCTTAGATTTTGCGTATGAGCATCTTTTTTTGAAAAAAGGCTATGTACACTTGATGGTCTATGTTTCTTGGTATCAATATAAATAAAGTTCTTTGAGTAAAAATATGTAGAGTACATTGGTGTATAAGTGAATTTCATTGCCCGGGAATATAAAGAAAAAACTATATATATATATATATATATATATATATATATATATATATAATTTTCTTTATATGTTATAGTACATGATCTGTTATGGATATTAAGATCATTTAATAATTGATTAATTTTGTAAAAATTTGATGGAGCTGTGTTTAATGATTGTGAGACTTACAACAAATAAAAAATCGACATGGAGCTCTGAAGAGAGTTTTCAGAGCATGTCATTACCAAAGTAACCTGTAGTGGTGCTGTTGAGCAGCCTTCACAACTCCAGATCACTGAACTTTGAAGCCCGGTTCACACTGCTGCGAGTTGATAAAGAATGCAATGCGTTAAAAAAAAACAAAATTGCATGTCATCCTTAAAAGTCATTGTTTTCAATGACGGTCATTCACATCTATGCATTGTGAGTCCTCTACGAATTCGATGCGATAATAAAAAGGGCTGTGTGTGAGTTTAGAGCGTTGCGAATATAGTCTCCATAGACATCAATGCAAATCCTTCAGGAATCGCTTTGTTGGTTCAGATATGCTGCAAATTACTCACCTCTTGCTCCTCCTCCCAGTTCTGCCCCCTTGCTTCCTGTATCCTGTCTCGTGCTGTTGTGGAAAATTTTATGAAGATGTATTGTCCTAAGTGTCTCCCAGTGTTAGCGCTCCCGCAGCCCGCTCTAAAGAACTGACTGGGGCAGACTGACGCTGGTTTGGTTGTGAAAAGCTCCTTGTGAGATGTAGAGAAGTGTTTGTGGAGTGGGGACATGTCCGCCAGCTAAGGGCCCCTGTGCGATGCACAGAACGATCATCTGGTGGGGGTGTGTTCGCTCTGCAAAGACATTATCGATTTAACGAGTGTGCGCTCGTGTCGCCCCTGTATGCCTGATCAACATATTTGTGGCCCCATGATTGTACACCTGCAGAAAGTCTCTCGTCCACAAGGAAGGGTAACATAATCAACTCTGGATCTCTGGAACAATGCATAATAAGGATTCCTATCAGCGGAATTGTAGTCATCGTTCATTGGTTGTTGACAATTGTTTGAGTATAGCCTCATATATTAATAAATAATCTATAGTATAAAGGTACCATCATCCAAACTGATATGTGGAAAATTGGAAAGGTGGAAATGTGGGGACAGTTGCTGATGCTGACCAATGCACATTGTTGTGGAAATTTTTATGAAGATGTATTTTAATGTATTTTCATAATAGTCTCCCAGTGTTAGCGCTCCCGCAGCCCGCTCTAAAGAGCTGACTGGGGCAGACTGACGCTGTTTGGTAGTGAAAAGCTCCATGTAGAGAAGTGTTTACGTAATGGGGACATGTCCGCCAGCTAAGGGCCCCTGTGCGATGCACAGAACGATTGTCTGGTGTGGGTGTGTTCGCTCTGCAAAGACATTGTCAGTTTAATGAGTGTGCGCTCGTGTTGCCCCTGTATGTCTGATCAACATATTTGTGGCCCCATGAGTGTACACCTGACGATAATCTCTCATACACAAGGACAGTAGAATAGTCCAGGTATGCGTTGTTCTCTGGAACAACGTATAATAAGGATTCCTATCAGCGGAAATACGGGAGTCTTTTGGGTTTTTATGGTCGAAGACGGAGTCCATGTTTGAAAGCCACGTGGCTTCTAAAAATATGCATGCACCCTGTCTCTGCTCAGACACGTCTATAAGACTCCTGTAGTCATTGTTCATTGGTTGTTGTAGTTCCTGTGTTGAAAGTCATGTCTTTATTTGGTCATGTCCTTATATGGTCATTTCCTGTGAGGTCACAATCTGTGTAGGAGGCAATTAGCTGTTGGAGCCAATCCCTCCTATTTGTAATTTCTTTTGTTGTCTTTAAATAAAAGCAGAGGCACTGCTAAGAAGGGCAGTGATGCTGAGATGAGGACGTAAGAATGTGGTAATGTCTGTTTACTGGGGAATGGGGAACCAGAGGGGAGACATACGATCAAAAGGTACATTATATCATTAGATAGAATGTGTGCTTACGAGCACAGGAGATATGGCTGTGCATAGCGTACAGCCTAATTTTGCTGACGGCCAGTCAGGACCTTAGGAGTGAACACGGCCTCCTTTAGCATCGGATCAGCAGAGGGAGAGAATGGGTCCATGGTCCGATGTGTTGGGGAGGCTCTGCTTTGCAAAAGAACAAATTTTTCAACTTTTTGAAATCATGGTACTCTGGAAATTTGATCATATGTCTAGTGTGTGTGTCTGTGTGTGTGTGTGTGTGTCTGTGTGTGTGATTTGTATTTACAAGCTTGAATGTTTGTGTAAGGAGAGTTTGCTGTGTGTATGTGTAAGTAACTGTATGTTGTGTAATAAGTATATGAGAAATAGAAATGGATGAATTGAGATTTTTTTACCTTTTTGTAATATTTTTTTAGAAAAGCTTTTGGTTTGAAGATGGCTGCTGCATATGCAAGTGATCAGGCATAGCTGGTCTATCAAACACAATGGGAACTGTGGGCTACTCCCTGTGCACAATAGCAAGGGGGGAGCTTTCTTTTGTTTTGAGATGAAAAGACTATGCAAGCATCACTGTGGGCAGGCTAGGATTGCTGTTTGTATTTCTCAAATGTTTTTTTCTGTGAAAGCTGATGTGAACTTTGTTTGAGTTGTGGTTTATGTGGCGTTGCTGTGTGATTGGAGAGAATGTGTTGTTTGGTTGGCCAAGGGTCTTCTAGTGACTGTTCCTAAAATGTTTGTAAGTGTTCATTTTGATGTCTCAATTGTTTACATTTTTGTAGGGAGAAATCCTGGTTTGTGTTGGTTTCCTAAAATGTTTGTAAGTGTTCAATTGGCATCTCAAATGTGTAATTTTGTGGGGAGAAGTTTGCGTAGCTAGTGAAGTAATTTCGGTTTTCGCAGGAAAATGTGCCATCTTGTCGTGGCCTGGCTTTTGTAGTCTGCCATGTGGCCATGGTAGGCGGCCATTTTGAGAACCTGTGGGTCATCCTTGCTCCAACTCTTTTGTATGTGTGTAGCCATGCGGTCTACTTTGCATTGTTTTGGGTTGTATCGCTTTAGCTGAGTTTTTTTCTATCGCTAAATAGCTTGCGGTAGTAAAAAAAGGCTTTGATAAAAGGGGGGGGTAACTAGTGCGCTCAACCAATAATGAATAAATATATGAGGAAAGCCGCCAACATATAAGTGATCTCACACTGCAAATAGATATGTATATTGGGGGGTATGTGGCGCTAACCACTATATAGATAACCTCTGGGAACTCTTCAGGCGTGTAAATTCCAAAAGATGGGTGACCTTAAGTGTAACTCGATCAATTTTACATATCATGCAAATATCATATCTGAATGGATAAACAATATATCAACAAATGACAATATCTTCAATGGCAATAAAATAAATATATATAATGTGAATAAAGGGATAAGTGCAGAAGTGTGATCAATAAAAATGACCAATAAAAGTGTGCTGGGATGAAAATCTCTAAAGCCCCATACACACGCTCGGATTATCCGAGGACCAGGTCCGTCGGATCATGTCCGTCGTACTTTGTCCGATGTTGGTTTTGCGTACACACGGTCGGACAAAGTTGTCGGAAAATCCGATCATTCTGAACGTGGTGACGTTTGTTGCCTACGACGGGACTACGTAGAGGCTAGTAGCCAATAGCTTTGGTCTTGTAATGTGATCTGAGCATGCGTAGCACTTTGTCCGTCGGAATTCGCTACACACGATCGGATTTGGTGTGATCGGACTTTGTTGTCAAAAAATCTATCCATCAGGAGATAGGACTTTGTCCGTCGGACAATCCGATGGAAACTGTCCGATAGTGCCTACACACGGTCGGAATTTCCGACAACATTGTCTGATAGGACAGAATCCATCGGAAAATCCGACCGTGTGTATGGGGCTTTAGAATTGATAGCAATGTGATATTATGGTAAATAAATGACCATTAAGAACGTGCTGAAATAAAATCTTCAATGATGACGATAAAACATTGTGATGTAAAATCCCAGACAATGTGATAAATTAACTAAAATCAATAAGAAGGAAATACCTTCTGTGAATATAAAACGTATGAGTCTAAAGTGCACAGTGCAACGTGCAAAAAATAGTGAGAAAGAAAGGCTTTGGTTTTAAAACTTGTTTTATATTATTCGATCATGTAACTACTGAGACATCATACAACTGTTGAAATAGACAACAGAAGGCAATCCCCATTTTATTTTTATTTATTTTTTGTGATTATTTAGGAAGCTACATTGTTTTGTAGCGAAAACAAATGGAAGTGCTCTTTGTAGTTTAGTCTGGCGATGCAGTGTATGGGCGTACAATGGAAAACGCTTGTGTATGCATACACTGTGAAGGGTAGAGACCTAATTCGAGGGGTGATAACACCTCGTTTTAGGGTTTCTAGTTGGGGGACTAGACCAGATATAGTGGTTGTAGTCTGTCGATCCACCGTAAAAGAAGACACCGGGCGGTGGTCTCCTAAATGGGTGCAATTGTTTCCCTGGATGCAGGTGTAAGATGATAATCGAATCGCCATGGACACTAGGAGGTCCATGCAAGGGAAGGAATTGAGGCTTCCCACAGTCAGACGGCTGCACAGTGAAATCTAGCTTTGGGGCAAAGGTCATGAAACCTCTAAAGGAATGGTGGTCTGTCAGGAGAACAGACCTTCCAGACGCATTGGCCGTGTTCCTGCACGCATGCGCGGCGGAACAGCGCTTCGGCGCATGCGCATTCGTGCTCCGGCGCATGTGCATTCGCGCACTGGCGCACATTTAGCGTCCCCTTGGCAGCCTATAAAAGCTGCTCTGGCGCACAGGTCCATTGCTGGTTTGTCTTCAGCTCCTGCTACTTGACCCTGTTCCTTGCATCTGTTTACCTGTTGTGACCCGGATTGTTCTTGACGCTGCTGCCTATCTCCTGGACCTTGACCCCTGGCTTGTTATACGGACTTTGCTTCTCTCCAGTGTTTGACCCCCTGCCTGTGACCCGGACTTGCCTTTCTGTCTCCTTGCCCTGACCCTCGGCCTTGTGACCCGGACTTGCCTTGTGTCTTTCAAAGACACTATACCTCTGCCTGTGTTAGCATCATAGACTGTCAGTGTTTGACCCTCAGCCTGGTTCAAGTCTACCTGTCTGCTGCACCTGTCTTCCTGCCAGTCCTTGCACAACGCCCTCACCCCTACTGGACCTTCACGCAAGCTCCACCTACCATCGGGGTAACCTGTGCCTCTTTGTGCCATTCGCTCCCTGCACCACCTCCAGGGTGAACCGCTCTCAGCATCTCGGCCTCGGTAAGTACGTCCGTGACAGTACAAACCATCCATGTCAGGGGCCAACAGAGCACGTTCCCCTCTTGAAATCCTGTGTCAACAAGTATCGGCTCTCACCGATGCAGTTCAAAAGTTGCAAGAGGGCTATACCCAAATTGACAATTGTCTCCAGCAGCTTGCCTGGCCATCTGCACCAGGTACCACAGCTCCTGCACCCACCAGTGGGGCCTCCTCTTCTGCAGTTCCTGCCGGCCCTACAGTGATCATGGCCTCCCCAGAACCCAGGGTCCCTACACCGGAGCGATTTTCTGGCGATCGCAAGAAATTTTGAGCCTTTAAAAACGCCTGTTCTCTGTACTTGGCCCTCCAACCCAGGACCTTTTCCTCCGAGGTGGTAAAAGTAGGCTTTATCATCTCTCTTCTGGCCGATGAACCACAAGCCTGGGCCCACAGTCTTATGGAACAAAGGAACCCTGTATTCAATTCTGTGGATACCTTTTTTCGAAAGCATGGGACAACTCTACGATGACCCCCGAAGGGTGGCCACGGCTAAAGCCACTCTACACAACCTTTCTCAAGGACGGAGGCCTGTGAAAGATTACACTGCGAAGTTCCGAAAATGGTCGGCCGACACCGCCTGGAACAGACCTGCCCTCAAATATCAGGTTCGCCAAGTGCTGTCAGAAGCTCTTAAAGATGAGCTAGCCCGGATGGACATCCCTGACACCTTGGAGGACTTAATACAAACAGCCACCAAACTAGACAAACGTATGCGGGAACGCCGCTCGGAACGCTTCCAGGCACCCCGTCCCAGCTGGATGCTACTTAAACCAGTTCCCGTCCATCCCTCCTACACGGCTCCACCAGTCTCCACTTCCGAAGTGGAGCCCATGCAATTGGGATTGGTTCGTGCTCCCCTCACCCCAGAGGAACGCTTACGTAGGCGACAGGCCAACCTGTGCCTTTATTGTGGGGGTTCAGGACATTTTCTCCGCACTTGCCCTGTGAGACCCAGTAAGTCTTATTCTCAGTTTATCATGAACTATCAAGTCTCCGGTTTCTCTCAAACTTACATCACCCTCTTTGTTTCTCTACAGCGGGAAAGGAGATTCGCCTGCCAGCCATAGTTGACTCTGGAACGTGCGGCTGCTTCCTGGATTCCTCACTTGCTGCCAGGCTACACCTTCCTCTTGTCTTTAAAAAACAAAGTCTCCAGGTACACCTAGCTGATGGGTTTCTCCCCCGCTCTGGACTTATTACTCAGGAAAACAGACCCATCCTTATCACAGACTCCAGGCATCAAGAATTTCTACGCCTCGACATTATCCCATCTCATATGTTCCCCATTATCTTGGGGCTTTCTTGGTTACAGACACATGAACCTCAGATCAGTTGGAAGAAGAAAGAAGTCTCCTTCCCTTCTCAGTATTTCTCCCAGCATTGCTTCTTGCCAGTTCCAGCTTTTTGCTCTACCCTAGTACCTATACCTGACAGCCTGAAACATGTACCTCCTACTTACCTGGAGTTCAAGGATGTCTTTGATAAACAACAGGCTGACAGTCTACCACCCCACCGGTCCTACGACTGACCTATCGATCTTTTGCCAGGCTCTGCAATTCCTTTTGGCCGTATCTTCCCGCTATCTGAAACCGAATTAAACGCTCTCAGAGCATACATTGATGAAAACCTAGAGAAGGGTTTATTCGTCCTTCTTCATCACCGGCTGGAGCCGGTATCTTCTTTGTAGAAAAAAAGGACTGCTCATTGAGACCCTGCATTGATGTAATGCAACACTATTGACTACAGGGAATTAAATAAGATTACTATCAAGAACAGGTACCCGCTCCCTCTCATTCCAGAATTGTTCCAGCGTTTCCGATCCGCCCAAATCTTCTCTAAATTAGATCTTCGTGGGGCCTACAACCTCATCCGGATTTGGGCTGGTGACGAATGGAAAACCACTTTCAGATCCAGATTCGGACATTACGAGTACCTGGTGATGCCTTTTGGGCTCTGTAATGCTCCAGCGACCTTCCAGCACCTGGTAAACATTTTCCGGAAATATCTTGATGACTTCTTAGTCTTATACCTGGATGATATCCTTATCTTCTCTGCTACCATTGAACTCCATCAAGTGCACGTTAAACTGGTTCTCGCAATCCTCAGAAAACACAAACTATACCTCAAAGCGGAAAAATGCGAGTTCGAAAAAACAACGGTAAAGTTTTTAGGATTCATCATTTCCACCAATGGGGAAACCACCTCAAAAAGGTCAAGGCTATTCAGGCCAGCTCCTGTGGACAAAAAAGGGGTCCAACGATTCATCGGATTTTCAAATTTTTACCAGAGATTTATCGCTGGATTTTCGTCTATTGTAGCACCTATCACTCAGCTGACACGTCAACACAGTCGTTTCCACTGGTCCTCAGAGACCCAGGAAGCCTTCATCAAGCTAAAAACTCTTCTCATCTGCTCTAATTTTACGACATCCAGATCCTGCCCTGCCATTTATACTTGAAATGGATGCCTCAGAAATGGCCATCGGGGCCATCCTCTCCAAAAGACAAGGGCCCAAAGCCCTTTTGCACCCTGTGGCCTTTGCTTCCCAGAAACTGGGTCCTCCGGAGAGGAATTACGATGTCGGTGATAGGGAGCTGCTAGCTATCAAATTTGCTCTTGAAGAGTGGACGTATCTCCTTGAGGGAGCATCTCACCCTGTTATGATCTGGACCGATCATAAAAATCTGGAATACCTCAGGACAGCTAAAAGGTTGAAACCCAGACAAGCCCGATGGGCCCTCTTCTTTTCCAGATTTCATTTTCATATCGCCTACAGACCCGGTTCAAAGAATGGAAAAGCAGATGCGCTCTCCCGGATGTTTCATGAAACCACTCAGGAGGCTGAATCCAGTACTATTTTGTCCCCACAAAATTTCTGTCTGATTACCCAGGCTGACCTAATGTCCGCTAGTGATGTGCCCGGTGTTCGATTCGAACCCATGTTCGAATCGAACATCGGGCGTTCGCCCGCTCGGCGTGCCCAGAACTATTTGGGCCGCTCGCATCAAATTTGTGTGATGCAAGTGGCCCGCAATGCACTGCGCCAGTCACAGTGCATTGCTGGCTGATTATTGGCCAAGCATGCACTGTGACCCCGCATGCTTGGCCAATCATAGAGCCAGCGGCGAGGAGAGCAATAATTGGTGTGTTCCGGCGTGTCAGACAGTGACATTATGTGCTGTGATCCATTCTGCAGTGCTGCTGACTGCAGTGCTGACATTATCTGTGCTGTGATTCTGGGGATTAGTGTGTGCGTGCTGTTAGTACAGCATTGCAGTATCACATTTAAAACACCTTTACCCTTCTGGCCTGTTGTGTCATCTAATGCCTCGTACACACGATCAGACTTTGTCCGCCGGACTTTCCGAGCGTGTGACTTGCCCGCACACGCCCGGACTTCGCCAGACTTTTCCGAGTGTGTGACTTATCACATCCTCCGGGACTGTGACATCATAGGGGGTGGGGTCACCATGTCACATGAGCATGTGACCCTGTCCCCTTGTCCCTATATAAGTCCCAGCACAGCGCGGCTCTGCCATTCCGGCCAGAGAGAGCGACGAGTCAACATCGGAAGAAGAAGAGGAAGAAGAAGAAGAAGGCGGCGGCGCAGAAAGCGACGACAGCGGCAAGAACAGAAGAGACCCCGGAAGACCCCCGAAGGCGGATCGAGACCCCCAGACGACGGCGGCAACGACGAAGAAGGTACCTGGGCTCCTCTGCTCGGTAAAAGAGCTAGGTAAAATAGCAGAGGAGTCCGGCGAGAAGACCCCCCAAGACGGAAGAAGACCCCCGGAGCAGTGCAATAAAATATTTTTAAACAATTGTGTGTTTTTTTTATTTACACTTTACACCTTAGGTGAATGGGTAGGGGTACATCGTACCCCATACTCATTCACATAGGGTGGGGGGCGGGATCTGGGGGCCCCCTTATTAAAGGGGGCTTCCGGATTCCGATAAGCCCCCCGCCCGCAGACCCCGACAACCAACGGCCAGGGTTGTCGGGAAGAGGCCCTTGTCCTCATCAACATGGGGACAAGGTGCTTTGGGGTGGGGAGGCCGCACGGCCCCCCTTTCCCCAGGGCACCCCCCATGTTGAGGGCACGTGGCCTGGTACGGCTCAGGAGGGGGGGCGCTCGCTCATCCCCACCCCTTTCCTGGCCGGCCGGGCTGCATGCTCGGATAAGGGTCTGAGAGGAATTTGGAGGGGACCCCCACGCCGTTTTTTCTGCATGGGGATTCCCTTTAAATCCATGCCTGGTGACTGGGCTAGCGCGGCCGCATTCACGGCCTTCGCTAGCCCCGTCTACCTGAAGTCACGTGCTAAATGAACGGACTTGCCGATCATCGGAAAGTCCGTTCATTTAGCACGTGACTTTTGGAAAGTCATTTCCCAAAAAAAATGGCGTGGGGTCCCCCTCAAAATCCATACCAGACCCTTATCCGAGCACGCAACCTGGCAGGCCGCAGGAAAAGAGGGGGGACAAGAGCGCCCCCCTCCCTCCTGAACCGTACCAGGCCACATGCCCCCAACATTGGGAGGGTGCTTTGGGGTCCCCCCCAAAGCACCTTGTCCCCATGTTGATGAGGACAAGGGCCTCTTCCCCACAACCCTGGCCATTGGTTGTGGGGGTCTGCGGGCGGGGGGCTAATTGGAATCTGAAAGCCCCCTTTAACAAGGGGACCCCCAGATCCCGGCCCCCCCTGTGTAAAATGGTAGGCGGTACAAAAGTACCCCTACCATTTCACAAAAAAAGTGACAAAAATTGTAAAAATGACAGGAGACGGTCTTTGACAATTCCTTTATTAAAATCTTCTTTCATCTTCTTTCTTCTGGTCTTCTTTCTTCTTCCTTTCTTCATCCTTCGGTTTCTTCATCTTCTCCTTCCGGCATCTTCTTCCATCTTCTTCTTCCATCTTCTTCTTCCTCCGATCCGCTTCTTCTTGCTCTGGTCTTCTCGTCCGGCATCTTCTTCCACGGCGTTGGTGTCTCTTCTGGGCCGCTCCACGCAATGGGAGGCTCCCGCTGTGTGAGGCTTCGCTGCGTCTGACAGGTCTTTTATAACAGAGGGCGGGGCCACCTGGTGACCTCTGACGCACGGGGACGTCATGGGGAATTCCCTATGGCTTTCCCCATGATGTCAGACCCCCACAACCAATGGCCAGGGTTGTGGGGACGAGGCCCTTGTCCTCATCAACATGGGGACAAGGTGCTTTGGGGGGGACCCCAAAGCACCCTCCCAATGTTGAGGGCATGTGGCCTGGTACAGTTCAGAAGGGTGGGGGGCCGCTCTCGTCCCCCCCTCTTTTCCTGCGGCCTGCCAGGTTGCGTGCTCGGATAAGGGTCTGGTATGGATTTTGAGGGGGACCCCACGCCATTTATATTTTTTTTTTTGGCCGGGTTCCCCTTAAAATCCATAGCAGACCTGAAGGGCCTGGTAATTGAATTTGGAGGGACCCCAACGCTTTTTAGTTTTTTCATCAATGACTTTTTTTTTATCAATGACTTTCAATGAATGACTGTTCTCTGTGTTACGGGAGCCGACAATTCATTAGCCGCGAGTGATTTTAAATAGCTTTTTTTCCTGCAAAAATGACATTTTGTGCAGGGACAGTTCTAAGCACGGGAAACATGTGCCCCTTCACAGGCATACTATAGACACCCCCCAGGTACGAAATTTAAAGGAATATTACACTTTTATTGTTTCACTTTAAGCATTATTAAAATCACTGCTCCTGAAAAAACAGCAGTTTTTAAAAAAAAAATTTGCATTGATACATGTCCCCTGGGGCAGGACCCAGGTCCCCAAACACTTTTTATGACAATAACATGCATATTAGCCTTTAAAATGAGCACTTTTGATTTTGAACGTTCGCGTCCATTGTAATTAATAGGGTTCTTAAGTTCGCACGGACTTTAGGTCCGTTCGCGGGTTCTGGTGCGAACCGAACCCGGGGGTGTTCGGCTCATCCCTAATGTCCGCCATCAAAACAGCATCCAGGCACAACCCCGACCCTGAAAATCCCTCCCTGGAGAGACATGACGATTTACTTTGGGCCGGAAAAAAAATCTTTGTTCAACAGTAAGTAAGGCCCCTGGTTCTCAGGACTTTCAACGACCATAAGCTAGCAGGCCACTTCGGGACCCTAAAGACTACAGAACTCGTCTCTCGTTCTTTTTGATGGCCAGGTTGGAGGCGGGACTGCAAAAATTATGTCTCTTCCTGCATCCCATGTCAATGCAGCAAAGGGTCAAATACCAAGTCTTGGGGTCTACTAAAACCTTTGTCCATTCCTGAACGGCCATGGGCGGAGATCTCCATGGACTACATTGTGGATCTACCCCCGTCGGGGGGATTCACTACTATCCTTGTCATCATTGACGGGTTCTCAAAAATGGCACATCTCATACCCGTGATAGGAACTCCTTCTGCTCCAACCACTGCCGATGTCTTTCTGAAAGGAGCAGTGAGTCATTTGACGGGCACAGTGGCTGTGTTTGACAGGCACAGTGAGGCATTTGCTGGGCGCAGTAAAGCGTTTGTCACACTCCGGGTATGGCGGGAAACAGGAGGTGGATCCCCTATGCAAATGAGGCTATAGCACGGGTTGTATTGGAGGACCGGTTCTAATGTTGCTACTGGTTTTCACCAGAGCCCGCCGCAAAGCGGGATGGACTTGAAGCGGCGGTAGCAACCAGGTCGTGGCTTCCAATAGCAACTCGACCTCACTGACAGCTGAGACAGGCGAAGTACATAAGGATTAAGCAGAGGTGAGGTCAAACGTAGCAAAAGGTCAAGGCAGGCGGCAATGGTTCGTAGTCAGGGGCAACAGCAGAGATCTGGATACACAAGCAGGAGCAAACACAAACGCTTTCACTGGGCACTAAGGCAACACAAGATCCGGCAAAGACAGGAAGGGGAAGTAGGTTTATAAGGAATTCAGGTGTATCAGTAATTGGACCAGGCACCAATCAATTGTGCGCTGGCCCTTTAAGTAACAGCAGTGTCGCGCGCGCCTAGGGAGCGGGGACTCACGTGCCGGAAGGAGCAGGCGGGGGCAGGTGAGAGGAGCGAGATGCGATCCCCGGGCGGACGCGTGGATCACATCCCGGAGACAGAGCAGCGCCTGCGGTCAGAGGAGCTGACCGGGGCGCTGCAGGACAGAGGACGCCGTGAGCGCTCCGGGATGGATGGGACACCCGGAGCGCTCGGCGTTACAGTACCCCCCCTTGGGTCTCCCCCTCTTCTTAGGTCTCCCCCTCCTCCTGGAGCCCAAGAACCTGAGGATGAGATCCTTGTCTATGATGTTACCCTCAGGTTCCCAGGACCTCTCCTCAGGACCACAATTCTCCCAGTCAACAAAATAGAACCGCTAACCTCGGACGGTTCTAGAGGCGAGGATCTCTTTAATGGAGAAGATGTCGGAGGACCCGGAGACAGGAGCAGGAGCGGTGACCTTGGGGGAAAAGTGATTAAGAATAAAGGGTTTGAGGAGGGAAACATGGAAAGAGTTGGGGATGCGGAGGGAAGGGGGAAGATGCAGTTTGTAGGACACGGAATTGATCCGAGCCTTGACCTTGAATGGACCGAGGTAGCGGGGACCCAACTTGTAACTGGGGATGCGGAACCTGATGTACCTGGAGGAGAGCCACACCCTATCACCAGGGGAGAAGACAGGAGGAGGTCTTCTTTTACTGTCAGCATGTTTCTTCATGCAAGAAGAGGCCAGGGCAAGCGACTTTTGGGTCTCTTTCCAGATGGACGACAGCTCTTGGGTCACTTCGTCTACAGCAGGGACTCCGGAAGAAGTGGGGATGGGTAGGGGGGAAGAGGATGACGGCCGTATACTACAAAGAAGGGTGATTTAGAGGAGGACTCAGACTCTTTCAGGTTGTAAGAAAATTCGGCCCAGGGCAGGAGGTCAGCCCAGTCGTCTTGACGAGCAGAGACAAAGTGTCGTAGGTAGGCCCCAAGGATTTGGTTGACTCTCTCCACTTGTCCATTGGACTGTGGATGGTAGGCAGAGGAGAAGTCCAGTTTGACTTTTAATTGACTGCAGAAAGCTCTCCAGAATTTAGACACGAACTGAACGCCTCTATCCGAGACGATGTGAGATGGAAGTCCATGAAGACGAAAAATCTGGAGGAAGAAATGTTTTGCAAGTATAGGTGCAGAAGGGAGACCTGGAAGCGGGACAAAATGTGCCATTTTGGAGAAGCGATCAACGACCACCCATATGGCTGTATGGCCGTGGGAAGGAGGAAGGTCCGTGATGAAGTCCATAGCTATGTGGGCCCAAGGTCGTTCAGGCACAGGCAGGGGATGAAGAAGACCAGCAGGCTTTTGGTGAGGGGTCTTGTCTTGAGCACATATAGTACAGGCTTGTACAAAGTCCGTCACATCCTTTTTTAAGGAGGGCCACCAGTAATACCTGGAAATCAGTTGGGAGGACTTCTTGACTCCAGGATGACCTGCCAGCTGAGAGGAGTGGCCCCATTTGAGGATCTGAAGGCGAAGACGTGGAGGGACCAAGGTCTTCCCAGGAGGAACTTGCACCAAGGAGGCAGGAGCTGAAGAGATCAGACACTCAGGAGGTACAATGTGTTGTACAGGAGACTCGGACTCAGAAGTATCGGTGGAACGTGATAGGGCGTCAGCCCTGACATTCTTGTCCGCAGGACGGAAATGGATCTCAAAGTTGAAGCGGGCAAAAAACAACGACCACCTAGCTTGACGTGGGTTTAATCGTTGGGCAGACTGGAGATAAGAGAGATTTTTGTGATCCGTGAAGATCGTGATGGGGTGAACGGATCCCTCAAGGAGATGTCTCCATTCCTCAAGTGCTAGCTTAATGGCCAGTAATTCACGGTCACCGATGGAATAGTTCTTTTCAGGGGGTGAAAAAGTCCGTTCATTTAGCACGTGACTTTTGGAAAGTCATTTCCAAAAAAAAATGGCGTGGGGTCCCCCTCAAAATCCATACCAGACCCTTATCCGAGCACGCAACCTGGCAGGCCGCAGGAAAAGAGGGGGGGACAAGAGCGCCCCCCTCCCTCCTGAACCGTACCAGGCCACATGCCCCCAACATTGGGAGGGTGCTTTGGGGTCCCCCCCAAAGCACCTTGTCCCCATGTTGATGAGGACAAGGGCCTCTTCCCCACAACCCTGGCCATTGGTTGTGGGGGTCTGCGGGCGGGCGGGGGGCTAATTGGAATCTGAAAGCCCCCTTTAACAAGGGGACCCCCAGATCCCGGCCCCCCCTGTGTAAAATGGTAGGCGGTACAAAAGTACCCCTACCATTTCACAAAAAAAGTGACAAAAATTGTAAAAAATGACAGGAGACGGTCTTTGACAATTCCTTTATTAAAATCTTCTTTCATCTTCTTTCTTCTGGTCTTCTTTCTTCTTCCTTTCTTCATCCTTCGGTTTCTTCATCTTCTCCTTCCGGCATCTTCTTCCATCTTCTTCTTCCATCTTCTTCTTCCTCCGATCCGCTTCTTCTTGCTCTGGTCTTCTCGTCCGGCATCTTCTTCCACGGCGTTGGTGTCTCTTCTGGGCCGCTCCACGCAATGGGAGGCTCCCGCTGTGTGAGGCTTCGCTGCGTCTGACAGGTCTTTTATAACAGAGGGCGGGGCCACCTGGTGACCTCTGACGCACTGGGACGTCATGGGGAATTCCCTATGGCTTTCCCCATGATGTCAGACCCCCACAACCAATGGCCAGGGTTGTGGGGACGAGGCCCTTGTCCTCATCAACATGGGGACAAGGTGCTTTGGGGGTGTCGTGGTTATTTCGCCACACTCTTGCGCTAATAAGCGCCTTTCAATCTTATGATATAATGCACCCTCTGATCGTATGCCTCCCTGGATCCCCAGCTCCCAAAAACAGACATTACCAGCAGCTTCACGTCATCCTCTCATCATCAGCATCCAAACCTCACCAGCCAAGCATTCCATCCATCACCACCTCAGTCTGGCTGCTTTCCATCTAAGCCCCTGGTTCCTCATTGCCCAGTAAACAGCCACCAACAGCAAGTATTCTTACATGTTCATCTCAGCCTCGGTCAGCATCATTGACCCTGTCCCAGCCCAGTGAACTCCTTTATTTAGAAAACATTCCAAGCCACACCCTCAGGGGTTTGCCTCCAACAGCTAAACCCCTCCCACAAAGGATGTGGCCTCATCTCATTCACCCAGGATGTGAATGACCATATAAGGAAATACAATACAGGGACTACAATACAGGGACAATTGTTTTCCTTCAAAAGAACCAATCACAGATGTATACATTCAAACAGACTAAACAGTGATGTACAAACCGTCTAAACTGCTTTCAATGACAACGAACAATATAAAACTATGGCTCCGTGGGCCACAATATTTATACCGTTATGCTAAAGTTCCAGTGTACACAGGGATGTTTGCTTGAAGCTATCAATGCCGTCACTGGGAAGTGGCCAGTCTCCCGGTGAGGCACGAATGAACTTCCTTAAACCAGCAAACACATCTGTAGTGTCCATAGGAAGGTTTACGCAGCCAATGGTCTTCCGCCAACGTCTTTATGTGCGAATACGCGCCGATGAGCGCATTACAGCAAAACCGACACTGGGGGGCATCTGACAACATACATTAATAAAATTTTCCATGACAGTCCCTCGTTTTTGTCATATCCTCCCATGTGTCTCTTGATGAATTTCGATCTTCTTACACCTGGCCTTACAGTCCATAAAAAGGAAAACACGGCTTGACATGGAGACTCTGTTCTTCAGTAGAGATGACATGGTGAGCTGTTGTAGTCGCTGGTCGGTCTGAGATCCTCTGTGTCTTGTTTGCAGGTCGGGCATCTTGTTGAGAAAAATGTGGTCATCTGCTCGGGCTCTGGTCACGCGTCCAAATCAGGCAACAGGAGCACCTCATCACGATATATATAAGGAATAGAAACAAAAACATGAGTAAATATACCCCTACTTCCTTCAACTATGATCCGCTGCAAAAATAAAAATTAAATCACCAAAGATTCCCAGACTTTAGAGAATTCCATTCTTCACTAGCTACAGCTCTGGCTTTGCCTCTCAGGGATCCAAGCCCCATCCATATGGGCCTGAACTTTGTCACTAGTATCCCCGATTCAGGTATAACAATCTTTACTTATGGATTCCCAGGACCCCCCTTTGGATTGTGGGAACTTCCTTGTAGCTTCAACAGTTACATGAAAACATCCCATCCTCAATGGATGATACACTGTCCCCACCGTGTACAAGCAATTCCCTTCTAGGTGTCCCTGTCATTCTTACCTTCCCTCGCGCCATCAGATCCTCGCGATCGGCCGCGACATAAGATGCTGGGACGAGATTCACCAGCACACATGAATCTCTTCCATTAGGGGAATTACTTTATAAACCGTAGATCTGAAGCTTTACTTTATAAACTGTGGGCTAGTTATCCCGATACCAAAGCTGGTGAGAACCAGAGCTATTGTCAAAATTATAATTAATTTTACCCTCTAGAAATGTATCGAAAAATTCCATTTACAAATGTCTGTTTGGAGTCTTTACTAGTTTGTCACAACTCCTCACACCAATATATCTATATATCACACATCGCTGTCATCACTGGGGCACCAGAGCTCCGTGGAGACTCGGAGTAGACCCAACCATGTGTCCTGTTCACTTTCTTAGCTAGTTGGAAAATACACTTTAAAAAAATATAAATAAAGATACTTCTCATCCTTGTTGTCTTGTTCATCAATCTTCTCTGCAACGACCGAGTCACCTGTCACCTGTCACCTGTCACTTGTCACAAACTTGGCTAGAATTAGAGTGGTTAGTATCATTTGTTTGAAAAATTGTCACTCAGCCCTCTCTTCCCCCCTTTTCCTCATCTTTACAAAGTAGAGGAAAACATTCAGGGTTCAGAATGGTGCAGAGCCTCAGAAACTCCTTGGACCTGAAAAGATACTTATACACACAAGTTATTAATGTGTCATTCATAAACAATACAACATTCGTGTACATTCGTAAATTGTCAATGACATTCCTCAAAACCGATAATAGCCAAACCCGCTGTAATCCTTACTTTCATGTTTTTACTAAAATACAACACCCACAACACCCGCTGTCGCGGTAGGTTCAGACTTATTCTTGTTACCACATAGAACATGACACAACTAAAACTTTAGACAAACATTTTGATACAAATGTGGGGGAGATATTTCATAGTTCCTAAATCAAAAATTAAAATTAAAACCAACCAGATGGAATTCTGCCTTCACTCTTAGCAAAAAAAAAAAAAAACTACATACAATGGGACAGACATGAGAACATCTCAGAATATTGTATGGACCAGCCACACAAAGTTCTGGAATGGGCATCTGGATTTTAAGCACAGTTCCTCCTCTGAGAATCACAAAATCATGTACTACACATCCATCATCCCACTCATCATTACAGATTTCTGAAGCCAAAACTGAACTACTTCCAAAATATTTTTTATTCTGGGGTGTCGTACCACCAGACATCAAAAAATACCTTCCAAAGGAATACACCTTACTGTACCCTCTGACCATATATGTCACACTTTAAGGGGTCTCATGTCCGGAGCCCCAAACCCAGATCTCATGTGTAAGGCAGCTGTCTGACTGGTGTGGAGCCTTATTTTTTTATCTCCAACGCATGGATGGCCAACATTACCCATGACGATTCGAATCGCTTATGAAGTGTCCCTGCGTCCAGGGCACCTTGCACTAATTTTCGGATCAGTACTGCTTAGCGCCTAATTTTTACAGTACTGGCACCCAGCGTTTTCCGATTATTATACACGGCCTCCTGGTGTGCTAGCGTACTAATCCTCACATTTACATGCTCTACTACCGGTTATCGGCAGCCCCATAAATGTGTTGTCAGACAAACTACAAAACACCATGAAATCCTCCACTATTCAAAACAAATATTATGGCTTCTCTCTGTACCTCGATATTACAATAACTTTAATGCCTCCCCAAAACTGTATTACAATATAAACCTTAATTTACTTTAAAAATCAAAAAGATTTTGTCCTAATTCAAAAGACCCCAGGCCCCTCCCATCAACTTCCTGTTGCACACCTGAACAGGAAGAGGGAGGGGGAGGGGGAGTCTTGAATAGCATCATATTTTGTCTATCAAGACATTAGAAAAATCTATGGCTAGCATCAGCAAATAAAAAAACCTTTTTTCCTGGAGTGGGTGGAATTAACCCCCATGTTAAAATCCCCCTTGACTCATATCCCCTGGGAAATCAAACCACAAGTTTTGAGACCAGAATACCACACAACAGTGCAATCAAAGCCTTTCCCTTCCATTGCAGGCCACAAACAATCAAAAGCCCCTCCCCTCCTGTGGATACATCAAAACTCATCAAACTGGTTAATTTAAATATCAATGAAGAGGAAAGAGGGAGGGAGGCTAGATTTTCAAGTGCAGGCTTAAACAATACAAGCCTAAAAAGAACAATGAATAACCCTCTGAGACACTCCCACACACTTGCAAAGCTAGTTTCACTATACACAAACCCAGTCTAGATTCAAATGGAAATCAAAATTCAATACAGAAAACGCAAAAGCTTTACTTAAAAATATGTAAAAAGTACAAAAAAATAGAATTCACTTAAAAAGGAAAATCTGCACCAAAGGCTGAACACAGCAGATACAACAAGATGGCCGATGAAAAAAACCATATCAAAGGCCAGACTTCAGCAAGATGGAGTTTTTCCCGCCAAACGAAAACAGCTAGCCTATAATAGACAAAGGCTAGGCTACAACATGAGGGATTTTTTTCCCGCCGAAACTAGCACATGGTTTCACACACAAAGGAATGATGTTTGCCCCTTCCCCTATAGGAAGGCCCAGCACAACTTAAAACATACACTTTAGGAACAGTTCCACTAAAAAGTATCTCACCGCACAATTGAGAATGCACACTTAGTAACATATGCTATCCAATGAAACAACAACAGAAGGACATGGCAGATGAAAGCCAGGGTACAAAATGGCGTTGTTAACGCATGCAAAGCAGTTGTTCCCGCCAAAACTAGCACAAGCTTCCCTACTAGCCAACCCTTCTCCCCACACAATCGGACACAAATGGGACATCACATTTAACGCATAGACAAACACTTTAGGCTAACTCACATTTAAAAGTGTTAGTTACATGAAAAAGCACAACTTAAAACATACACTTCTTGTTAAACACCTAAAGTTACTCACTGTGGCATCAACTTCCATAACAAGCCAATCCTTCTCCCCACACATACACATGATCACACACATACACACGATCACACACACACACACGATCACACACACACACACAGACATACATACATACATACATACATACACACACAGACATACATACACACACACACACACACACACACACACACACACACACACACGATCAAAATTGCGGCATTATACCAAAAGACAAAACATTTGTTCTTTTTGCAAAGCTAAACTTTCCCAACGCATCAGGCAGAGAAAACGCACCCCATTTGTCTCAGGACAACAAACGTGTATTGGACTGTGCTCTGTTCTCTCCCCTTCTCTGCCTGTGTAGAGGGAAAGCCCTGTTTGCCCCTTAAACACCTGACTCGCCATTTTAACTGTCGTGGTTATTTCGCCACACTCTTGCGCTAATAAGCGCCTTTCAATCTTATGATATAATGCACCCTCTGATCGTATGCCTCCCTGGATCCCCAGCTCCCAAAAACAGACATTACCAGCAGCTTCACGTCATCCTCTCATCATCAGCATCCAAACCTCACCAGCCAAGCATTCCATCCATCACCACCTCAGTCTGGCTGCTTTCCATCTAAGCCCCTGGTTCCTCATTGCCCAGTAAACAGCCACCAACAGCAAGTATTCTTACATGTTCATCTCAGCCTCGGTCAGCATCATTGACCCTGTCCCAGCCCAGTGAACTCCTTTATTTAGAAAACATTCCAAGCCACACCCTCAGGGGTTTGCCTCCAACAGCTAAACCCCTCCCACAAAGGATGTGGCCTCATCTCATTCACCCAGGATGTGAATGACCATATAAGGAAATACAATACAGGGACTACAATACAGGGACAATTGTTTTCCTTCAAAAGAACCAATCACAGATGTATACATTCAAACAGACTAAACAGTGATGTACAAACCGTCTAAACTGCTTTCAATGACAACGAACAATATAAAACTATGGCTCCGTGGGCCACAATATTTATACCGTTATGCTAAAGTTCCAGTGTACACAGGGATGTTTGCTTGAAGCTATCAATGCCGTCACTGGGAAGTGGCCAGTCTCCCGGTGAGGCACGAATGAACTTCCTTAAACCAGCAAACACATCTGTAGTGTCCATAGGAAGGTTTACGCAGCCAATGGTCTTCCGCCAACGTCTTTATGTGCGAATACGCGCCGATGAGCGCATTACAGCAAAACCGACACTGGGGGGCATCTGACAACATACATTAATAAAATTTTCCATGACAGGGGGGACCCCAAAGCACCCTCCCAATGTTGAGGGCATGTGGCCTGGTACAGTTCAGAAGGGAGGGGGGCCGCTCTCGTCCCCCCCTCTTTTCCTGCGGCCTGCCAGGTTGCGTGCTCGGATAAGGGTCTGGTATGGATTTTGAGGGGGACCCCACGCCATTTATATTTTTTTTTTGGCCGGGGTTCCCCTTAAAATCCATAGCAGACCTGAAGGGCCTGGTAATTGAATTTGGAGGGACCCCAACGCTTTTTAGTTTTTTCATCAATTACTTTTTTTTTATCAATGACTTTCAATGAATGACTGTTCTCTGTGTTACGGGAGCTGACAATTCATTAGCCGCGAGTGATTTTAAATAGCTTTTTTTCCTGCAAAAATGACATTTTGTGCAGGGACAGTTCTAAGCACGGGAAACATGTGCCCCTTCACAGGCATACTATAGACACCCCCCAGGTACGAAATTTAAAGGAATATTACACTTTTATTGTTTCACTTTAAGCATTATTAAAATCACTGCTCCTGAAAAAACAGCAGTTTTAAAAAAAAAAAATTGCATTGATACATGTCCCCTGGGGCAGGACCCAGGTCCCCAAACACTTTTTATGACAATAACATGCATATTAGCCTTTAAAATGAGCACTTTTGATTTTGAACGTTCGCGTCCATTGTAATTAATAGGGTTCTTAAGTTCGCACGGACTTTAGGTCCGTTCGCGGGTTCTGGTGCGAACCGAACCCGGGGGTGTTCGGCTCATCCCTAATGTCCGCCATCAAAACAGCATCCAGGCACAACCCCGACCCTGAAAATCCCTCCCTGGAGAGACATGACGATTTACTTTGGGCCGGAAAAAAAATCTTTGTTCAACAGTAAGTAAGGCCCCTGGTTCTCAGGACTTTCAACGACCATAAGCTAGCAGGCCACTTCGGGACCCTAAAGACTACAGAACTCGTCTCTCGTTCTTTTTGATGGCCAGGTTGGAGGCGGGACTGCAAAAATTATGTCTCTTCCTGCATCCCATGTCAATGCAGCAAAGGGTCAAATACCAAGTCTTGGGGTCTACTAAAACCTTTGTCCATTCCTGAACGGCCATGGGCGGAGATCTCCATGGACTACATTGTGGATCTACCCCCGTCGGGGGGATTCACTACTATCCTTGTCATCATTGACGGGTTCTCAAAAATGGCACATCTCATACCCGTGATAGGAACTCCTTCTGCTCCAACCACTGCCGATGTCTTTCTGAAAGGAGCAGTGAGTCATTTGACGGGCACAGTGGCTGTGTTTGACAGGCACAGTGAGGCATTTGCTGGGCGCAGTAAAGCGTTTGTCACACTCCGGGTATGGCGGGAAACAGGAGGTGGATCCCCTATGCAAATGAGGCTATAGCACGGGTTGTATTGGAGGACCGGTTCTAATGTTGCTACTGGTTTTCACCAGAGCCCGCCGCAAAGCGGGATGGACTTGAAGCGGCGGTAGCAACCAGGTCGTGGCTTCCAATAGCAACTCGACCTCACTGACAGCTGAGACAGGCGAAGTACATAAGGATTAAGCAGAGGTGAGGTCAAACGTAGCAAAAGGTCAAGGCAGGCGGCAATGGTTCGTAGTCAGGGGCAACAGCAGAGATCTGGATACACAAGCAGGAGCAAACACAAACGCTTTCACTGGGCACTAAGGCAACACAAGATCCGGCAAAGACAGGAAGGGGAAGTAGGTTTATAAGGAATTCAGGTGTATCAGTAATTGGACCAGGCACCAATCAATTGTGCGCTGGCCCTTTAAGTAACAGCAGTGTCGCGCGCGCCTAGGGAGCGGGGACTCACGTGCCGGAAGGAGCAGGCGGGGGCAGGTGAGAGGAGCGAGATGCGATCCCCGGGCGGACGCGTGGATCACATCCCGGAGACAGAGCAGCGCCTGCGGTCAGAGGAGCTGACCGGGGCGCTGCAGGACAGAGGACGCCGTGAGCGCTCCGGGATGGATGGGACACCCGGAGCGCTCGGCGTTACAGTACCCCCCCTTGGGTCTCCCCCTCTTCTTAGGTCTCCCCCTCCTCCTGGAGCCCAAGAACCTGAGGATGAGATCCTTGTCTATGATGTTACCCTCAGGTTCCCAGGACCTCTCCTCAGGACCACAATTCTCCCAGTCAACAAAATAGAACCGCTAACCTCGGACGGTTCTAGAGGCGAGGATCTCTTTAATGGAGAAGATGTCGGAGGACCCGGAGACAGGAGCAGGAGCGGTGACCTTGGGGGAAAAGTGATTAAGAATAAAGGGTTTGAGGAGGGAAACATGGAAAGAGTTGGGGATGCGGAGGGAAGGGGGAAGATGCAGTTTGTAGGACACGGAATTGATCCGAGCCTTGACCTTGAATGGACCGAGGTAGCGGGGACCCAACTTGTAACTGGGGATGCGGAACCTGATGTACCTGGAGGAGAGCCACACCCTATCACCAGGGGAGAAGACAGGAGGAGGTCTTCTTTTACTGTCAGCATGTTTCTTCATGCAAGAAGAGGCCAGGGCAAGCGACTTTTGGGTCTCTTTCCAGATGGACGACAGCTCTTGGGTCACTTCGTCTACAGCAGGGACTCCGGAAGAAGTGGGGATGGGTAGGGGGGGAAGAGGATGACGGCCGTATACTACAAAGAAGGGTGATTTAGAGGAGGACTCAGACTCTTTCAGGTTGTAAGAAAATTCGGCCCAGGGCAGGAGGTCAGCCCAGTCGTCTTGACGAGCAGAGACAAAGTGTCGTAGGTAGGCCCCAAGGATTTGGTTGACTCTCTCCACTTGTCCATTGGACTGTGGATGGTAGGCAGAGGAGAAGTCCAGTTTGACTTTTAATTGACTGCAGAAAGCTCTCCAGAATTTAGACACGAACTGAACGCCTCTATCCGAGACGATGTGAGATGGAAGTCCATGAAGACGAAAAATCTGGAGGAAGAAATGTTTTGCAAGTATAGGTGCAGAAGGGAGACCTGGAAGCGGGACAAAATGTGCCATTTTGGAGAAGCGATCAACGACCACCCATATGGCTGTATGGCCGTGGGAAGGAGGAAGGTCCGTGATGAAGTCCATAGCTATGTGGGCCCAAGGTCGTTCAGGCACAGGCAGGGGATGAAGAAGACCAGCAGGCTTTTGGTGAGGGGTCTTGTCTTGAGCACATATAGTACAGGCTTGTACAAAGTCCGTCACATCCTTTTTTAAGGAGGGCCACCAGTAATACCTGGAAATCAGTTGGGAGGACTTCTTGACTCCAGGATGACCTGCCAGCTGAGAGGAGTGGCCCCATTTGAGGATCTGAAGGCGAAGACGTGGAGGGACCAAGGTCTTCCCAGGAGGAACTTGCACCAAGGAGGCAGGAGCTGAAGAGATCAGACACTCAGGAGGTACAATGTGTTGTACAGGAGACTCGGACTCAGAAGTATCGGTGGAACGTGATAGGGCGTCAGCCCTGACATTCTTGTCCGCAGGACGGAAATGGATCTCAAAGTTGAAGCGGGCAAAAAACAACGACCACCTAGCTTGACGTGGGTTTAATCGTTGGGCAGACTGGAGATAAGAGAGATTTTTGTGATCCGTGAAGATCGTGATGGGGTGAACGGATCCCTCAAGGAGATGTCTCCATTCCTCAAGTGCTAGCTTAATGGCCAGTAATTCACGGTCACCGATGGAATAGTTCTTTTCAGGGGGAGAAAAAGTCTTAGAAAAAAAAACACAGGTGATGTTCTTGCCCTTAGAGTCTTTCTGAAGAAGCACGGCTCCAGCTCCCACAGAGGAGGCATCGACTTCCAGGAGAAACGGTTTGAGAGGATCAGGCCTGGACAAAACAGGTGCAGAGGCAAAGACAGACTTGAGGTGGTTAAATGCCTCATCAGCTTGAGGAGGCCAGGCCCTTGGATTCGCGTCCTTTTTGGTTAGTGCCACAATAGGCTTGACAATAGTGGAGAAGTGAGGAATGAACTGGCGATAATAATTGGCGAATCCGAGGAAACGCTGGATGGCCCGTAGTCCAGTAGGACCTGGCCAGTTCAGGACGGCAGAAAGTTTCTCAGGGTCCATTTGGAGACCTTGTCCGGAGACTAAGTAACCCAGGAAGGGAAGACTGCAGCGTTCAAAGAGACATTTCTCTAGTTTGGCGTAAAGTTGGTTATCACGGAGCCGTTGGAGCACTTGACGGACATGAAGACGATGCTCCTCCAAGCTAGAGGAGAAAATCAGGATATCATCCAGATAGACAACAACACAAGAGTACAACAAATCTCTGAAAATCTCATTCACAAAGTCTTGGAAGACCGCAGGAGCATTGCATAAACCAAAGGGCATGACGAGATATTCAAAGTGTCCGTCACGGGTGTTAAAGGCGGTTTTCCACTCATCGCCTTTATGGATACGGATGAGATTATATGCGCCCCGGAGGTCCAGCTTGGTGAAAATTCTTGCTCCGTGCAAACGGTCAAAAAGTTCAGAGATAAGAGGCAGCGGGTAGTGATTTTTTACAGTGATCTTATTAAGATTACGATAGTCAATGCAGGGACGTAAGGACCTGTCCTTTTTGGCGACAAAGAAGAATCCTGCTCCAGCAGGGGAAGAAGACTTGCGGATGAAACCTCTTTTGAGGTTCTACTGGATGTACTCTGTCATAGCTTGTGTCTCCGGGATGGAGAGAGGGTAGATCCTGCCATGGGGCGGAGTGGTGCCAGGAAGAAGATCAATAGGGCAATCATAGGGTCTATGTGGCGGCAGGACCTCAGCTTGTCTTTTGCAAAATACATCAGCAAAGTCCCGGTAAGGCTTGGGGAGACTAGGCAGAAAGGTAGCGATGAAAACTTGTTTAGTGGGCACCGCTTTGAGGCAATGCCTGTGGCAGGAAGGACCCCAACTTTTGATGTCCCCCGAGGCCCAGTCGAGGGTAGGAGAATGTAGCTGGAGCCAGGGTAGGCCCAAAAGGATCTCAGAGGTACAGTTGGGTAACACAAAAAAGCCAATTTTTTCATGATGGAGAACTCCAATTTTCATGAGCAGAGGTTCAGTGCGATAACGCACGATACAGTTCAAATTTTGACCATTTACAGAGGTGGTGAAAAATGGCTTGACGAGACGGATGACTGGAACATTAAATTTGTTGATGAGTGAGGCTTCAATGAAGTTTCCTGCAGAACCAGAGTCCAGAAAGGCCACAGCGGAGAAAGAGGACTTCTTGGGCAAAGAAATCCTCACTGGAACAGTCAGACGTGGAGAGGAAGAATCCACACCTAGCATCGCCTCTCCCACGTTAGCTAGGTGCGAGCGTTTCCCTGACGCTGAGGGCGGATAGAGCAATCCTTTAAAAAATGGTCAGGGCTGGCACAATACAAGCACAGATTATGGTCTCGGCGGCGAGTCCTCTCTTGTGTGGTCAGGCGTGACCGATCCACTTGCATAGCCTCCTCAGCGAGAGGCACAGGAACGGGTTGCAGAGGATTCTGGAAGAGAGGTGCCAGGCGAGGAAACCGCCTGACGCGAACAAAGTCTTTTTCTTGTAGCTCTAGGCGTCTTTCGGAATAACGCATGTCAATGCGGGTGGCCAGCTGGATGAGTTCAGACAGGGTAGCAGGAATTTCTCGTGCAGCCAGCACATCTTTGACGTGACTGGATAGGCCTTTTTTGAAGGTCGCGCAGAGGGCCTCATTGTTCCAAGAGAGTTCAGATGCCAGGGTGCGGAACTGAATGGCGTAATCGCCCACTGAAGAATTCCCCTGGACAAGGTTCAGGAGAACAAGGTTCAGGAGAGCCGTCTCGGCAGAGGAAGCCCGGGCTGGCTCCTCGAAGACACTGCAAACTTCAGAAAAGAAGGCTGGAATTGAAGCTGTGGCAGGATCGCCACAGTCCCAAAGCGGTGTAGCCCAGGCTAGGGCCTTATCAGATAGCAGGCTAACCACGAACGCCACCTTTAACCGTTCTGTGGGGAACTGGTCCGACAACATCTCCAGATGGAGGGAACACTGGGATAGGAACCCTCGGCACAGCTTGGGGTCCCCATTGAACTTGTCAGGAAGGGACAGGCGGACTCTAGCAGCAGCAACTCGTGGTGGAGGAGATGCAGGAGCTGGCGGTGGAGATGGAAGAAGCTGCTGTAGCATAGCAGTCAACTGCGCCAATTGCTGTCCCTGTTGAGCGACCACCGTGGTCAGGTCCGAGAGGCTTGGCAGCGGGACCTCAGCGGGATCCATGGCCGGATCTACTGTCACACTCCGGGTATGGCGGGAAACAGGAGGTGGATCCCCTATGCCTATGAGGCGAGGACAGGAAGGGGAAGTAGGTTTTTAAGGTTTTTAAGGAATTCAGGTGTATCAGTAATTGGACCAGGCACCAATCAATTGTGCTCTGGCCCTTTAAGTAACAGCAGTGTCGCGCGCGGGCGCCTAGGGAGCAGGGACGCGCTCGCCGGAAGGAGCAGGCGGGGGCAGGTGAGAGGAGCGAAATGCGATCCCCGGGCGGACGGGGGCCGCCGCGTGGATCGCATCCCGGAGACATCCCGGTCAGAGGAGCTGACCAGGGCGCTGCAGGACAGAGGACGCCGTGAGCGCTCCGGGATGGATGGGACACCCGGAGCGCTCGGCGTTACAGCGTTTGACGGCACAGTGGCTGCATTTGACGGGCACAGTGGCTGCGTTTGACGGGCACAGTGTCTGCGTTTGCTGGGTGCAGTGAGGTGTTTGATGGGCGCAGTGAGGCGTTTGACAGGCACAGTGGCTGCGTTTGACGGGCACAGTGAGGCGTTTGCTGGGCGCAGTGAGGCATTTGCTAGGCGCAGTGAGGCGTTTGATGGGCGCAGTGGCTGCATTTGACGGGCATAGTGGCTGCGTTTGACGGGCACAGTGAGGTATTTGCTGGGCACAGTGGCTGCATTTGACGGGCACAGTGAGGCGATTGCTGGGCGCAGTGAGGCATTTGCTGGGAACAGTGGCTGCGTTTGACGGGCACAGTGATGCGTTTGCTGGGCACAGTGAGGCGTTTGCTGGGCACAGTGGCAGCGTAATTGATGGCAGAACAATGTTCTGTACTTGGACTCGCCCCCCTCTCCAAGCTCCACTCTGTCTCTCCCTCCCACCAACTCTTCGCCTCCGCCCGCCCCCTCGAGTCCATAATTTTTCTGGACCCTGGACATACATAAGATTTGCGCATGCGCGATTCACGTTTTTTTAGGGTGGTGGGCAGGGCTGTTTCTGACGTTTAACCATGTCTCCGCCTCCGCTCGCCCGCCCACCCGCTTGAGAGCATAATATTTCTCGACCGCGACTAGCTCCCGCGCATGCGCGATCAAGGGCCGCGAAATCGTGCATGCGCAGTGAAGCCCCGCCGTCAGCTGCTTGAGTGACGAAGCTGCACCGGAAGTGACGCGGTTTGGTTTCTGCATGGGTCACAGAAATTTTTACAACACCCAGCATTGCAGGATCTATCATGGGCACTACAAGTCCCAGCATTGCAGGATCTATCACCACAGGTAGCTCAGGATAGGCACTACAAGTCCCAGCATTGCAGGATCTATCACCACAGGTTTCTCTGGGTAGGCACTACAAGTCCCAGCATTGCAGGATCTATTATAGGCACTACAAGTCCCAGCATTGCAGGATCCATCACCACAGGTAGCTCAGGATAGGCACTACAAGTCCCAGCATTGCAGAACCTAACACCACAGGTTGGGTTGTACATGGACAGCTGGTAGTTCTGGAGATACTAGGTAACAAGGGAAGTATTAGTGTTGGAACGCATAGCCCAGTGTTTGTGTTGTCTGTAATGTCACATCCGTGTAGGGTGACCACATTTCCAAACTGCCATTCAGGGACAACCGCCGCCCACCAAAATAAAAAAAAAAGGACGTCAATTTTGTCTGGGAGCCACGTCGCACGACCACGCAATTGTCAGTTAAAGCAACGCAGTGCCGAATCGCAAAAAATGCTCTGGTCTTTGTACAGCAAAATGGTCTGGGGCTTAATTGGTTAAAGAGGTAGTAAACCCTGATGGGTTTTACTTCCTCTTCTGCTCCCTGTATAGCCTGCAAATGAAAAGCATAATGGGCTAGTATGCATCGCATACTAGCCAATTATGTACCACTTACCTGCAAAAGAATCCAGCGACGTCCCCTGTGTGGGCAGCGCCCATCTTCTTGCCCTCTTCCTTCGGGGCCGCAGACTCCGGCTCTGTGATTTGCCGAAGCTGAGTGACTTCACTCCCGCGCATGCACAAGGGAGCTGCGACCTGCGGCATATGCTAGGGAAGAAAAGCCCTTTAGTTTTGTTTCTTCACTGCGCATGCAGCGTAGCGATTTCCGGCGGACTACAAGTGAAATATCTCCTAAACGGCGCACGTTTAGGAGATATTTCCACTACCTATCGGTAAGCCTTATTCTAGGCTTACCGATAGGTAAAAGTCCAAAAAGTGGGTTTACAACCACTTTAATAATTGAATAGTGACTAAACAAGAATTTGCCAGCAAGTTGCTGTATCACTGTCATGAATGATATTGGCTGCCACATGAACAAACACTAACCTGGTCCTGGAAGTTTGTGTGGCGCAGGGGCGGCTCAAAACTTGCGGCCCTCGTGGGCGGGAGGAGGAGAACTGGACTGGAGAAGTCGGCCAGGCAATGTGCTCCGCTCCCCTGTAGCGGCTGCGGGAGTAGTTGGCGGTGGCCCCGGGAGTCGGGACTCACTGGCATTGACTGGGCAGCAGTGGGCACAGGCTGGATCCTGGTGATTCATTGCTCTGGTGTGCCTGGCTGGTCTCTCTCTCTGTCTGATGCTAGCCAGAGGCGGAGAAGGAGAGAGGAGGTGGGTGGACTTGTTTCAGAGTCGGAGGTGCGCTGCCCACGTGTCAGAAGAGCTGACGTCACTGGTTGCTAGACGCAAGGCGGCCCTAGCCTAGCAACCAGTTCTGCAGATGAGTGTGACAGACTGACAGTGACTGTGTAATATATCAGTGGCGGAGGCGGATCGTTTTTTTTTTTTCATTTCGGGACACTGTATTGTCCCGGAATGAAGGTGCCTGAAACACGGGACAAAAATCGTAATTAAGGGACAATCCCGGGCAATCCGGGACACGTGGTCATACTACTTCCGTGACATTATCTGATGGTTTCACTGAACGGTATTGCCGCAAATCCTTTGGAACGCATGGCGCAAGTGTTTGGAACACATTGCGCATGCGCAGTGCTAAATTTCTGGCCGCAACGTCACTTCCGGAGCATTCTACGATGGGGAGCAAAATATGACACTACACCGGAATTGATACTCCACCTTCAGGCTGCCGTGGAGGGATGTCAGTGAGTGCCACATGTGGCGGATGGGCTCCAGTGGTTGTGTAGAGGAAGAGCCGTGTAGAGGGTGGTCTGGGAGGCGAGGATTAAGCAACAGTACCACGGCCGGGTGTAGCAAGATGGCCGCCGCTCCCGAAGCTAGGCCTGTTTCCTAGGCAGCCTTAAACTCTGAGAAACGTCGCAATATCAGCCTTGAACAGCGCAACGGCCATCTGGTGAGCTTTGGGTGCTGTGTGGGGAGCAGGATGGTTTTGCTGGAGGATGGATGCCATGGATGCTGCAGCAGCATGGCAGGAGCTCTGTAGCAAAACGTCCTATTCAGACCCCGGTCAGGCCACACCCCCGAAGTCAGATTTTTTGACACTCCGCTCGGTTTTCCCGGGGATGGTGTTGGTGTGGTCCGACATAGTTGCGCGGACCACATGGCGTATGGCCAGGATTAATAAGGCACAAATCAAAGTGAACAAGGTGGTGGGGAGATTCGTTACGGGGGACTGGTAATACGGCACAGGGAGTTGGAGATTAATTGGAAGGCCGGGTACCGGCCTGAAGTTATGGGAGGAGCCCGGAGGGTATTTAAGCAGCCCAAAGGCCGCCGGTCTTTGTCGGTTTCCTGTGCGTGATATCTGATACGTCAGACATCTAGGACCGACTCGTTCGAGACAAGCGCTGTTGGTGCCGGTTCGTGAGCTCCGTTTCGTCTGTCCGCCTCCTTTTGTTGCAGTCCCGCGTTCCGTGTTCGTAAGTCGTGTTGTCCCTTCGTGTCGCACTCGTGTCGCCGAGTCGCAGTTCATTCAAAGAGTCTGGTTCGGCTGTCGCAGGTAGGGCTTCGGCTCCCATGTTTTACGTTCTCATGCACTGCTTATCATGTCACTAAACTGTGGTCTGTGTAGCTCACGAACCACGCGCTGCTTGTCTCGAAACCTAAACACTTACTCGCACGTTTTTGGTTGTACACGATCGGGAGCCATCTAGCGGCACGCACATTCAGGGCCGCCCGCCACAAAACACTCCGACCGATGCCGCATCCGGCGCTCAAGGGTTCCCTTACGCGGTCGTGCTACGCAGTCTTCGAATCGTTCAAACACGTCTCATGCACGGGTGCCGTTCGCACTCACACGTATCGTTCATGTCCTGCCGCTATTCGAATCAGTGGCGCCAGCGAGCGTACCAAATCGCTATTCACATTCCGAAGCACTGTTGGCATACTAATTGTACGAATCACTTCGACCGTGTCGAAACATTTCACGTGTTAGCATGACAATCATTTCATCATTTCAAACATGGCTAACGTATCGGGCCATTCGGTCATGCTAAATCATTTTGCATCAGTTAAACAGGGCGTTCATGCCATCGCTTCGATCCTGGTCCGGTCGCATCCATACATGCTCCGATCGGGGCGATCCAGATGCACGACTACCCGGCCTCATTTCGATACATGCGCCAAGGGCGGAATCACATCACTGGTTGCGTACATTCCTGATTCTTGCCCCTGTCATGGTATATCATTTCTGTCACCTTACCACGCCCGGCATGAATACAGTCACTACCTCGCACTAATTCGTGTCGGCGTGCCCCAGGCCGGCCTCATTTCAATACATGCGCCAAGGGCGGAATCGCATCACTGGTTGCGTACATTCCTGATTCTTGCCCCTGTCATGGTATATCATTTCTGTCACCTTACCACGCCCGGCAGGAATGCAGTCACTTCCCCGCACTAATTCGTGTCGGCGTGCCCTAGGCCCGGCCTCATTTCAATACATGCGCCAAGGGCGGAATCGCATCACTGGTTTGCGCACATTCCTGATTCTTGCCCCTGTCATGGTATCTCATTTCTGTCACCTTACCACGCCCGGCATGAATGCAGTCACTACCTCGCACTAATTCGTGTCGGCGTGCCCTAGGCCCGGCCTCATTTCAATACATGCGCCAAGGGTGGAATCGCATCACTGGTTTGCGTACATTCCTGATTCTTGCCCCTGTCATGGTATCTCATTTCTGTCACCTTACCACGCCCGGCATGAATGCAGTCACTACCTCGCACTAATTCGTGTCGGCGTGCCCTAGGCCCGGCCTCATTTCAATACATGCGCCAAGGGCGGAATCGCATCACTGGTTTGCGTACATTCCTGATTCTTGCCCCTGTCATGGTATCGCATTTCTGTCACCTTACCACGCCCGGCATGAATGCAGTCACTACCTCGCACTAATTCGTGTCGGCGTGCCCTAGGCCCGGCCTCATTTCAATACATGCGCCAGGGGCGGAGTCGCAAAAAAAGAAAAAAAAAAAAAAAAAAAAAGAGACTTTGACTCTTGTCCTTGTCATGTTATATCATTTCTGTGTCACCTTACCACGCCCCGGCGTTAATTGGTCACCTGCCTGTACGAATTCTCGCCGGCGTGCCCTAGGCCGGCCGCATTTCTACAAAAAAAAAAAAGGGAGCTTGGAGTCGGACCCGGTGGCAGCTGGATGTCACAGTTCGGCCTCAGCAATACCCAGGCAGTTAGCCTCGTTGCACGGTTGCCTCATTCCTGTACGTGCTCCAGAGTCCGGCTCACAGGCACCCCCATACGGTTCGAACGGGCCGGGCCCTGTCACGGGAAGTTCGTTCAGTTAAGGCAACATGTCAAGTCAGTCATTCGTGTTGTCATCTGTCATTTGATCCCACAGCGGTCTCGGCAGTCGACTTAAGTCACTATCGCCTGTTGTTATCATCTACGTTGGGTTCCGTCGCTCTGGACGGCAGCAGTTTAGGCTCTTAAATAGGTACTTTCTCTCACACTCTCTCAGGTCAGTCGGATTCAGTAGGTCCACCTGCACCAGCTTGATCAGGGTTCCAGCAGGTAAAAAAAAAAAAAAAAAAACGCAGGGGCACGGGGGGCTCCTGCTTTCTCATGGCAGGTACGTGTATCATAGGTGACACGTCCAAACTCATTTCTTGTCACCTCTTTATAGGCCCAGCTTGCAGACACGTGACCAGTCTACTAAGTAACGGGTCTTGGCAGCCGCCATGTCATCAGTCGGCAGCGATGACCTCACCACCCCGCTATCTCCGGCATCAGCCTCCGAGGCTGGCAGTGTCCAGTCCCTTAGGGCATGGACAATTCCCAGGCTGTCCGCCGAGCTGAGACGCAGAGGGATACCCTTCTCGTCCGCGGCCAGGAAGGCGGAGCTATTCAGGCTCCTTTTCCCACCACCGGCCGCAGCAAGCCCCAGCAGCCAGCAGGCGTCTCTGGAATCGATTTCAGCCGCCGTCGCTCAGCTACACACCCTCGTATCTTCCCTGTCTTCCTCAATCGTTGAGGTCCAGGACAGGGTGTCTCGTCTAGAGACCAGCCCGGCTGCCACGGTTCCGGACCCTGCGGTGGTCCCAGCCATCACTGCACCGGCCGCAGGTAGTGAGCTTGCCACGACTACCGTTCACCCTTCCCACCTGGTGCCACCCAGCGTAAGGAAGGACATTCTAGAGGGCAGAGACGTTAACCTGGCCTCACTCTTGATCTCGGTCCATGACTTGGCCGAGAACAAGGCCTACACCTGGGGGGACGTCTCGGTGGTTTTGAAAGCGAAGGATCCGAGGCTCAACAGAAAGCTCACGGTGCCCGAGTTCACGCTCGCTTTCGGCATGTTCAGGGACGTGCTGTGCTCAGCCTCCCCCGGCAGACGGGAGGAACTGGACCTCTACCTCCATTTGATCGTAGACCTGGGCCACAAATACGGTGGCTCAGCGTTCTACGACTATCATCGGTCCTTTTCGGCCAAAGCCGCAGCCAGATTCTCACAGTTTCATTTGACAACGGACTGGAGCGTAGTGGACACGGAGTTGTTCTGCCGCCACTTCGCGGGTCTTCGCTCCCCGCTATGTGCTGTCTGTCAGTCAGCGTCCCACACCACGGTCTGGTGTGCCAACATAGCCTCTGTCCATCCGATAGCTAGCACGGCCTCTACCAGCACGAGCCAGGCTCAGCAGGCCCCGGCGCAAGCGCAAAAGGTGGACAAGTTGGGACGTCCGGGGCGGATGGTTGGGGGAGCCGCCATTTGCAACAATTTCAATTACGGCTCCTGCAATTTCAGCCAGTGCCGGCTCTTGCACGTTTGCACCCTATGCCAGAGGGCGCACCCCAGGATCCTATGTGAGGTCAAACAGAAGAACCATGACTAAGCCGGGTCGACGCCCTTTTGGCTCAGTGTTTACTTGACCTCACACCCCACTCCGTCACTCGCCAGCTACCTCATCCGGGGTCTCACCGATGGGTTTCACATCAGGCTCATCACCCTGCCCCACTCCACCCACGAATGTCCGAACCTACGCTCAGCAGCAACAGATGAGCCAGCGATTGACGTCCTTCTGCAGACGGAGTTGGATCGGGACTTCATGATAGGCCCGTTCAGTCAGTCTCCCTTTAACATCTGGAGGGTTAGCCCTATCGGGCTTGTACAGGGAATATTTTCAAATTAAAACGTCTGGTGTATGATCTGTCAGCGCCTCATTCTTTCCGTCGCTCCCAGTCTCAACTCGCTCGTCCCCTCATCAAGTGGAGGGAGCGATATTATTTCGCGACCAAATTGACCTTCGGATCTAAGAGTAGTCCTTGGGCAGCCAGGGCAGATCTGGCCATGTGGGAACACTTTCTTAGTAATTGGAACGGTGTGTCCCTGTTCATCCCAGTCGTGTCCACGCAGTCACCTCAGGTGGTGACCGATGCGGCGGCATCCACAGGATGCACCGCCATTTTTGGCCATTTGTGGTTCGTCGCCCCTTGGCCTCCTCAAGTTCTAGCCACACCAGGCTTCACTACCACGTCAGCCCTCTTTGAGCTCTTCCCCATCGTAGCAGCCGCTCACCTATGGGGTCACCATTGGTCTGGACAGACTGTGGCTTTCACGACAGACAATCAAGCCACAGCCAAGATCATCAGCAAGGGCAGGCCTAAATCCAGGCCCGTCATGTTCTTCCTCCGCAGACTGGTCCAGCTATCCCTACAGCGTCAATTCAATGTTTACTGCTCATTCATTCCAGGGAAGTTTAACTCAGTGCTTATTGTCATTCTCTCCTAGCACTGTCACACAGCACGACACGCCAGTACGTGGCCGGGGTGCCGCACTACTTGTCACTTCAAGACCCCGCGAGGCCTTCGGCGTTCTCCTGCCACGCAGTGAGGGCTCTACTACGTGGAGTGCAGAAACACCAGCTGCCAGTCAGCCCGAAGCGGCTGCCTATCACGGGGGAGATCTTCAAGGGAATGTCTGACATCCTGGATAGGCCCCTTTCGGTCTCCTCCTCAGCACCGCCCTGCCGGCTGCGATACACATGGCGTTTTGTGGGTTTCTACGGCCCAGCGAGTTCACTCGCAGCCACCCAGCCGGTCCAGTCTTGCATAGAAGTAGTCTCTGCCGCCACCAGGAACAATTTCAATTACGGCTCCTGCAATTTCAGCCAGTGCCGGCTCTTGCACGTTTGCACCCTATGCCAGAGGGCGCACCCCAGGATCCTATGTGAGGTCAAACAGAAGAACCATGACTAAGCCGGGTCGACGCCCTTTTGGCTCAGTGTTTACTTGACCTCACACCCCACTCCGTCACTCGCCAGCTACCTCATCCGGGGTCTCACCGATGGGTTTCACATCAGGCTCATCACCCTGCCCCACTCCACCCACGAATGTCCGAACCTACGCTCAGCAGCAACAGATGAGCCAGCGATTGACGTCCTTCTGCAGACGGAGTTGGATCGGGACTTCATGATAGGCCCGTTCAGTCAGTCTCCCTTTAACATCTGGAGGGTTAGCCCTATCGGGCTTGTACAGGGAATATTTTCAAATTAAAACGTCTGGTGTATGATCTGTCAGCGCCTCATTCTTTCCGTCGCTCCCAGTCTCAACTCGCTCGTCCCCTCATCAAGTGGAGGGAGCGATATTATTTCGCGACCAAATTGACCTTCGGATCTAAGAGTAGTCCTTGGGCAGCCAGGGCAGATCTGGCCATGTGGGAACACTTTCTTAGTAATTGGAACGGTGTGTCCCTGTTCATCCCAGTCGTGTCCACGCAGTCACCTCAGGTGGTGACCGATGCGGCGGCATCCACAGGATGCACCGCCATTTTTGGCCATTTGTGGTTCGTCGCCCCTTGGCCTCCTCAAGTTCTAGCCACACCAGGCTTCACTACCACGTCAGCCCTCTTTGAGCTCTTCCCCATCGTAGCAGCCGCTCACCTATGGGGTCACCATTGGTCTGGACAGACTGTGGCTTTCACGACAGACAATCAAGCCACAGCCAAGATCATCAGCAAGGGCAGGCCTAAATCCAGGCCCGTCATGTTCTTCCTCCGCAGACTGGTCCAGCTATCCCTACAGCGTCAATTCAATGTTTACTGCTCATTCATTCCAGGGAAGTTTAACTCAGTGCTTATTGTCATTCTCTCCTAGCACTGTCACACAGCACGACACGCCAGTACGTGGCCGGGGTGCCGCACTACTTGTCACTTCAAGACCCCGCGAGGCCTTCGGCGTTCTCCTGCCACGCAGTGAGGGCTCTACTACGTGGAGTGCAGAAACACCAGCTGCCAGTCAGCCCGAAGCGGCTGCCTATCACGGGGGAGATCTTCAAGGGAATGTCTGACATCCTGGATAGGCCCCTTTCGGTCTCCTCCTCAGCACCGCCCTGCCGGCTGCGATACACATGGCGTTTTGTGGGTTTCTACGGCCCAGCGAGTTCACTCGCAGCCACCCAGCCGGTCCAGTCTTGCATAGAAGTAGTCTCTGCCGCCACCAGGATCACTACGTCCTTCACTTGGCGACATCCAAAACTCAGCAGCGAGGTTCCGGAGTAGATGTTCACCTGTACAGGACTCACAACAACTGGTGCCCAGTTGCCGTGTTAAACCGCTTGACGGCACTGCTATCCGACCGCCCAGGGTCCAGTCCGCTTCTGCCCTTTCCGGTATAACCCCTCAACTCGTCGCAGTTCGCGGAACATGTCCGGGTCCTTCTCGGCAATCTTCACTTGGACCCCAGCCAGTACTCCGGGCATTCGTTCCGGATTGGGGCGGCCGCGACGGCCTCAAGACAGGGGGTTCCGGACCACGTGATCAAGGAACTGGCTCGGTGGAGATCGGCCTGCTTCTCTCGCTACGTTCCTATCCCACAGTTGGAGATGGCTCAGGCCTTTGCTCGTCTTACTCAGTGACATTACCTTTAATTAATAATTATCCCCTACCTGAAGGTTTTTGCCCCCTTATTTTGGTGTACCATACGGTAGACCAAGGCACACTTTCAGGTCTATTTCATGTTGGTGAGTTTTGTATTGTTCCTATATGTCATCTTTACTCATGTCGTCCGTAGGGCTCTAGACCATAAATTGGAAGGCCGGGTACCGGCCTGAAGTTATGGGAGGAGCCCGGAGGGTATTTAAGCAGCCCAAAGGCCGCCGGTCTTTGTCGGTTTCCTGTGCGTGATACCCACCCACCCTCCCCTTTTAAAAGCCTCTTCCAAGTATTCTTACCCCAAGACTGAATACTCATTCTACATTATTCCATAACTACTTCTTACCATTCTTTATCTAGGGTATGCCCCCTTATTTTGGTGTACCATACGGTAGATCAAGGCACACTTTCAGGTCTATTTCATGTTGGTGAGTTTTGTATTGTTCCTATATGTCATCTTTACTCATGTCGTCCGTAGGGCTCTAGACCATAAATGTGGGTATGTACCTGCATGGAGTCGGAGTGCATCTTTCAGCTGTTGGCATTGATTTGTGGGCGCTGGGTCTTCAAGATGATATTCAACGGGCCCTGCAGGTGTGGAGGGGCCCTTAAGGGTAAAGGGTCATCCTTGCGGACTGTGGTGGTGTCTTTGGTCTTTGATGGTAGCAAAAAACAGATGTGATGGAACTGGTGGGGGCTCATCGGTGGTATGTGCCCCTCTGGTGTATTCCAGTGGAAGGGTATGCTGGAATACCGTAATGGTTGCACTGCGGGAAGGGGGTTGTCTCCGAGCTGTTGATACGGCTGGAGGCCTGGTATGGTGAAATAAGGTCCTGCAGTGTATTGGTGGAAAGTGTTAAATTTGGGGTGCCGTCAAAGACCAACAGACAGAGTTAAAAATTGTCGTTACAAAATGTATATATGTTAATTGGAAAGTTATTTAATAATGGATTTAATATTTGTTTAATAAAAGGCTGCTGTGGTCAGTTATACTCCAAATTCCTGTGTGAAAGGATTGGGGATATCTTGAATACACTGGTCAAGTGAGGCCCGGAATGGAGAGACAGAAAGGACAAAGTAATGAAGAGCCGGGCATGACGAGGTGAAGAGGAGAGGCAACTGAAGGGGTTAACAACGGGAAGGTCTAAAGGGGAGGAGGCAGGATGAAATGAACTAGAGGGGAGGAGCGATATATATGAAGGAAGGCGGGAACTTCCGGTAGCAGTGTGGGACAGAGCAGAGAAGAAGAAGTTTTACCATCCATCCTCCCTGTTTTTTGTGTGTCTTTGTGTTGTTTGTTTTCTTTTCTTTCAGGATCAATGGATTCGGGTCTTCATAGCAGTGGTGTAATGGCGGTGTCTTTGGTCATTGATGGTGGAAAAAAACAGATGTGATGGAACTGGTGGGGGGCTCGCCAGTGGTATGTGCCCCTCTGGTGTATTCCAGTGGAACGGTATGCTGGAATACGGTAATGGTTGCACTGCGGGAAGGGGGTTTTCTCCCAGCTGTTGGTACGGCTGGTGGCCTGGTATGTTGGAATAAGGTCCTGCAGTGTATTGGTGGAAAGTGTTAAGTTTGGGGTACCATCAAAGACCAACAGACTGAGAGTTAAAAATCGTTGTTACAAAATGTATATATGTTAATTGGAAAGTTATTTAATATTGGATTTAATATTTGTTTAATAAAAGGCTCGTATTCCAAACTCCTGTTTGTTCTTTTATTGGTAAAAGGGGGGTAAGAAAAGGGGATGTGTGAAAAGGGGTTTTGAGGGGTATGGGGGTGGTCTGAACGAGTTGGGGATATCTTGAATACACTGGTCATGACATTTATAAAGCCAAAAAAGGTAATTTTATTACTTAACTTTATTTTTATAAAGAAAGCCATGCAGCCAGTCTGTATGATGAGCAGTGTTGGTCATCTTACTTTAAAAAAGTAATTAGTTAACTTACAAATGACTTCTCCCAAAAAGTAATTGCATTGGTAACTCAGTTACTACATTGGAAAAGTAATTAGTTACTCAGCAAAGTAGCTGTGACTTTTTTTTTAATATTCTATAGATGGGACTAGCAAAGGAAGTAAATGTCGCCGCCTCCATCGGCGAGATTGACATCTCGCGAGCCCCGTCGCCTGGTATGGATTTAAAGGGGAACCCCTATGCCAAAAAAACAGCGTGGGGGTCCCCCCAAAGTCCATAGCAGACCCTTATCCAAGCACGCAGCCCGGTTGGTCAGGAAAGGGGGTGGGGACGAGCGACCCCTCCTGAACCGTACCAAACCGCGTGCCCACAACATGGGGGGGTGTTTTGGGGAAGGAAGGGTGCTTTGGGGGGGCCCCACCCCAAAGCACCTTGTCCCCATGTTGATGAGGAAAAGGGCCTCTTCCCGACAATCCTGGCCGTTGATTGTTGGGGTCTGCGGGCGGGGGGCTTATCAGAATCCGGGAGCCCCCTTTAATAAGGGGGCCCCCAGATTCCGGCCCCCCACCCTATGTGAATGAGTATGGGGTACGATGTACCCCTACCCATTCACCTGGGGAAAAAAGTGTTAATAAAAAAAACACAACACGGGTTTTTAAAGTACTTTATTAGTCTTCTTCCGACTTCGGGGGTCTTGTCCCGCTCTTCTACCAGGCCTCTGCTATCTTCTTACAGCTCTTTTACTAGCGTTGGCCCGGTCTTGTCGCTGTCGCCGCTGCCAACTTCTTCTTCTTCCTTCCGATGTTGACACAACGCTCTCTCTGGCCATAATGGCAGGGACGCGTTGTGCGGTGACTTATATAGGCATAAGGGGTGGGGTCACCATGTGACATCACCCGGTGACTCCTTATGCCCCTTATGCCTATATAAGTCGCCGCACAATGCGTCCCTGCCATTACGGCCGGAGAGAGCGTTGTGTCAACATTGGATAGAAGAATAAGAAGAAGAAGAAGAAGAAGGTGGCGGCGGCGACAAGACCGGGCCAACGCTAGTAAAAGAGCTGTAAGAAGATAGCAGAGGCCCGGCAGAAGAGCGGGACAAGACTCCCGAAGTCGGAAGAAGACCCCCCGTAGCTGTCTAATAAAGTACTTTAAAAACCTGTGTTGTGTTTTTTTTATTAACACTTTTTTCCCCAGGTGAATGGGTAGGGGTACTTCGTACCCCATACTCATTCACATAGGGTGGGGGGCCGGAATCTGGGGGCCCCCTTATTAAAGGGGACTCCCAGATTCTGATAAGCCCCCCGCTCGCAGACCCCGACAACCAACGGCCAGGGTTGTCGGGAAGAGGCCCTTGTCCTCATCAACATGGGGACAAGGTGCTTTGGGGTGGGGGGGCCGCAGGGCCCCCCTTCCCCCAAAGCAACCCCCCATGTTGAGGGCACGCGGCCTGGTACAGTTCAGGAGGGGGGCGCTCGCTCGTCCCCACCCCCTTTCCTGACCGGCCGGGCTGCTATGGACTTTGGGGGGACCCCCACGCCGTTTTTTCAGCGTAGGGGTTCCCCTTTAAATCCATACCAGACGACGGGGCTCGCGAGGTGTCAATCTCGACGATGGAGGCGGCGACATTCACTTCCTTCGCTAGTCCCGTCTACCTGGTCCCGGGTAGATGTAATTGCGGTAACGCCGCCCAAGTAGTGGGAACGGCGTTACCATGAGGGGAAGAGTAATCAGTTAGATTACTCGTTACCCTCTAAAGTAACTGCGTTAAGTAACTCTGTTTATTTTAACTGAGTTACTTACATCACTGATGATGAGGCACTCAGGACACAATTGATGTACATATTTTAAATTTTATTATGATTATATATAGGGGTTATATATAGGGGCTTTCACCACTATTTGCACATTGCAGCTCTGCAATATTTCTTACATTTTGCAGAGAGGGTGACACCATCACTACTATATTCTAATACACTAGTTGATTTGCATCTCTGTTATTATTATTGTATGTATGAGGTTTCACCATTATTTGCACATTGAAGCTCTGCAATCTCTCAAAATATTTTTGCAGAGGGGGTTACACCATCACTACTATATTGCAATACATTGGTTGATTTGCACTGGACATTTTTTATAGGTTTTGCCATTGCCCTTATAAGTCAATTTGTACAATTGTATAGATGATATGTAGGGCAGCGCTGCATTTTTTGCTTTTTATTGATTCGTGTTAGATGAGGGAGCCAGCTATCAATATTCTCTTATTGTTTTTGATATTTTTTTAATTGCATGGTAAATGTTTTACTTGATTTGTTATGTCCTCTGTATACTGGTAACCACTGGTTGGTGGTTATATTGGTGGTCAGTATGCCCCTGTATGCTGGTGGTTAGTGTGCCCCTGTATGCTGGTGGTCAGTGTGCCCCCTGTATGCTGGTGCTACGTGCAGGATGCAGGAGGATGCGCTTTATGCAGGGCGCAAGAGGATGCTACTTGCAGGATGCAGGAGGATGCTGAGTGCAGGGTTCAAGAGGATGCTACCTGAAGGGTGCAGGGTTCAGGAGGATGCTACCTGTAGGGTGCAGGGTTCAGGGGGATGCTACGTGCAGCACTCAGAAGGATGCTACGTGCAGAGCTCAGGAGGATGCTACGTGCGGGGCTCAGGAGGATGCTACGTGCAGGGCTCAGGAGGATGCTACATACAGGGCTCAGGAGGACGCTACATATAGAGTGCAGGGCTCAGGAGGATTCTACATACAGAGTGCAAGTTTCAGGAATTCATTAAGTACAGAGTGCAAGGTTCAGGAGTGTGTTGTACAGAGTGCAAGGTTAAGGAAAGCATTATGTACAGAGTGACAGTCAGAGACTGCAGACATAGTACAGGAGATGGTCAGGGACTGCAGACATACTACAGGAGATGGTCAGAGACTGCAGACATACTACAGGAGATGGTCAGAGACAGCAGACATACTACAGGAGATGGCCACAGACTGCATACATACTACAGGAGACGGTCAGAGACTACAGACATAGTACAGGAGATGGTCAGAGAATGCAGACACACTACAGGAGATGGTTAGAGACTGCAGACACACTACAGAAGATGGTCAGAGACTGCAGAAAAACTACAGGAGATGGTCAGAGACTGCAGTCACACTGTAGGAGATGGTCAAAGACTGCAGATACATTACAGGAGATGGTCAGAGACTGCAGACACACTATAGGAAATGGTCAGAGACTGCAGACATAATGCAGGAGATGGTCAGAGACTGCAGACATAGTACAGGAGATGGTCAAAGACTGCAGACATAGTCCTCCTCACTGCATGTCAAATGCCTCTGAAAAGTGACCTAAGCATGGCTCACTTTTCAGTCAAGTAGTTTCTGACCATCTCTTGTATAATATCTGTAGTCTCTGACCATCTCTGACCATCTCTTGTAGTATGTCTGCAGTCTGACCGTCTCCTGCATCAGAGACCTCTTTATGTCACCATCAGATCAGAGTTCTCCTTTACATTCGATGTCACCATCAGATCAGAGTCCTCGTTTACATTAAATGTCACCTTTAGAGTGTAAGGGGGTTAAATCTGCTTAGGCCTGAACAATCAGTGAGAATTCTTTCAGAGCTCTGGAAGCATCCAATGCACACAATAGAGTCGTTCAATGAATGCTTAGTTTTAATGGCAGGTGAGCAGAGTTATATACAGGATATGGACAAAGAATATTGCACAACTTAAAGAGAAAGGAGGGAGGGAGGACAGAGTTCATCACATGAGGCATAATTCCTATATAAACATACAGCATCTCAGACATAGTCTAAACTAGTATTTTAGCTGATGGTTGATATTATCTAAAAACATAATTCAATCTTTTTTTTTTTTTTTCTTTAGAAAAAATAATTTTCAATTTATTGATAACATATAAAAAATATATAGCAAACACAAATATATAGACATAAAAGTGACCAGTGTGGTGAAGTTTCATTGCATAAATGAAAACATCCATAGGTGGGTGTCCAACACGTTTCGATAATTATAAACAACAACAATCTTCATCAGGGACAAAATTGCCACTTATGTCACAGGATACATAAAAGCAGAATGCAACTTTCTCTATGCCGACAAACACCTATAAGCCTACTAGAGCCCTTCAGCATACAAAGGAATCCAAGGTTCACAGATCCAATAGAGGAGTCAGTAGTCATAAATGGGATATAGTCGTATGGAAACCTCTCGTCTTTTTGCCTCGAGAACCGTTTCGCTATATCACTCTATTTATATAATCGTTTCAACATATTTCCATGTCTGTTTGAAAGTCTGACACCTTTTCCATTTTTTCAGATCATCTTCTTCTCCTTCTTCTCCATTATATCTCAGTTTTTCGAAATGGTATATTTCTTCCACTCTTAAAACCCATTCTCTTTTAGTAGGTGCTTCTTCCTGCTGCCATTTTTTTGGGATAAGACCCTTGGCTGCATTTAACATCTGGGGAATCAATGTTTTTATGTATTGCTTTGTTGGGTCGTCAGTCCCGTGAAATAAGCATATCCATGGGTCTTCCTTTATGTTAACATCGGTGATTACTTTTATGAGGCTCAGGATCTCTTTCCAAATTTTTTTTATTTTTGGACATTCCCACCAAATATGGGCCATTGTGCCCAGCTTATTGCATCCCCTCCAGCAATTCTGAGGGTTGTCTGAATGAAATTTATTAAGTTTATGAGGTGTCATATACCATCTGGAGAGGCATTTATAGTTCATCTCCGCCGTCATAGTGTCAATAGCTGATTTATGGGTTAGTTTCAATATTTTTTTAATTTTGTGCATATAGTCGTGTGTGCCCAATTCCATGCCCCATTTAAAAAAAAAAGGCGGTATCTCCAGTTGCTCCTCTGCAAGAATAGCTCTGTAAAGTCGAGGTATTGTTTTGTTTTTTTTTGTCCCCGTATCCGCACAGATTTTTTCTAATGCTGTGTATTTTTCTTTTGTTCTAATCGGTTGGGGGAGGCTTCTTACAAAATGGATCAACTGCAGATATCACCACTCATTAATTCTCATTTGTGCCGCATTGTGCTGTAATTCTGCTAGTGTTTTTATTCTTTCTTTATCTATTATGTCTTTCAATTGCGTGTTTTCCCCTAGCCATTGGCCCCCTACGTGTCTTTTTCCTGGTGGAAAATAATCATTTTCACTCAAAATCATTAACGGTGAATTATACTCCCACTTGTATTGTTTGTGTAATAAATCCCATATTTTTAATACATTTTTAGTTATTTTTTGTGTGTTAGTGCCCAAACCCCTTAAATGTGAAGGAATCCATATTGCCCTTCTTAGACTTATCTCTCTTATAATAAATACTCTCCATTTTGACCCAGTGTTTATCTTCTGTTTCCCATGCCCACTCTATTGCTCGTGACACTATGGCCGCATAATAGTATTTTTTAAGGTCCGGGATACCCAATCCCCCTTGATCCTTATTCTGCTTTAAGATGTTACGCGAGATCCTGGGTTTTTTGTTTTGCCAAATAAATCTGTTTATTAAAGTTTGGAAATAATAATTTGGGAGAGGAATAGGTAACATTGAGAATTTATATGTAACTTTAGGTAATAGCACCATTTTAACTGTATTGATCCGGCCGAACCATGATAGAGGTCTTAAAGATAATTTTTTGGTCTCGTTTTTGATTTCGTCCAATAATGGAATACAGTTCTCGCTGAATAATTGTTCTACTGAATTTGCTAGTTTAATCCCCAGGTATTTTAGGCCTTTCTTCTTCCAAGGGAAGGGATATTCTTTTTGTAGCTCATGTACCTATCTTTTGATTCCACATTTATGTTCAAAATTTCCGATTTGTTCAAGTTGATTTTGAAATTTTCCATATTGTTTTAACGTTTCAATCAATCGTGGCATTGTATGTTTGGGTTCAGAGACATAGAACAGCAGGTCGTCTGCGAAGGCCGCGACCTTATGCTCGACGTCACCAATTTTTATTCCCCTAATGTCCCTGTTTGCTCTAATTGTTGCCAATAGTGATTCCAGCGAGAGCACAAAAAGCAATGGGGACAGGGGACACCCCTGTCTCGTCCCATTTCTCATTATAAAGGGAGTTGAATGATCTCCATTGATTTTTATTGTTGCGGTCGGTGCTTCATACAGTACCCTGATTCTTTGTACCATCCTAGCGCCCAGGCCCATGTGCCTCAGTGTCTCCATCATGAGCCCCCAGTCTACTCTGTCAAATGCTTTTTCAGCATCAATTGACAGAAATAGTCCTGGGGGCCCATGAGTTTTCATTTTTTGCAACAGGAGGAGTGTTCTAACTCCATTATCGCGCCCCTCTCTTCCTGAAACAAAACCTACCTGGTCCATATGGATCAGTTCTTTCATTTTATCTCTTAATCTATTTGCTAGAACTTTTGCATATAATTTTGTATCAAAATTCAGGAGAGAGATCGGTCTGTAGCTTGGGCATAACATTTCGTCTTTACCTTCTTTTAAAATTATAGTTATATGTGCTCTCTGTGCTTCTGGGCTTAATCCATAATCTGCACCACGTCCGTTCATGTAGTTGCAGAGTCTGGGTATCAAGATTTTCTCAAATTACTTAAGATATTTAATGGAAAATCCGTACGGGCCTGGACTTTTCCCTGTTGGTGTTTCTAGGATGGCTTTTTTGATTTCCTGTTCCGTGATAGAGCTTTCTAAGTCTTCACTATCGTTCGGGTTTAATTGAAAAATTCCTGATTTGTCTAAGAACTGTTTTATTTTGTTTGTTTTTTCATTTTCTGCGTTACCTTTCCTGACATCATAGAGTGTACTATAATAATTTTGGAAAACGTCAGCTATTTCTTTTGTTTTATAGACTACTTCTCCTTGTTTATTTCTGATTTTTTCAATATAATTTCTCGATTTTTCTTTCCTCAGGGTCTTTGCCAAGTGTTTCCAGATTTTGTTACCTCCTAGATATTTCCCCTTCAGAATTCTATTGAAGACCCTTTTTGTATCCTGGGTTAATAAATCTTTTAATTCTTCTCTTTTAGATATAAGTTGATGATATATTTCTTGGTGTCTCCCTTCTGTTTTTTTGTGTAGCTGTTCTAATTCGTGTATGTCCTCTGTTAAGTTTTTTGTTTCCCTTTCCCTCGCCTTTTTTTTCCCAGCCCCAATGGATATAAAGATACCTCTTATATATGCCTTATGTGTTTCCCATAATGTGGAATAAGTAATATCCTGTGTGTCGTTAATTTTGAAAAAATGCGTCAGTTTATTGCTTATTCTTTCTATATCTTGTTTTTCACTAAGAAGTGCCTCATTTAATAACCAATTGGAGGCTGGTCTCTGTGTTTTCATTTCTTCTATGGTCATCATTACTGGGGAATGGTCGGAAAGAGTGGATATCCCTATTTCCACATCCGTCACTTTAGTTAATGTATTATGATCGGTTAAAAAATATTCGATGCGTGTATACGTCCCGTGTACAGGGGAGAAGAAGGTGTAATCCCGTACTTTAGGGTGGAAGGCTCTCCACACGTCCACCAGTTGGTTTTGGTGCATTTTTTGCTTCAGTATTTTGAGGGACACCTGTCCCGTCCCCTGTACACGGGACGTACTGTCCTCTTGTGGACTTAAACATAGATTGAAGTCTCCAGCCATTATTACTATCCCTCTTCTAAACTGCGCAAGGTGCATTCTGTTTCCCCTATATACCCTCTTATAAAAAGGAATCTCCCCTCTGGATCCGTAAGCCTTTCCTCTACTTTGAATCTAGTTTCCCTTGAGAACCCAATTGCAACTCCCTTTGCTTTATTAGTCGTTAGTCGTTGAGTCAGCATAGAACCAGGTGGGATGTTCCTTAGAGTGTAATTTTACATTGGCTCCTAGGAAGAGATGAGTCTCTTGGAGAAAGATTATATCTGCATGATGGTATTTAAGCTCTTTTAAGACCTTATGTCTTTTGGCAGGTGTGTTCAATCCTCGAACGTTATATGTCAGAAACTTAATCTTGCATTAAGTTTTCCCTTTCTTTTTTTTCCTTTCCCAAAAAGACGAGAGGTATTGTTCCACAGCACATCCATCCCCCCCCCCCTTTTCCCTATTATCCCTCTCCCCCCTCCCCCCCCCTCCCATCCCTCCCTCTCCTCCCCCCCCTCCTCCCCTCCATCCGACCAATTCTGGTCACTAGACCGTTGGCTGATCTGAACACCATTTCAGATTTCAGCTTTCAGTCTTCTTGTCTCGAGGTGTTGCTCTGATCTCCATCCACATTCCGTGCCCCTCCCACGGGATATTCCCAGGAGGGGAGTGGAGTGGGTATACTGGACCAAGCTTTCTCTCCTCCCTGTTTTAGCCCGCACCTCCCTCTCTCCCCCCCCTCCGCCTCCTCCCCAAAAAAAAAACAGTGGGGGGATCCCTCTTCGGATTGGCACACCCCTACAGCCCCTCCCTCATTTTCCATTCTGGAATTTCTATTGCTTGTAAATCAAGAGCATTACAGAATTCTGGGAGTTCTTCTGGAAATCTCAGCTTTGCAGATTTGCTCTCTCTGTATCCTATTAAACAGGCCGGAAACCCCCAACTGTATTTCACATTCTATGCTTTCATTTGTGCTAGTAATGGTCTAAGCAGTCGTCTTCTGGCCAGCGTCTCTGGGGTCAGATCAGTGAAAATTTGTATTTCAGTCCCGTTGATTTTTAGTGGGGGTTTGCCTCTTAGATTATTCCATATTGCCGTCTTATCTTCATAGTTCTGAAATCTTACCAGAACGTCCCTCGGGCTATCTGGTGATATATGTTGGGGCCTCCTTAGTCTGTGTACCCTATCTATTTTAAGTTCCATTTCAGGGCCCTTGTTCCATACCGGGACGAGAATCTCTTTAATTACTACCCTAAGATCTTCGGCATTTTCCTCAGTGAGGGCCCGTACCCTTAGGTTCTGCTCCTTTGGTTTTGCTGTTCCTCTATCTGATTCTCCTCTGAGTTATCCTTGTCTCTCTGAGCTGGTCTTTTACTGTGTTTAATTCCAATATGTGATTGTCCATTCTGTTTTCGTTTTCCTCTACGCGGGTGAGCAAATGACTTAAATCTGTTCGGAGCGCGGTTATTTCTGTCTTAATTGAGTTCTCCATTCTTGTTAACATTTCAAAAATTTCTGATTTTGTAGCTATCTGTACAGGATTAGCTGCATCTTCACTGGCGCTCCTATCCAACTCACTTTCTATAGTTGTTTCTCCCCCAGAGGCTCCAACCGGGTCATCTTTCTTTTTATTTGTTTCCTTTTTCTTTCCTTGTTTAATCATTTGCTGCTCTTCTAGGCCTGGGCTTTTAGGGCTCGAGCCTTATACCAGATATTGTTTGATAGTGCTCGTGTTTGCTTTATTTTTTTGGTGTTTTAGATTCAGAGGTTTAGCTGTCTTGAAGTGAAAAAGAGGGGGAAACCCCTCGGAAAGTAAATAGAGTTGGTCGAGTGAATCAAATGGATTTATCAGACTTTTAATGGAGGGGACAGGATTGATTATGGTTTTTAAGTTTTACCCTTTCATCTAAGGATATGTCTTTTATATAGTCTTTTATTCATGTCCCGACTTTTGTAGATATTATACAACAGTGTTTTGCTATATATACCCAACCTTTATATAGGGCCTAATAAAAAAGCAGGTACGTAGGGGTTTCTGGCAGATAACTTTCCCTTTTAGGAACAGGGGGGAGGGAAGAAAGAAAAACAAAAAACAAAACAGAAAAACAGAACCAGGATCATACAATTGACATTTGTAATTTTTATCTCTGTGTGCTATGACCCGTCCAGTTCACTGTAAGTCTTTAGCATTGATAATACGTAAGTGCCGCTTTTGGTAAAGGGATGCAGCTAATGTAGACGCAAGAGAACGCAGGGGTTTTACACTATCAATAATATTGGATTGATTGTCCCCTTTCCTCTTCTTCCCTTCCTCCTCTCTTCCCCCTCCTTTTCCTTTCCTCTTCCTTCCCTGAGTTATGGATCTCTGCTGGATGTAATAAAGCCCCCCGCTCCGATTGTTTTTCAAGTTAAAGTGTCCTTAGTGTTTTTACTTCTTATTGCGCAATTTATTGTACCGGGATTATTTCTTATTCCATTTAAATCCTGTTGTCTATGTAATTGCGCATATTTACTTCAATGGTGTATAGCAAAAAAGTATCTCATATAAATGCAGCCTCTATGCATCTACATTGCATTCATGTTGCTTATCCGTTTGTTTGACACACAAGTCTTACTATTCCTTTTATTTCTCCTGTTTCATGTCTTTGCGATGCTTCCAAAATTACATTTGTGTAGCAATTGTATATGGTGTTTGTTGGAATATCCTAGATACAACTATTTGCACTTCCCTTATATAGAAAAAAAAGGATGAACATCACTCACCATCTCCGTTGTAGTCATCTATTACATTCCCCTTAATGTGGGGTCTTACCCTTGCTGTTTTCTGTCAATCCAGGGATCTGAGAGGGTCATTTCTTACCCTGTGTTGAAGAGAGAGGGTTCTCTGATTGCTGCAGCCCTATACAGTGCGTGAGAGCGAGAGCGGGGGGTGCGAATCCGTGGGGAAGCGGGTTCCAGGCTGTGGAGTTGCAGGGGGAGAGCAGCCTCGTGTTGTTTAGCAGAGCGGCGTCCTCTGCATTTCGCGCCGGTATCCTGAGCGGCGCGCTGCAGCCAGTGACGCCGGTTTGCTGGCTGGTCTCTCTCTAGTGCAGGGGATCATCAGCGAGGGATCTCGCGGTCTCTCCTACCGCGCACTCACACTCGGCTTGGTCCGTCAGATGTTCTCAGATCAGGCTCCTCCCTCTCTCTGAGACATTGCGTATTCTCACGTCCTCACATCCTGTCCCCCCGGATCACCGCCTCCATCGAAAAAACAATTTAAACTATTTAATCCTGATGTTCTGACTTTGTCTGAAGACATCATTTCAAAACCAGTTCTTTCCACACTTGCCACGTTTGGGGTTTTATTAACAATGAATGTCACCGCAAGCCTGAAACTTTTTTGCGCTCTTTGGCAAATGCACGCAAAAATGCACAAGTCTTACGTGAAGGTGGACTTGAAGTACAGCTCTCCGAGAGCAGAGTGTCAGGGTGAAGTGGAAACAATGGATCACTTCTGGCTTTAGTGCCCCTTCAATGTAGAAGTCTATAAAGTGGTGGGGAGGGCTCTGAATATTCCTTTTCTGTCCAGCATGTCCTTTGCTAAGTGAAGAATTGCATAATCGCAAAAGATTTGATTTGTACACTCTTTTTATAGTCAGTCTAGTAGTCAAATATTTTACCTGAAATGCACTGTGTCAGATATCCCTTTGTTGGTGCCTGTGGGAGGAAGAGTATCTCATCTTTGGTGTCAGTGGAAGGAATAGCGCCCCAAGGGCCGGATAAAGTAAAGGGTCTGGAGAAAGGCATGGAAGAATATCAGGCCTGTAGCTAAAGATTGTTGTTGATCTCTGGGTGGTGGGTCCTTTCCCCATTTCTTTCTTGGACACTCCCTTAGATTTTGAGTATGAGCATCTTTTTTTGAAAAAAGGCTATGTACACTTGATGGTCTATGTTTCTATGTATCAATATAAATACATTTTTTTGAGTAATAATATGTAGAGTACATTGGTGTATGAGTGAATTTCATTGCCCGGGAACATAAAGAAAAAATTATATATATTTATATATATATTATATATATATATATATAAATTTTTTTTTCCTTTATATGTTATAGTACATGATCTGTTATGGATATTAAGATCATTTAATTATTTATAAATAATCATAAAAATTTGATGGAGCTGTGTTTAATGATTGTGAGACTTACAACAAATAAAAAATCGACATGGAGCTCTGAAGAGAGTTTTCAAAGCATGTAATTACCAAAGTAACCTGTAGTGGTGCTGTTGAGCAGCCTTCACAACTCCAGATCACTGAACTTTGAAGCCCGGTTCACACTGCTGCGAGTTGATAACGAATGTGATGCGTTAAAAAAAAATTGCATGTCATCCTTAAGTCATTGTTTTCAATGACGGTTGTCATGCCTTTGTTAATAAGGCTTGAAATCCTCTTATTTACCTTTGGTTTAATTAGATTAATCTACCCTGCCATCTAGTGGCCATTTTGTATAACTGTGTTATATCCTATTTCTAATGTAGTAATTTAGAAAGGCTGGTTAGATTTGGTACATGAAAGCCTCCGTACTTGCTTTCCCATCAGGCCCTGCGGCAGCTTCTCCTGACATTTCCTTTTCCCTTTCAACCTGAAAGGAAGCAAACCCACCTGCTGCTAAGTTCTACGTTAGCCATCCGGATCCATCTTCGGTATGTTTACTATTTGTGTCTTCTGCTAGATAGATAGATAGATAGGGAGGCACTAATTGTATGATGTTTTATTAATTGCATTTGTTTGTATCTGTTACAGTTTTACTCTATCTTGTATCAATAAAAGTTCAAAAGGATTCTGCGCCTACTGGAATGCATTGGTATGAGAGGAGTTATCAGTGTGCCCAAATACACCTCAGTCACGTGTAGTGAGGGGCATAACAGTAAAACGAAGGCTTCTAAACACGGCTAACATACAGAACAGCAGTAAAATGAAGGCTTCTAAACACGGCTAACATACAGAACAGCAGTAAAGCAAAGGCTTCTAAGCACAGCTAGCAATACAGAACGCCAGTAAAACAGCAGTGCTACCAGCTTCTATATAGCCAGACACCATGTCACAGATAAAGTCAGAGCACCTCGCGACAAGGTCATAAGTTTACTCTACGAGCACAAGGAGGTCAGTGAAAAGCGAAACAATCGCCATTGCCCGCGCAAAGGCAGAATGTGCAAAAGTAAGAGCTGACTTTGTGGCAACGGAGGCCAAAGTAAAAGCTGCATTCGCCGAAAAAGAAATGCAACTTAAATTAGAAAAGTTACGCATGGAAGCGGCATTAGAGGAGCTAGCTGCAGAGAAGGAGTCAGCGGCTGCTGCAGATGAGGCAGACATCTTAGAAGAACTTGCAAAGCCCGGCAGTGAGCGGCTCAGCAACGTACTTGAAAAACAATCCATTCCTGATGACAGTACAGAGCGTACCTCAGAATATGTGCGGCTACACGCTGAACCAGACAACTGCCCACTTACAGCGCTGAGAGCGGAATAAACCCCGACATTCACATGCCTTACATCAAGCAAGAAAGTAAACCTGCACTCAGTTTTCAGCACATTCTGCATCCGGGCTATCAAAACACTATGTCACAGTTGACCAAATTGAAAATGAAGAACGACGGGTTAAAAGACACAGCGACAGTATCTATGATAACCGCAACTACCCACCAAGTTCCCGGCACAACAGAGCGCCCCCTGGCTACTCACACAACGATCAAGGTATGTCAGATCTCTTCAAGTTCTTAGCACGACGTGAGCTGTTAGCAAAGGGACTTGCAAAGTTAAACGATCGCCCTGAAAGTTATAGAGCATGGCGTTCGTCCTTCAGAAATGCAACTAGGGATCTTGATTTTAAGGCAAGTGAAGAAGCCGATCTCTTAGGCCCCTTTCACACTGGGGCCGTTTTGCAGGCGCTATTGCGCTAAAAATAGCGCCTGCAAACCGACCCGAAACAGCTGTTGCTGTGTCTTCAGTGTGAAAGCCCGAGGGCTTTCACACTGAAGCGGTGCGCTTGCAGGACGCTCAAAAATGTCCTGCAAGCCGCATCTTTGGCTCGCTATAGGAGCGGTATATTTACTGCTCCTATAGCGCCCGTTCCCATTGGAAACAATGGGGCAGCGCTCCGAACCCGCCCGCAAAACGCCGCTGCAGCGGCGGTTTGCGGGCAGTACTGACCCTTTTCTGGCCGCTCGCGGGGGGTAAAACCACCCCGCTAGCGGCCGAAATGCGCTGCTAAAATGCCGGTAAAGCGGCGCTAAATATAGCGCCGCTTTACCGCCAGTGCCCCCACCGCTCCAGTGTGAAAGTAGCCTTAGTCAATTGGCTGGGGAATGAGTCATCAGAGCATGCAAGGAGAATCAGAGACATTAATTACCCAACCAAAGGGCTGAGCATGATATGGGAGAGGATTGATGAATGTTACAGTTCCCCAGAAGTTATAGAAAACTCTCTTTTTAAAAGAATAGAGGACTGTCCCAAGATTCCTAACAAAGGCTACCAGAAGCTGAGAGAATTGAGTGACCTAGTGACAGAACTCCAAATAGCAAAAGCAGAAGGAGACTTGCCAGGCCATGCTTTTCTGGACACAGCCCGTGGCGTTAACTCTATAGTGCAAAAGCTACCTTTACAGCCTTCAGGAAACCTGGGTTACACGAGGCTCCAACTACAAGCAAAGGCACAAAGTCCCCTTCCCACCATTCTCTTATTTCGTGGACTTTATTCGCCATCAAGCAAAGACTAAAAATGATCCTAGTTTTGACATCTCATCATCTGACTCTGCTCTCCCTAGGTCTAGTAAGCCTGCTCTAACCTGCAACTTCAAAGACGCACCTGTTGCAGTACGCAAAACAAGTGTATCTCCAGCTCAGAATCCAAGCAGAGAGTGTCCTCTTTACAAGAAGCCTCATTCTTTGTTAAAGTGCAGAGGTTTCAGAGAAAAGACTCTCCAAGATCGCAGAACCTTCCTCAAAGAAAACAGAATTTGTTACAGGTGCTGCACATCAACTTCACACCTTGGGAAAGACTGTAAGGTGAGCATCAACTGCTCTGAGTGCAACAGTACAGAGCACAACACAGCTCTACACCCAGGGCCAGCGCCATGGACTCTTACTCCCTCACCCCAAGTGGAAGCGCACGGCAGGGAGCAACAAGACACAGTACCTCCTGTAGTTACACCCCAGTGCACCCAAGTCTGTGGAGAAGATCTGTCTAACAAATCCTGCTCTAAGATTTGTCTTGCTACAGTTTACCCCATGGGTCGCAGAGAAAAAGCAGTGAAGCTATATGTGATCCTGGACGATTAAAGCAACAGATCACTCGCCAGCTCAGCCTTCTTTGACACCTTCAAAATCAAGGAAGCAGGCTCTTCTTACTTACTCAAGACTTGTACAGGGGTAAGTGAAGAAACTGGGAGAAGAGCCGTTGGTTACCAAATCGAATCCTTTGATGGTCAGACAACCCTGCCTCTGCCAACTCTAATCGAGTGCAATCAGTTCCCAACGGACAGAGAGGAGATCCCTGCACCAGAGGTGGCACTTCATCACGGACATCTGAAGGGCATAGCACATCTCATCCCTGAACTGGATCCCCAGGCTGAGATAGCGCTTCTCCTTGGGAGGGACATCATCAGAGTTCACAAGGTGAGAAAACAAATCAATGGTCCCCACAACTCCCCCTATGCCCAAAAGCTAGATCTAGGATGGGTCATCATAGGCAATGTATGCCTAGGGAGTGTTCACAAGCCAACCAGCGTGAACTCTCTCTTTACAAAGACACTAGAAGGTGGGCGTCCATCTCTATTTCAGCCTTGCACCAACAGATTCCTCGTAAGAGAGAAGCCTGCCAGTGTAATTCATTCCAACCCTCACACCGCTAATCTTCTTCTTTGTGATGAAGACAGAGATCATTTAGGGTGCTCAATTTTCCAAAGGACTAAAGAAGATCACAAAATTGGCCCATCTATTGAAGATCACATCTTCTTGGAGATAATGAGACAGGGATTCTACAAAACCAATGAAAACAGCTGGGTGGCACCCCTGCCTTTCAAAGCGCAGAGACCCCGTCTTGCTAACAACAGAGAACAAGCTCTGAAACGCTTTTCTTCCCTCAGATCCAATTTCCAAAAGAAAACAGAAATGAAAGGACATTTCTTCTCATTCATGAGTAAGATGTTTGAGGATGACCATGCCGAGATAGCCCCACCTCTAAAAGACAATGAAGAGTGCTGGTACCTACCAATCTTCGGCGTCTACCACCCCAAGAAGCCAGGTAAAATCCGGGTAGTGTTTGACTCCAGCTCACGGCATCAAGGGGTCTCATTAAATTATGTCCTCCTAAAGGGACCAGATCTCAACAACACCCTTCTTGGTGTGCTCATCAGATTCCGCAAAGAAGCAGTTGCCATAGTTGCAGACATTCAGCAAATGTTTCACAGCTTCCAAGTCAAGGAAGAACACAGGAACTTCATGAGATTCCTATGGCTCAAAGACAATGACCCTACTAAAAACATTACAGAATACCGCATGAAAGTGCACGTTTTTGGTAACAGTCCGTCTCCTGCTGTTGCCATCTATGGAATTAAGCTATCTGCCCAAGAAGGTGAGAAAGACGTTACACAGTTTATTGAAAGAGACTTTTATGTAGATGATGGTCTGAAATCACTTTCTTCACCCGAAGCTGCAATAAGTCTACTCAAGAGGACTCAAAGCACACTTGCCTCTACAAATCTCAGACTGCATAAGATAGCATCAAACAGCAAGGTCGTCATGGAGGCCTTCCCTTCCCAAGATTATGCCAGTGACTTCAAAGATCTGGACTTAGCTACAGACTCCCTTCCTATGCAACGCAGCCTAGGACTCAACTGGGATCTCAAGTCTGACACCCTTACTTTTCAGGTTGACCAAGAGCCAAAACCCTCCACACGGCGAGGTGTCTTATCCACCATCAACAGCCTGTATGATCCACTCGGGTTTGCAGCACCGGTTACCATCCAAGGTAAGATTCTGCTTAGAGAGCTTACCGCAGACACATGTGATTGGGATTCTCCACTACCACCTGAGAAAGAGACATTATGGGTAACATGGAGAGACTCTTTAAATAATTTATCCAACCTACACATACATAGACCATACACCCACTTTCCTCCCACAAGGGTTCAGTCTAGAAAGTTATGTGTATTCTGCGATGCTTCAGTTAAAGCAATAGGAGCAGTAACCTACCTCAAGTCAGTAGACATTGAGGGCCAAGTTCAAATTGGGTTCATTATGGGCAAGGCCAAGCTAGCACCATGTCCTGAAACCACCATTCCAAGATTGGAACTGTGTGCTGCTGTACTAGCAGTAGAACTAGCAGAGCTTATTACATCTGAGATGGATATAGAACTCGAGGACACAGAGTTTTACACAGACAGCAAGGTAGTGTTGGGCTACATTTACAAGGAAAGCAGTAGATTCTATGTCTACGTACACAACAGAGTCCTAAGAATCAGAAAGTCCACACAGCGCACCCAGTGGCGTTACGTCTCAACTGATCATAACCCAGCAGATCATGCAACAAGGTCTGTGCCAGCATCCCGTCTCAAAGACACTACGTGGCTCACAGGACCACCCTTCCTGTACAAGCCAGTGCCTACCACTCCAGTAAGGGAGACATATGCACTCTTAGAACCTGAATCTGACCCAGATATCCGTCCTCAGGTTTCCACACTACATACAACAATTTCTAACCAACTGTTGGGATCCAAACGCTTCCATAAATTCTCCACTTGGAAGTCCTTACAAAGAGCTACAGCTTGCTTGGTTCACATAGCAAGATCCTTCAGAGGTACCCCTACAAGACCAAGTTGTTGCAAAGGTTGGCATTACTGCCACAAGCCATATACAGTAGATGAGCTCACAGAAGCAAAAAATGTAATCATCCGCTGTATCCAACAAAGACTTATACAGATGTCAATGGAAAAGAGTACAAGTGTTAGCTGACACCTTTTGGAACAAGTGGAGGAAACAATACTTGTCTAATCTACAGACCAGGAACAAATGGCAAGACAGCAAACCCAACTTAGAGCCTGGTGCCATCGTTCTCATGAAAGACTCTCAATCGAAGAGAAACAAGTGGCCTTTGGGTCTAATAACCCAAGTGTTTCCCAGTGAAGATGGAAACGTCAGGAAAGTTGAACTCAAAGTCATTAGGCAAGGCCAGCCTAAACTTTTCCTCAGACCTGTTTCTGAACTTATTTTGTTACTCTCCTCCGGAGTGCCATGATATGTGGTATCCGTGGGAAACCAAGCGGGGAGTGTCATGCCTTTGTTAATAAGGCTTGAAATCCTCTTATTTACCTTTGGTTTAATTAGATTAATCTACCCTGCCATCTAGTGGCCATTTTGTATAACTGTGTTATATCCTATTTCTAATGTAGTAATTTAGAAAGGCTGGTTAGATTTGGTACATGCAAGCCTCCGTACTTGCTTTCCCATCAGGCCCTGCGGCAGCTTCTCCTGCCATTTCCTTTTCCCTTTCAACCTGGAAGGAAGCAAACCCACCTGCTGCTAAGTTCTACGTTAGCCATCCGGATCCATCTTCGGTATGTTTACTATTTGTGTCTTCTGCTAGATAGATAGATAGGGAGGCACTAATTGTATGATGTTTTATTAATTGCATTTGTTTGTATCTGTTACAGTTTTACTCTATCTTGTATCAATAAAAGTTCAAAAGGATTCTGCACCTACTGGAATGCATTGGTATGAGAGGAGTTATCAGTGTGCCCAAATACACCTCAGTCACGTGTAGTGAGGGGCATAACAACGGTCATTCACATCTATGCATTGTGAATCCTCTACGATGCGATGCAATGTGATAATAAAAAGGGTCTTGTGCGAGTTTATAGCGTTGCGTTGTCCGCCAGCTAAGGGCCCCTGTGCGATGCACAGAATGATCGTCTGGTGGGGGTGTGTTCGCTCTGCAAAGACATTATCGGTTTAACGAGTGTGCGCTCGTGTCGCCCCTGTATGCCTGATCAACATATTTGTGGCCCCATGAGTGTACACCTGCAGAAAGTCTCTCGTCCACAAGAAAGGGTAGCATAATCCACTCCAGGTATGCATTGTTCTCTGGAACAATGCATAATAAGGATTCCTATCAGCGGAATTGTAGTCATCGTTCATTGGTTATTGACAATTGTTTGAGTATAGCCTCATATATTAATAAATAATCTATAGTATAATGGTACCATCATCCAAACTGATATGTGGAAAATTGGAAAGGTGGAAATGTGGGGACAGTTGCTGCTGCTGACCAATGCACATTGTTGTGCACAATTTTATGAAGATGTATTTTAATGTATTTTCATAATAGTCTTCCAGTGTTAGCGCTCCTGCAGCCCGCTCTAAAGAGCTGACTGGGGCAGACTGACGCTGGTTGAGATCTGTTTGGTAGTGAAAAGCTCCTCGGAGATGTAGAGAAGTGTTTACGTAATGGGGACATGTCCGCCAGCTAAGGGCCCCTGTGCAATGCACAGAACGATTGTCTGGTGGGGGTGTGTTCGCTCTGCAAAGACATTGTCAGTTTAATGAGTGTGCGCTTATGTCGCCCCTGTATGTCTGATCAACATATTTGTGGCCTTATGAGTGTACACCTGATGATAATCTCTCATCCACAAGGACAGTAGAATAGTCCAGGTATGCGTTGTTCTCTGGAACAACGTATAATAAGGATTCCTATTAGCAGAAATACGGGAGTCTTTTGGGTTGTTATGGTCGAAGACGGAGTCCATGTTTGAAAGCCACGTGGCTTATAAAAACATGCATGCACCCTGTCTCTGCTCAGACACGTCCATAAGACTCCTGTAGTCATTGTTCATTGGTTGTTGTAGTTCCTGTGTTGAAAGTCATGTCTTTATTTGGTCATGTCCTTATATGGTCATTTCCTGTGAGGTCACAATCTGTGTAGGAGGCGATTGGCTGTTGGAACCAATCCCTCCTATTTGTAATTTCTTTTGTTGTCTTTAAATAAAAGCAGAGGCACTGCTAAGAAGGGCAGTGATGCTGAGATGAGGACGTAAGAATGTGGTAATGTCTGTTTACTGGGGAATGGGGAACCAGAGGGGAGACATACTATCAAAAGGTACATTATATCATTAGATGGAATGTGTGCTTACGAGCACAGGAGATCAGGAGATATGGCTGTGCATAGCGTACAGCCTAATTTCGCTGACAGGGTGGCGAGTCAGGACCTTAGGAGTGAACACGGCCTCCTTTAGCATCAGATCAGCAGATCAGAGGGAGAGAATGGGTCCATGGTCCGATGTGTTGGGGAGGCTCTGCTTTGCAAAAGAACAAATTTTTCGACTTTTTGAAATAATGGTACTCTGGAATTTTGATTGTGTGTGTGTGTGATTTGTATTTACAAACTTGAATGTTTGTGTAAGGAGAGTTTGCTGTGTGTATGTGTAAGTAACTGTATGTTGTGTAATAAGTATATGAGAAATAGAAATGGATGAATTGGGATTTTTTACCTTTTTGTAATATTTTTTTAGAAAAGCCTTTGGTTTGAAGATGGCTGCTGCATATGCAAGAGATCAGGTATAGCTGGTCTATCAAACACAATGGGAACTGTGGGCTACTCCCTGTGCACAATAGCAAGGGGGGAGCTTTCTTTTGTTTTGAGATGAAAAGACTATGCAAGCATCACTATGGGCAGGCTAGGATTGCTGTTTGTAATTCTCAAATGTTTTTTTCTGTGAAAGCTGATGTGAACTTTGTTTGAGTTGTGGTTTATGTGGCGTTGCTCTGTGATTGGAGAGAATGTGTTGTTTGGTTGGCCAAGGGTCTTCTAGTGACTGTTCCTAAAATGTTTTTAAGTGTTCATTTTGATGTCTCAATTGTTTCATTTTTTGTAGGGAGAAATCCTGGTTTGTGTTGGTTTCCTAAAATGTTTGTAAGTGTTCATTTGGTATTTCAAATGTGTAATTTTGTGGGGAGAAGTTTGTGTAGCTAGTGAAGTAATTTCGGTTTTGGTGGGAAAATGTGCCATCTTGTCGTGGCCTGGCTTTTGTAGTCTGCCATGTGGCCATGGTCGGCAGCCATTTTGAGGACCTGTGGGTAATCCTAGCTAGAATTCCTTTGTATGTGTGTAGCCATGCGGTCTACTTTGGGTTGTATCGCTTTAGCTGAGTTTTTTTCTATCACTAAATAGCTTGCGGTAGTAAAGAAAGGTTTTGGTTTTAAAACTTGTTTTATATTATTTTTATCGTGTAACTACTGAGACATCGTACAACTGTTGAAATAGACAACAGAAGGCTATCCCCATTTTTTAATTTTTTATTTTTTTGTGATTATTTAGAGAAGCCACATTGTCCTGTAGCGAAAACAAATGGAAGTGCTCTTTGTAGTTTAGTCTGGTGACGCAGTGTATGGGCGTACAATGGAAAACGCTTGTGTATGCATACACTGTGAGGGGTAGAGACCTAATTCGAGGGGTTTTAGGGTTTCTAGTTGAGGGACTAGACCAGATATAGTGGTTGTAGTCTGTCGATCCACCGTAAAAGAAGGCACCGGGCGGTGGTCTCCTAAATGGGTACAATGGTTTCCCTGGATGCAGGGGTAAGATGATAAGCCATTTCGAATCACCATGGACACTAGGAGGTCCATGCAAGGGAAGGAATGGAGGCTTCCCACAGTCAGACAAACCAGCAATGTACATGAAATCTAGCTTTGGGGCTAGGGTCATGAAACCTCTAAAGGAATGGTGGTCTGTCGGGAGAACAGACCTTCCAGGCGCTTTGGCCGTGTTCCTGCGCACATGCGCGTTGGAATGGCGCTTCGCGCATGCACATTCGCGACCCGGCGCTCCAGCGCACGCACATGCGCACTGGCGCTTGCCTGTGCACACTGGCGCACATTTAGCGTCCCCTTGGCAGCCTATAAAAGCTGCTCTGGCGCACAGGTCCATTGCTGGTTTGTCTTCAGCTCCTGCTACTTGACCCTGTTCCTTGCATCTGTTTACCTGTTGTGACCCGGATTGTTCTTGACGCTGCTGCCTAATCTCCTGGACCTTGACCCCTGGCTTGTTATACGGACTTCGCTTCTCTCCAGTGTTTGACCCCCTGTCTGTGACCCGGACCTGCCTTCTGTCTCCTTGCCCTGGCCCTCGGCCTTTGACCCGGACTTGCCTTGTGTCTCTCAAAGACACTATACCTCTGCCTGTGTTAGCATCATAGACTGTCAGTGTTTGACCCTCAGCCTGGTTCAAGTCTACCTGTCTGCTGCACCTGTCTTCCTGCCAGTCCTTGCACAAAGCCCTCACCCCTACTGGACCTTCACGCAAGCTCCACCTACCATCGGGGTAACCTTTGCCTCTTTGTGCCATTCGCTCCCTGCACCACCTCCAGGGTGAACCGCTCTCGGCATCTCAGCCTCGGTAAGTACGTCCGTGACAGTACAAACCAGCCATGTCAGAGGCCGACAGAGCGCGTTCCCCTCTTGAAATCCTGTGTCAACAAGTATCGGCTCTCACCGATGCATTTCAAAAGTTGCAAGAGGGCTATACCCAAATTGACAATTGTCTGCAGTAGCTTGCCGGGCCATCTGCACCAGGTACCACAGCTCCTGCACCCACCAGTGGGGCCTTCTCTTCTGAAGTTCCTGCCGGCCCTACAGTGATCATGGCCTCCCCAGAACCCAGGGTCCCTACAACGGAGCGATTTTCTGGCGATCGCAAGAAATTTTGAGCCTTTAAAAACGCCTGTTCTCTGTACTTGGCCCTCCAACCCAGGACCTTCTCCTCTGAGGTGGTAAAAGTAGGCTTTATCATCTCTCTTCTGGCCGATGAACCACAAGCCTGGGCCCACAGTCTTATGTTACAAAGGAACCCCGTATTAAATTCTGTGGATACCTTTTTCGAAAGCATGGGACAACTCTACGATGACCCCCAAAGGGTGGCCATGGCTGAGGCCACTCTACACAACCTTTCTCAAGGACGGAGGCCTGTGGAAGATTACACTGCGGAGTTCCGGAAATGGTCGGCCGACACCGGCTGGAACGAACCTGCCCTCAAATATCAGTTTCCCAAAGGCTGTCAGAAGCTCTTAAAGAAGCTCTTAAAGACGAGCTAGCCCGGATTGACATTCCTGACACCTTGGACGACTTAATACAAGCAGCCACCAAACTAGACAATCATATGCGGGAACGCCGCTCGGAACGCTTCCAGGCACCCCGTCTCAGCTGGATGCTACCTAAACCAGTTCCCGTCCATCCCTCCTACACGGCTCCACCAGTCTCCACTTCCGAAGTGGAGCCCATGCAATTGGGATTGGTTCGTGCTCCCCTCACCCCAGAGGAATGCTTACGTAGGCGACAGGCCAACCTGTGCCTTTATTGTGGGGGTTCAGGACATTTTCTCTGCACTTGCCCTGTGAGACCCAGTAAGTCTTATTCTCAGTTTATCATGAACTATCAAGTCTCCGGTTTCTCTCAAACTTACATCACCCTCTTTGTTTCTCTACAGCTAACGAGAAAGGAAATTCGCCTGCCAGCCATAGTTGATTCTGGATAGTGCAGCTGCTTCCTGGATGTAGGGATGGGCCCGGTGTTCGATTCGAACCCATGTTCGAATAGAACAGTGGCCGTTCGACCGCTCATCGAGCCCAGAACTATGTGGGCCGTTCGCATCAAATTCGTGTGATACGAACGGTCCACAATGCACTGCGCCAGTCGCAGTGCTTTGCTGGCTGATGATTGGCCAAGCATGCACTGTGACCCCGCATGCTTGGCCAATCATAGAGCCAGCGGCGAGGAGAGCAATAATTGGCCACAGGCAGGATGCCTGTGGCCAATTATAGCTCAGGGGGTTTAGTACACACCCCACACTATATAAGGCCGCCGCGCCGGCGGCCTCATGTAGTGTGTTCCGGCGTTAGGAACAGTCAGTGATGGTGTCAGTGACATTATCTGCTGTGATTCATTCTGCTGACATTATCTGCTGTGATTCATTATGCTGACATTATCTGCTGTGATTGGTGTGTGTGCGTGCTGTGTTAGTATAGCACTGCAGTAGCACATTAAACCACCTTTACCCTTCTGCCCTGTTGTCATCTAAGGCAGCCATCTGCAGTAGTTAGCGTGTGTGTGCTGTGTGAGTATAGCACAGCACACTAAACCACCTCAGCCTCTATCGGCCCTAAGGCCCTGTTGTCATCTAAGACAGCCATCTGCAGGAGTTGGTGTGTGTGCTGTGTGACTCCGGCACAATATACACTACCCACTACAATGTCTGGAAGACCGACAAGGAGAGGCAGACAGTCCCGAGCCAAGAAAACAGGGCAAGCAGGCTCTGTGTCTAGAGACAACAGTGCTGGTCATGGACGTGGTGCATCGTCATCAGCACGTGGCCATGGGACACACTTGTCCTTCTTTTCGGCAGCTGGACATGTTGATCCGCATCATGCCGAAGGCTTGGTAGAGTGGATGACCAAGCCCTCCTCATCCTCCTCATCCTCCTCATCCTCTCTCACCCAGGTTTAGGGTACTGGCAAAGCAGCTGCCAACGCGTACTCAATGTCATCATCAGGCACCCCTTCCCTAAACCCACCATGTCCTCCTGAGGAGTCCCCCGAACTGTTTGAGCACAGTGTTGGGTACATGCTCCAGGAGGATGCCCAGCGTTTTGAAGGCTCGGATGATGATACCCAGCTAGAGGAAGGCAGTAGCGTGAGCGCAGAGTGAGGGGATGCTCAAGGACAGCAATCTGGCAGTCATGTTCCACCAGCTGCAGCTTACTGCCAGGTTTGCTCCAGTGGTGAAGAGGGAGGGGATGATGAGGTCAATGACTCCACGTGGGTGCCTGCATGGAGAGAGGAGGAGGAGAAGGAGGAGCCGGACATCTCCAACGAGGGCCAGCTTGAGGCCAGCACACCAACTGAATCACACCGCAGAGCTCCGCCTGTGCAGGGCGCTTCCTCTGCACGTTATTACAAAAGTTCTTTGGTGTGGGCCTTTTTTGAGACGAGTGCATCAGATCGCACCACTGCTATTTGCAACATATGTCTCAAGCGTATCTCGCGTGGCCAAAACATCAGCCGCTTGGGCAACACAAGCATGACTAGACATATGTCGACCTGCCATGCAGCTCGTTGGCAAGAGCACATTAAAGACCCACACCAAAAACAAAGCGGACCTCTCCTTGCTCCTCATCAGCTGGGATCTCCAACCCCACTATACCTTCAGTCCTCTCTGAAAGCTGCACTGAGAGGAATGAAGGTGTAGAATTAGGTGTGTCACAGCCAAGTACTTGCGGGCACTCTGCTAGCAGTACACCGACGTCCGATTCTACCAGGCAAATTTCCCTGCCCCAGCTGCTGGACCGTCGAAATAAGTATACTCCCAGCCATCCACATGCCCAGCGGTTGAATGCTAGCTTGGCTAAATTGCTAGCACTTCAACTGCTGCCTTTTCAGTTGGTAGACTCGGCCCCCTTCCGTGAGTTTGTTCAATGTGCGGTTCCTCAGTGACAGGTTCCCAAACGCCACTTTTTCTCACGGAAGGCGATTCCGGCTCTCTACCGGCATGTGGAAGGCAATGTCCATGCCTTGCTGGACAGGGCGGTCAGCGGTAAGGTGCATATTACCGCTGACTCATGGTCCAGCAGGCATGGACAGGTACGTTACCTGTCTTTCACGGCCCATTGGGTCACTCTTTTGGCAGCTGGGAAGGATGCAGGACAAGGTGCAGTAGTGTTGGAGGTTGTTCCGCCACCACGCCTCCAAAATGCTACTACTGGTTGTGACACACCTCTCTCCTCCACCCCCTCCTCTTCTTCTTCCTCCATGGCCTCTTCGAGTGCTCTGTCCTCTGAACCAGCGGTGCTCCGTAGGCGTCCAAGGGGCTACGCAAGTACGCAGGCAAAAAGATGCCATGCCGTGCTTGCGCTGGTGTGTTTGGGGGACAGGAGCCACACTGGGGCAAAGGTTCTGTCAGCTCTGCAGGGGTAGGCCGAGAGGTGGTTGACGCCACACCAGCTTAAGCCAGGAATGGTGGTTTCTGACAATGGCACCAACCTCCTCTCTGCCCTGCGAAAGCGACAGCTGACCCATGTGCCACGTTAAGGCTCACGTCCTTTACCTGGTGGTGCAGCGGTTCTTGGGCAGGTACCCAGGCTTACAGGATGTCCTGAGGCAGGCCAGGAAAGTCTGTGTGCATTTCCGCCGATCATATAATGCCAGTGCTCGGCTGGCTGAGCTGCAAAAGGAGTTGAACCTGCCCAAGAACCGCCTTATATGTGACATGCCCACCAGGTGGAACTCAACGTTGGCCATGCTGCAGCAACTGCACACGCAGCAGAGGGCCATCAATGAGTACCTGTGCGACTACGGCACCAGGACAGGGTCGGGGGAGCTCGGATTTTTTTCCCCATGCCAGTGGAGCATGATCAGGAATGCATGCACTGTCATGTCACCATTTGAGGAGGCCACGAGGATGGTGAGCAGTGACAGTGCATGCATCAGTGACACTGTACCTCTTGTCCACCTGTTGGAGCATACGCTGCATGGGATAATGGACAGGGCACTTGAGGCAGAACAGAGGCAGGAAGAGGAGGACTTCCTTGCTTCTCAAGGCCCCCTTTATCCAGACAGTGTTCCTTCTCTCCCACCCATCACACAGGAAGAGGATGAGGAGAAGGAGGAGGAGTATTGTGTCAGCATAGAGGTGGAGCCTGGCACTCAGCAGCAGCAGTCTTTTAGGGATGATTTACAGTCCCAAGAAACCAGTGGACTTGTACGTGGCTGGGAGGAGATAGCTGCGGATCATGTCGTCCTCAGTGACCCAGAAGACTCCGGACCGAATGCCTCAGCTAACCTACGTTGTATGGCCTCCCTGATCCTGCAAAGCCTGCGGAAGGATCCTCGTATTCTTCGGGTCAAGGAGAGGGACCATTACTGGCTGGCCACTCTCCTTGATCCACGGTACAAGGGTAAGGTTGGGGACCTTATCTTGCCGTCGCAGAGGGAGCAGAGGATGAGACATCTGCGGGAGGCCTTGCAGAAAGGTCTGTGCAACGCGTTCCCAGAGACTGGGAGGTTACAAACTCCTGGTCGACGTTAAAAAGTATAGGGACTCAATCGCTAGTGCAGAATTAAAATCAGAGGAACCAATATTGTAGTAAGATGGCCAAATGAAATAGCTGCAAACCCATAAAATAGTGCTCCCACACGTGAGTGAAATTTAAAACGTACACAATGTATGTGTAATGAGTGTGCTTATATCAACCTTAAAAACAATGGTAGACCTTGTGCAAAAAATATATATATTGTGCTTAGTGAATAGATACGTGATATATAATTACATATAGTGTATTAAATAAAGTCAAATATATTGAAATATAATTGAAATAGAAATAAAATAAATGGGGTATTTAATTGTCTTCAGACCGCAGATACCTCATTGAATGGATAATTGATCAATTAGCGTGTGTTTGAATGATCGGTATAAGAACCATCCTTGGTTAATTGGTTAATTATGAACAGATGTATAACACTTGAAAAATTAACTGAAATCTGCTGCCGATTTGCTGTTATAAGGATCCTGTTCCTTACACAAGTTAGTTAATCCAAGTGGAGGTGGGTAAAAAAGCATGAATATATTGTATCAATTTAGGCTGAGTTTTAAACCACAGATATAAATTTGAGCCGCTGTGATAATACCGTGCGGCCGTTAAATAGCTGCTAGCAAACTTTCTCTTATGGATTAAATACCTCTTTTCCTCCTTAGAGGTATAATCCTTTTTAATTTGCTCCTTTTCACTAATGAGGCTTAAATATAGAAAGCCGCTAATTAGACACAGAAACAAATAGACAAGAAGAAAGAAAGAAGAGATGCAAGTGTCACTTTCCTTTTTCTGCTGACACGGAAAGAATGATCTTGACCTGCTTCCCTCTCGCTGCTGCTCCATTAATTCTCCAAAAATGGTGTACATGTAAGAGAGAGAGATATACAACACATTGCGCAGTACTACTAACAGGGTGTGTATACTATAGCCAGTGAGTGCTGGTCTACTCACATACACCCGGTTATTGCTTGCGGTAGCCGAACGCTTGTCAGGCACTGTGTGTGGGCTGGATGCCCTGCTCGTCCACACTCTCTGTCCTCGGTGACGTCACTACCGAGGACATGTGACTTTATAAAGTCACGTGGTCGTGACGCAACGCGTCGGGAGGAGGAGCCTAGTGACGTCACCGAGGACAGAGAGTGTGGACGAGCAGGGCATCCAGCCCACACACAGTGCCTGACAAGCGTTCGGCTACCGCAAGCAATAACCGGGTGTATGTGAGTAGACCAGCACTCACTGGCTATAGTATACACACCCTGTTAGTAGTAGGGATGGGCCCGGTGCTCGATGCGAACCCATGTTCGCATCGAGCACCGGGTGTTCGCTCGCTCGGCGAGCCCAGAACTATTTTGGCCGCTCGCACCACGTTCGTGTGATGCGAGCGGCCCCGCAATGCATTGCGGCCGGCGCGGCCGGCGCAGTGCATTGCTGGCTGATGATTGGCCAAGCATGCACTGTGACCCCGCATGCTTGGCCAATCACAGCGCCGGAAACTCGAAGAGCCATAATTGGCTACAGGCAGGACGCCTGTAGCCAATTACAGCTCAGGGGCTTTAGTACACGCCCCCTCTTATAAAAGGCCGCCACGCCGTCGGCGCCGGTCACATGCTGTTCCGGCGTAGAGAGAGCAGGATCATTCTGTGTCACTCTGCTAGATTTAGTTAGAGAGATTTAGTTAGAGAGATTTAGTTAGAGATTTAATTAGATAGATTCATTTAGAAAGATTCATTGTAGTAGTGTGGGCTTGTAGTGTGTTCGTGGCAGGCAGGCACTGGCAGGCAGTGGCAGCAAACAGAGCTCCTATATTTTGTTCCCAGAGGCACCTATAGGACTTGTAGTGTGTTCGTGGCAGGCAGGCAGTGGCAGCAAACAGAGCTCCTATATTTTGTTCCCAGAAGCACCTATAGGACTTGTAGTGTGTTCGTGGCAGGCAGGCACTGGCAGCAAACAGAGCTCCTATATTTTGTTCCCAGAAGCACCTATAGGACTTGTAGTGTGTTCGTGGCAGGCAGGCACTGGCAGCAAACAGAGCTCCTATATTTTGTTCCCAGAAGCACCTATAGGACTTGAAGTGTGTTAGTCCCATCACACAGAGCTATATTTTCTTCCCAGAAGCACCTATAGGACTTGAAGTGTGTTAGTCCCATCACACAGAGATCATATATTTTGTTCCCAGAAGCACCTATAGGACTTGTAGTGTGTTAGTCCCATCACACAGAGATCATATATTTTGTTCCCAGAAGCACCTATAGGACTTGTAGTGTGTTAGTCCCATCACACAGAGCTATATTTTGTTCCCAGAAGCACCTATAGGACTTGAAGTGTGTTAGTCCCATCACACAGAGCTATATTTTCTTCCCAGAAGCACCTATAGGACTTGAAGTGTGTTAGTCCCATCACGCAGAGCTATATTTTCTTCCCAGAAGCACCTATAGGACTTGTAGTGTGTTAGTCCCATCACACAGAGATCATATATTTTGTTCCCAGAAGCACCTATAGGACTTGAAGTGTGTTAGTCCCATCACACAGACCTATATTTTCTTCCCAGAAGCACCTATAGGACTTGAAGTGTGTTAGTCCCATCACACAGAGATCATATATTTTGTTCCCAGAAGCACCTATAGGACTTGAAGTGTGTTAGTCCCATCACACAGACCTATATTTTCTTCCCAGAAGCACCTATAGGACTTGAAGTGTGTTAGTCCCATCACACAGAGATCATATATTTTGTTCCCAGAAGCACCTATAGGACTTGAAGTGTGTTAGTCCCATCACACAGACCTATATTTTCTTCCCAGAAGCACCTATAAGACTTGAAGTGTGTTAGTCCCATCACACAGAGCTATATTTTCTTCCCAGAAGCACCTATAGGACTTGAAGTGTGTTAGTCCCATCACACAGAGATCATATATTTTGTTCCCAGAAGCACCTATAGGACTTGAAGTGTGTTAGTCCCATCACACAGACCTATATTTTCTTCCCAGAAGCACCTATAGGACTTGAAGTGTGTTAGTCCCATCACACAGAGATCATATATTTTGTTCCCAGAAGCACCTATAGGACTTGAAGTGTGTTAGTCCCATCACACAGACCTATATTTTCTTCCCAGAAGCACCTATAGGACTTGAAGTGTGTTAGTCCCATCACACAGAGATCCTATATTTTGTTCCCAGAAGCACCTATAGGACTTGAAGTGTGTTAGTCCCATCACACAGACCTATATTTTCTTCCCAGAAGCACCTTAGGACTTGAAGTGTGTTAGTCCCATCACACAGAGCTATATTTTCTTCCCAGAAGCACCTATAGGACTTGAAGTGTGTTAGTCCCATCACACAGAGATCCTATATTTTTTTCCCAGAAGCACCTATAGGACTTGAAGTGTGTTAGTCCCATCACACAGAGATCATATATTTTGTTCCCAGAAGCACCTATAGGACTTGAAGTGTGTTAGTCCCATCACACAGGCCTATATTTTCTTCCCAGAAGCACCTATAGGACTTGAAGTGTGTTAGTCCCATCACACAGAGATCATATATTTTGTTCCCAGAAGCACCTATAGGACTTGAAGTGTGTTAGTCCCATCACACAGACCTATATTTTTCTTCCCAGAAGCACCTATAGGACTTGAAGTATGTTAGTCCCATCACACAGAGCTATATTTTCTTCCCAGAAGCACCTATAGGACTTGAAGTGTGTTAGTCCCATCACACAGAGATCATATATTTTGTTCCCAGAAGCACCTATAGGACTTGAAGTGTGTTAGTCCCATCACACAGACCTATATTTTCTTCCCAGAAGCACCTATAGGACTTGAAGTGTGTTAGTCCCATCACACAGAGATCATATATTTTGTTCCCAGAAGCACCTATAGGACTTGAAGTGTGTTAGTCCCATCACACAGACCTATATTTTTTTCCCAGAAGCACCTATAGGACTTGAAGTGTGTTAGTCCCATCACACAGACCTATATTTTCTTCCCAGAAGCACCTATAGGACTTGAAGTGTGTTAGTCCCATCACACAGAGATCATATATTTTGTTCCCAGAAGCACCTATAGGACTTGAAGTGTGTTAGTCCCATCACACAGACCTATATTTTCTTCCCAGAAGCACCTATAGGACTTGAAGTGTGTTAGTCCCATCACACAGAGATCCTATATTTTGTTCCCAGAAGCACCTATAGGACTTGAAGTGTGTTAGTCCCATCACACAGAGATCCTCTATTTTCTTTGCAGAAGCACCCATAGGACTTCTAGTGTGTTAGTGGCATCACACAGAGCTCCTATATTTTCTTCTCAGCAGCACCCACAGGACTTCTAGTGTGTTAGTGGCATCACACAGAGCTCCTATATTTTCTTTGCAGAAGCACCCATAGGACTTCTAGTGTGTTAGTGGCATCACACAGAGCTCCTATATATTCTTCTCAGCAGCACCCACAGGACTACCGACTACAATGGCTGGCAGACCGCCAAGGGGAGGCAGAGCCAAGAACACAGGGCAGGCAGGCTCTGTTTCTAGTGGACGTGGCCGTGGCCGTGGTCGTGCATCGTCATCAGCACGTGGCCATGGGACACGCGCGTCTTTGTTTTCGGCAGCTGGACATGTGGAGCCGCATCATGCTGAAGGCTTGGTAGAATGGATGACCAAGCCCTCCTCATCCTCCTCATCCTCTCTCACCCAGGCTCAGGGTACTGGCAGAGCAGCTGCCAACGCGTACTCAATGGCATCATCAGCCACCCCTTCCCTAGACCCACCATGTCCTCCTGAGGAGTCCCCCGAACTCTTTGAGCACAGTGTTGGGTACATGCTCCAGGAGGATGCCCAGCGATTCGAAGGCTCGGATGATGATACCCAGCTTGAGGAATCTGGCAGTACTGTTCCACCAGCTGCAGCTTACTGCCAGGTTTGCTCTAGTGGTGAAGAGGGAGGGGATGATGAGGTCACTGACTCCACGTGGGTGCCTGAAGGGAGAGAGGATGAGGAGGAGGACGAGGAGGATGCGGCGTCACATGTCCAACGAGGCAGGATGCCCCCTGGAGGCCAGGTAGAGGCCAGCACAGCAACTGTACAACACCGCAGAGCTCCGCCTGTGCAGGGCGCTGCCTCTGCACGTTATCAGAAAAGTTCTTTGGTGTGGGCCTTTTTTGAGACGAGTGCATCAGATCGCACCACTGCTATTTGCAATATTTGTCTCAAGCGTATCTCGCGTGGCCAAAACATCAGCCGCTTGGGCACCACAAGCATGACCAGACATATGTCGACCTGCCATGCAGCTCGTTGGCAGGCACACATAAAAGACCCACACCAAAGAACTAAGCGGACCTCTCCTTGCTCCTCATCAGCTGGGATCTCCATCCCCACTACACCTTCAGTGCTCTCTGAAAGCTGCTCTGAGAGGACTGAAGGTGTAGAATTAGGTGTGTCACAACCAAGTACTTGCAGTACACCGACGTCCGATTGCAGCAGGCAAATTTCCCTGCCCCAGCTGCTGGACCGTAGAAAGAAGTACACTCCCAGCCATCCACATGCCCAGCGGTTGAATGCTAGCTTGGCTAAATTGCTAGCACTTCAACTGCTGCCTTTTCAGTTGGTAGACTCGGCCCCCTTCCGTGAGTTTGTTCAATGTGCGGTTCCTCAGTGGCAGGTTCCCAAACGCCACTTTTTCTCACGGAAGGCGATTCCGTCTCTCTACCGGCATGTGGAAGGCAATGTCCATGCCTCGCTGGACAGGGCGGTCAGCGGTAAGGTGCATATTACCGCTGACTCATGGTCCAGCAGGCATGGACAGGGACGGTACCTTTCTTTCACGGCCCATTGGGTCACTCTATTGGCAGCTGGGAGGGATGCAGGACAAGGTGCAGTAGTGTTGGAGGTTGTTCCGCCACCACGCCTCCAAAACGCTACTACTGCTACTGGTTGTGACACACCTCTCTCCTCCACCCCCTCCTTTTCTTCTTCCTCCAGTGCTCTGTCCTTGGAACCAGCGGTGCTCCGTAGGCGTACAAGGGGCTACGCAAGTACGCAGGCAAAAAGATGCCATGCCGTGCTTGCGCTGGTGTGTTTGGGGGACAGGAGCCACACTGGGCCAGAGGTTCTGGCAGCTCTGCAGGGGCAGGCCGAGAGGTGGTTGACGCCACGTCAGCTTAAGCCAGGAATGGTCGTTTCTGACAATGGCACCAACCTCCTCTCCGCCCTGCGACAGGGGCAGCTCACCCATGTGCCCTGCATGGCTCACGTCCTCAACCTGGTGGTGCAGCGGTTCTTGGGAAGGTTCCCAGGCTTACAGGATGTCCTGAGACAGGCCAGGAAAGTCTGTGTGCATTTCCGCCGATCTTATAATGCCAGTGCTCGGCTGACTGAGCTGCAAAAGGAGCTGAACCTGCCCAAGAACCGCCTAATATGTGACATGCCCACCAGGTGGAACTCAACGTTGGCCATGCTGCAGCGACTGCACACGCAGCAGAGGGCCATCAATGAGTACCTTTGCGACTACGGCACCAGGACAGGGTCAGGGGAGCTTGGTTTTTTTTCCCCACGTCAGTGGAGCATGATCAGGGATGCATGCACTGTCCTCTCACCATTTGAGGAGGCCACGAGGATGGTGAGCAGTGACAGTGCATGCATCAGTGACACTGTCCCTCTTGTCCACCTGTTGGAGCATACGCTGCGTGGGATAATGGACAGGGCACTTGAGGCAGAACAGAGGCAGGAAGAGGAGGACTTCCTTGCCTCTCAAGGCCCCCTTTATCCGGACAGTGTTCCTTCTGTCCCACCCATCACACAGGAAGAGGATGAGGAGGAGGAGGAGGAGGAGGAGGATTGTGTGAGCATGGAGGTGGAGCCTGGCACTCAGCATCAGCAGCAGCAGTCTTTTAGGGATGATGTACAGTCCCAACAAACCAGTGGACTTGTACGTGGCTGGGAGGAGGTGGCTGGCGATCATGTCATCCTCAGTGACCCAGAAGACTCCGGACCGAATGCCTCAGCTAACCTACGCTGCATGGCCTCCCTGATCCTGCAAAGCCTGCGGAAGGATCCTCGTGTTCTTCGGATCAAGGAGAGGGACCATTACTGGCTGGCCACTCTCCTTGATCCGCGGTACAAGGGTAAGGTTGCGGACCTTATCTTGCCGTCGCAGAGGGAGCAGAGGATGAGACATCTCAGGGAGGCCTTGCAGAAAGGTCTGTGCAACGCGTTCCCAGAAACTGGGAGGTTACAAACTCCTGGTCCTGGGCGACGAGTTGCTGAGGCTTCGGTCAGTAGCAGAAGGAGCGGTGGGGAAGGTGGACGTCTGACCGATGCGTTCAGACAATTTTTTAGTCCGCAGCCCCAAGGTATGATCGGTTCCAGCAACCATCGCCAGCGTCTGATATACATGGTGCAGGAATACTTTGAGGCAAGGTCAGACTTGGACACCTTTCCCACCGAAAATCCTCTGGCTTACTGGGTCCTGAGGATGGATCACTGGCCAGAGCTTGCACAGTATGCAATTGAGCTACTGGCCTGTCCTGCCTCCAGCGTTCTTTCCGAACGCACATTCAGTGCTGCTGGAGGATTTGTCACCGATCATAGGGTGCGCCTGTCCACCGCCTCGGTTGATCGACTGACCTTCATCAAAATGAATCAGTCTTGGATCACCACCAGCTACCAGGCACCTGAAGCGGATATAACCGAATAATTTATAATGTCACATCCCTTCAAGACTGCCTATGCTGATGCTGAGTGACTGTCCTCTTATGTTCACTGACTATCCTCTTCCTCCTCTTCAATGATCCATGCCACCACACCAGTGCCTAAGGCACAATTTTTCAGCCCCTGTTTAACAGGGGCGTGTACATACAATTTTTATAAAAAAATGCTTCGCAACACGTGTGACTGCTGTGCTCCAAGTACAGTATCTGTGAGGGGTTGCAGTGTTGTGGCACCAGCACCAGTGCCTAAGGCACAATTTTTCAGCCCCTGTTTAACAGGGGCGTGTACATACAATTTTTATAAAAAAAAAGCTTCGCAACACGTGTGACTGCTGTGCTCCAAGTACAGTATCTGTGAGGGGTTGCAGTGTTGTGGCACCAGCACCAGTGCCTAAGGCACAATTTTTCAGCCCCTGTTTAACAGGGGCGTGTACTTACAATTTTTTTTAAAAAATGCTTCGCAACACGTGTGACTGCTGTGCTCCAAGTACAGTATCTGTGAGGGGTTGCAGTGTTGTGGCACCAGTGCCTAAGGCACAATTTTTCAGCCCCTGTTTAACAGGGGCGGGTAATTACAAATCTTGATCTAATAGTTCACAGCAGGGCCCATTCCTGCGCCCACCAAGAGTAACTATGAGGGCCTACAGTCTTGTGGCAACACCGTCCACCACCACCGCCAAAGGCCCAATTTTTCTGCCCTGTTCATCAGGTGCTTGCAATTACAAATCTTGATCTAATAACTCACAGCAGGGCCCATTCCTGCGCCCACCAAGAGTAACTGTGAGAGCTTACAGTCTTGTGGCAACACCGTCCACCACCACCGCCAAAGGCCCAATTTTTCTGCCCTGTTCATCAGGTGCTTGCAATTACAAATCTTGATCTAATAACTCACAGCAGGGCCCATTCCTGCGCCCACCAAGAGTAACTGTGAGAGCTTACAGTCTTGTGGCAACACCGTCCACCACCACCACCCCCCCAATTTTTCTGCCCTGTTCAACAGGTGCATGCAATTACAAATCTTGATCTATTAACTCACAGCAGGGCCCATTCCTGTGCCCACCAGTCTTGTGGCTACACCAACATCTAATAGGGCAAATTTCTGCAGAGTATATACGGCAGGCCCCTACTTTCAAACATCCAACTTAGAAATGACTCCTACTTGCAAACGGAAGGAGAAAACAGGAAGTGAGAGGAAATCTACCCCTAGGAAGGAAAATTCTATCCTGTTAGATTTAATTTGGGAAAAAGGTATCTCCTCTCTACTGATACTTTATCACCAATCCTTGTTTAATAAAAACCCCACTTTTCCAAAAACATTTGTCATTGGGACAAAGTGAGGTGAAATGTTCTGAACAGGTGCACAGACAGCAAAACAAATGTTACAGGGGTGATAACCCTCCCCTATGTTCTCCAAAAAGCTTAAAAATATTTTTTTCTGGATGGATCTACACTTAAAAATTTACCTGTTCAAAATTACAAACCGATTCTACTTAAGAACAAACCTACAGTCCCTGACTTGTTTGCACCGCCTGTATACTGCTGTTCAGAGTATATAGGGTTGTAGGTATAGGGTTTTATTTTGGGTGCGGGGTTCCCCTTAATATCCATACAAGACCCAAAGGGGCTGGTAATGGGCTGGGGTGATGGGGTAGCCATGCCATTTTTCTCAAAGATTTTCATCCATATTGCCAGGACAAGACATGACATTAAAGCCGCAAGCAGTTTTAAATGGCTTATTTTTTTCCTTTATAAATGTCATTTTTTGTAGGGACAGTTCTAAACACGGGAAACACATGCCACTTCACAGGCATACTTTAGACACCCCTGTCACCTGTCACAAACTTGGCTAGAATTAGAGTGGTTAGTATCATTCGTTTGAAAAATTGTCATTCTCAGCCCACTCTCTTCCCCCCTTTTCCTCATCTTTACAAAGTGGAGGAAGACATGCAGGGTTTAGAATGGTGCTGAGCCTCAGAAACTCCTTGGACCTGAAAAGATACTTATACACTTATTACTCTGTCCTTCATAAACAATACAACATTCGTGTACATTCGTAAATTGTCAATGACTTTCCTCAAAACCGATAATAGCTAAACCCTCTGTAACCCTTCCTTTCATGTTTTTACTAAAATACAACACCCACAACAGGTAGGCTCAGACTAAAGCCCCATACACACGATAGGATTTTCGCATCGGACAATGTTGTCGAAAAACCCGACCGTGTGTATGCACCATCGGACAGTGTACGTCGGATTGTCCGACGGACAAAGTCCTATCTCCTGCTGGATAGATTTTTGGACAACAAGGTCCGATCACACCAAATCCGATCGTGTGTATGGTAGTCCGACGGACAAAGTGCTACGCATGCTCAGAAGAAATTCTGTGACGGAAGCGCTCGGTCAGGTAAAACTACCTTTCCTAATCGACACAGCACATTCGTCACGCTGCAATGTTAAAATGTCTTTAATGCAGCGCATTCTCTTTTTCTTTACAATGCAAGAACAATGACATGTTTTAGCTTCTCCTATTCACCCGCACTTCTCACAAACTTAGTTCTTTATTACTTTTCACGATTTCTACATTACATGTTTATTTGTACTCATATCGTAAAAGAATCTTTGTTATTTTGTTTGGATGCTTTGTCCTTTTTTTTTTTTTTTTTGGAAGACATATTTTAAGGATCTTTTTTTTTTTTTTTGGAGGGGGGTTGTGTCTCAACTTAGCAAAACAACTTTATTAACATTTGTATTTGTTGCTTAAATTTACTAGGAGTTTGTTTGTTGTTGGTGCCCCTTGTTAATTATACTTTATGATTAGTGAAATGTACCTGCCTACTCACAAATAAACTGTCATTGTAGAAAAGTAAAACACATAGGCAATGATTATTTCAAATCAAAAAGACCTTTATTTAGGTGTCAGCAACAAACCAAAGAGGAACGCAGCGATGAAGAAACTTGGGGAATTTGCAAAGCCTTGGCCCCCCACGGCAACCATCATTTTTGAAGCGTCGAAAATTGGGGGCCTGAGGAGTACCTATCTAAATAATAAGGGAGTGCAATCTGGTCCTGAAGTCCAAAACATCCGGAACTGCAGCAGATGCCATCTAGGTCCCCAGGCTCTGGTACTACGAGAGGCTCCATCTTCTCTCAGACCAGACTGAATCCAGGTCGTCACTCTCTTGTCTTCCTTGTACGCTTCCTTCCACGCTGTGGCTGTGGTGCTGGTGGGGTGGCAGAAGGAGGAGGAGGCGGAGCAAGGTGACTTTCGCAAACATGTGCGAGTGGGGTCATCTCCCCAGCCATCCCCTCATTTAGGATTTTGAGGATGACATCCTCACACATGCTGCGTTGCCCCGCCTCCATACCCGTCATTTTATTGGCAACCAAGGAGGCAAAGGCCTCCTCGTAGGTGGGTGTGGCATATAGGGAGGCTGAAGCATCTCGGATCAGCTGGAGCGCTGACTCTCCCACCTCCCCCATCCTTTTCGCCCTTCTGTAGGGAAGGCGGAGGGGAGGGACTTGGGAGACAGTCAGGCTCCTACGCCTACCCCCCTGTTGGCTGCCACTACCCACCTCTTGGCTGCCACTAACCCCTGCCTCCTCCTGACTGCCACATTCCACAGCCACCTCCTGGCTGAGGTCTTCCTGTGTATGACAAAGGGACATAGTTTGAGTTATTTGTTCATCAAACACACACAATTTTCATCTAGTGACTGTTGCAAAATGTTTACAAATAGAAAACCATACAATTCTCAGCCCTGCAGTTTAGATTCTTGCCCCAAATGTCTACAACACTACTGTCAGTTGATATGTCAAACACGTTAGGAACTAAGCAATTGGGGATCCTGAATTAACTGAACATCATTCATTATTCACAAAAATGGTTACAAAACTACTATACCTGGCTCAAGCTGGGCTCCTCCACATCTTCCAGACTGGAAGGCCCAGGTTGGTCCTCGGAAGCCTCATCAGGGGTGGCGTACGCGGAAGGACGCGTGCAAGGAAGAGTCGAGAGTGACTTCCTGACATTAGCCTGGTCTTTGAGAAAGTGGAGACTCTCATAGTACCAGAGCGTGGGGGCATAGACATCATCTGCTGCAGCTCCAGATGCTTGGGACTTCCGGACCTTATTGCGCTCCCGGAAATAGGTACTCCTCAGGTTGGCAATTTTTACTCTTAACTTACGAACAGTTGCCGTGGGGAACGTTGGCTTTACAAATGCCACAAGTTTCTGCATGGCTGCGTACCTCTTTGGTCTGTTGCTATAGTTGCGGTGTTTTGCCTGCCATAATATGGGAAATTCCCTGTATTTATCTATGAAGAGGGGGAGAAAACTCGCATGGTTGAAGCCCTCCATAATCTCTGCAAGACACAACACCACACAATACACTATAAATAATGTCAGTCCAAAGTCTCCTAATCTTCTCCATAAATAAGCCTCAAGGTCTAATCAGTCTAGGCTAGTTATGTACCAACGTCAAATTGTACCTTCGTTATAGCGATCGTCTCGTGCGTGAGCTTTCTCTCCCCTCGTCTCCCAGATCGTGGCTACGACACAGGTGTGTGACGTTTTATATACAGTGCGCATGCGTCAAACTCCGCCCGCCCCTGACGATCTTTCTCGTCTATTCCCCACCCTTTCTCTTTACGGCGCAGTGGGGAGAGCACATGGTGGGGACACAGCAGGTGCGCCCGAAATATCCCACCAACGAGGAGGAGGACGAGGAAAGTCCGGAGGCAGAAACGTCCCGATCCCGGAGCCTGAAATTCAAGGCCTCCAATATGTCATTTGGAGAAATGTTGGAGATGGTGGACATATTAAAGAGGAGCGACTATGATGGGAAGTATGGGCCTTACCTCAACCCCAATGTCCGCAAGGCCAAGATCATGTCTAAAGTTGTGAGGAGGCTGTACAATCATTTTGGGGTACAACGATCCAAGGAGCAACTGAGGAAACGCTGGTCAGACCTGAAACTGAGGGAGGCCGATCAGTACAGAAAGATCAAGCGAGTTCTTCAAAAAAGTAAGTAGTTGTGTTTTGTGTTTGATTTCTTGCTTGCATACTGCTCCATGTGTTTGGATTTTTACAAAGTTGTACATTCCAAAATGGCCACTTTCAGGTTCGTCTGTGCATTCGATCGTACTCAACCTCGATCTTTCTGCCACTGTCATGTTCGTGTGTGTGTGTGTGTGTGTCCATTCGATCGTACTCAACCTCGATCGTTCGGCCACTTATAATACGATGTTTGTTGTTTTTTGGGGGAAAGGACGTTTGTGCTCTCTAGAAATGTCATCAAGACTGTCCAGCCAATTTATTCAATGTAAAGGAGACGTCACCCAGTAGCTGTTTACCCATCTGAACTCTAGAGCACTAGTGCTGGGACACCTAAACCCCCTTTTTATTATGCTTTTCCACACATGTGCTCCAGTGGATACTAGAGGGGGGTCTCCATCACCCAAACGTCGACCAAAAAGCTATAAGTTTAGGACCTTTACAAAGTGACTACATTCATGTTGGTGTCATTTGTAACTGGACCCCCAAAAATATTGTCCCTCACTTTCAAGCAATGTTTGTCATTTCCTATTTCTGCCCTCAATAGATTGTGTTGCTAAATCTTCCTTTTGTACATTCTCATAGGGGAGCGAAAACTTGGGACGTCTGAGGAAACCCCAAAACCAACACCTCCCAAAAAAGGGGAAAGAGCAGAAGCAGAGGAGGAGGAGGAAGGAGAGATCATAGAAATTGGACAACTTGTCACCACAACAGGTGAGTGTGGGAGAACACAGCTACTCGTAAGCTAATCAATGTATGGCTGCCTCATTTCCAAGACCCTATTTTTTTTTTGTTTTTGTTTTTTTAGGTGACGTGGATGTTGTGGAAGAAAAATCGCACTTTACCACAGAGAGTGCCCACGTACTCATCGGGGAGATAATGGTCTGCAATAGAGATCTAGATTACATAAAGCAAAACATCAATGATGTTCAACAAAAATTGAAGAACATCATTGATGTTTTAGGAAAAATCTGAAAACGCACCAAGTAATTAACACACATTTGTGGCTGTTTCTGAACACTTAAGAACTGTGAGAAATTTGGAACATGCACACATTGTGTCCACATGTGCTAGCTCCCATCATGGTGGATGAATAACAACGTTTTTTTGGGGGTGCAACCACTTTACGAACTACTAAAGTGGTTGTGGTGAAGGGGTTGCACCCCCAAAAAACGTCCATTCATCCCCATGATGGAAAATGGCACTTTTGAAGATTCGAGGCATGTGTTTTACCATATAATGACCATTTTCAGACCCCAATTGTCTGCATGTTCTAAATTTCCACTTTCCAGGGGTGACCCCCCCATGTGATGAAGGCAAGATCAAACACACTTTGAACATATAGTCATGTCTGATCTTGTCTTCACTTTAGAAAGTTGAACTTTCCTAGTTCCTAGGTTCTGTTTTGCTCCATGCCTGGTTTGACAAAATGCGGAATGTTTGTAAACAATGTTGTAAATAACCAAGATGTTGTCAGTTTGGGCAAGAAGTTTGTAAACGCACTTGTGAATGTTTTGCAAGTAAACTTTTTTACTTTTCAAAATGTGTGGCTTCCTTATTTAAAAAAACAAAATGCATTATGTATGTCAAATGTAAAGGATTTGGGGGGCAATGGGTGTTATTTACTAAAGGCAAGTCCAGTTTGCACTGCAAGTTTCTTTTCCAGGGCACTTTTTCACTGCACTTGTAGAGCATAGTGGATTTGACTTCTGTCAATGACACCCACAGTGCTTTGTACGAAAACACGGAGCACAGCATTTTTGTGAATACACTTGTGAATGTCTGACCTGGTGATGAAAAGGAGTATTTTGGGTGTCAGTTATGCACTACAAACCTTCTCTAGACCAAAGATTAGGTATCAAACACACAACATGAGAATAATCTTTTTGGGAAGAAGAGACTGTTACCTCCTTTTGCCCAGAAAGTGCATTCCCACTGTCGAAGGCAAAGGGAAAAAATGTCAAGGTCAAATAAGCTATAATACGGAAATGACAAGAAATCATAGGTTGGTGTAAAAAAAAATAAATTATTTAATTAAAAATGCCTCTCACACATCGTCAGGCAGAGCAATGGCCCCCCTACCCACAAAGTAGTCCATATATTGCTCGCGGACCGCGCGGGCATTTAGAGGGGGCAAGCCTGGATGTGCCACTTGAAGGGCTGTGAGGTCAGCATTTGGAGGGCCCTCCACATCTGGGCCAACGGGCACCACATAGTTCCTGTTATGTCTTTTGAGGAAGTTGTACAATATGCAACAGGCAAGAACTATGTGGTTCAGTTTGTATTCCGCCAAGTTAATAGCCATCAAGAACAGGCGGAAGCGGCTGGCCAGGATGCCAAAGGTGTTCTCCACAACTCTTCGGGCTCTGGACAGCCTGTAGTTGAAGACCCTCTGGTCTGGGGTGAGGGTCCTCATCGGGAACGGCCTCATCAGATGGGGAGTCAACGCAAACGCTTCATCTGCGACAAAGACGAAGGGGAGTCCTTCAGCATTCTCCTCTGGAGGTGGCAAGCACAGACTGCCACTTTGGAGACGCCAGTAGAACTCCGTGTGCGCAATGGCACCACCATCCGAGATCCGGCCGTTCATCCCCACGTCCACATACATAAACTCGTATGTCGCCGACACCACCGCCAACATCACTACACTATTAAACCCCTTATAATTATAATAGTAGGACCCCGAGTTGGGACGATGCGGACGTGTTTCCCATCAATTGCCCCTCCGCAGTTAGGAAAGTCCCAACGGCTGGCAAAGTGGGAGGCCACAGTCTGCCATTCCTGTGGCATGGAAGGGAACTGTGGAGTGAAACAAGAAAAAAAAATTAGTCACTTTGCACATAAACATTGCAAGCAGATTAGACAATCAACATCTTGGAACAAGTGCATTCATAAAAATTTGAGGCTGGAAAGTATTTGCACAGAAAAGTAGAGGCTCCCCTTCACAGATTAATCACCCCCCATCAATCCCCCCACTTCTGATGGGCCATTGCCAATAACCCGGGTTTTGGGGGGGGGGGGGGTTGGACTGGTAACCCTCTGCACTTCATTGATTGCCAAATGGCTCAATAATGTGTGCTAGTTTGGCCAGACCCTCCTTACTTAACACTATTGGCAGCCCCCAGGAAAGCTAAAATAACATTTCAACCCCCCCCCCCCCAACCCCCCCCCCCCCCCCCCCCCCAAAAAAAAGGAAAGCACATTGTGACATTCTGAAATTACCAAGCAAGCTAATAGGAGGGAAAGAACACAAAAAAAGAGGAAATGGAAAGTATGGAGCCAGCCCCTTGCACTACATGCTTTGCTGAATTCATCCCTAAAGATGCCCACTATAAAGAGGTAGGTATATAGTGTGTATTGACCTTGGGAAAGCCAGCAGATAGAGGATTGGTACCATCTGACAGAGCAGTTGGGGAGGGGGTTCCTAATAAGTTTGCCCCCCCCAACACAAAAAAACACAAAAAAAAGGGGCTCTACATGAAGTAAACCACACAGCAAACATTTGTGCATATTTTAGGGGGTGTTTGGGGGAAAACAATACTATGCAGCAGACAAAAGACATTGCTTAAGTGACTAGGCCATAGGTGTCTATTGGGGCAGAAGAGCATGCTGGTGAGGTAAGTGAAGGGAAAAATGCATGAAGGAGAAAAGGGGCACAGCATATTAGAGCATATTGCAATCATGGTAATTAGGGAAGGAGGTCAAAAATACAAGACATTAGGAAACAGAGCATACATAGAATGGAATAGTAAAGTAGAAATGTTACCTTAATATAGTCCTCCTGCAGGATCTCGATGATGGCAGAACAGGTCTCTGGAATAATGATTCCCAGGGCCTGGGGAGAGATACCTGAAGAGAACTTCAAATCCTCAAGACTTCTCCCTGTCGCCAAGTACCTCAACGTGGCAACAAGCCTCTGCTCCGGAGTAATGGCTTGTCTCATGCAGGTATCCTGCCGGCTGATAAAAGGGGTCAGCAAAGCCAAAAGACGGTGAAAATCGGGGTCCGTCATCCGGAGAAAGTTCCTGAAATCATCAGGATTATTCTCCCGGATCTCACGAAGCAAAGGCATGTGCGAGAACTGATCACGCTGAAGCAACCAATTCTTGGTCCACATACTCCTCGTCACTCTGTTCATGGACGGGTCTTGGCTCAAAGCTAAAAGCCCGCCACCAATTCCGCGTACAGCACGAACTCGGCGACGAGTACGTACGGGAAACATCGCTCACAAGCTCACAAACGGTCGGCTGGTCAGAACGGACAAACAGAAAGCACCGATAAACAGCAAGGCCTGAAAGAACGAAATGAATACCAGAAACGAGCAGACAATAAGCATTGAAAATCAAAGCGTCCTATATCAAGATATAGGCCGCAATGACGAACAAATGCGAACTGACTACACGCACTAATAAACAGATACGCATGACAAGCACAAACTGAAGAGCAGTAACGATCTGAGTCAGAAAACTGAGAAGCGCGAATCGTAAATCCCCAAACTTCAACTAACTCGCGATAAACACGGGATCAGCAGAAGGAGCCCAACGGGTGCCTGACGTGGTGCTGAACTTCTCTTTTCTAGTCTCGTGGAAGACGACTTACGTCACGACGTTCTTGCAGACCGGATATTCCGACAACGTTGTCCGACCGTGTGTACGCAACAACAACAACATCGGACAAAGTACGACGGACAGGATCCGACCGACCTGGTCCTCGGATAATCCGCGCGTGTGTATGGGGCTTAATTCTTGTTACCACATACAACATGAGACAACTAAAACTTGAGACAAACTAAAACTTGAGACAAATGTGTGGGAGATATTTCATAGTTCCTAAATCAAAAATTAAAAATTAAAACCAACCAGATGGAATTCTGCCTTCACTCTTAGCGATAGAAAAAATACATACAATTTGGAAAAAAAAAAACACAACAGTAGTTTGAAATCTTTGCATGGACCAGCCACACAAAGTTCAAAAACAGGCCTGAGAATGTTTTATTTTTCTCTTGATCCTGCCAAAATAAGTTGGTTACATTGGCAGAATTATCAGAGGAAACTACAACAGATCTAGTGTTGGTGGACCCAGCCTGCCTCTCAGCATTGGATCACCAGTCACTGCTATCCCCTCGGGCCAGGTGTACATAAATGCAATTCCTTCCGGACTGAAACCACCCTCTGTACACCCCCTCCCGCTCTACCATAATAAACTTCTGAAGCCACAGCTGAGCTACATATTTAATGCACTGTGCTGTACCGTCTGATTGTGGGAAACCTCCATTATTTCCCATGCATGAACCTCCTAGTGTCCACGGCAATTCGAATTGGCTTATCGTCTTACCCCTGCATTCAGGGAAACCGCAGCACCTAAAATTGGGGATCACCGCCAGGTGGCTGCTTCTGCGATGGATCGTCAGACTACAGCTAGTCCTTTAACTAGAAACCTGAACGAGGGCGTCATCACCCCCCCAAATCAGATCTCTACCCCTCACAGTGTATGCATACACAAACGCATTGCACTGTACGACCGTACACTGCTTTGCCAGACAACACTACACAGAGCACTTATGCCTGCTCAACAATGTGGCTTCTCTAAAAATAAATTGGGGATAGCCTTCTGTTGTCTATTTCAACGGTTGTACAAAGTCTCAGTAGTTGCACGATCAACCTAATAATGAACTAACAGTCTGGGCATGAACAAAAAAATGTACTACTTACTGCGAACAATATAGTGAATATAAAACAAGTTTTTTCTTAAAAACCAAAGTCTTTTTCTACAAGAATCAGCTAAAGCTATAAAAGTCAAAACAAATAAAGACTAAAAATAACACACAACGCTAAAAGTACAAAAATTCAGTTAAAGCCAGTCTTGTTATCCATTGAATTTATAGAGACTTGATATTACAATAACTTGACTACCTCCCCAAAACTGTATTACAATATAAATCTTAATTTACTTTAAAAATCAAAATGATTTTGTCCTTAGTCAAAAGACCCCAGGCTCCTCCCACCAACTTCCTGTTGCACACCTGAACAAGAAGAGGGAGGGAGAGGGGAAGCCTTGAATAGCTTCATATTTTGTCTATCAAGACATTAGAAAAATCTATGGCTAACATCGGCAAATAAAAAAATATATATTTTTTCAGGAGTGGGTGGAATAAACCCCCATATTGCAATCCCCCTTGACTCACATATCCCCTGGGAAGTCAAACCACAAGTTTTGAGACCGGAATACCACACAACAGCGCAACAAAAGCCAAAACTGAAACTCCTGCAAAAAGGAGGAGGTCAATCAAAGCCCTTCCACTGCAGGCCACAATCAATCAAAAACAACACACACCGTTTTAAAAGTACAAAAACTGAAAAGGAAACGGTGCCTTAAACTGCGCCTTTATAAACCAAAATAGCAATTGCACCCAAACACAGCGGACACAAAATGGCAGCCGGGCCAAACGAAAATCTTTGGTTGTTGATGCCGCCAAAAATTGAGAGTTCGTAAACTAGAAACATAAACTTCTGACACAACTGGAATAAAGACCTAAATGATTGCACTGGAAATGGAATTCAGTACAAGATTTTGCTCGGGGCTAAAATTGGCAGAGACAAAAAGGCAGTTGCAGTAATCGAAAATCGGTCAACGGCAAAATGGTGGATGAAATCCGGACTACAGAAAAATGGCCGACATTAACAAATGAAAACCAACACAAAACCAGGATTTCTCCCTACAAAAACTGACCATACAATTGAGACACCAATATTAACACTTATCCCTAGACAAACACTTTAGGCTATGTCACTTAGGGTCTATACTAAAATATAGGCATATTAAACTAAGTTTTGGGTGGCACAGTGGTGTAGTGGTTAGCACTTCCGCCTGGCAGCAAAAAGGGCTGCTGGTTTGAATGTCAACCACAACACTACCTGCCTGGTCTCTGCATGCTCTCCCTGTACCTGTGTGGGTCTCCTCCGGGCACTCCGGTTTCCTTCCACACTCCAAGACATGCTGATAGGGCAACCAGCCTCTGTCCTAAATTGGGCCTAGTATATGAATGCAAGCCAGGGACCCAGGACTGCGGGCTCCCTGAGGGCAGGGACCGATGTGAGCCTGTGATGCATGTGCAGAGCCCTGTGCAAACCGATGGTGCTATAGGCACCTTGAACACATATGAGCATCTTAATGAGACACAATGCACAGGGACAACTGTAGACACACTACCCACACTCACTCAGGTCAAACTGCAACCATGTAACCATGTAATATATCCAAAAATGCCAAAGTTACATAAAACATGAAATAACCATGGAAATTCAGTGTAAAGTAGAGATTTCTTACAAAACCAGAATTCAATATAAAAAAAAACGCAATAGCTTTACTTAAAAATATGTAAAAAGTACAAAAATAGAATTCACTTAAAAGGCCTAGAGAGAAAGTGACGGCCCAGACCACATGGCTACACACACACACACACAAAGGAATCGGCTACAACAAAATGGAGGCTTTTCCAGCCAAATTTAAAATCTTATACTGAGAAAAAGTACAAACAGCTAACCTACAATAGCTTACATTCACTTAAAATAAAACAGAAATGATGCCTAGAAACAAAATGTTGGCTCATGTTACATGGTTTCACACACAAAGGAATGATGTCTGCACCTTCCCCTATAGGATGACCCGGCACAACTTTAAGACAAAATACACTTCTTGTCCCCCCCTAAAGTTACTCACTGTGGCATCAACTTCCATAGCAAGCCATTGAGAAATACAGTGATGTTTGTTCAGCACATCAGAGATCCCCTCCCACAGGGTGTAGGCCTTTCAAGACAAAACATTTCCTATTGTAGTCCCTTCCCTCCCCGTGCCTCATGGCACACAATCATCATTTACAAACCATTCAGTTACTTACACAACTTCAATCTATTCAGTTAAACATCTTATACATAGCTCATACACACACACACATTCTCTTCCCCTGCTGATCCGATGTTTAAAGAGGCCCTGTTTACTCCTGACTGGCTCGCCATCTGTGGTAGCAATTTGGCTGTTTGCAGAGCACACAGCCACATCTACTGTGCTCCTATAAGCACCCATTTCCATCTTAATGATATAATGCCTTACCTTTTTAGATCTTCCATTACCTCCCAAACCCCTTCATCCATGCATCCATCCTTATTTCAGCATAGCATCCATACATCACCTTTCCAGCCTAGCTGCTTCCCCTCTAAGTCCCACATAAGAACCATCACAAGTAAGTATTCTTACAGCCTCATCTCAGCATGGTCAGTCAGCATCCCTGCCTTTCCTGAGCTGAGCGAACTCCTTTATTTCAAATCCCTTCAAGGCCACACCCTCAAGGGTTTGCCTCTGACAGCTAAACCCCTCCCACAAATGATGTGAATGACCATATCAGGACAATACAATACAATGAGGTTACAATACAGGGACAATTGTTTTCCTTCAAAAGAACCAATGACACACATGTATACATTCAAAACAGACTAGCAGTGATGTCCAAACCGTCTAACTGCTTTTAATGACAACGAACGATATAAAGCCATGGCTCAGTGGGCCATAATATTTATATCGTTATGCTATAGTTCCAATGTACACAGACATGTTCGCTTGAAGTCATTAATGCAGTCACCAGGAAGTGGCCAGTCTCCCGATGAGGCACAAATGAACATCCTTAAACCAGCAAACACATCTGCAGTGTCCACAGGAAGATTTCCGCAGCCAATGGTCTTCCGCCAACGTCTTTATGTGCGAATACGCTCACATGAGCGCATTACAGCAAAACCGGCACTGACAACATACATTAATAAAATTTTCCACAACACCTGTCTTCCAGGGGAGAAGGGGTGTCCCTGTCCAGGGGAGAAGGGTGTCCCTGTCCTCCAGGGGAGAAGGGTGTCCCTGTCCTCCAGGGGAGAAGGGTGTCCCTGTCCTCCAGGGGAGAAGGGTGTCCCTGTCCTCCAGGGGAGAAGGGTGTCCCTGTCCCCCAGGGGAGAAGGGTGTCCCTGTCCCCCAGGGGAGAAGGGTGTCCCTGTCCCCCAGGGGAGAAAGGTGTCCCTATCCTCAGGGGAGAAGGGTGTCCCTGTCCTCCAGGGGAGAAGGGGGGACTTTTTCCCTAGGGGAGAAGGGGTGTCCATGTCCTCCAGGGGATTATAGTGTCCCTGTCTTCCAGGGATGAAGGGGGTCCCTGTCCATGGGGCAGAATGGGGTCCTGTCCTCCAGGGGAGAAGGGTTGTCCCTGTCCTCCAGGGGAGAAGTGTGTACCTGTCCTGAGGGATGAAGTGGGGACTTTTTCCCTAGGGGAGAAGGGGTGTCCATGTCCTCCAGGGGATTAGAGTGTCCCTGTCTTCCAGGGATGAAGGGGTCCCTGTCCATGGGGCAGAATGGGGTCCTGTCCTCCAGGGGAGAAGGGTTGTCCCTGTCCTCCAGGGGAGAAGGGGTGTCCCTGTCCTCCAGGGGAGAAGGGGTGTCCCTGTCCTCCAGGTGTCTCTGTCCTCAGGGTAGGAGGGCCTCCCTGTCCTCAGGGGAGGAGGGCCTCCCTGTCCTCAGGGGAGGAGGGCCTCCCTGTCCTCGGGGGAGGAGGGTGTCCCTGTCCCCGGGGGAGAAGAGGTTCCTGTCACTAGGGGAGAAGGGGAGACTCTGTCCCCAGGAGAAAAGGGTGTGCCTATCCTCAGGGGAGAAGGGTGTCCCTGTCCTCCAGGGGAGAAGGGTGTCCCTGTCCCCAGGGGAGGAGGGTGTCCCTGTCCCCAGGGGAGGAGGGTGTCCATATCCTAAGGGGAGAAGGGTGTATCTGTCCTCCAGGGGAGAAGGGGTGTTCCTGTCCTCCAGGTGTCCCTGTCCCCCAGGAGAGAAGAGGTTCCTGTCCCTAGGGGAGAAGGGGGGGCTCTGTCCCCAGGAGAAAAGGGTGTGCCTATCCTCAGGGGAAAAGGGTGTTCCTGTCCTCCAGGGGAGCAGGGTTTCTCTGTCCCCAGGGGAGAAGGGTGTCCCTGTCCTCCAGGGGAGAAGGGTGGACTTTTTCCCTAGGGGAGAAGGGGTGTCCATGTCCTCCAGGGGATTAGAGTGTCCCTGTCCTCCAGGGATGAAGGGGGTCCCTGTCCATGGGGGAGAATGGGGTCCTGTCCCCAGGGGAGAAGGGTGTCCCTGTCCTCCAAGGGAGAAGGGTGTCCCTGTAACAAGGGGAGAAGGGGTGTCGCTGTCCTCCGGGGGAGAAGGGGGGTCTCTGTCCCCGGGGGAGAAAAGGTTCCTGTCCCTAGGGGAGAAGGGGGGACTCTGTCCCCAGGAGAGAAGGGTGTCCCTATCCTCAGGAGAGAAGGGGTGTCCCTGTCCTCCAGGTGTCCCTGTCCTCCAGGGGAGAAGGGTGTCCCTGTCCTCCAGGGGAGAAGGGTGTCCCTGTCCTCCAGGGGAGAAGGGTGTCCCTGTCCTCCAGGGGAGAAGGGTGCCCTTGTCCCCAGGGGAGAAGGGTGCCCTTGTCCCCAGGGGAGAAGGGTGTCCTTGTCCCCAGGGGAGAAGGGTGTCCTTGTCCCCAGGGGAGGAGGGTGTCCCTGTCCTCCAGGAGAGAAGGGGGACTTTGTCCCTAGGGGAGAAGGGGTTTCCCTGTCCCCGAGTGAGAAGGGGGGTCTCTGTCCCGGGGGGAGAAGAGGTTCCTGTCCCTAGGGGAGAAGGGGGGACTCTGTCCCCAGGAGAGAAGGGTGTCCCTATCCTCCAGGGGGGAAGGGTGTCCCTGTCCTCCAGGGGAGAAGGGGTGTCCCTGTCCTCCAGGGGAGAAGGGGTGTCCCTGTCCTCCAGGGGAGAAGGGGTGTACCTGTCCTACAGGTGTCTTTGTCCTCCAGGGGAGAAGGGTGTCCCTGTCCTCAGGGGAGGAGGGTGTCCCTGTCCCCAGGGGAGAAGGGGGGCTCTGTCCCCGGGGGAGAAGGGGTGTCCCTGTCCTCCAGGGGAGAAGGGGTGTCCCTGTCCTCCAAGTGTCCCTGTCCCCCGGGGGAGAAGAGGTTCCTGTCCCTAGGGGAGAAGGGGGGATTCTGTCCCCAGGAGAAAAGGGTGTCCCTGTCCTCCAGGGGAGAAGGGTGTCCCTGTCCTCCAAGGGAGAAGGGTGTCCCTGTAACAAGGGGAGAAGGGGTGTCGCTGTCCTCCGGGGGAGAAGGGGTGTCCCTGTCCTCCAGGGGAGAAGGGGCGTCCCTGTCCTCCAGGTGTCCCTGTCCTCCAGGGGAGAAGGGTGTCCCTGTCCTCCAGGGGAGAAGGGTGTCCCTGTCCTCCAGGGGAGAAGGGTGTCCCTGTCCCCAGGGGAGGAGGGTGTCCCTGTCCTCCAGGGGAGAAGGGGTTTCCCTGTCCCCGAGGGAGAAGGGGGGTCTCTGTCCCCGGGGGAGAAGGGGTTCCTGTCCCTAGGGGAGAAGGGGTGTCCCTGTCCCCAGGGGAGAAGGGGTGTCCCTGTCCTCCAGGGGAGAAGGGGTGTCCCTGTCCTCCAGGGGAGAAGGGGTGTCCCTGTCCTCCAGGGGAGAAGGGGTGTCCCTGTCCTCAGGGGAGGAGGGTGTCCCTGTCCTCAGGGGAGAAGGGGGGTCCTGTCCCTAGGGGAGAAGGGGTGTCCCTGTCCTCCGGGGGTGAAGGTGGGCTCTGTCCCCGGGGGAGAAGAGGTTCCTGTCACTAGGGGAGAAGGGGGGACTCTGTCCCTAGGAGAGAAGGGTGTCCATATCCTCAGGGGAGAAGGGTGTCCCTGTCCTCCAGGGGAGAAGGGGTGTCCCTGTACTCCAGGGGAGAAGGGGTGTCCCTGTCCTCCAGGTGTCCCTGTCCCCCGGGGGAGAAGAGGTTCCTGTACCTAGGGGAGAAGGGGGGACTCTGTCCCCAGGAGAAAATGGTGTGCCTATCCTCAGGGGAGAAGGGTGTTCCTGTCCTCCAGGGGAGAAGGGGTGTCCCTGTCCTCCAGGTTTCTCTGTCCTCCAGGGGAGAAGGGTGTCCCTGTCCTCCAGGGGAGAAGGGTGTCCCTGTCCTCCAGGGGAGAAGAGGGGGCTTTGTTCCTAGGGTAGAAGGGGTTTCCCTATCCCCGAGGGAAAAGGGGGGTCTCTGTCCCCGGGGGAGAAGAGGTTCCTGTCCCTAGGGGAGAAGGAGGGACTCTGTCCCCAGGAGAGAAGGGTGTCCCTATCCTCGGGGGAGAAGGGTGTCCCTGTCCTCCAGGGGAGAAGGGGTGTCCCTGTCCTACAGTTTTCTCTGTTCTCCAGGGGAGAAGGGTGTCCTTGTCCTCCATGTGAGAAGGGTGTCCCTGTCCTCCATGTGAGAAGGGTGTCCCTGTCCTCCATGTGAGAAGGGTGTCCCTGTCCTCCATGTGAGAAGGGTGTCCCTGTCCTCCATGTGAGAAGGGTATCAATGTTTTCAGGGGAGAAGGGTGTCCCTGTCCTCCAGGGGAGAAGGGGGGGGACTTTTTCCCTAGGGGAGAAGGGGTGTCAATGTCCTCCAGGGGACCAGAGTGTCCCTGTGCTCCAGGGATGAAGGGGGCCCCTGTCCATGGGGGAGAATGGGTTCCTGTCCCCAGGGAGAAGGGTATCCCTGTCCTCCAAGGGAGAAGGGTGTCCCTGTCCCTAGGGGAGAAGGGGGGACTCTGTCCCCAGGAGAGAAGGGTGTCCCTATCCTCAGAAGAGAAGGGTGTCCCTGTCCTCCAGGGGAGAAGGGGTGTCCATGTCCTCCAGGGATGAAGGGGGTCCCTGTCCATGGGGGTGTTGTGGAAATGATATTGTATAAAATTTATGTGGACATTTTATTCTAGGATGTGTGTTTTTATAGATTGTCATCTGTCTCCCTGTGTCTGATTTAATCGAGGAGCGCTCTAGCAGAGCGCACTTGGGTTGAATAGAGATCAGTGGTAAAAACGGTCAGTATGAAAACCTTCTCATGAGATTTGAGACATGTTCTCTGTGTCTGTGGATGTTTGTCGGTTTGTAGGTACCAAGCGCAATGCGCTGGGCTTCTTGCCTTCAAATGACTATACGCATTAGAGAAGCGAAGTCCGCATAATGAGAGAAACATATTATTTTATCTCTGTGTGGCTACGTTATCCCTTTTGGATACATATCTGCTTTAATAAAAGGACATTTGCATCCACCTTGTTAATATACTCGTACCGTATATTAGCAACATCAGTGACAATGTCCCTGCAGATTGTCTCAAGCCTGTAAGAACCAATAGAATGAGCTTAATAAATACTGTTCAATTTGAACAGTATTTACTGGGCTACATACTGACTAATAGGGGACCTGTGCACTTCCTCCCGTGAGTGCCCTCCCCTTTTACTGTATGTAATTTCCTGTGATGTAATTTTGTATTGTGGGAGTGTCTGGCTGTTGGAGGCAGGCACTTCCTGTTTTTGAAAGCTTTTGTGATAATAAAAAGGCCATGCTGGTTAGTGCGGCAAAGGATGGCTGGCTGATGAGGCTGTAAGAATACTTGCTGTTGATGGCTGTTTACTGGGGACTGGGAAACCAGGGGCTTAGATGGAATGCTTGGCTGGTGAGGTTTGGATGCTATGCTGAGAGGATGACATGAAGCTACTGGTAATGTCTGTTTTTGGGAGCTGGGGATCCAGGGAGGCATACGATCAGAGGGCGCATTATATCATAAGATTGAAAGGCGCTTATTAGCGCAAGAGTGTGGCGAAATATCCACGACAGTTAATGGCGAGCCAGTTATTTAAGGGGCAAACAGAGCTTTCCCTCTTCACAGGCAGAGAAAGGGGGAAAACAGAGCCCAGTCCAAGATATGTTTGTTGTCCTGAGACAAAAGGGGTGCGTTTTCTCTGCCTGATGCGTTGGGAAAACTTAGCTTTGCAAAAAGAACTAATGTTTTGTCTTTTGGTATAATGCCGCAATTTTGATCGTATGTATGTGTGTGTGTGTGAGAGTGTATGAGCTATATGTGGTTAAAGTAACAAACTGTATATTGGGTATAATTTGTCAGTATAAATGTGGCATTTTAGGTGCATCTTACAATGTGGCTGGCTGAGCAGTTTATAAGTAAATTGCTTTGCTATGCATGGGGGGAGGGGCGACCAGACATATATTGTATGGGAAACTGCTGGCTACTCCCTTGGGAACAATAGGAAGGTTTTGTTTTGAGATGAAAAGACCATGCAGAAATTCACTGTGGGTAGGATGGTAGAGATGGCTGTTTGTCTGATGCCAGATTGTATGAGAAAAGAGGGTATGTGTGACCTGTATTATGCTGTGGTTCATGTGGCGTTGTCGTTTCATTGGATGGCATGTGTTACTCTCAATTGTGTGGCGAGATTACATGCTTTTCAGTGAAACTGTTCCTAAACTGTGTGTCTATGTTTAAGTGTGCATTTTCAAGTATGTGGGGAGAAGGGTTGGCTAGTAGGGAAGTTGTGCTTTTTCATGATGTCCCATGTTTGTCAGTTTGGGGTGTGCTGGTTTTGGCGGAAAAAAAATGCATTTGGCTGCCATTTTCTTTTTTTGGATGTCTACAATGTGCTTGGTGCTAGGCATCATTAGTTTCGGCGGGAAAAAAATCCTCCATGTTGTAGCCTAGCTTTTGTCGTGCTTGTTTCTAGGCATCATTTAATGTAAGCTATTGTAGTTTAACTGTTGTTTTACTTTCGGCGGGAAAAAAAACTCCATCTTACTGTAGACTGTTTTTTTTTGTTTTGTTTGTAATCACCATGAGGTTGTAGACGGCGGCCATTTTCAGCTTGTAAATCATCCCAGAGTGGCAAATGCTCTGATTCCTTTGTGTGTGTAGCCATGTGGTCTGGGACGTCACTTTCTGTCTAGACACCATTTCCTTTTTAAGGGAATTCTATTTTTTTCTACTTTTTATATATTTTTAAGTAAAGCTTTTGCGTTTTCTGTATTGAATTTTGGTTTACATTGGAATCTGCACTGGGTTTCAGTGTATAATGAAACTAGCTTTGCAAGTGTATGGGAGTGTCTCAGATGGTAATTCATTGTTCTTTTTAGGCTTGTATTGTTTAAGCCTGCACTTAAAAATCTAGGCTCTCCTCCCTCTTCATTGATATTTAAATGAACCAGTTTGATGAGTTTTTGATGTATCCACCGGAGGGGAGTGCTGTTGACTTCCTAACTCTCAGAGACAAATATTGTGTTTTGTATTTGGGACAAGAATGACATTGTATTTCATGTTTTATGTAACTTTGGCATTTTTGGATATATTACATGGGTACATGTTTACATGGTTGGTGGTGTTGAGTAGAGACACCAGTCCATCCAGTTTGACCCGAGTGAGTGTGTGTGTCTGCAGCGGTCCCTGGGTATTGTGTCTCATTAAGATGCTCATATGTGTTTAAGGTCCTATATAGCATCATCGGTTTGCGCAGGGCCCTGCACATGCATCACATGCTCACATCGGTCCCTGCCCTCAGGGAACCCGCACAGGTACAGGGAGGGCCTGCAGAGACCAGACAGGTAGTGTCGTGGTTGAGATTCAAACCAGCAGCTTTTTTTTTTTGCTGCCCAGCGGAAGTGCTAACCACTACACCACTGTGCCACCCAATACTGTTTAGTTGAATTATGCCTATATTTTAGTATAGGCCCTAATTGACATAGCCTAAAGTGTTTGTCTAGGGATAAGTGTTAATATTGGTGGCTTAATTATATGGTCAGTTTTTTTGTAGGGAGAAAACGTTTTTGTGTTGGTTTTCATTTGTTAATGTCGGACATTTTTCTGTAGTCCGAATTTCATCCACCATTTTGCCGTTGACCAATTTTCGATTACTGCAATTGCCTTTTTGTTTCTGCTAATTTTAACCCCGAGCGAAATCTTGTACTGAATTAATGGCGCCATTTTTCACCATGGGCCAGGTCTTGATTTTCGTTTGGCCTGGCTGCCATTTTGTGTCCGCTGTGTTTGGGTGGAATTGCTATTTTTGTTTATAGAGTGTATAAGTGAATCAAGTCTCTATGTGTCATTTTTAGTCTTTATTTGTTTTGACTTTTATAGCTTTAGCTGAGTCTTGTAGAAAAGGCTTTGGTTTTTAAGAAAAAACTTGTTTTATATTCACTATATAGTTTGCAGTATGTAGTACATTATTTTTGTTCATGCCCAGATTGTTAGTTTATTATTAGGTTGATCATGTAACTACTGAGAACATGGCTGTCCCCATTTTATTTTAATTTCTTTCTAAGAAGAGCCACATTGCTGAGCATGCATAAGTGCTCTGTGTAGTGTCGTCTGGCGACGCAGTGTACGGTCGTACAGCGCAATGCGTTTGTGTATGCATACACTGTGAGGGGTAGAGATCTGATTCGGGGGGGGGGGGGGGGTGATGAGGCCCTCGTTCAGGTTTCTAGTTGAAGGACTAGCTGTAGTCTGACGATCCACCGCAAAAGCAGCCAACTGGCGGTGCTCTCCGAATTTAGGTGCAACGGTTTCCCTGGACGCGGGTGTAAGATGATAAGCCAATTCGAATTGCCATGGACACTAGTGGGGTTCATGTATGGGAAATAATGAAGATTTCCCACAGTCAGACAGTATGGCACAGTGCATGAAACATGTAGCTCAGCTGTGGCTTCAGAGGTTTATTATGGTAAAGCGGGAGGGGGTGTACAGAGGGTGGTTTCAGTCCGGAAGGAACCGCATTTATGTACACCTGGCCCGAGGGGATAGCAGTGACTGGTGATCCAATGCTGAGAGGCAGGCTGGGTCCACCAACACTAGATCTGTTGTAGTTTCCTCTGATAATTCTGCCAATGTAACCAACTTATTTTGGCGGGATCAAGAAAAATAGATAGATAAAATAAAAACATTTTCAGGCCTGTTTTTTAACTTTGTGCGGCTGGTCCATGCAAAGATTTCAAACTACTGTTGTGTTTTTCTTTTTCCAAATTGTATGTATTTTTTTTTCTATCGCTAAGAGTGAAGGCAGAATTCCATTTGGTTGGTTTTAATTTTAATTTTTGATTTAGGAACTATGAAATGTCTTCCCCACATGTGTATCAAGTTTTAGCTGTGTCATGTTGTATGTGGTAACAAGAATAAGTCTGAACCTACCGCGACAGTCGTGTTGTGGGTGTTGTATTTTAGTAAAAACATAAAAGTAAAGATTACAGAGGGTTTAGCTATTATCGGTTTTGAGGAATATCTTTGACAATTTACGAATGTTGTATTGTTTATGAATGACCGATTAATAACTTGTGTGTATAAGTATCTTTTCAGGTCCAAGGAGTTTCTGAGGCTCTGCACCATTCTAAATCCTGTATGTTTTCCTCCACTTTGTAAAGATGAGGAAAAGGGGGGTAGGGTGGGCTGAGTGACAATTTTTCAAACCAATAATACTAACCACTCTAATTCTAGTCAAGTTTGTGACAGGTGACAGGTGACTGGGTCGTTGCAGAGAAGATTGATGAACAAGACAACAAGGAAGAGAAGTATCTTTATTTATATTTTTAAAGTGTATTTTCCAACTAGCTAAGAAAGTGAACAGGACACATGGTTGGGTCTACTCTGAGTCTCCACGGAGCTCTGGTGCCCCAGTGATGACAGTGGTGTATGATATATAGATATATTGGTGTGAGGAGTTTTGACAAACTAGTAAAGACTCCAAACAGACATTTCTAAATGGAATTTATCGATACATTTCTAGAGGGTAAAATTAATTATAATTTTAACAATAGCTCTGGTTCTCACCAGCTTTGGTATCGGGATAACTAGATAGCCCACAGTTTATAAAATAATTCCCCTAATGGAAGAAATTCATGTGTGCTGGTGAATCTCGTCCCAGAATCTTATGTCGCGGCCGATCGCGAGGATCTGATGGCGCGAGGGAAGGTAAGAATGACAGGGACACCTAGAAGGGAATTGCTTGTACACGGTGGTGGCTTGAGCTTATTAAACTATTGAAAAAGGTACCATCCATTGAGGATGGGATGTTTTCATGTAACTGTTGAAGCTACAAGGAGGTTCCCACAATCCAAAGGGGGGTCCTGGGAATTCATAAGTAAAGATTGTTATACCTGAATCGGGGATACTAGTGACAAAGTTCAGGCCCATATGGATTGGGCTTGGATCCCTGAGAGGCAAAGCCAGAGCTATAGCTAGTGAAGGATGGAATTCTCTAAAAAGTCTGGGAATCTGTGGTGATTTTATTTTTATTTTTGCAGCGGATCATAGTTGAAGGAAGTAGGGGTATATTTACTCATGTTGTTTTTGTTTCTATTCCTTCTATATATCGTGATGAGGTGCTCCTGCTGCCTGATTTGGACGCGTGACCAGAGCCCGAGCAGATGACCACAATTTCCTCAACAAGACGCCCAACCTGCAAACAAGACAGAGGATCCCAGACCGACCAGGGACTACTACAGCTCACCATGTCATCTCTACTGAAGAACAGAGTCTCCATGTCAAGCCGTGTTCTCCTTTTTATGGACTCGTATGGACTGTAAGGACTTATTTATTTCTAGGTGTAAGAAGATCGAAATTCATCGTGGGACACATAGGAGCATATGACAAAAAAGGAAGGACTGTTGTGGAAATGATATTGTATAAAATTTATGTGGACATTTTTTTCTAGGATGTGTGTTTTTTATAGATTGTCATCTGTCTCCCTGTGTCTGATTTAATCGAGGAGCGCTCTAGCAGAGCGCACTTGGGTTGAATAGAGATCAGTGGTAAAAACGGTCAGTATGAAAACCTTCTCATGGGATTTGAGACATGTTCTCTGTGTCTGTGGATGTTTGTCGGTTTGTAGGTACCAAGCGCAATGCGCTGGGCTTCTTGCCTTCAAATGACTATACGCATTAGAGAAGCGAAGTCCGCATAATGAGAGAAACATATTATTTTATCTCTGTGTGGCTACGTTATCCCTTTTGGATACATATCTGCTTTAATAAGAGGACATTTGCATCCACCTTGTTAATATACTCGTACCGTATATTAGCAACATCAGTGACAATGTCCCTGCAGATTGCCTCAAGCCTGTAAGAACCAATAGAATGAACTTAATAAATACTGTTCAATTTGAACAGTATTTACTGGGCTGCATACTGACTAATAGGGGACCTGTGCACTTCCTCCCGTGAGTGCCCTCCCCTTTTACTGTATGTAATTTCCTGTGATGTAATTTTGTATTGTGGGAGTGTCTGGCTGTTGGAGGCAGGCACTTCCTGTTTGTGAAAGCTTTTGTGATAAAAAGGCCATGCTGGTTAGTGCGGCCAAGGATGGCTGGCTGACCAGGCAAAGATGAGGCTGTAAGAATACTTGCTGTTGATGGCTGTTTACTGGGGACTGGGAAACCAGGGGCTTAGATGGAATGCTTGGCTGGTGAGGTTTGGATGCTATGCTGAGAGGATGACGTGAAGCTGCTGGTAATGTCTGTTTTTGGGAGCTGGGGATCCAGGGAGGCAAACGATCAGAGGGCGCATTATATCATAAGATTGAAAGGCGCTTATTAGCACAAGAGTGTGGCGAAATATCCACGACAGTCGAGAATGGGGTCCTGTCCCCAGGGAAGAAGGGTATCCCTGTTCTCCAAGGGAGAATGGGGTCCTGTCCCCAGGAGAGAAGGGTGTCCCTATCCTCAGAAGAGAAGGGGTGTCCCTGTCCTCCAGGGGAGAAGGGGTGTCCCTGTCCTCCAGGGGAGAAGGGGTGTCCCTGTCCTCCAGGGGAGAAGGGGTGTCCCTGTCCTCCAGGGCGAGAAGGGGTGTCCCTGTCCTCCAGGGGAGAAGGGGTGTCCCTGTCCTCCAGGGGAGAAGGGGTGTCCCTGTCCTCCAGGGCGAGAAGGGGTGTCCCTGTCCTCCAGGGCGAGAAGGGGTGTCCCTGTCCTCAGGGGGAGAAGGGGTGTCCCTGTCCTCCGGGGCGAGAAGGGTGTCCCTGTCCTCCAGGGCGAGAAGGGGTGTCCGGGGCGAGAAGGGAAGGGTGTCCCTGTCCTCCGGGGCGAGAAGGGTGTCCCTGTCCTCCGGGGAGAAGGGTGTCCCTGTCCTCCGGGGGAGAAGGGGTGTCCCTGTCCTCCGGGGGAGAAGGGTGTCCCTGTCCTCCGGGGGAGAAGGGGTGTCCCTGTCCTCCGGGGGAGAAGGGGTGTCCCTGTCCTCCGGGGGAGAAGGGGTGTCCCTGTCCTCCGGGGGAGAAGGGGTGTCCCTGTCCTCCGGGATGAAGTGGGGATTCTGTCCCCAGGAGAGAAGGGGTGTCCCGTCCCCAGGAGAGAAGGGGTGTCCCTGTCCTCCAGGAGAGAAGGGGTGTCCCTGTCCTCCAGGAGAGAAGGGGTGTCCCTGTCCTCCAGGGGAGAAGGGGTGTCCCTGTCCTCCAGGGGAGAAGGGGTGTCCCTGTCCTCCAGGGGAGAAGGGGTGTCCCTGTCCTCCAGGGGAGAAGTGTGTCCCTGTCTTTAGGGATGAAGTGGGGACTCTGTCCCCAGGGGAGAAGGGTCTCCCTGTCCTCCAGGGGAGAAGGATCTCCCTGTCCTCCAGGGGAGAAGGGGTGTCCCTGTCCTCCAGGGGAGAAGGGGTGTCCCTGTCCTCCAGGGGAGAAGTGTGTACCTGTCCTTAGGGATGAAGTGGGGATTCTGTCCCCAGGAGAGAAGGGTGTCCCTGTCCTCCAGGGGAGAAGGGGTGTCCCTGTCCTCCGGGGGAGAAGGGGTGTCCCTGTCCTCCGGGGGAGAAGGGGTGTCCCTGTCCTCCGGGGGAGAAGGGGTGTCCCTGTCCTCCCAGGTGTCTCTGTCCTCAGGGGAGATGGGTGTCCCTGTCCTCAGGGGAGATGGGTGTCCCTGTCCCTAGGGGAGAAGGGGTGTCCCTGTCCTCCGGGGGTGAAGGTGGGCTCTGTCCCCGGGGGAGAAGAGGTTCCTGTCACTAGGAGAGAAGGGGTGTCCCTGTCCTCCAGGGGAGAAGGGTGTCCCTGTCCTCCAGGGGAGAAGGGTGTCCCTGTCCTCCAGGGGAGAAGGGGTGTCCCTGTCCTCCAGGGGAGAAGGGGTGTCCCTGTCCTCCAGGTGTCCCTGTCCCCCGGGGAGAAGAGGTTCCTGTACCTAGGGGGGACTCTGTCCCCAGGAGAAAATGGTGTGCCTATCCTCAGGGGAGAAGGGTGTTCCTGTCCTCCAGGGCAGAAGGGGTGTCCCTGTCCTCCAGGTTTCTCTGTCCCCAGGGGAGAAGGGTGTCCCTGTCCTCCAGGGGAGAAGAGGGGGCTTTGTTCCTAGGGGAGAAGGGGTTTCCCTATCCCAGAGGGAAAAGGGGGGTCTCTGTCCCCAGGGGAGAATGGGGTCCTGCCCTTAGGGGAGAAGGGTGTCCCTGTCCTCCAAGGGAGAAGGGTGTCCCTGTCCTCCAAGGGAGAAGGGTGTCCCTGTCCTCCAAGGGAGAAGGGTGTCCCTGTCCTCCAAGGGAGAAGGGTGTCTTTGTCCTCCAAGGGAGAAGGGTGTCCCTGTCCTCCAGAGGAGAAGGGGTGTTCCTGTCCTACAGGAGAGAAGGGTGTTCCTGTCCTCCAGGGGAGAAGTGTGTACCTGTCCTTAGGGATGAAGTGGGGATTCTGTCCCCAGGAGAGAAGGGTGTCCCTGTCCTCCGGGGGTGAAGGTGGGCTCTGTCCCCGGGGGAGAAGAGGTTCCTGTCACTAGGAGAGAAGGGGTGTCCCTGTCCTCCAGGGGAGAAGGGGTGTCCCTGTCCTCCAGGGGAGAAGGGTGTCCCTGTCCTCCAGGGTAGAAGGGGTGTCCCTGTCCTCCAGGGTAGAAGGGGTGTCCCTGTCCTCCAGGGGAGAAGGGGTGTCCCTGTCCTCCAGGTGTCCCTGTCCCCCGGGGGAGAAGAGGTTCCTGTACCTAGGGGGGAAGGGTGTCCCTGTCCTCCAGGGGAGAAGGGTGTCCCTGTCCTCCAGGGGAGAAGAGGGGGCTTTGTTCCTAGGGGAGAAGGGGTTTCCCTATCCCAGAGGGAAAAGGGGGGGTCTCTGTCCCCGGGGGAGAAGAGGTTCCTGTCCCCAGGGGAGAATGGGGTCCTGCCCTTAGGGGAGAAGGGTGTCCCTGTCCTCCAAGGGAGAAGGGGTGTCCCTGTCCTCCAAGGGAGAAGGGTGTCCCTGTCCTCCAAGGGAGAAGGGTGTCTTTGTCCTCCAAGGGAGAAGGGTGTCCCTGTCCTTCAGGGGAGAAGGGTGTCCCTCTCCTCCAAGGGAGTAAGGTGTCCCTGTAACCAGGGGAGAAGGGGTGTCGCTGTCCTCCGGGGGAGAAGGGGGGTCCTGTCCCCGGGGGAGAAGAGGGTCCTGTCCCTAGGGGAGAAGGGTGTCCCTGTCCTCCAGGGGAGAAGGGTGTTCCTGTCCTCCAGGGGAGAAGGGTGTCCCTGTCCTCCAGGGGAGAAGGGTGTCCCTGTCCTCCAGGGGAGAAGGGGTGACCCTGTCCCCAGGGGAGAAGGGGGTTCCCTGTCCTCCAGGGGAGTGTCCCTGTCTTCCAGGGGAGAAGGGGTGACATTGTCCCCAAGGGGAGAAGGGGGTCCCTGTCCTCCAGGGGAGAGGGAGTGTCCCTGTCTTCCAGGGAGAAGGGGTCCCTGTCCAGGGGCAGAAGGGGGTCCCTGTCCCCCAGGGGAGAAGGGTGTCCCCCTGTCCTCCAGGGGAGAAGGGGGACTCTGTCCCCAGGGAGAGAAGGGTGTCCCTGTCCTCCAGGGGAGAAGGGGGTGTCCCTCCTCCAGGGGAGAAGGGGGGGTGTCCCTGTCCTCCAGGGGTCCCTGTCCTCCAGAGAAGGGTGTCCCTGTCCCCTCCAGGGGAGAAGGGGGTCCCTGTCCTCCAGGGAGAAGGGTGTCCCTGTCCTCCAGGGGAGAAGGGTGTCCCTGTCCTCCAGGGGAAAGGGGTGTCCCTGTCCTCCAGGGGAGAAGGGTGTCCCTGTCCTCCAGGGGAGAAGGGGTGTCCCTGTCCTCTGTCCCTGTCCTCCAGGGGAGTAAGGGTGTCCCAAGGGATAAGGTGTCCCTGTCCTCCAGGGGAGAAGGGGTGGCCCTGTCCTCCAGGGGAGAAGGGGTGTCCCTATCCCAGAGGGAAAAGGGGGGTCTCTGTCCCCAGGGGAGAAGGGGGTCCTGCCCTTAGGGGAGAAGGGGTGTCCCTGTCCTCCAGGGGAGAAGGGGTGTCCCTGTCCTCCAGGGGAGAAGGGGTCCCTGTCCCCAAGGGAGAAGGGTGTCCCTGTCCTCCAGGGGAGAAGGGTGTCTTTGTCCTCCAAGGGAGAAGGGTGTCCCTGTCCTCCAGGGGAGAAGGGGTGTTCCTGTCCTACAGGAGAGAAGGGTGTTCCTGTCCTCCAGGGGAGAAGTGTGTACCTGTCCTTAGGGATGAAGTGGGGATTCTGTCCCCAGGAGAGAAGGGTGTCCCTGTCCTCCGGGGGTGAAGGTGGGCTCTGTCCCCGGGGGAGAAGAGGTTCCTGTCACTAGGAGAGAAGGGGTGTCCCTGTCCTCCAGGGGAGAAGGGGTGTCCCTGTCCTCCAGGGGAGAAGGGGAAGTCCCTGTCCTCCAGGGGAGAAGGGGTGTCCCTGTCCTCCAGGGGGAGAAGGGGTGTCCCTGTCCTCCAGGGGAGAAGGGGGTCCTGTCCTCCAGGGGAGAAGGGTGTCCCTGTCCTCCAGGGGAGAAGGGGTGTCCCTGTCCCTCCAGGGGGAGAAGGGGTGTCCCTGTCCTCCAGGGGAAGGGTGTGTCCCTGTCCTCCAGGGGAGAAGGGGTGTCCCTGTCCTCCAGGGGAGAAGGGGTGTCCCTGTCCTCCAGGGGAGAAGGGGGTTGTCCTCCAAGGGAGTGTCCCCAGGGGAGAAGGGGTGTCCTGTCCTCCCCAGGGGAGAAGGGTGTCCCTGTCCTCCAGGGGAGAAGGGTGTCCCTGTCCTCCAGGGGAGAAGGGTGTCCCTGTCCTCCAGGGGAGAAGGGTGTCCCTGTCCTCCCTAGGGGAGAAGGGGTGTCCCTGTCCTCCAGGGGAGTGTCCCTGTCTTCCAGAGATGAAGGGGGTGTCCCTGGGGAGAAGGGTGTCCTGTCCTCCAGGGGAGAAGGGTTGTCCCTGTCCTCCAGGGGAGAAGTGGGGACTCTGTCCCCGGGAGAGAAGGGTGTCCCTATCCTCAGGGGAGAAGGGGTCCCTGTCCCCAGGGGAGAAGGGGGACCCTGTCCTCCAGGGGAGAAGGGGTGTCCCTGTCCTCCAGGGGAGAAGGGTGTCCCTGTCCTCCAGGGGAGAAGGGGTCCCTGTCCTCCAGGGGAGAAGGGTGTCCCTCTCCTCCAAGGGAGTAAGGTGTCCCTGTAACCAGGGGAGAAGGGGTGTCGCTGTCCTCCGGGGGAGAAGGGGTGTCGCTGTCCTCCGGGGGAGAAGAGGTTCCTGTCCCTAGGGGAGAAGGGGGGACTCTGTCCTCCAGGGGAGAAGGGTGTCCCTGTCCTCCAGGGGAGAAGGGTGTCCCTGTCCTCCAGGGGAGAAGGGGGGACATTTTCCCTAGGGGAGAAGGGGGTGTCCATGTCCTCCAGGGGAGTGTCCCTGTCTTCCAGAGATGAAGGGGGTCCCTGTCCATGGGGCAGAATGGGGTCCTGTTCCCCAAGGGAGAAGGGGTGTCCCTGTCCTCCAAGGGAGAAGGGGTGTCCCTGTCCTCCAGGGGAGAAGGGGTGTCCCTGTCCTCCAGGGGAGAAGGGGTGTCCCTGTCCTCCAGGGGAGAAGGGGTGTCCCTGTCCTCCAAGGGAGAAGGGGTGTCCCTGTCCTCCAGGGGAGAAGGGGTGTCCCTGTCCTCCAGGGGAGGAGGGGTGTCCCTGTCCTCCAGGGGGAGAAGGGGTGTCCCTGTCCTCCAGGGGAGAAGGGGTGTCCCTGTCCTCCAGGGGAGAAGGGGTGTCCCTGTCCTCCGGGGGTGAAGGTGGGCTCTGTCCCCGGGGGAGAAGAGGTTCCTGTCACTAGGGGAGAAGGGGTGTCCCTGTCCTCCAGGGGAGAAGGGGTGTCCCTGTCCTCCAGGGGAGAAGGGTGTCCCTGTCCTCCAGGTGTCCCTGTCCCCCGGGGGAGAAGAGGTTCCTGTACCTAGGGGGGAAGGGTGTCCCTGTCCTCCAGGGGAGAAGGGTGTCCCTGTCCTCCAGGGGAGAAGGGTGTCCCTGTCCTCCAGGGGAGAAGGGTGTCCCTGTCCTCCAGGGGAGAAGGGTGTCCCTGTCCTCCAGGGGAGAAGAGGGGGCTTTGTTCCTAGGGGAGAAGGGGTTTCCCTATCCCAGAGGGAAAAGGGGGGTCTCTGTCCCCGGGGGAGAAGAGGTTCCTGTCCCCAGGGGAGAATGGGGTCCTGCCCTTAGGGGAGAAGGGTGTCCCTGTCCTCCAAGGGAGAAGGGTGTCTTTGTCCTCCAAGGGAGAAGGGTGTCCCTGTCCTCCAGAGGAGAAGGGGTGTTCCTGTCCTACAGGTTTCTCTTTCCTCCAGGGGAAAAGGGTGTCCCTGTCCTCCAGGGGAGAAGGGTGTCCCTGTCCTCCAGGGGAGAAGGGTGTCCCTGTCCTCCAGGGGAGAAGGGTGTCCCTGTCCTCCAGGGGAGAAGGGTGTCCCTGTCTTCAGGGGAGAAGGGTGTCCCTCTCCTCCAAGGGAGTAAGGTGTCCCTGTAACCAGGGGAGAAGGGGTGTCGCTGTCCTCCGGGGGAGAAGAGGTTCCTGTCCCTAGGGGAGAAGGGGGGACTCTGTCCTCCAGGGGAGAAGGGGTGTCCCTGTCCTCCAGGGGAGAAGGGTGTCCCTGTCCTCCAGGGGGAGAAGGGGGGGTCCCTGTCCCTGTCCATGGGGCAGAATGGGGTCCTGTCCCCCAAGGGAGAAGGGGTGTCCCTGTCCTCCAAGGGAGAAGGGGTGTCCCTGTCCTCCAGGGGAGAAGTGGGGACTCTGTCCCCGGGAGAGAAGGGTGTCCCTATCCTCAGGGGAGAAGGGGTGTCCCTGTCCTCCAGGGGAGAAGGGGGTCCCTGTCCTCCAGGGGAGAAGGGGTGTCCCTGTCCTCCAGGGGAGAAGGGGTGTCCCTGTCCTCCAGGGGAGAAGGGGTGTCCCTGTCCTCCGGGGGAGGAGTGTGTCCCTGTTCTCCGGGGGAGGAGTGTGTCCCTGTTCTCCGGGGGAGGAGTGTGTCCCTGTCCTCCGGGGGAGAAGGGGGGTCCCTGTCCTCCGGGGGAGAAGGGGGGACTCTGTCCCCAGAAGAGAAGGGTGGCCCTGTCCTCCAGGGGAGAACTGGTGTCCCTGTCCCCCGGGAGGGGGAGAAGGGGGGTGTGCCTGTCCTCCAGGGGAGAAGGGGGTCCCTTTCCTCCAGGGGAGAAGGGGTATCCCTTTCCTCCAGGGGAGAAGGGGTGTCCCTGTCCTCCAGGGGAGAAGGGTGTCCCTGTCCTCCAGGGGAGACGGGGTGTCCCTGTCCTCCAGGGGAGAAGGGGTGTCCCTGTCCTCCAGGGGAGAAGGGGTCCCTGTCCTCCAGGGGAGAAGGGGGTACTTTTTCCCTAGGGGAGAATGGGTGCCCATGTCCTCCAGGGGATTAGAGTGTCCCTGTCTTCCAGGGATGAAGGGGGTCCCTGTCCATGGGGGAGAATGGGGTCCTGTCCCCGAGGGAGAAGGGGTGTCGCTGTCCTCTGGGGGAGAAGGGGTGTCGCTGTCCTCCAGGGGAGAAGGGGTGTCCCTGTCCTCCCGGGCCCTAGGGGAGAAGGGGGTCCCTATCCCTAGGGGAGAAGGGGGTCCCTGTCCCTAGGGGAGAGGGGGTCCTCCAGGGGAGAAGGGTGTCCCTGTCCCTGTCCTCCAGGGGAGAAGGTTGTCCCTGTCCTCCAGGGGAGAAGGGAGTCCCTGTCCTCCAGGGGAGAAGGGTGTCCCTGTCCTCCAGGGGAGAAGGGTGTTCCTGTCCTCCAGGGGAGAAGGGTGTCCTGTCCTCCAGGGGAGAAGGGTGTCCTGGTCCCCAGGGGAGGAGGGTGTTCCTGTCCTCCAGGGGAGAAGGGTGTCCTTGTCCCCAGGGGAGGAGGGTGTCCCTGTCCTCCAGGGGAGAAGGGGGGACTTGGTCCCTAGGAGAGAAGGGTGTCTCTACCCTCAGGGGGGAAGGGTGTCCCTATCCTCCAGGGGAGGAGGGTGTTCCTATCCTCCAGGGGAGAAGGGGGGTCCCTGTCCTCCTTGGGAGAAGGGGGCTCTGTCCCCGGGGGAGAAGAGATGCCTGTCACTAGGGGAGAAGGGGGGACTCTGTCCCCAGGAGAGAAGGGTGTCCCTGTCCTCCAGGGGAGAAGGGGTGTCCCGGTCCTCCAGGTGTCCCTGTCCCCGAGAGAGAATAGGTTCCTGTCCCTAGGGGAGAAGGGGGATCTCTGTCCCCAGGGGAGAAGGGTGTCCCTGTCCTCCAGGGGAGAAGGGTGTCCCTGTCCTCCACCGGAGAAGGGTGTCCCTGTCCTCCAGGGGCGAAGGGTGTCCCTGTCCTCCAGGGGAGAAGGGTGTCCCTGTCCTCCAGGGGAGAAGGGTGTCCCTGTCCTCCAGGGTAGAAGGGTGTCCCTGTCCTCCAGGGTAGAAGGGTGTCCCTGTCCTCCAGGGGAGAAGGGGACTTTTTCCCTAGGGGAGAATGGGTGTCCATGTCCTCCAGGGGATTAGAGTGTCCCTGTTCTCCAGGGATGAAGGGTCCCTGTCCATGGGGGAGAATGGGGTCCTGTCCCCAGGGGAGAAGGGTGTCCCTCTCCTCCAAGGGAGTAAGGTGTCCCTGTAACCAGGGGAGAAGGGGTGTCGCTGTCCTCCGGGGGAGAAGGGGGGTCTCTGTCCCCGGGGGAGAAGAGGTTCCTGTCCCTAGGGGAGAATGGGGGACTCTGTCCCTAGGAGAGAAGGGTGTCCCTATCCTCAGGGGAGAAGGGGGTCCCTGTCCTCAGGGGAGAAGGGGGTCCCTGTCCTCCAGGGGAGAAGGGGTGTCCCTGTCCTCCAGGTGTCTCTGTCCTCAGGGGAGAAGGGTGTCCCTGTCCTCCAGGGGGGAAGGGTGTGTCATGGAAAATTTTATTAATGTATGTTGTCAGATGCCCCCCAGTGTCGGTTTTGCTGTAATGCGCTCATCGGAGCGTATTCGCACATAAAGACGTTGGCGGAAGACCATTGGCTGCGTAAATCTTCTCGTGGACACTACAGACGTGTTTGCTGGTTTAAGGAAGTTCATTTGTGCCTTACCGGGAGACTGGCCATTTCCCGGTGACGGCATTAATAACTTCAAGCGAACATCTCTGTGTACATGTTGGAACTTTAGCATAACGATATAAATATTATGGCCCACTGAGCCATATTTTTTATATCGTTCGTTGTCATTGAAAGCAGTTAGACGGTTTGGACATCACTGCTTAGTCTATTTGAATGTATACATCTGTGATTGGTTCTTTTGAAGGAAAACAATTGTCCCTGTATTGTAACACCATTGTATTGAATTTGTGTGTCCTTATATGGTCATTCACATCCTGTGTGAATGAGATGAGGCCACATCCTTTTGTGGGAGGGGTTTAGCTGTCAGAGGCAAACCCTTGAGGGTGTGGCCTTGAATGGTTTTGAAATAAAGTAGTTCATTGAGCTGGGACAGTCAATGATGCTGCCCGATGCTGAGATGAACATGTAAGATATATACTGGTAATGGCTCCTTTAATGGAATGCTTGGCTGGTGAGGTTAGAATGAGGGGGCTGAGATAAGGATGAATGCATGGATGAAGGGGTTTGGGAGTTAATGGAACATATGAAGGTAAGGCATTATATCATTAAGACAGAAATGGGTATTTATATTAGAAACAGGAAAAATTGGCTGTTTGCAATACAGACAGTCAGATTTTTACCATGTCAGCTGGCGACTCACTTGGGGGACCAAACTGAACCTCCTTGGCTATGTGATGTGATGTGATATGGAGGTTCTGCTTTGAAAAAAGAGCACACTTTTTGTCTTTCTGAGATAATGCTGGAAGTTTGATCGTGTGTATGTGAGTGTATGTGTGTGAGTGTGTGTGTGTAAGTGTACGAGCTATGTATAACTGAAATGATCTCTGATGTGCTGAACAAACATCACTGTATTTCTCAATGGCTGTTTGTCTGATGCCAGATTGTATGAGAATGAAGAGGAGGAGGGAGAAGAGGGTATGTGTGAGCCGTATTATACTGTGGTTTATGTGGTGTTGTCGTTTCATTGGATGGCATGTGTTACTCTCAATTGTGTGGCGAGATTACATGCTTTTCAGTGAGACTGTTCCTTAACTGTGTGTCTATGTTTAAGTGTGCATTTTCAAATGTGTGGGGAGAAGGGTTGGCTTGTTATGGAAGTTGATGCCACAGTGAGTAACTTTAGGGGGGGACAAGAAGTGTATTTTGTCTTAAGTTGTGCTGGGTCATCCTATAGGGGAAGGGGCAGACATCATTCCTTTGTGTGTGAAACCATGTGCTGTTTTCTTTTAAGTGAATGTAAGCTATTGTAGTTTAGCTGTTTTAGTTTCAGCGGGAAAAAACTCCATCTTGCTGTAGTCTGGCCTTTGTTGATTGCTACCATGTGCTATGGTTTTTTCATCGGCCATCTTGTTGCATCTGCTGTGTTCAGCCTTTGGGGCAGATTTTCAACGCTTAGTGCGAGGTAAATAGTACGGTCTGTCCTGTTTTAAAAAGGTGATTCAGAGGGGCAGTGTGATCTTGTCAGCCTTTTATGCAGGAGAAATCACATTTTGAAGGATTTTGTGCTTTTCAGCTCTCAAATCATCCCAGAGTGGAAACTGCTCTGATGCCTTTGTTGTGTGTAGCCATGTGGTCTGGGCCGTCACTTTCTCCCTAGGCACCATTTCCTTTTTAAGTGAATTCTATTTTTTGTACTTTTTACATATTTTTAAGTAAAGCTATTGCGTTTTCTGTATTAAATTTTGGTTTACATTGGAATCTACACTGGGTTTCAGTGTATAGTGAAACTAGCTTTGCAAGTGTATGGGAGTGTCTAGGATGGTAATTCATTGTTTTTTTTTTTTTTTAGGCTTGTATTGTTTAAGCCTGCACAAAATTTAGACTCCCCTCCCTCTCCCTCTTCATTGATATTTAAATGAACCAGTTTGATGAGTTTTGATGTATCCACAGGAGGAGAAGGGCTTTTTGATTTTTGTTTAGAAGAAGACATTCAAGTTACTGTAATATCAAGTCCCTATGTGTTATTTTTGTTTTGGCTTTTATAGCTTTAGCTGAGTCTTGTAGAAAAGACTTTGGTTTTTAAGAAAAAACTTGTTTTATATTCACTATATAGTTTGCAGTAAGTAGTACATTATTTTTGTTCATGCCCAGATTGTTGGTTTATTATTAGGTTGATCATGTAACTACTGAGAACACGGCTGTCCCCATTTTATTTTTATTTATTTTTAAGAAAAGCCACATTGTTGAGCAGGCATAAGTGCTCTGTGTAGTGTCGTCTGGCGACGCAGTGTACGGTCGTACAGCGCAATGCGTTTGTGTATGCATACTCTGTGAGGGGTAGAGATCTGATTCGGGGGGTGATGACGACCTCGCTCAGGTTTCTAGTTGAAGGACTAGCTGTAGTCTGACGATCCACCGCAAAATCAGCCGCCTGGCGGTGCTCTCCGAATTTTAGGTGCCGGTTTCCCTGAACGCGGGGGTAAGACGATAAGCCAATTCGAATTGCCATGACCGCTAGGGGGTTCATGTATGGGAAATAATGGAGATTTCCCACAGCCAGACAGTATGGCACAGTGCATGAAATATGTAGCTCAGCCTTGGCTTCAGAGGTTTATTATGGTAAAGCGGGAGGGGGTGTACCGAGGGTGGTTTCAGTCAGGAAGGAACCGCATTTATGTACACCTGGCCCGAGGGGATAGCAATGACTGGTGATCCAATGCTGAGAGGCAGGCTGGGTCCACCAACACTAGATCTGTTGTAGTTTCCTCTGATAATTCTGCCAATGTATCCAACTTATTTTGGCGGGATCAAGAAAAATAGATAAACAAATAAAATAAAAACATTTTCAGGCCTGTTTTTGAACTTTGTGCGGCTGGTCCATGCAAAGATTTCAAACTACTGTTGTGTTTTTTTTCCAAATTGTATGTATTTTTTTCTATCGCTAAGAGTGAAGGCAGAATTCCATCTGGTTGGTTTTAAATTTTAATTTTTGATTTAGGAACTATGAAATATCTCCCCCACGTTTGTATCAAGTTTTAGTTGTGTCATGTTTTATGTGGTAACAAGAATAAGTCTGAACCTACCACGACAGTCGTGTTGTGGGTGTTGTATTTTAGTAAGAACGTGAAAGTAATAGTTACAGAGGGTTTGGCTATTATCGGTTTTGAAGAATGTCATTGACAATTTACGAATGTACACAAATGTTGTATTGTTTATGAATGACAGATTAATAACTTGTGTGTGTATAAGTATCTTTTCAGGTCCAAGGAGTTTCTGAGGCTCCGCACCATTCTAAACCCTGCATGTTTTCCTCCACTTTGTAAAGATGAGAAAAAGGGGGGAAGAGAGGGCTGAGTGACAATTTTTCAAACCAATGATACTAACCACTCTAATTCTAGCCAAGTTTGTGACAGGTGACTGGGCCATTGCAGAGAAGATTGATGAACAAGACAACAAGGAAGAGAAGTATCTTTATTTATATTTTTTAAAGTGTATTTTCTAACTAGCTAAGAAAGTGAACAGGACACATGGTTGGGTCTACTCTGAGTCTCCACAGAGCTCTAGTGCCCCAGTGATGACAGCGGTGTATGATATATAGGTATATTGGTATGAGGAGTTGTGACAAACTAGTAAAGACTCCAAACAGACACTTGTCAATGGAATTTATCAATACATTTCTAGAGGGTAAAATTTATTATAATTTTGACAATAGCTCTGGTTCTCGCCAGCTTTGGTATCGGGATTACTAGGTAGCCCACAAGTGTGCTTCGGGTCTACAGTTTATAAAGTAATTCCCCTAATGGAAAAGATTCATGTGTGCAGGTGAATCTCGTCCCAGCATCTTATGTCGCGGCCGATCGCGAGGATCTGATGGCGCGAGGGAAGGTAAGAATGACAGGGACACCTAGAAGGGAATTGCTTGTACACGGTGGGGGCTTGAGCTTATGAAACAATTGAATAATGTATCATCCATTAAGGATGGGATGTTTTCATGTAACTGTTGAAGCTACAAGGAAGTTCCCACAATCCAAGGGGGGTCCTGGGAATCCATAAGTAAAGATTGTTATACCTGAATCGGGGATACTAGTAACAAAGTTCAGGCCCATATGGATGAGGCTTGTTTCCCTAAGAAGCAAAGCCAGAGCTATAGCTAGTGAAGGATGGAATCCTCTAAAGGGTATGGGAATCTGTGGGGATTTAATTTTTATTTTTGCAGCGGATCATAGTTGAAGGAAGTAGGGGTATATTTACTCATGTTGTTTTTTTTTCTATTCCTTATATATATCGTGATGAGGTGCTCCTGCTGCCTGATTTGGACGCGTGACCAGAGCCCGAGCAGATGACCACATTTTCCTCAATAAGACACCCAAGACGCCCGACCTGCAAACAAGACACAGAGGATCCCAGACCGACCAGCGACTACAACAGCTCACCATGTCATCTCTACTGAAGAACAGAGTCTACATGTCAAGCCGTGTTTTCCTTTTATGGACTGTAAGGCCCGGTGTAAGAAGATTGAAATTCATCAAGAGACACATGGGAGGATATGACAAAAACGAGGGACTGTCATGGAAAATTTTATTAATGTATGTTGTCAGATGCCCCCCAGTGTCGGTTTTGCTGTAATGCGCTCATCGGAGCGTATTCGCACATAAAGACGTTTGCGGAAGACCATTGGCTGCGTAAATCTTCCCGTGGACACTACAGACGAGTTTGTTGGTTTAAGGAAAGTTCATTTGTGCCTTACCGGGAGACTGGTCATTTCCCGGTGACGGCATTAATAACTTCAAGTGAACATCTCTGTGTACATGTTGGAACTTTAGCATAACGATATAAATATTATGGCCCTCTGAGCCATAGTTTTTATATCGTTCGTTGTCATTGAAAGCAGTTAGGCGGTTTGGACATCACTGCTTAGTCTATTTGAATGTATACATCTGTGATTGGTTCTTTTGAAGGAAAACAATTGTCCCTGTATTGTAACACCATTGTATTGAATTTGTGTGTCCTTATATGGTCATTCACATCCTGTGTGAATGAGATGAGGCCACATCCTTTGTGGGAGGGGTTTAGCTGTCAGAGGCAAACCCTTGAGGGTGTGGCCTTGAATGGTTTTGAAATAAAGGAGTTCATTGAGCTGGGACAGTCAATGATGCTGCCCGATGCTGAGATGAACATGTAAGATATATACTGGTAATAGCTCCTTTAACGGAATGCTTGGCTGGTGAGGTTAGAATGAGGGGGCTGAGATAAGGATGAACGCATGGATGAAGGGGTTTGGGAGTTAATGGAAGATATGAAGGTAAGTCATTAAGACAGAAATGGGTATTTATATTAGAAACAGGAAAAATTGTCTGTTTGCAATACAGACAGTCAGATTTTTACCATGTCAGCTGTCCTTGTCCCCAGGGGAGGAGGGTTTCCCTGTCCTCCATGGGAGAAGGGGGGACTTTGTCCCTAGGGGAGAAGGGGTTTCCCTGTCCCCGAGGGAGAAGGGGGGTCTCTGTCTCCGGGGGAGAAGAGGTTCCTGTCCCTAGGGGAGAATGGGGTCCTGTCCCCAGGGGAGGAGGGGGTCCCTGTCCTCCAGGGGAGAAGGGGGGCTCTGTCCCCGGGGGAGAAGAGGTTCCTGGCACTAGGGAGAAGGGGGGACTCTGTCCCCAGGAGAGAAGGGTGTCCATATCCTAAGGGGAGAAGGGGTGTCCCGGTCCTCCAGGTGTCCCTGTCCCCCGGGAGAGAAGAGGTTCCTGTCCCTAGGGGAGAAGGGGGGACTCTGTCCCCAGGAGAAAAGGGTGTGCCTGGGGGGAGGAGGCGTCATGACGTGATAGCGTGTGCACCTCTCGTCAGAAGCCCGCGCCCAGACCTGCTCGGACCTGCTCCCGCTCCACCGCTCGCTCCGCCACGCTGAAGACCCTGGTTAGCCCTACACCCCACAGCCCGTGTGCAGTGGGGGGATGACCGATGAGGAGCGGAGCCAGCCCGCCCGCCACACAGCCCACTGTCACCACTGAGGGGTCTCTCCCCCCCGCTCGCCTCCGGCCCCCGTCCGGCACCCTGGAGCGGGTCAAAGCATCCACGTTCCCACCTGGGGTAGCTGGATCACATCTCGCAGCCCGAGCCAGAGACGGACCTAGCCGGACCTGATCCCCACAAGGGCTCCACGGAATGCAGAACCAGACCATGAAGCAGAGGAAGAAACAAAAAGACAGCTTCCGTACAAGCCTGCAGAGGAGGGACTGAATTCTGACCCCGCACCCGATGCCAGGAGCGGTGAGTGGCCCTCGGGCCAGCTATAATTTGTTCCCCTGTTATACTCTCATACCGGAGAGAAGCTGCCCAGTGGATATGAACATGCATATGTGTCTCCAGTATATCTGACGAATATTTTTGCCATACAAACCTCCTGGATGGTCAGGCCGTGAGCACTGTGGACATATGACAAGGCCAGCAGACTCAGTGAGCCTAATAACCGGTATTCTGGCAAAGGCTGCAGGGATGTTGTAGGGGTCTTCCTACCTGCCCCTCTAATTAGCCAACCTACCATAAACTCCCATGGACAGGAACGGCTCAAGGTGAGTCGCACAACAAGGCATAACAAATATATCCTCATCCCAAAAAAAAGGGAGGTAGCGGGACAATATAAATTTAGCCTAATAAGTTAACCCAAGGAGGGCTACTATCCAACTTTTACATCAACCTCTTCTTTTTACCGGGGTCAGGAAGAGACTAGCACCCCAGGAGGTGAATTTTCCATACACATACTGTACTCTACCCTCAACGGACTGGGATCCCCTCCTATAACAAGAGTGACCCTACAACAAGAGTGACCGAAGAAGTGGCCCTAGGTGGAGACAGTTTGAGAGATGCAGAGGTCGGAGGGTTGGGTCGCCGGAAGGTGAAAGACAGCCCCATTGTACTCCCAGGATACTACCTCAGCTCCGCAAACCCCGGTACCCCCCAAATCACCAGGGCTCACCACGGCAGGGAACGCCGAGAGTAATATACCTCTGACAGACGCTAGAGAGGGCATCCCTTGGGGTAACCAAGCGGGTGTTCCCACAGCCCTCTAGAGTGGACCCCCAACCTAGAGCCAGGAGAACGGTATAGTGAACACTGAGTTGATGCCCCATCGAGGAGTGTGCCTCGTCTCCCCCTTCGCCCAGACCCGATTACATTTTTTCTTTTGAGCCCCTCCAGTCCCTCCTGGTACTTTTTGGTATTGGCTCTTGTCCCCATATTCCCCTCTCCCCCCCTCTTGAAAGAAGGAGCAAGAGACAAGGTCAAGAGACACTTTAAGCCGTCTGATCAAACTTTTTCTTACAGTACAAACTTATTTTGTGTGGGGTAAAGGTGGGGGTAAATGTATTGTACTCGATTTGAGGTTTACAAACCCTAAAAGGAGGACTGGGATACCCAGGAGTGGGAAAAGGGTGTAGACAGTAGCCATAGCAGGAAATTATACAATACATACCCCGTCCCCCTCTAGGTAAAATTAAATTAATTAATAAAGGGGAATAGAAGGGTGAGTAAAAGACCTCGTAATTAATAGCTGGAATACCCTAAACAGAAATAATTTTTTTTTTTGAGCCCCTCCAGCCCCTCCTGGTACTTTTTGGTATTGGCTCTTGTCCCCATATTCCCCTCTCCCCCCCCTTGAAAGAAGGAGCAAGAGACAAGGTCAAGAGACACTTTAAGCCGTCTGATCAAACTTTTTCTTACAGTACAAACTTATTTTGTGTGGGGTAAAGGTGGGGGTAAATGTATTGTACTCGATTTGAGGTTTACAAACCCTAAAAGGAGGACTGGGATACCCAGGAGTGGGAAAAGGGTGTAGACAGTAGCCATAGCAGGAAATTATACAATACATACCCCGTCCCCCTCTAGGTAAAATTAAATTAATTAATAAAGGGGAATAGAAGGGTGAGTAAAAGACCTCGTAATTAATAGCTGGAATACCCTAAACAGAAATAAGGACGGTAATGAATATGAGGGGTAAAACAAGCAAGACTGTTAAACCCATCCCCCCAACTCAAAGCCCGGGAGGTATCCAGAGATACATGGCCACTAATACTAGCACAGTGGAGGAGGGACAGGGGGGTCCTAGATTGAGCCAAGGAGGAGTACCCCTAAGATCAGGTTTAAACAGGCAGAGAGGCCCGGAGGATAGTAAAGGAGGGAAAGTAAATGGGGCAAAGACAACGGGACCAAAGGCAGACGACAAAATACCACTAAATACCACTCTAGGAAACGAGGAGACTCAGAATAGAGGGATGGAAAGAGGAGCGGAGGGAGGAGATACTGAGATAGGAAGAACCATGCAATCCACAACCCAAGAGGGGATGCCACAAATAAGAGAGATGCTCTCAGAGATGTTCTTAAATTTAGAAACATCCCTGAAAGGGGAAATTGCAGCCCTAAGGGGAGATATCGGATTAGTCCTGGGGAGAGTAGAAGAGGTGGAGGACAGGTTAGGGATCTATGACCAAAAGCTAGCAGAATTATCAGAGCAGATGAATACCCTACAGAGATCTAATAGGTCGTTGCTATATAAATTAGAAGACCAAGAGAATCGAAGTAGAAGGAAGAATCTACGCATAAAAGGTCTCCCTGAATTATATGGCAACACGGAGCTAAGAAGTATAGCACAGCAAATATTCAACCCCTTTCTAGATAGAGAAGCTACAGACACTCTGAAAATAGACAGAATACATAGGCTGGTTCGGACCCCGAGAGGTAGACCAGACTCCCCGAGGGACGTAATAATAAGGTTCCACTATGCTGAAGAGAAGGCCCTGATTATGAGCAAAATTAGAACACTCAAGGGGGTAACCTTCGGGGGAGCAGAGCTCCAGATCTATGCAGACCTTGCGCCCGAGACGTTGAGAAGAAGGTGGCGACTAAAACCCCTGACCTCATCGTTGAAGACAGCAGAGATCCCCTATCAGTGGGGATTCCCAGCATGTTTAGTTGGGAAAAGGGATGGACAATCTGCGGTCCTGCGTTTCCCGGAGGAGGTGGGAGGGTTCTGTGAACGCCTAGGTATTGACCCACCCCCAACCCTTCTGGAGTGGGGAGTGGAGGAGGGTATCTGGCCCCCCCAATACGAACGAACTGCGAGGGGTGACGGGGGGGCGAGAGCCGGGGGGGGAGTTGACGGTCCTTCAGTGCCCAGTGGTAATTAAGCAAAGAAAAGAGTTACCCAAAGATGAAATATGGGGGGCGGGGGGGAGTGGGGTAGGTGGGGTAGGGGGGAGCGTGGGGGTGACGGGGAGGGCCTACATAGCTACGGAAATGAGCCTCAGGGAGAAGATGGAACGCAGGCGACACTGTGAAGGAGCCAGCCTGGTCCATACATCAAACGATTATGGGGGGTTCTGCCCAACCCATCAGGGTGTATCGTTTCAGAAGGGGGGAGGGGGATGAGGGGGTTAGGGGTGGTTCCTCTGGGGTTTGTTTTTTTTTTTTTTTTTTCTCCCCCGTGGGGGTCTCGCTCGCTTCCTCCCAACACAGTACGAAAATCGACCCTGGCTCCACGAGACGCTCCTAAAAGACTGCCTTATTAAAAACGCACTATGGAGAGGATAAATTTAATTACATACAACGTAAGAGGACTAAATACAAAAAAAAAAAAAGGCATAGAGTAAACGACGAACTCCTCTTGCTAGAAGCGGGTATTGTATGCCTGCAGGAGACGCACATAACACACATCTCGGGAATTAGATTAAACTCGTTCCATTACCCAACATGGTATTATGCAGACTCTCCATCGCCTTACTCGAGAGGTATAGCAATCGGCCTAAGCAGGCTAATAAAATTTAAGCTTGAGGAGCGTCTTGTCGACCCAGAGGGAAGGTATTTATTCATAAAAGGTATGTTATACAACATGAAATGTACAATTGTGTATGTCTATGCACCAAACAAAAACCCCGATAAATTTCTTAGGAGTGTATTAAGTAAACTGGAGGGGTTTAAAGAGGGCAAACTTATCTTAGCAGGAGATTTCAACTGGACCATAGACCCAAAATTAGACACTTCACTCGGTAGGTCCCGTGTTACAGAACAAAGGAAGAAAAAATTTACTAAAGCATTGGCAGATTGGCAGTTACAAGATACATGGAGAATCTTGCATTTAAAAGACAGAGATTATACTTGTTTTTCCCAGGTCCATAACTCCTTCTCCAGGATAGATTACATTTTTATAGAACATCAGCTGGTCTCGATACTCAGGAATGCAGAAATAAAAACAATGACATTATCAGACCATGCCCCAGTGAAGGTTCAACTGGAGATAAAAGGGGACTGCGGACCTGGAATAAACTGGAAACTCAATGTCACATTACTGCAAGACCAAGAGTCGGTTATTAAGATAGAACAGGAACTAGAAACTTTCTTTACCCTAAACGAGTCACCAGGGGTGGCGGCATCAATAATCTGGGAAACCCACAAAGCAGTGATAAGGGGTAGTCTAATAGGAATCGGAGCAGGGAAAAAAAAAGCAAGGGAAAAAAGGAAAAGGGAGCTATATAATGATATACACGAGCTAGAACAGAAAACTAGACCCAAAGGAATACCGGAAAAACAAGAACTGATAGCCAAAAAAAGAGAGCTAGAAGAATACCTAGAGCAAGAGAGGACAGCTGCACTACACATTATAAAGAGGGAAAGATACCAGAGGGGGAATAGAGCAGGGAAATGGTTGGCCAATAGAGTGAAGGAAAAAAAGAATAGGATGTTTATAGAGAGGATCAGGGGCGTAAATGGCGAGACTCTGATATCATCCCCGGAAATAGCGAGTGCATTCCATAAATATTACAGTACTTTATATAATATTGAACAGAAAGAGAATGAAGGAAAGCTGCGGGAAGAAATAAGGGAATACTTACGGAATATGGATTTCCCAAAGGGTAAAATAGATGAAATGGAGGCATTGGGAACACCAATATCGGTAGAAGAAGTTGAAAGAGCTATTGCAAGTACAGCCCCAGATGGATTCCCTATTATATATTATAAAAAGTTCTCCAAGCAACTAGTACCCAGACTATGCAAATATTTCAATTCAATAGGGAAAAGCGAGAAATTTAGAGACGAGACACTACTGGCACACATTACTTTGATCTTGAAAGAGGGGAAAGACCCTATGGCAGTTGAAAGTTATAGGCCAAGCTCCTTATTAAATTCCGATATAAAGATATTTGCAAAAATAATTGCTGGGAGATTGAAGTCATATCTGCCAGAATGGATACATAATGATCAAGCTGGGTTTGTGCAAGGGAGGGAAGGAAGAGACAATTCCCTGAAGTCAATAATGTTGATCCAAGAAGCTGTCAGGAGAGACGCACCCTCAGTCCTTATGTCAATTGACGCCGAAAAGGCCTTCGACCGGGTCAATTGGGTATTTCTACTCGAAGTATTGAGTTACATGGGACTGAGTGATAGGATGATGAAGTGGGTTGAGGCTCTATATCAGCATCCGACAGCGAGAATAAGAGTTAACGGCACCCTGTCTTCTCCCCTCGACTTGTTTAATGGGACAAGGCAGGGTTGCCCACTCTCCCCACTTTTATTTATAATGACCCTGGAACCCTTACTGACGGCGATACGCAGAAACTTGGATATCCAGGGAATCCGAGTCGGGAATAGGGAGTACAAAGTATCTGCATTTGCAGACGATTTGTTGCTCTATATCTCCAACCCTAGATTATCAATCCCAATGGTCATGAAAGAACTAAAATATTATGGTAAACTATCGAACTTTAAAGTGAACATGTCTAAATCTGAGATCTTAAATTTAACAGTACCAATACAAGAACAGAGTGCCATCCAATCTAAATTTCAATTTAAATGGTGTAAAAATGAACTTAGCTATCTGGGAATAAAATTAACGCCACAAGTGGAGAACCTCTATAACCATAATTATATCCCGCTGCTGAATAAAATCAAAGAGCAGCTCAGAGGAATGCAATATAAAGCCCTCTCTTGGATTGGAAAGATAAACGCTGTCAAAATGTTTATACTTCCCATATTTATTTATACCTGCCAAATGATCCCAATATTTCTCCCACAGCCATATTTAAGGAAAATAAAGTCAATGATAATAAAATTCATCTGGGCACGCAAACGGGCACGTATCGCATTCGATACATTAGTTAAAGAAAAAGGAAGAGGGGGGCTAGCTGCCCCGGACTTTAAAAAGTACTACGAAGCCGCCGCAATCTCTAGAATAATAGACTGGAATCACAACTATGAGGAGAAAAGTTGGGTGGAGTTAGAAAAAAAGTTGAGCAGAACAAGAATAGGAGAAATTATATGGATACCGGCACATTACCGACAATTAGGCCCAAACACAACCACACTCACAAAACATTCACTAAAAATTTGGGACGTAGTACACAAAAGACACAATTGGGATTATAACTCCCCATTAATTCCACTATTAGATACAAATTTTTTCCCCCCAGGAAAGGAGGAATATATATATTTTAGCAGATGGTCCAATAAAGAGAATTTAAGATTGATAGATGTGATGGAAGGGAATAGAATGAGCACCTACAACGAGATTACTAGGAAGTGGGGACACAGAGCACTAGATAAGTGGCGATACACTCAAATACTACACTTTACACATATACTCTCAAAACCTCTACGGGGCAAGAAAGAACTTAGACCTTTAGAAAAATTTATAGAATCCCCCAATAGTCGTGAGAAGAGGATCTCAAAGACATATAACATTTTGTTGCGGGAGGCGGAACACGAATACCCTGCGTACCTAGGGAGATGGGAAAGTGAAATTGGCCCCCTAAACACAGACGAACAGAAGAACAAGATTTTAGGAAGTGCCTTCCTTCCAAAAGATATACAATCCGTAGAAATGTCCTACAAACTTCTAGCCAGGTGGTATGTAACCCCTCAAGGAGCAAACGCCCTCAGTGGAGATAATTCTCCAAACTGTTGGCGAGGGTGTAATACACCGGGGTCCTTCTCACACCTGTGGTGGTACTGCCCGAAAATAAAAAAATATTGGGAGCAAATAATAGAAATAATTTTTAATATAACACAAGTTAGAGTGAAGAGTCTCCCCTGGGTATGTCTTTTCCACTACACAGAGAGGGGAGGGGGACAAAATGGGAGGAACCTTACCCTTTACTTGCTAAACGCAGCTAAAGCCTTAATCCCTTGCTATTGGAAATCCCAGGAGACACCCTCAATGAAAGAGTGGGTAGAGAGGGTGGAGAGGACAAGAATAATAGAACAATCTATATATAACTTAGAGAATTTAGAAGAAAAATACCAGAGGACATGGCAACAATGGACTGAGTTCAGGGAAACAGAACAATATTACAGGATAATGGAAGAAAATACTGTGGTGAATGGGAGGGGGTGAGCGAGACGGGGTAGGTATCAAATCTTTTTTTTTTTTTTTTTTTTGCCTTTAGAGGGGGAGGGGGGGGGGGGGAGGTATGGGGAAAATGCACTCTGATTAGATGCAATTGTTTACTATTGGACTGTAAATATGATGTACTACTTGAAAATATCAAAATAAAGAATATAAAAAAAGGGTGTGCCTATCCTCAGGGGAGAAGGGTGTCCCTGTCCTCCAGGGGAGAAGGGTGTCCCTGTCCTCCAGGGGAGAAGCGTGTCCCTGTCCTCCAGGGGAGAATGGGGTCCTGTCCCCAGGGGAGAAGGGTGTCCCTGTCCTCCAAGGGAGAAGGGTGTCCCTATAACCAGGGGAGAAGGGGTGTCGCTGTCCTCCGGGGGAGAAGGGGGCTCTCTGTCCCCGGGGGAGAAGAGGTTCCTGTCCCTAGGGGAGAAGGGGGGACTCTGTCCCTAGGAGAGAATGGTGTACCTGTCCTCCAGGGGAGAAGGGGTGTCCCTGTCCTCCAGGTGTCTCTGTCCTCAGGGGAGAAGGGTGTCCCTGTCCTCCAGGGGAGAAGGGTGTCCCTGTCCTCCAGGGGAGAAAGGTATCCTTGTCCCCAGGGGAGGAGGGTGTCCCTGTCCCTAGGGGAGAAGGGGTTTCCCTGTCCCTGAGGGAGAAGGGGGGAAGGGGGGTCTCTGTCTCCGGGGGAGAAGAGGTTCCTGTCCCTAGGGGAGAAGGGGGGACTCTGTCCCCAGGAGAGAAGGGTGTCCCTATCCTCGGGGGGGGGAGGGTGTCCCTGTCCTCCAGGGGAGAAGGGGTGTCCCTGTCCTCCAGGTGTCTCTGTCCTCAGGGGAGAAGGGTGTCCCTGTCCTCCAGGGGAGAAGGGTATCCTTGTCCCTAGGGGAGGAGGGTGTCCCTGTCCCTAGGGGAGAAGGTTTCCCTGTCCCTGAGGGGGAAGGGGGGTCTCTGTCTCCGGGGAGAAGAGGTTCCTGTCCCTAGGGGAGAAGGGGGGACTCTGTCCCCAGGAGAGAAGGGTGTCCCTATCCTCGGGGGGGGAGGGTGTCCCTGTCCTCCAGGGGAGAAGGGGTGTCCCTGTCCTCCAGGGGAGAAGGGGTGTGCCTGTCCTACAGGTGTCTTTGTCCTCAGGGGAGAAGGGTGTCCCTATCCTCCAGGGGAGAAGGGTGTCCCTATCCTCCAGGGGAGAAGGGTGTCCCTGTCCTCAGGGGAGAAGGGTGTCCCTGTCCTCAGGGGAGAAGGGTGTCCCTGTCCTCAGGGGAGGAGGTTGTCCCTGTCCTCCAGGGGAGAAGGGGGGTCCCTGTTGTCATGGAAAATTTTATTAATGTATGTTGTCAGATGCCCCCCAGTGTCGGTTTTGCTGTAATGCGCTCATCTGAGTGTTTTAGTCTGTTTGAATGTATACATCTGTGATTGGTTCTTTTGAAGGAAAACAATTGTCCCTGTATTGTAACACCATTGTATTGTATTGTATGTCCTTATATGGTCATTCACATCCTGTGTGAATGAGATGAGGTCACAACCTTCTGTGGGAGGGGTTTAGCTGTTAGAGGCAAACCCCTGAGGGTGTGGCTTGGAATGTTTTCAAAATAAAAGAGAACAGAAAGTGACACAGAGATGCTGCCCCTGTGCTGAGAGGAACATAAAGAAGGTAATACTGGTGATGGCTGTTTTAATGCAACCTGGCTGGGAGGACGGTAGGCTGGGGCGGTGATGTATGCAATGCTTGGCTGGTGAGGTTTGAATGAGGGGGCTGAGATAAGGATGATTGCATGGATGGTAATGGAAGATTTGTAAGGTAAGGCATTATATCATTAAGATGGAAAGAATCATTGGTTATATTAGAAACAGTAAAAATTGGCTGTTTGCTATACAGACAGTCAGATTTTTACATGTCAGCTGGCGACTCACTTGGGGGCCAAACTGAACCTCCTTGGCTATGTGATGTGATATGGGGGTTCTGCTTTGAAAAAAGAACACAATTCTTGTCTTTCTGAGATAATGCTGGAAGTTTGATCGTGTGAGTGTATGTGAGTGTATGTGTGTATGCAGTGCCGATCCTGACCTCCCTGGGGCCCTAAGCAAAATTCTGCTAAGGGGCCCTCTACTTGACCCGTGATGCCGTGAGCTATGTAAACCATTTGCCATTGCCACACAGTCACACCTGACACTTCAGTGCTCCCAAAACAATCCTCCCTCCTTTAAACAAAACAGTCAAAGAATAAGTACAACAAAATAGAACAGAATGAGGTCCCCAGAGAGCCCCCCTTACATCAGGGTCCTCAGAGCCCCCCTTACATCAGGGTCCTCAGAGAGCCCCTCTTTACACCAAGGTCCCCAGAAGAGCCCCCCTTATACAAGGGTCCCCAGACAGCCCCCCTTAAATCAGTGTCCTCAGAGAGTCTCACCCTACATCAGGGTCCCCAGAGAGCCTCCCCCTACATTAGGGTCCCAAGAGAGCCCCCCCCTTACATCAGGGTCCCTAGAGAGCCTCCCCCTACATTTGGGTCCCCAGAGAGCCTCCCCTTACATCAGGGTCCCCAGAGAGCCCCCCTTACATCAGGGTCCCCAGAGAGCCCCCCCTTACATCAGGGTCCCCAGAGAGCCCCCCCTTACATCAGGGTCCCCAGAGAGCCCCCCTTTGTTGTGCTTTTTTAAGGAAAGTTTCCCGCACATTTTTATTAAGTAATTTTTAACGAAGATATTTTTAAGATACAAGATCAATCTATACGACACAGTCTATATATGCGAAACTTGTTCACGGAGACGAGTGATCATACTTAATAGTCACATTTATTGGTTGACAGAAAACAAATATTTACATGAAATTAAAATACAGATTGCATTATTTGAACATTTGACAATTAATGGAAATACCCTCAAAATGGGCGTAATAGTACCTTGGACACAATATCACCATGATAACTTCTTCAGTAGAATCAATAACCTTTTACTTGACAATTTAACAGAATGTCTGTATTTCACACACCCAGCCGTTACTATGCTGCAGGTAAGTAACGTTGAACAATGCGAAACAAATTAGACATTTGTTTGTCAATAAAAAGCAACTATGCAAAAAGTAATAAAAATTGAATATTAGAGAAAAAATCTAAAAGACGGTTATTGATTCTGGAGAATGATTACCAATATTAGAATATTCAATACATCAATAATTAAGAGAACATACAAGATAAAATCAACATGGCATATTTACCCATTCCAAAATGGCTATTAGTCTGGATTTAAGATAGCTACCGGGTTCAGGAATCTCCTTGGAGGTTTAAAGTATATTTCCAGGCATGGCTGTCAGTCTATCTGGGAAGATGTTTCTCTCCCAGTGTCCCTTCCCCAGGGTGGGTCCCTGAGCTCTCAGGTTCCCCTGAGCTGTCTCCCTCTTTTGGCTATACCTCTTGCTTCTTAAATACCCTCTCACACAATAAGATCATAAAATTTGTAATATGTTCAGCCCAAAAGGTATGTGTCTCTTTCCTATTGGCCTCGTTTTTAATGTAATTGCACCTTCAACCACCAGGGGTCTCACGTGTGTTTTGGGGCTGCTCTGTAAAGTAATATATTTTATTTTATACTGTATATTTTACTTTAGTGGAAATATCTATATCTTTAATATTTGGGAATTCTACTAACCCCATACTATCAAATACGCTTAGCATGATTATTGATCTATCACTTTGCATAAAATGGTGAAATATATACATATCATTGTATATCTGTAAACATTTAGTCCATTTAAAAAGGACACAAGTTATATGTATATATATATTAATCAACATCACATACAATTCTATTAATAATCACCCTTTATTTATTATGTTTTCTTTATAACCGACTTCATCAATTCATCGGATACTAAAATGATAGTTTTCTTTTTGTGATTTCCAGATATTACATATACTATGAATTGACTGGTAACGTCATGTTTTGAGATGAACTTTAGACATTCGGGTGAACAATCTCATGTTTATTCTCATTATTTGTCCTGTTGAAAAACAAACCTCACTTGGTATCCTAGTCATTGTCTTATGAGAAGCGAGGACAATATAGACTTCTTGGTTTTATTTATCTCTCACTTTCTGAGCCCACATTGACACAATCCAGTTTATTTGCTCAACCTTCCCTTGAACCAAGGAACTTGTAGTTGTATTTACTATCACACATATAGGAACTTATTTCCTTTGTTTTCGAAATTGTCTCATTGTCCTACAGTTTCTGTCTAAATACAGGCTTGTAAACTTTATATATTTGAGACTTGTAAAATGGGCAACCAGTTCATCTGCTTTTCAGGAGCAAAAGTTCATTTCAATTTTTTTTTGTTAGGCCTACTGAATCTCCCATCTCTGCCAGCGAATATTAGATATATTTCTTCATAATTCACAACAAAGCCCCCCTTGGAAAGTTGTCGGTTGCCGGAAGTCATCTGACAGACTTTCCCAATGCCACTTGTTGAAGAAATATGGCTTCGTTTGGGCCTTGTAAGTGTATTGTGGATATATTTAAAAGGTATAGACACCTGCAGATGGGTGTAATTCTTGGGAAAAAAAATGGGTTTGTGATCGATGTGTGCATCTCAGGGCCGTCATCCGTTCTTTGGCGGGAAATGGATCACTCCGGGCACCTCTTGGTTTTTGGCCTTTAGAGGGGGAGGGGGGGGAGGGAGGTATGGGGAAAATGCACTCTGATTAGATGCAATTGTTTACTATTGGACTGTAAATATGATGTACTACTTGAAAATATCAAAATAAAGAATATAAAAAAAAAAAAAAAGGGTGTGCCTATCCTCAGGGGAGAAGGGTGTCCCTGTCCTCCAGGGGAGAAGGGTGTCCCTGTCCTCCAGGGGAGAAGGGTGTCCCTGTCCTCCAGGGGAGAAGCGTGTCCCTGTCCTCCAGGGGAGAATGGGGTCCTGTCCCCAGGGGAGAAGGGTGTCCCTGTCCTCCAAGGGAGAAGGGTGTCCCTATAACCAGGGGAGAAGGGGTGTCGCTGTCCTCCGGGGGAGAAGGGGGCTCTCTGTCCCCGGGGGAGAAGAGGTTCCTGTCCCTAGGGGAGAAGGGGGGACTCTGTCCCTAGGAGAGAATGGTGTACCTGTCCTCCAGGGGAGAAGGGGTGTCCCTGTCCTCCAGGTGTCTCTGTCCTCAGGGGAGAAGGGTGTCCCTGTCCTCCAGGGGAGAAGGGTGTCCCTGTCCTCCAGGGGAGAAAGGTATCCTTGTCCCCAGGGGAGGAGGGTGTCCCTGTCCCTAGGGGAGAAGGGGTTTCCCTGTCCCTGAGGGAGAAGGGGGGAAGGGGGGTCTCTGTCTCCGGGGGAGAAGAGGTTCCTGTCCCTAGGGGAGAAGGGGGGACTCTGTCCCCAGGAGAGAAGGGTGTCCCTATCCTCGGGGGGGGAGGGTGTCCCTGTCCTCCAGGGGAGAAGGGGTGTCCCTGTCCTCCAGGTGTCTCTGTCCTCAGGGGAGAAGGGTGTCCCTGTCCTCCAGGGGAGAAGGGTATCCTTGTCCCTAGGGGAGGAGGGTGTCCCTGTCCCTAGGGGAGAAGGTTTCCCTGTCCCTGAGGGGGAAGGGGGGTCTCTGTCTCCGGGGAGAAGAGGTTCCTGTCCCTAGGGGAGAAGGGGGGACTCTGTCCCCAGGAGAGAAGGGTGTCCCTATCCTCGGGGGGGGGGGGTGTCCCTGTCCTCCAGGGGAGAAGGGGTGTCCCTGTCCTCCAGGGGAGAAGGGGTGTGCCTGTCCTACAGGTGTCTTTGTCCTCAGGGGAGAAGGGTGTCCCTATCCTCCAGGGGAGAAGGGTGTCCCTATCCTCCAGGGGAGAAGGGTGTCCCTGTCCTCAGGGGAGAAGGGTGTCCCTGTCCTCAGGGGAGAAGGGTGTCCCTGTCCTCAGGGGAGGAGGTTGTCCCTGTCCTCCAGGGGAGAAGGGGGGTCCCTGTTGTCATGGAAAATTTTATTAATGTATGTTGTCAGATGCCCCCCAGTGTCGGTTTTGCTGTAATGCGCTCATCTGAGTGTTTTAGTCTGTTTGAATGTATACATCTGTGATTGGTTCTTTTGAAGGAAAACAATTGTCCCTGTATTGTAACACCATTGTATTGTATTGTATGTCCTTATATGGTCATTCACATCCTGTGTGAATGAGATGAGGTCACAACCTTCTGTGGGAGGGGTTTAGCTGTTAGAGGCAAACCCCTGAGGGTGTGGCTTGGAATGTTTTCAAAATAAAAGAGAACAGAAAGTGACACAGAGATGCTGCCCCTGTGCTGAGAGGAACATAAAGAAGGTAATACTGGTGATGGCTGTTTTAATGCAACCTGGCTGGGAGGACGGTAGGCTGGGGCGGTGATGTATGCAATGCTTGGCTGGTGAGGTTTGAATGAGGGGGCTGAGATAAGGATGATTGCATGGATGGTAATGGAAGATTTGTAAGGTAAGGCATTATATCATTAAGATGGAAAGAATCATTGGTTATATTAGAAACAGTAAAAATTGGCTGTTTGCTATACAGACAGTCAGATTTTTACATGTCAGCTGGCGACTCACTTGGGGGCCAAACTGAACCTCCTTGGCTATGTGATGTGATATGGGGGTTCTGCTTTGAAAAAAGAACACAATTCTTGTCTTTCTGAGATAATGCTGGAAGTTTGATCGTGTGAGTGTATGTGAGTGTATGTGTGTATGCAGTGCCGATCCTGACCTCCCTGGGGCCCTAAGCAAAATTCTGCTAAGGGGCCCTCTACTTGACCCGTGATGCCGTGAGCTATGTAAACCATTTGCCATTGCCACACAGTCACACCTGACACTTCAGTGCTCCCAAAACAATCCTCCCTCCTTTAAACAAAACAGTCAAAGAATAAGTACAACAAAATAGAACAGAATGAGGTCCCCAGAGAGCCCCCCTTACATCAGGGTCCTCAGAGCCCCCCTTACATCAGGGTCCTCAGAGAGCCCCTCTTTACACCAAGGTCCCCAGAAGAGCCCCCCTTATACAAGGGTCCCCAGACAGCCCCCCTTAAATCAGTGTCCTCAGAGAGTCTCACCCTACATCAGGGTCCCCAGAGAGCCTCCCCCTACATTAGGGTCCCAAGAGAGCCCCCCCTTACATCAGGGTCCCTAGAGAGCCTCCCCCTACATTTGGGTCCCCAGAGAGCCTCCCCTTACATCAGGGTCCCCAGAGAGCCCCCCTTACATCAGGGTCCCCAGAGAGCCCCCCTTACATCAGGGTCCCCAGAGAGCCCCCCTTACATCAGGGTCCCCAGAGAGCCCCCCCTTACATCAGGGTCCCCAGAGAGCCCCCCTTACATCAGGGTCCCCAGAGAGCCCCCCTTTGTTGTGCTTTTTTAAGGAAAGTTTCCCGCACATTTTTATTAAGTAATTTTTAACGAAGATATTTTTAAGATACAAGATCAATCTATACGACACAGTCTATATATGCGAAACTTGTTCACGGAGACGAGTGATCATACTTAATAGTCACATTTATTGGTTGACAGAAAACAAATATTTACATGAAATTAAAATACAGATTGCATTATTTGAACATTTGACAATTAATGGAAATACCCTCAAAATGGGCGTAATAGTACCTTGGACACAATATCACCATGATAACTTCTTCAGTAGAATCAATAACCTTTTACTTGACAATTTAACAGAATGTCTGTATTTCACACACCCAGCCGTTACTATGCTGCAGGTAAGTAACGTTGAACAATGCGAAACAAATTAGACATTTGTTTGTCAATAAAAAGCAACTATGCAAAAAGTAATAAAAATTGAATATTAGAGAAAAAATCTAAAAGACGGTTATTGATTCTGGAGAATGATTACCAATATTAGAATATTCAATACATCAATAATTAAGAGAACATACAAGATAAAATCAACATGGCATATTTACCCATTCCAAAATGGCTATTAGTCTGGATTTAAGATAGCTACCGGGTTCAGGAATCTCCTTGGAGGTTTAAAGTATATTTCCAGGCATGGCTGTCAGTCTATCTGGGAAGATGTTTCTCTCCCAGTGTCCCTTCCCAGGGTGGGTCCCTGAGCTCTCAGGTTCCCCTGAGCTGTCTCCCTCTTTTGGCTATACCTCTTGCTTCTTAAATACCCTCTCACACAATAAGATCATAAAATTTGTAATATGTTCAGCCCAAAAGGTATGTGTCTCTTTCCTATTGGCCTCGTTTTTAATGTAATTGCACCTTCAACCACCAGGGGTCTCACGTGTGTTTTGGGGCTGCTCTGTAAAGTAATATATTTTATTTTATACTGTATATTTTACTTTAGTGGAAATATCTATATCTTTAATATTTGGGAATTCTACTAACCCCATACTATCAAATACGCTTAGCATGATTATTGATCTATCACTTTGCATAAAATGGTGAAATATATACATATCATTGTATATCTGTAAACATTTAGTCCATTTAAAAAGGACACAAGTTATATGTATATATATATTAATCAACATCACATACAGTTTTTATCTATCTGGATACCTGTTTAATTTGGGTATCCAATCAATATTTGTTTCTCTAAACATGATTCAATTCTCATATATTCATTTCATAATCATATGTTTTCTTAATACTAATTTGTTCCTAAAACAATTCTATTAATAATCACCCTTTATTTATTATGTTTTCTTTATAACCGACTTCATCAATTCATCGGATACTAAAATGATAGTTTTCTTTTTGTGATTTCCAGATATTACATATACTATGAATTGACTGGTAACGTCATGTTTTGAGATGAACTTTAGACATTCGGGTGAACAATCTCATGTTTATTCTCATTATTTGTCCTGTTGAAAAACAAACCTCACTTGGTATCCTAGTCATTGTCTTATGAGAAGCGAGGACAATATAGACTTCTTGGTTTTATTTATCTCTCACTTTCTGAGCCCACATTGACACAATCCAGTTTATTTGCTCAACCTTCCCTTGAACCAAGGAACTTGTAGTTGTATTTACTATCACACATATAGGAACTTATTTCCTTTGTTTTCGAAATTGTCTCATTGTCCTACAGTTTCTGTCTAAATACAGGCTTGTAAACTTTATATATTTGAGACTTGTAAAATGGGCAACCAGTTCATCTGCTTTTCAGGAGCAAAAGTTCATTTCAATTTTTTTTTGTTAGGCCTACTGAATCTCCCATCTCTGCCAGCGAATATTAGATATATTTCTTCATAATTCACAACAAAGCCCCCCTTGGAAAGTTGTCGGTTGCCGGAAGTCATCTGACAGACTTTCCCAATGCCACTTGTTGAAGAAATATGGCTTCGTTTGGGCCTTGTAAGTGTATTGTGGATATATTTAAAAGGTATAGACACCTGCAGATGGGTGTAATTCTTGGGAAAAAAAAATGGGTTTGTGATCGATGTGTGCATCTCAGGGCCGTCATCCGTTCTTTGGCGGGAAATGGATCACTCCGGGCACCTCTTGGTTCTTGGCTGTCCTGGTGGGTTTTGTCCCTGTAGACTGGCCATCAATGATGTCCCTGGATTCCCCAGACGGTTCCTTCTCTGGATGTTTCACACATGTTGGACTCGGTTCTGTTGACCGGCTCATGGACATATTGGTTCTGTAAAGGAAAATAGATTCCATGAGAAAAACATATATGTCCTTTTTCTTTTTATATGATTTATGTTTGAGATATCCATGTCAAGCAGGTATCCTGGGCTTCCTCAGAGCCCCCCTCTTTCCCATTGTGTTATCAGTCCTTTAACTAAACACTTTGGATATAAAGACAATGTATGACACATTTGCTATGGGAGACCAAGCTCCAGGGCTCATTTTCATGAGGACATTTATTAATAGCTGTGGCTACCAGACATTTATGACTGACTTATGTTCTTCAGAACCATTTTTTTTTTTTTTTTAGCTTAATTGTAGCGGTTCTGGAGTAACAATAAAAGCATTTCAGTTTGACATGTAAGTGACAACTCACTGTCAGTAATAAGATATTTGACATCATAGTCAACCTTCTACTTGTGAGGAATAAAACAAATAAATTCTCCCCCCTTTGGGGTGTCAATATAACTCATTTGAGGCAATCAAACTACCTTATGCGGGTGACTCCTCATCTTTTACCAAAATATCAAACCATTTAGGCCTCCTGATATTAATGTCTTTAGGATTCGGTCTTCCTCTGAAATTACCGTCTTCGTCGACTTCTTGAAATTAGACTGTTTGGAGCGACCTGTTTATGTCAGAGGAATGAAGTGACCACTGAAAAATAGGAGAATAATTAATATCTAACAACCACAATCCCCGGTAGGGATTTCAGGATCCTCATTACTGTGACCTGGGGAGAAATATGGTGTTAGAACCTCTGCTTCCTATATCTTTATTCAGTGCATTCCTCTGATTTATTTTAACATAGGCGCTTAAAAGGCTCTGTGGCCCTTGGCTGGCCACAGGATTTGCCCCTTGAGGAATTTCTATTCATGTTCATTTTAGCAATGAAACCATTGATACACTCGTGGTTTTTAATCTATTCAATTAATTAAGTCAATCTATTTATTTATTTCACAAATTGGCACAACGCACTGAACTAAAGTAACCAACTGGTCCACCCCATTTGCCGGTGTACTATAGAAAGTTCAACATTTTAGATCCTATATATCTGTTCCTAATTTTACCAAGCTTTGGTTTGCACGGATTATCAAACCATATATTGTATGAGGTTTATGCGCACTGCAGCCATCTATACCTCAGCAAATTCACCTTTTGAAGGAAGTTTTAATACACTTAACACTGTTTTATTTATTTTATCACGTATTCATATATCACATATTATTCCCGTTTTGCGCAGAGGTCTCCTAAATAACTTATTTTAAACAATCTATTGAGCTTTTAAGGTTGATTTAAGCGCACCTATTACACAGAAATGTGTACTTGTCTTTGACTTATTTTACGTGTGGGAACACTATTATATGGGTTGCAGCTACATCATTTGGTTATCTTAAATATCGGTTGCATCTCTGATTTTAAATTCATAGTAGCGCTTGAGTACATGCATTCAGTACTTATTCAAACCGTGTAATATATCCGTAATTTTGTCTATTTTGGTTTCCATATTGCTTACAGGCTGATCAGAATTGGGTTGTGGGACCCGGTTTCTGTACTTTCTGGGGACTACTGGCTCAGTTTGATCAGACATATCACCATCAGAAACATTGTCTTGATTCTGGGATAGTTGTCTGGGCCTTAGTTGTTCCCTATTGTTCTGGGGATTTTGAGGTGTCCTACCCTGTAGTTTCTCCCTATTTACCCGTGTAGGCCCCCAAAGCCAATTACACCGGTAAAGGTGAGGGTGTCTACCCTTAGGTTTAAATCTGACCCGTTGGAGGTATACCCTATAGTTTCTCCTAAACCTCGGGTCTGGATCCTTTGGATGAGACTCCTGAGGTGGTCTTTGTACTCCCCCTCTAAAGGGTGGTCTCTGCTCCCCCCTTCTGATGGGTGGGGACATTGGTCTCCCGCTGGGGAAACTCAGTGGCATCTCTCCTCTGACTATATCAGCGTATCTCTTTTTCTTGGTTTTGGACTGTAATGATTGAGGAGATACATAAAATTCATCCACAAATTTCGTCATAGGGCCTTCAGGCCTTCCATTGTTTTCACCAGTCTGTTGGATAGAGTACAAATTGTTACTCTCTTTTACCAAAGACTCCAGTGAACACCCCCCTTTGTAATCTTTCGCTAAATTTACTTTTACGTGGGTAGGCGGGGCCTCGAAGAACATGGGTTTGAACCCAGGTTTATCATAACCTGGCTCCTTTTCTGCTAAGTGGTCATCACTTTTGAGCACAGCCATAAATTCAAAGGGGCTTTCATTATTGGTAGATGTGATATTGTGTATATCCGCGCTAGCCGCATTAACATTTTTGTGCGGGACAAATTCTAGATGACAGCCGTTTTTAATTTCTTGCCAGGCAGTACCCAACAGACTTTTTAACTCTTCGCAAAATGGACGGTGTTTGGTTTCAAATACCCACGGTAAGATATTAATCCTAGATTGGTCATCATTTAGGCCTAAAGCTGATAAAGCATTTTCATAGGCCTCAATGTGGTCAATAATGCATACGGATCCCTCTTCCTTAAACACTGGGACAGCATCTTTTAAAAATTCTATTATTTCTGAGGCGTCCTGTTTAGGGGTGCCTGTAGTTTTCTCTGATCCCAAAGAAAACTGATTAGACCTACTTTCATGTGGTGGTTCAATTTTTACCCCCCTTTGCTCTACAGTTGGCTTGGGGTAGAATATGGTTACTTTTTCTAATTCTTCTTCATTATGTAACTCCCAAACTTTAGGTTGAGAGTCAAATTTTGGAGTATTATCAGATTCTATACTTTCAGTGTTAAGCATCTGAGCATTATTCTGGGGCATAAACTTCCCTTGTTCTTTTAATTCTTCTTGTTGCTTAATTAGGGATTCCTGTCCTGACCTAAGCTGATTTGTTTCTTCTTTTAAATTGCCACTGCATATTACTCTGCAACTTTTTAAATTTCCACTGCCTATTACTCGGCAACTTTCTAAATTTCCACTGCCTATTACTCTGCAACTTTCGTCAGGAGACTCGTTTTCCTGCAGAAAACTCTCCTTCTCTCTTAATTGTTTACATTCTTTATTTAATTGGTGACATTCTTCCAGCATTATTATTGCATTATTTTGCATCTGTTTTATTTCATATTTCATCATTGTCACTGTAGACTCATCATAACAATCTGCCTTGTCATTAATTTCCTTTAGCTTTTTAGTAAGCTCATATTCCCCTTCTATTAAATGGGACTGGGGTTCTAAGATATCACTCTCCTGTTGGGTATATTGACTTTTAAACTCACTATAAAGATACATCAGGTTATCGCTTAATTCAAAATGCATGGGATCAGGCCTATCTATTTCCTTTGTCTCAGAGGAGCTGTCTGTGAGTTCATCGCTTTGACCTTCCACGTTCCACACGTCTTTCATTAACTGACGGGCGTGGTTTATAAGGTCTTCAATGCCTGCTTCTAGACTAGTCTCGTTAGACAAACTTTTTTCGGCATGATTTGTCATGTTAATTTTTGAAAACCTATCCAACATTTCCTTTACTTCCCTATCAACATAAAATTCACTTTGACCAGACATTTTTCTTGGCAAAAATATTTTTTTTTTTTTTAAATTAATAATTAATAATTTCATGCAAAATATTATTTCTGTCACCACCGTAACTATGACTGATCCTGTACAAAATATCGACGTTATCTCACGCAGTGCCTCCATTTAATATGTTGTGCTTTTTTAAGGAAAGTTTCCCGCACATTTTTATTAAGTAATTTTTAACGAAGATATTTTTAAGATACAAGATCAATCTATACGACACAGTCTATATATGCGAAACTTGTTCACGGAGACGAGTGATCATACTTAATAGTCACATTTATTGGTTGACAGAAAACAAATATTTACATGAAATTAAAATACAGATTGCATTATTTGAACATTTGACAATTAATGGAAATACCCTCAAAATGGGCGTAATAGTACCTTGGACACAATATCACCATGATAACTTCTTCAGTAGAATCAATAACCTTTTACTTAACAATTTAACAGAATGTCTGTATTTCACACACCCAGCCGTTACTATGCTGCAGGTAAGTAACGTTGAACAATGCGAAACAAATTAGACATTTGTTTGTCAATAAAAAGCAACTATGCAAAAAGTAATAAAAATTGAATATTAGAGAAAAAATCTAAAAGACGGTTATTGATTCTGGAGAATGATTACCAATATTAGAATATTCAATACATCAATAATTAAGAGAACATACAAGATAAAATCAACATGGCATATTTACCCATTCCAAAATGGCTATTAGTCTAGATTTAAGATAGCTACCGGGTTCAGGAATCTCCTTGGAGGTTTAAAGTATATTTCCAGGCATGGCTGTCAGTCTATCTGGGAAGATGTTTCTCTCCCAGTGTCCCTTCCCCAGGGTGGGTCCCTGAGCTCTCAGGTTCCCCTGAGCTGTCTCCCTCTTTTGGCTATACCTCTTGCTTCTTAAATACCCTCTCACACAATAAGATCATAAAATTTGTAATATGTTCAGCCCAAAAGGTATGTGTCTCTTTCCTATTGGCCTCGTTTTTAATGTAATTGCACCTTCAACCACCAGGGGTCTCACGTGTGTTTTGGGGCTGCTCTGTAAAGTAATATATTTTATTTTATACTGTATATTTTACTTTAGTGGAAATATCTATATCTTTAATATTTGGGAATTCTACTAACCCCATACTATCAAATACGCTTAGCATGATTATTGATCTATCACTTTGCATAAAATGGTGAAATATATACATATCATTGTATATCTGTAAACATTTAGTCCATTTAAAAAGGACACAAGTTATATGTATATATATATTAATCAACATCACATACAGTTTTTATCTATCTGGATACCTGTATAATTTGGGTATCCAATCAATATTTGTTTCTCTAAACATGATTCAATTCTCATATATTCATTTCATAATCATATGTTTTCTTAATACTAATTTGTTCCTAAAACAATTCTATTAATAATCACCCTTTATTTATTATGTTTTCTTTATAACCGACTTCATCAATTCATCGGATACTAAAATGATAGTTTTCTTTTTGTGATTTCCAGATATTACATATACTATGAATTGACTGGTAACGTCATGTTTTGAGATGAACTTTAGACATTCGGGTGAACAATCTCATGTTTATTCTCATTATTTGTCCTGTTGAAAAACAAACCTCACTTGGTATCCTAGTCATTGTCTTATGAGAAGCGAGGACAATATAGACTTCTTGGTTTTATTTATCTCTCACTTTCTGAGCCCACATTGACACAATCCAGTTTATTTGCTCAACCTTCCCTTGAACCAAGGAACTTGTAGTTGTATTTACTATCACACATATAGGAACTTATTTCCTTTGTTTTCGAAATTGTCTCATTGTCCTACAGTTTCTGTCTAAATACAGGCTTGTAAACTTTATATATTTGAGACTTGTAAAATGGGCAACCAGTTCATCTGCTTTTCAGGAGCAAAAGTTCATTTCAATTTTTTTTTGTTAGGCCTACTGAATCTCCCATCTCTGCCAGCGAATATTTAGATATATTTCTTCATAATTCACAACACCTTACATCAGGGTCCCCAGAGAGCCTCCCCCTACATTAGGGTCCCCAGAGAGCCCCCCTTACATCAGGGTCCCTAGAGAGCCTCCCCTTACATCAGGATTCCCAGAGAGCCTCCCCCTACATCAGGGTCCCCAGAGAGCCTCCCCCTACATCAGGGTCCCCAGAGAGCCTCCCCCTACATCAGGGTCCCCAGAGAGCCTCCCCCTACATCAGGGTCCCCAGAGAGCCTCCCCCTACATCAGGGTCCCCAGAGAGCCTCCCCCTACATCAGGGTCCCCAGAGAGCCTCCCCCTACATCAGGGTCCCTAGAGAGCCTCCCCCTACATTAGGATCCCCAGAGAGCCTCCTCCTTACATCAGAGTCCCCAGAGAGCCTCCCCTTACATCAGGGTCCCCAGAAAGCCCCTCCTTACATCAGAGTCCCCAGAGAGCCCCCCTTCCATCCGTGTCCTCAGAGAGCCCCTCTTTACATCAGGGTCCCCAGTGAGCCTCCCCCTACATCAGGGTCCCCAGAGAGCCTTCCCTTACATCAGGGTCCTCAGAGAGCCTCCACTTACACCAGGGTCCCCAGAGAGCCTCCCCTTACACCAGGCTCCCCCGAGAGCCCCTCCTTACATCAGGGTCCTCAGAGAGCCCCTCCTTACATCAGGGTCCTAAGAGAGCCCCTCCTTACATCAGGGTCCTAAGAGAGCCCCTTCTTACATCAGGGTCCTCAGAGAGCCCCTTCTTACATCAGGGTCCTCAGAGAGCCCCCCTACACCAGGGTCCCCAGAGAGCGCCCCCCCTTACACCAGGGTCCCCAGAGAGCCCCCCCTTACACCAGGGTCCCCAGAGAGCCCCTCCTTACACAGAGTCCCCAGAGAGCCCCCCTCTGACATTAGTGTCCCCAGAGGGCCCCCGTCTTTACATCAGTGTGCCCAGAGGGCCCCGTCCTTACATTAGTGTCCCCAGAGAGCCTCCCTCTTACATTAGTGTCCCCAGAGGCCCCCTTCCTTACATTAGTGTCCCCAGAAAGCCCCCCTCTTACATTTGGGCCCCCAAACAGCTGACTCCCCCCCTTGCAGAGGTTCCCCTGTACCTGGCTTGTGGAGGTGGGAGGTGGCGATCGGCAGCTATATGGTGTCCACAGGCAGGGGGATCTCCCTGGGGCTAGTAGTGGAGAGGGGAGGGGCCTCTGACCCGGGCATCAGCAACAGTGTTCAAGCAGAGTGAAAGTGAAACTGATACCTGCCTGGGTCAGAGGCCCCTCCCTTCTCCTCTCCACTGTATACACTGAGAGTACTACAAACCCCAGGGAGATCCCGCCGCCCACTCAGGCACCATAGAGCTGCCGATCGCCGCCTTCCACCTCCTCCCACCTCTCCTCACTGCACTCTAAAAGTGCAGGGGGGGATTCTGGGTCTTGGGGGCCCCCCACAGCGGCGGGGCCCTAAGCAGCTTGCATAGTGTGCCTATAGGGCCGATCGGCTCTGTGTGTATGTGTGATCGTGTGTATGTGTTTTTCACTGTGGGTAGGATGGTAGAGATGGCTGTTTGTCTGATGCCAGATTGTATGAAAAAAGAGGGCATGTGTGACCTGTATTATGCAGTGGTTTATGTGGCGTTGTCATTTCATTGGATGGCATGTGTTACTCTCAATTGTGTTGCGAAATGACATGCTTTTCAGTGAAACTGTTCCTAAACTGTGTGTTTATGTTTAAGTGTGCATTTTCAAGTATGTGGGGAGAAGGGTTGGCTAGTAGGGAAGTTGTGCTTTTTCATGATGTCCCATGTTTGTCAGTTTTGGGGTGTGCTGGTTTTGGCGGAAAAAAACTGCATTTGGCTGCCATTTTCTTTTTTTGGATGTCTATAATGTGCTTGGTGCTAGGCATCATTAGTTTCGGCGGGAAAAAAAATCCTCCATTTTGTTGTAGCCTAGCCCTTGTCGTGCTTGTTTCTAGGCATCATTTAATGTAAGCTATTATAGGTTAGCTGTTTTCGTTTGGGGGGAAAATCCCATCTTACTGTAGACTGGCTTTTTGTTGTAATCACCATGAGGTTGTAGACGGTGGCCATTTTCAGCTTGTAAATCATCCCAGAGTGGGAACTGCTCTGATTCCTTTGTGTGTGTAGCCATGTGGCCTGGGCCGTCACTTTCTGTCTAGGCACCATTTCCTTTTTAAGTGAATTCAATTTTTTTGTACTTTTTACATATTTTTAAGTAAAGCTATTGCGTTTTCTGTATTGAATTTTGATTTCCATTTGAATCTACACTGGGTTTCAGGGTATAGTGAAACTAGCTTTGCAAGTGTGTAGGAGTGTCTCAGATGGTAATTCATTGTCTTTTTTTAGGCTTGTATTGTTTAAGCCTGCTTGAAAATCTAGGCTCCCTCTCCCTCTTCATTGATATTTAAATGAACCAGTTTGATGAGTTTTGATGTATCCACCGGAGGGGAGGGGCTTTTTGATTGTTTGTGGCCTGCAGTGGAAGGGAAAGGCTTTGATTGCACTGTTGTGTGGTATTCTGGTCTCAAAACTTGTGGTTTGATGTCCCAGGGGATATGTGAGTCAAGGGGGATTGCAATATGGGGGTTTATTCCACCCACTCCTGGAAAAAAGAAGTTTTTTATTTGCTGATGTTAGCCATAGATTTTTCTAATGTCTTGATAGACAAAATATAAGCTATTCAAGGCTTACCCTCCCCTTCCTCTTCTTGTTTAGGTGTGCAGCAGGAAGTTGGTGGGAGGAGCCTTGGGTCTTTTGACTAAGGACAAAATCATTTTAATTTTTAAAGTAAATTAAGGTTTATATTGTAATACAGTTTTGGGGAGGCATTCAAGTTATAGTAATATCAAGTCTCTATGTGTTATTTTTAGTTGTTATTTGTTTTGACTTTTATAGCTTTAGCTGAGTCTTGTAGAAAAGACTTTGGTTTTTAAGAAAAAAAATTTTTATATTCACTATATAGTTTGCAGTAAGTAGTACATTATTTTTGTTCATGCCCAGATTGTTAGTTTATTAGGTTGATCATGTAACTACTGAGAACACGGCAGTCCCCATTTTATTTTTATATCTTTTTAAGAAAAAGCCACATTGTTGAGCAGGCATAAGTGCTCTGTGTAGTGTTGTCTGGCGACGCAGTGTATGGTCGTACAGCGCAATGCGTTTGTGTATGCATACACTGTGAGGGGTAGAGATCTGATCCGGGGGGGTGATGACGCCCTCGTTCAGGTTTCTAGTTGAAGGACTAGCTGTAGTCTGACGATCCACCGCAAAAGCAGCCACCTGGCGGTGCTCTCCGAATTTTAGGTGCGTTTACGGTTTCCCTGGACGCGGGGGTAAGACGATAAGCCAATTTGAATTGCCATGGACACTAGGGGGTTCATGTATGGGAAATAATGGAGATTTCCCACAGTCAGACAGTATGGCACAGTGCATGAAATATGTAGCTCAGCTGTGGCTTCAGAAGTTTATTATGGTAAAGCGGGAGGGGGTGTACAGGTGCATTTATGTACACCTGGCCCGAGGGGATATCAGTGACTGGTGATCCAATGCTGAGAGGCAGGCTGGGTCCACCAACACTAGATCTGTTGTAGTTTCCTCTGATAATTCTGCCAATGTAACCAACTTATTTTGGCGGGAGCAAGAAAAATAGATAAATAAAATAAAAACATTTTCAGGCCTGTTTTTGAACTTTGTGTGGCTGGTCCATGCAAAGATTTCAAACTACTGTTGTGTTTTTTCCAAATTGTATGTATTATTTTTTTTCTATCGCTAAGAGTGAAGGCAGAATTCCATCTGGTTGGTTTTAAATTTTAATTTTTGATTTAGGAACTATGAAATATCTCCCCCACATAAGTCTCAAGTTTTAGGTGTGTCATGTTGTATGTGGTAACAATCAGTCTGAACCTACCGCGACAGTCGTGTTGTGGGTGTTGTATTTTAGTAAAAACATGAAAGTAAGAGTTACAGAGGGTTTGGCTATTATCGGTTTTGAAGAATGTCATTGACAATTTACGAATGTACACGAATGTTGTATTGTTTATGAATGACAGATTAATAACTTGTGTGTATAAGTATCTTTTCAGGTCCAAGGAGTTTCTGAGGCTCTGCACCATTCTAAACCCTGCATGTTTTCCTCCACTTTGTAAAGATGAGGAAAAAGGGGGGAAGAGAGGGCTGAGTGACAATTTTTCAAGCCAATGATACTAACCACTCTAATTCTAGCCAAGTTTGTGACAGGTGACAGGTGACTGGGACGTTGCAGAGAAGATTGATGAACAAGACAACAAGGATGAGAAGTATCTTTATTATCTTTAACTACCTAAGAAAGTGAACAGGACACATGGTTGGGTCTACTCTAAGTCTCCACGGAGCTCTAGTGCCTCAGTGATGACAGCGGTGTATGATAGACATGTGCACAACAAAAAAATTAGTTTATTTTCGTTTTTTTCGTTTCCGAAATTTTTTTTTTTTTTTGTTTCGTTTTTTTCGTTTCCGTTGATTCGTAATGATTCGTACATTCGTAAGTCGTCGGTGTTCGTATTCATAACGATTCTTACATTCGTAAGAGTTATTTTTTCGTTGATTAGTTTTTTCGTTAGTTTAATTTTCGGACGCATTCGTATTTATTCGAACATTCGTAACATTCGTAGATTCGTAATCGGAGCATAATTCATAATTCTATGTAATGTGTATGCTATTACATTTTAAAAATTTACGAATCGAAAAAAAAAGTTACGAATCGAAAAAAGTTACGAATGTACGAATTTTTTTGTTCAATAGAGACACGGAAAATTACAAATCGAAAAAAAAAAAAAAAAGTTACGAATCGAAAAAAAAGTTACGAATGTACGAATTTTTTTGTTCAATAGAGACACGGAAAATTACAAATCGAAAAAAAAAAGTTACAAATCGAAAAAAAAAGTTACGAATCGAAAAAAAAGTTACGAATGTACGAATTTTTTTGTTCAATCCATTCAAAACACGTTTAGCAGCACCATTGTAAGGGACACGAAAAATTACCAATTCAACAAAAAAAGTTACGAATGTACGAATTTTTTCGTTCGTTTTCGTTCTTCGGATTTTCATTGTTTATAATTATTTTTTTTCGGATTTTCGTTGTTTTTCGGATTCGTTCGATTCGAATGATTCGTTAATCGGATTCGTATGATTCGTTACGATTCGTTATTTGGATTCGTACGATTCGAATGATTCGTTCATTCGTACGAAAACGAACGAACGAAAAAAAAAGAAACAAATTGCACATGTCTAGCTTTGATATATAGGCATATTGGTGTAAGGAGTTGTGACAAACTAGTAAAGACTCCAAACAGACACTTGTCAATGGAATTTATCGATACATTTCTAGAGGGTAAAATTAATTATAATTTACCAGCTTTGGTATCGGGATAACTAGGTAGTCCACAAGTGTGCTTTGGATCTACAGTTTATAAAGTAATTCCCCTAATGGAAGAGATTCATTTGTGCTGGTGAATCTCGTCCCAGCATCTTATGTCGCGGCCGATCGCAAGGATCTGATGGCGCGAGGGAAGGTAAGAATGACAGGGACACCTAGAAGGGAATTGCTTGTACACAGTGGTGACTTGAGCTTATGAAACGATTGAAAAATGTATCGTCCATTGAGGATGGGATGTTTTCATGTAACTGTTGAAGCTACAAGGAAGTTCCCACAATCCAAGGGGGGTCCTGGAAATTCATAAGTAAAGATTGCTATACCTGAATCCAGGGATACTAGTGACAAAGTTCAGGCCCATATGGATGGGGCTTGTTTCCCTAAGAAGCAAAGCCAGAGCTGTAGCTAGTGAAGGATGGAATTCTCTAAAAAGTCTGGGAATCGGTGGGGATTTAATTTTTATTTTTGCAGCGGATCATAGTTGAAGGAAGTAGGGGTATATTTACTGATGTTATTTTTGTTTCTATTCCTTATATATATCGTGATGAGGTGCTCCTGCTGCTTGATTTGGACGCGTGACCAGAGCACGAGCAGATGACCACATTTTCCTCAACAAGACGCCCAAGACGCCCGACCTGCAAACAAGACAGAGGATCCTAGACCGACCAGCGACTACTACAGCTCACCATGTCATCTCTACTGAAGAACAGAGTCTACATGTCAAGCTGTGTTTTCCTTTTTATGGACTGTAAGGCCAGGTGTAAGAAGATTGAAATTCATCAAGAGACACATGGGAGGATATGACAAAAACGAGGGACTGTAATGGAAAATTTTATTAATGTAGGTTGTCAGATGCCCCCCAGTGTCGGTTTTGCTGTAATGCGCTCATCTGAGCGTATTCGCACATAAAGACGTTGGCGGAAGACCATTGGCTGCGTAAATCTTCCTGTGGATACTACAGATGTGTTTGCTGGTTTATGGAAGTTCATTTGTGCCTCACCGGGAGACTGGCCATTTTCCGATGACTGCATTGATAGCTTCAAGCAAACATCCCTTTGTACACTGGAACTTTAGCATAACGATATAAATATTGTGGCCCACGGAGCCATAGTTTTATATCGTTCGTTGTCATTGAAAGCAGTTTAGACGGATTGTACATCACTGCTTAGTCTGTTTGAATGTATACATCTGTGATTGGTTCTCTTGAAGGAAAACAATTGTCCCTGTATTGTAACACCATTGTATTGTATTGTATGTCCTTATATGGTCATTCACATCCTGTGTGAATGAGATGAGGTCACAACCTTCTGTGGGAGGGGTTTAGCTGTTGGAGGCAAACCCCTGAGGGTGTGGCTTGGAATGTTTTCAAAATAAGAGTCTGCTCACACAGAGATGCTGCCCCTGTGCTGAGAGGAATATGAAGAAGGTAATACTGGTGATGGCTGTTTTAATGCAACCTAGCTGGGAGGACGTTAGGCTGGGGCGGTAATATATGCAATGCTTGGCTGGTGAGGTTTGAATGAGGGGGCTGAGATAAGGATGATTGCATGGATGAAGGGGTATGGGAGGTAATGGAAGATTTGTAAGGTAAGGCATTATATCATTAAGATGGAAAGAATCATTGGTTATATTAGAAACAGAAAAAATTGTCTGTTTGCTATACAGACAGTTATATTTTTACCATGTCACTGTCCTCCGGGGGAGAAGGGGGGACTCTGTCCCTGGGGGAGAAGGGGGGACTCTGTCCCCAGGAGAGAAGTGTGTCCATATCCTAAGGGGAGAAGGGTGTCCCTGTCCTCCAGGGGAGAAGGGGTGTCCCTGATATCCACGTGTCCCTGTCCCCCGGGGGAGAAGAGGTTCCTGTCCCTAGGGGAGAAGAGGGGACTCTGTCCCCAGGAGAAAAGGGTGTACCTGTCCCCAGGAGAAAAGGGTGTGCCTGTCCCCAGGGGAGAAGGGTGTGCCTGTCCCCAGGGGAGAAGGGTGTGCCTGTCCCCAGGGGAGAAGGGTGTGCCTGTCCCCAGGGGAGAAGGGTGTGCCTGTCCCCAGGGGAGAAGGGTGTGCCTGTCCCCAGGGGAGAAGGGGTGTCCATGTCCTCCAGGGATGAAGGGGGTCCCTGTCCATGGGGGAGAATGGGGTCCTGTCCCCGGGGGAGAAGGGTGTCCCTGTCCTCCAAGGGAGAAGGGTGTCCCTGTCCTCCGGGGAAGAAGGGGGGCTCTGTCCTACAGGTGTCTTTGTCCTCAGGGGAGAAGGGTGTCCCGATCCTCCAGGGGAGAAGGGTGTCCCGGTCCTCCAGGGGAGAAGGGTGTCCCTGTCCTCCGTGGGAGAAGGGTGTCCCGGTCCTCCAGGGGAGAAGGGTGTCCCGGTCCCTAGGGGAGAAGGGGTGTCCCTGTCCTCCGGGGGAGAAGGGGGGCTCTGTCCTACAGGTGTCTTTGTCCTCAGGGGAGAAGGGTGTCCCTGTCCTCCACGGGAGAAGGGTGTCCCGGTCCTCCAGGGGAGAAGGGTGTCCCTGTCCCTAGGGGAGAAGGGTGTCCCTGTCCCTAGGGGAGAAGGGGTGTCCCTGTCCTCCGGGGGAGAAGGGGGGCTCTGTCCTACAGGTGTCTTTGTCCTCAGGGGAGAAGGGTGTCCCTGTCCTCCAGGGGAGAAGGGTGTCCCGGTCCTCCAGGGGAGAAGGGTGTCCCTGTCCCTAGGGGAGAATGGTGTCCCTGTCCCTAGGGGAGAAGGGGTGTCCCTGTCCTCCGGGGGAGAAGGGGGGCTCTGTCCTACAGGTGTCTTTGTCCTCAGGGGAGAAGGGTGTCCCTGTCCTCAGGGGTGGAGGATGTCCCTTTCCTCAGGGGAGGAGGGTGTCCCTTTCCTCAGGGGAGGAGGGTGTCCCTTTCCTCAGGGGAGGAGAGTGTCCCTTTCCTCAGGGGAGAAGGGGGGTCCCTGTCCTCCGGGGGAGAATGGGGGCTCTGTCCCCGGGGGAGAAGAGGTTCCTGTCACTAGGGGAGAAGGGGGGACTCTGTCCCCAAGAGAGAATGGTGTCCATATCCTAAGGGGAGAAGGGGTGTCCCTGTCCTCCAGGGGAGAAGGGGTGTCCCTGTCCTCCAGGGGAGAAGGGGTGTCCCTGTCCCCCGGGAGAGAAGAGGTTCCTGTCCCTAGGGGAGAAGGGGGGACTCTGTCCCCAGGAGAAAAGGGTGTGCCTATCCTCAGGGGAGAAGGGTGTCCCTCTCCTCCAGGGGAGAAGTGTGTCCCTCTCCTCCAGGGTGGAAGGGGGGACTTTTTCCCTAGGGGAGAATGGGTGTCCATGTCCTCCAGGGGATTAGAGTGTCCCTGTCCTCCAGGGATGAAGGGGGTCCCTGTCCATGGGGGTGAATGGGGTCCTGTCTCCAGGGGAGAAGGGTGTCCCTCTCCTCCAAGGGAGAAGGGTGTCCCTGTCCTCCAAGGGAGAAGGGTGTCCCTGACCTCCGGGGAAGAAGGGGGCCCCTGTCCTCAATGGAAGAAGGGGGGACTCTGTCCCCAGGGGAGAAGGGTGTCCTTGTCCTCAGGGGAGAAGTGTGTCCCTGTCCTCCAGGAGAGAAGGGGTGTCCCTGTCCTCCGGGGGAGAAAGGTGTCTCTGTCCTCAAGGGAAGAAGGGGGGACTCTGTCCCCAGGGGAGAAGGGTGTCCCTGTCCTCCAGGAGAGAAGAGGTGCCCCTGTCCTCCAGGGGAGAAGGGGTGTCCCTGTCCTCCAGGGGAGAAGGGGGAACTTTTTCCCTAGGGGAGAAGGGGTGTCCATATCCTCCAGGGGATTAAGGTGTCCCTGTCCTCCAGGGATGAAGGGTGTCCCTGTCCTCCGGGGGAGAAGGGTGTCCCTGTCCTCCAGGGGAGAAGGGGTGTCCCTGTCCTCCAGGTGTCTCTGTCCTCAGGGGAGAAGGGTGTCCCTGTCCTCCAGGGGAGAAGGGTGTCCCTGTCCTCCGTGGGAGAAGGGTGTCCCTGTCCTCCGTGGGAGAAGGGTGTCCCTGTCCTCCGTGGGAGAAGGGTGTCCCTGTCCTCCGTGGGAGAAGGGTGTCCCTGTCCTCGGGGGGGGGAGAGAAGGGTGGCACCCTCTCCTCCTCCAACCACCCATGGACCAGCTCTTCCAATTTTGCACAGCCTTGGGGCCATCTCCTTCTCCACCAAACAGCCAGCGTCTCACTCCTTCTCTGCCAACCACCCTGGGGGCCCTTTCCTCCTCCCCCATTCACCTTGGGGGCCCTTCTCTCCCTGACCTCCGGGGAAGAAGGGGGTCCCTGTCCTCCAGGGAAGAGGGGAGACTCTGTCCCCAGAGGAGAAGGGTGTCCTTGCCCTCCAGGAGAGAAGGGTGTCCCTATCCTCAGGGGAGAAGGGTGTCCCTATCAGGGGAGAAGGGTGTCCCTGTCCTCAAGGGGAGAAGGGTGTCCCTGTCCTCCAGGGGAGAAGGGTTGTCCCTATCCTCCGGGGGAGAAGTGTGTACCTGTCCTTAGGGATGAAGTGGGGACTCTGTCCCCAGGAGAGAAGGGTGTCCCTATCCTCAGGGGAGAAGGGTGTCCCTGTCCTCCAGGGAAGAAGGGGTGTCCCTGTCCTCCAGGGGAGAAGGGGTGTCCCTGTCCTCCAGGTGTCTCTGTCCTCAGGGGAGAAGGGTGTCCCTGTCCTCCAGGGGAGAAGGGTGTCCCTGTCCTCCGTGGGAGAAGGGTGTCCCTGTCCTCAGGGGGGGGGGAGGGGGAGAAGGGTGGCACCCTCTCCTCCTCCAACCACCCAAGGACCAGCTCTTCCAATTTTGCACAGCCTTGGGGCCATCTCCTTCTCCACCAAACAGCCAGCGTCTCACTCCTTCTCTGCCAACCACCCTGGGGGCCCTTTCCTCCTCCCCCATTCACCTTGGGGGCCCTTCTCTCCCTGACCTCCGGGGAAGAAGGGGGTCCCTGTCCTCCAGGGAAGGAGGGTGTCCCTGTCCTCCAGGGGAGAAGGGGGTCCTGTCCCTAGGGGAGAAGGGTGTCCCTGTCCTCAGGGGAGAAGGGTGTCCCTGTCCTCCAAGGGAGAAGGGGTGTCCCTGTCCTCCGTGGGAGAAGGGTGTCCCTGTCCTCCGTGGGAGAAGGGGGTCCCTGTCCTCCGTGGGAGAAGGGTGTCCCTGTCGGGGGGGGGGGAAGGGGTGTCCCTGTCCTCCATGGGAGAAGGGGTGTCCCTGTCCTCCTTGGGAGAAGGGTGTCCCTGTGGGGAGAAGGGGGGTCCTGTCCTCAGGGGAGAAGGGTTCACTCCCTCTGCCAACCACCCTGGGGGCCCTTTCCTCCTCCCCATTCACCTTGGGGGCCTTCTCTCCCTGACCTCCGGGGGAGAAGGGGGTCCCTGTCCTCTCAGGGAAGAGGGGAGACCTGTCCCCAGAGGAGAAGGTGTTAGGAGAGAAGAAGGGTGTCCCTGTCCTCCCCCAGGAGGAAGATCGTTGTCCTATGTCCTCAGGGAGAAGGGTGTCCCTGTCCTCCAGGAGGGAGAAGGGGTGTCCCTGTCCTCCGTGGGAGAAGGGGTGTCCCTGTCCTCCGTGGGAGAAGGGGTGTCCCTGTCCTCCGTGGGAGAAGGGGTGTCCCTGTCCCTCCGTGGGGGAAGGGTGTCCCTGTCCTCCGTGGGGAGAAGGGTGCCCCTGTCCTCGGGGAAGGGGGGGGGGGGAGAAGGGTGGCGCACCCTCTCCTCCTCCAACAACCCATGGACCAGCTCTTCCAATTTTGCACAGCCTTGGGGCCATCTCCTTCTCCACCAAACAGCCAGCGTCTCACTCCTTCTCTGCCAACCACCCTGGGGGCCCTTTCCTCCTCCCCCATTCACCTTGGGGGCCCTTCTCTCCCTGACCTCCGGGGGAAGAAGGGGGTCCCTGTCCTCCAGGGAAGAGGGGAGACTCTGTCCCCAGAGGAGAAGGGTGTCCTTGCCCTCCAGGAGAGAAGGGTGTCCCTATCCTCAGGGGAGAAGGGTGTCCCTATCAGGGGAGAAGGGTGTCCCTGTGCTCCATGGGAGAAGGGTGTCCCTGTCCTCCAGGGGAGAAGGGTTGTCCCTATCCTCCGGGGGAGAAGTGTGTACCTGTCCTTAGGGATGAAGTGGGGACTCTGTCCCCAGGAGAGAAGGGTGTCCCTATCCTCAGGGGAGAAGGGTGTCCCTGTCCTCCAGGGGAGAAGGGGTGTTCTGTCCTCCAGGGGAGAAGGGGTGTCCCTGTCCTCCAGGTGTCTCTGTCCTCAGGGGAGAAGGGTGTCCCTGTCCTCCAGGGGAGAAGGGTGTCCCTGTCCTCCGGGGAGAAGGGTGTCCCTGTCCTCCGGGGGAGAAGGGTGTCCCTGTCCTCGGGGGGGGGGGGGGAGAAGGGTGGCACCCTCTCCTCCTCCAACCACCCATGGACCAGCTCTTCCAATTTTGCACAGCCTTGGGGCCATTTCCTTCTCCACCAAACAGCCAGCGTCTCACTCCTTCTCTGCCAACCACCCTGGGGGCCCTTTCCTCCTCCCCCATTCACCTTGGGGGCCCTTCTCTCCCTGACCTCCGGGGAAGAAGGGGGTCCCTGTCCTCCAGGGAAGAGGGGAGACTCTGTCCCCAGAGGAGAAGGGTGTCCTTGCCCTCCAGGAGAGAAGGGTGTCCCTATCCTCAGGGGAGAAGGGTGTCCCTATCAGGGGAGAAGGGTGTCCCTGTCCTCCAGGGGAGAAGGGTTGTCCCTATCCTCCGGGGGAGAAGTGTGTACCTGTCCTTAGGGATGAAGTGGGGACTCTGTCCCCAGGAGAAAAGGGTGTCCCTATCCTCAGGGGAGAAGGGTGTCCCTGTCCTCCAGGGGAGAAGGGGTGTCCCTGTCCTCCGTGGGAGAAGGGGTGTCCCTGTCCTCCAGGGGAGAAGGGGGGTCCTGTCCCTAGGGGAGAAGGGTGTCCCTGTCCTCCGTGGGAGAAGGGTGTCCCTGTCCTCCGTGGGAGAAGGGTGTCCCTGTCCTCGGGGGGGGGGGGAGAAGGGTGGCACCCTCTCCTCCTCCAACCACCCAAGGACCAGCTCTTCCAATTTTGCACAGCCTTGGGGCCATCTCCTTCTCCACCAAACAGCCAGCGTCTCACTCCTTCTCTGCCAACCACCCTGGGGGCCCTTTCCTCCTCCCCCATTCACCTTGGGGGCCCTTCTCTCCCTGACCTCCGGGGAAGAAGGGGGTCCCTGTCCTCCAGGGAAGGAGGGGGGGGGGGGGGGTGGGGGGGGGGGGGGGGGGGGTGGGGGGGGGGGGGGGGGGGGGGGGTGGGGGGGGGGGGGGGGGGGGGGGGGGTGTCCCTGTCCTCCAGGGGAGAAGGGGGGTCCTGTCCCTAGGGGAGAAGGGTGTCCTTGTCCTCAGGGGAGAAGGGTGTCCCTGTCCTCCAGGAGAGAAGGGGTGTCCCTGTCCTCCGTGTGAGAAGGGGTGTCCCTGTCCTCCGTGGGAGAAGGGGTGTCCCTGTCCTCCGTGGGAGAAGGGTGTCCCTGCCCTCCGTGGGAGAAGGGTGTCCCTGTCCTCGGGGGGGGGGGGGGAGAAGGGTGGCACCCTCTCTTCCTCCAACCACCCATGGACCAGCTCTTCCAATTTTGCACAGCCTTGGGGCCATCTCCTTCTCCACCAAACAGCCAGCGTCTCACTCCTTCTCTGCCAACCACCCTGGGGGCCCTTTCCTCCTCCCCCATTCACCTTGGGGGCCCTTCTCTCCCTGACCTCCGGGGAAGAAGGGGGTCCCTGTCCTCCAGGGGAGAAGGGTGTCCCTATCCTCAGGGGAGAAGGGTGTCCCTATCAGGGGAGAAGGGTGTCCCTGTCCCCAGGGGAGAAGGGTGTCCCTGTCCTCCAGGAGAGAAGGGTGTCCCTATCCTCAGGGGAGAAGGGTGTCCCTATCAGGGGAGAAGGGTGTCCCTGTCCTCCAGGGGAGAAGGGTGTCCCTGTCCTCCAGGGGAGAAGGGTTGTCCCTATCCTCCGGGGGAGAAGTGTGTACCTGTCCTTAGGGATGAAGTGGGGACTCTGTCCCCAGGAGAGAAGGGTGTCCCTATCCTCAGGGGAGAAGGGTGTCCCTGTCCTCCAGGGGAGAAGGGGTGTTCTGTCCTCCAGGGGAGAAGGGGTGTCCCTGTCCTCCAGGTGTCTCTGTCCTCAGGGGAGAAGGGTGTCCCTGTCCTCCAGGGGAGAAGGTGTCGTGGTTATTTCGCCACACTCTTGCGCTAATAAGCGCCTTTCAATCTTATGATATAATGCACCCTCTGATCGTATGCCTCCCTGGATCCCCAGCTCCCAAAAACAGACATTACCAGCAGCTTCACGTCATCCTCTCATCATCAGCATCCAAACCTCAATCATCCTCTCATCATCAGCATCCAAACCTCACCAGCCAAGCATTCCATCCATCACCACCTCAGTCTGGCTGCTTCCCATCTAAGCCCCTGGCTTCCCATTGCCCAGTAAACAGCCATCAACAGCAAGTATTCTTACATGTTCATCTCAGCCTCGGTCAGCATCATCTTTCCCTGTCCCAGCTCAGTGAACTCTTTTATTTAGAAAACATTCCAAGCCACACCCTCAGGGGTTTGCCTCCAACAGCTAAACCCCTCCCACAAAGGATGTGGCCTCATCTCATTCACCCAGGATGTGAATGACCATATAAGGAAATACAATACAGGGACTACAATACAGGGACAATTGTTTTCCTTCAAAAGAACCAATCACAGATGTATACATTCAAACAGACTAAGCAGTGATGTACAAACCGTCTAAACTGCTTTCAATGACAACGAACAATATAAAACTATGGCTCCGTGGGCCACAATATTTATACCGTTATGCTAAAGTTCCAGTGTACACAGGGATGTTTGCTTGAAGCTATCAATGCCGTCATCGGGAAGTGGCCAGTCTCCCGGTGAGGCACAAATTAACTTCCTTAAACCAGCAAACACGTCTGTAGTGTCCATAGGAAGGTTTACGCAGCCAATGGTCTTCCGCCAACGTCTTTATGTGCGAATGCGCACAGATGAGTGCATTACAGCAAAACCGACACTGGGGGGCATCTGACAACATACATTAATAAAATTTTCCATGACAGTCCCTCGTTTTTGTCATATCCTCCCATGTGTCTCTTGATGAATTTTGATCTTCTTACACCTGGCCTTACAGTTCATAAAAAGGAAAACACGGCTTGACATGGAGACTCTGTTCTTCAGTACAGATGACATGGTGAGCTGTTGTAGTCGCTGGTCGCTCTGGGATCCTCTGTGTCTTGTTTGCAGGTCGGGCATCTTGTTGAGAAAAATGTGGTCATCTGCTCGGGCTCTGGTCACGCGTCCAAATCAGGCAGCAGGAGCACCTCATCACGATATATATATATAAGGAATAGAAACAAAAACAGCATGAGTAAATATACCCCTACTTCCTTCAACTATGATCCGCTGCAAAAATAAAAATTAAATCACCAAAGATTCCCAGACTTTAGAGAATTCCACCCTTCACTAGCTACAGCTCTGGCTTTGCCTCTCAGGGATCCAAGCCCCATCCATATGGGCCTGAACTTTGTCACTGGTATCCCCGATTCAGGTATAACAATCTTTACTTATGAATTCCCAGGACCCCCCTTTGGATTGTGGGAACTTCTTTGTAGCTTCAACAGTTACATGAAAACATCCCATCCTCAATGGATGATACACTTTTCAATCGTTTCATAAGCTCAAGTCCCCACCGTGTACAAGCAATTCCCTTCTAGGTGTCCCTGTCATTCTTACCTTCCCTTGCGCCATCAGATCCTCGCGATCGGCCGCGACATAAGATGCTGGGACGAGATTCACCAGCACACATGAATCTCTTCCATTAGGGGAATTACTTTATAAACCGTAGATCTGAAGCTTTACTTTATAAACTGTGGGCTAGTTATCCCGATACCAAAGCTGGTGAGAACCAGAGCTATTGTCAAAATTATAATTAATTTTACCCTCTAGAAATGTATTGATAAATTCCATTTAGAAATGTCTGTTTGGAGTCTTTACTAGTTTGTCACAACTCCTCACACCAATATATCTATATATCATACATCGCTGTCATCACTGGGGCACTAGAGCTCCGTGGAGACTCAGAGTAGACCCAACCATGTGTTCTGTTCACTTTCTTAGCTAGTTAGGAAATACACTTTAAAAAAATATAAATAAAGATACTTCTCATCCTTGTTGTCTTGTTCATCAATCTTCTCTGCAACGACCGAGTCACCTGTCACCTGTCACTTGTCACCTGTCACCTGTCACAAACTTGGCTAGAATTAGAGTGGTTAGTATCATTGGTTTGAAAAATTGTCACTCAGCCCATCCTCTTCCCCCCTTTTCCTCATCTTTACAAAGTGGAGGAAAACATACAGGGTTTAGAATGGTGCAGAGCCTCAAAAACTCCTTGGACCTGAAAAGATACTTATTCACACAAGTTATTAATGTGTCATTCATAAACAATACAACACTCGTAAATTGTCAATGACATTCCTCATAACCGATAATACCCAAACCCGCTGTAATCCTTACTTTCATGTTTTTACTAAAATACAACACGACTGTCGCGGTAGGTTCAGACTTATTCTTGTTACCACATAGAACATGACACAACTAAAACTTTAGACAAACATTTTGATACAAATGTGGGGGGAGATATTTCATAGTTCCTAAATCAAAAATTAAAATTAAAACCAACCAGATGGAATTCTGCCTTCACTCTTAGGAAAAAAAAAAACTACATACAATGGGACAGACATGAGAACATCTCAGAATATTGTATGGACCAGCCACACAAATTTCTGGAATGGGCATCTGGATTTTAAGCACAGTTCCTCCTCTGAGAATCACAAAATCATGTACTACACATCCATCAACGCACTCACCATTACAGATTTCTGAAGCCAAAACTGAACTACTTCCAAAATATTTTTTATTCTGGGGTGTCGTACCACCAGACATCAAAAATACCTTCCAAAGGAATACACCTCACTGTACCCTCTGACCATATATGTCACACTTTAAGGGGTCTCATGTCCGGAGCCCCAAACCCAGATCTCATGTGTAAGGCAGCTGTCTGACTGGTGTGGAGCCTTATTTTTTTATCTCCAACGCATGGATGGCCAACATTACCCATGACGATTCGAATCGCTTATGAAGTGTCCCTGCGTCCAGGGCACCTTGCACTAATTTTCGGATCAGTACTGCTTAGCGCCTCATTTTTACAGTACTGGCACCCAGCGTTTTCCGATTATTATACACGGCCTCCTGGTATGCTAGCGTACTAATCCTCACATTTACATGCTCTACTACCGGTTATCGGCAGCCCCATAAATGTGTTGTCAGACAAACTACAAAACACCATGAAATCCTCCACTATTCAAAACAAATATTATGGCTTCTCTTTGTACCTCGATATTACAATAACTTTAATGCCTCCCCAAAACTGTATTACAATATAAACCTTAATTTACTTTAAAAATCAGAAAGATTTTGTCCTAATTCAAAAGACCCCAGGCCCCTCTCATCAACTTCCTGTTGCACACCTGAACAGGAAGAGGGAGGGGGAGGGGGAGTCTTGAATAGCATCATATTTTGTCTATCAAGACATTAGAAAAATCTATGGCTAACATCAGCAAATAAAAAAAACCTTTTTTCCTGGAGTGGGTGGAATTAACCCCTATGTTAAAATCCCCCTTGACTCATATATCCCCTGGGAAATCAAACCACAAGTTTTGAGACCAGAATACCACACAACAGTGCAATCAAAGCCTTTCCCTTCCATTGCAGGCCACAAACAATCAAAAGCCCCTCCCCTCCTGTGGTTACATCAAAACTCATCAAACTGGTTAATTTAAATATCAATGAAGAGGAAAGAGGGAGGGAGGCTAGATTTTCAAGTGCAGGCTTAAACAATACAAGCCTAAAAAGAACAATGAATAACCATCTGAGACACTCCCATACACTTGCAAAGCTAGTTTCACTATACACAAACCCAGTCTAGATTCAAATGGAAATCAAAATTCAATACAGAAAACGCAAAAGTACAAAAAAATAGAATTCACTTAAAAAGGAAAATCTGCACCAAAGGCTGAACACAGCAGATACAACAAGATGGCCGATGAAAAAAACCATATCAAAGGCCAGACTTCAGCAAGATGGAGTTTTTCCCGCCAAACGAAAAAAGCTAGCCTATAATAGACAAAGGCTAGGCTACAACATGAGGGATTTTTTTCCCGCCGAAACTAGCACATGGTTTCACACACAAAGGAATGATGTTTGCCCCTTCCCCTATAGGAAGGCCCAGCACAACTTAAAACATACACTTTAGGAACAGTTCCACTAAAAAGTATCTCACCGCACAATTGAGAATGCACACTTAGTAACATATGCTATCCAATGAAACAACAACAGAAGGAAATGGCAGATGAAAGCCAGGGTACAAAATGGCGTCGTTAACGCATGCAAAGCAGTTGTTCCCGCCAAAACTAGCACAAGCTTCCCTACTAGCCAACCCTTCTCCCCACACAATCGGACACAAATGGGACATCACATTTAACGCATAGACAAACACTTTAGGCTAACTCACATTTAAAAGTGTTAGTTACATGAAAAAGCACAACTTAAAACATACACTTCTTGTTAAACACCTAAAGTTACTCACTGTGGCATCAACTTCCATAACAAGCCAATCCTTCTGCCCACACATACACACGATCACACACACACACACACACACACACACACACACACACACAGACATACATACATACATACACACACACACACACACACATTCACACACATACACACGATCACACACACATACATACATACATACACACACAGACATACACACACACACGATCAAAATTGCGGCATTATACCAAAAGACAAAACATTTGTTCTTTTTGCAAAGCTAAACTTTCCCAACGCATCAGGCAGAGAAAACGCACCCCATTTGTCTCAGGACAACAAACGTGTATTGGACTGTGCTCTGTTCTCTCCCCCTCTCTGCCTGTGTAGAGGTAAAGCCCTGTTTGCCCCTTAAACACCTGACTCGCCATTTTAACTGTCGTGGTTATTTCGCCACACTCTTGCGCTAATAAGCGCCTTTCAATCTTATGATATAATGCACCCTCTGATCGTATGCCTCCCTGGATCCCCAGCTCCCAAAAACAGACATTACCAGCAGCTTCACGTCATCCTCTCATCATCAGCATCCAAACCTCAATCATCCTCTCATCATCAGCATCCAAACCTCACCAGCCAAGCATTCCATCCATCACCACCTCAGTCTGGCTGCTTCCCATCTAAGCCCCTGGCTTCCCATTGCCCAGTAAACAGCCATCAACAGCAAGTATTCTTACATGTTCATCTCAGCCTCGGTCAGCATCATCTTTCCCTGTCCCAGCTCAGTGAACTCTTTTATTTAGAAAACATTCCAAGCCACACCCTCAGGGGTTTGCCTCCAACAGCTAAACCCCTCCCACAAAGGATGTGGCCTCATCTCATTCACCCAGGATGTGAATGACCATATAAGGAAATACAATACAGGGACTACAATACAGGGACAATTGTTTTCCTTCAAAAGAACCAATCACAGATGTATACATTCAAACAGACTAAGCAGTGATGTACAAACCGTCTAAACTGCTTTCAATGACAACGAACAATATAAAACTATGGCTCCGTGGGCCACAATATTTATACCGTTATGCTAAAGTTCCAGTGTACACAGGGATGTTTGCTTGAAGCTATCAATGCCGTCATCGGGAAGTGGCCAGTCTCCCGGTGAGGCACAAATTAACTTCCTTAAACCAGCAAACACGTCTGTAGTGTCCATAGGAAGGTTTACGCAGCCAATGGTCTTCCGCCAACGTCTTTATGTGCGAATGCGCACAGATGAGTGCATTACAGCAAAACCGACACTGGGGGGCATCTGACAACATACATTAATAAAATTTTCCATGACAAAGGGTGTCCCTGTCCTCCAGGGGAGAAGGGTGTCCCTGTCCTCCAGGGGAGAAGGGGGGTCCTGTCCCTAGGGGAGAAGGGTGTCCCTGTCCTCCGTGGGAGAAGGGTGTCCCTGTCCTCCGTGGGAGAAGGGTGTCCCTGTCCTCCGTGGGAGAAGGGTGTCCCTGTCCTCCGGGGGAGAAGGGTGTCCCTGTCCTCGGGGGGGGGGGAAGAAGGGTGGCACCCTCTCCTCCTCCAACCACCCAAGGACCAGCTCTTCCAATTTTGCACAGCCTTGGGGCCATTTCCTTCTCCACCAAACAGCCAGCGTCTCACTCCTTCTCTGCCAACCACCCTGGGGGCCCTTTCCTCCTCCCCATTCACCTTGGGGGCCCTTCTCTCCCTGACCTCCGGGGAAGAAGGGGGTCCCTGTCCTCCAGGGAAGAGAGGAGACTCTGTCCCCAGAGGAGAAGGGTGTCCTTGCCCTCCAGGAGAGAAGGGTGTCCCTGTCCTCCAGGAGAGAAGGGTGTCCCTATCCTCCAGGGGAGAAGGGTGTCCCTGTCCTCCAGGGGAGAAGGGTGTCCCTGTCCTCCAGGGGAGAAGGGTGTCCCTGTCCTTCAGGGGAGAAGGGTGTCCCTGTCCTCCAGGGGAGAAGGGTGTCCCTGTCCTCCAGGGGAGAAGGGTTGTCCCTGTCCTCCGGGGGAGAAGTGTGTACCTGTCCTTAGGGATGAAGTGGGGACTCTGTCCCCAGGAGAGAAGGGTGTCCCTATCCTCAGGGGAGAAGGGTGTCCCTGTCTTCCAGGGGAGAAGGGGTGTCCTTGCCCTCCAGGGGAGAAGGGGTGTCCCTGTCCTCCGTGGGAGAAGGGTGTCCCTATCCTCAGGGGAGAAGGGTGTCCCTGTCCTCCAGGGGAGAAGGGGTGTCCTTGCCCTCCAGGAGAGAAGGGTGTCCCTATCCTCAGGGGAGAAGGGTGTCCCTATCAGGGGAGAAGGGTGTCCCTGTCCTCCAGGGGAGAAGGGTTGTCCCTATCCTCCGGGGGAGAAGTGTGTACCTGTCCTTAGGGATGAAGTGGGGACTCTGTCCCCAGGAGAGAAGGGTGTCCCTATCCTCAGGGGAGAAGGGTGTCCCTGTCCTCCAGGAGAGAAGGGGTGTCCCTGTCCTCCGTGGGAGAAGGGGTGTCCCTGTCCTCCGTGGGAGAAGGGTGTCCCTGTCCTCCGTGGGAGAAGGGTGTCCCTGCCCTCCGTGGGAGAAGGGTGTCCCTGTCCTCCGGGGGAGAAGGGTGTCCCTGTCCTCGGGGGGAAGGGTGGCACCCTCTCCTCCTCCAACCACCCATGGACCAGCTCTTCCAATTTTGCACAGCCTTGGGGCCATCTCCTTCTCCACCAAACAGCCAGCGTCTCACTCCTTCTCTGCCAACCACCCTGGGGGCCCTTTCCTCCTCCCCCATTCACCTTGGGGGCCCTTCTCTCCCTGACCTCCGGGGAAGAAGGGGGTCCCTGTCCTCCAGGGAAGGAGGGTGTCCCTGTCCTCCAGGGGAGAAGGGGGGTCCTGTCCCTAGGGGAGAAGGGTGTCCCTGTCCTCCGTGGGATAAGGGTGTCCCTGTCCTCCGTGGGAGAAGGGTGTCCCTGTCCTCCGGGGGAGAAGGGTGTCCCTGTCCTCGGGGGGGGGGGGGGAGAAGGGTGGCACCCTCTCCTCCTCCAACCACCCAAGGACCAGCTCTTCCAATTTTGCACAGCCTTGGGGCCATCTCCTTCTCCACCAAACAGACAGCGTCTCACTCCTTCTCTGCCAACCACCCTGGGGGCCCTTTCCTCCTCCCCCATTCACCTTGGGGGCCCTTCTCTCCCTGACCTCCGGGGAAGAAGGGGGTCCCTGTCCTCCAGGGAAGAGAGGAGACTCTGTCCCCAGAGGAGAAGGGTGTCCTTGTCCTCCAGGGGAGAAGGGTGTCCCTGTCCTCCAGGGGAGAAGGGTGTCCCTGTCCTCCAGGGGAGAAGGGTTGTCCCTGTCCTCCGGGGGAGAAGTGTGTACCTGTCCTTAGGGATGAAGTGGGGACTCTGTCCCCAGGAGAGAAGGGTGTCCCTATCCTCAGGGGAGAAGGGTGTCCCTGTCCTCCAGGGGAGAAGGGGTGTCCCTGTCCTCCAGGGGAGAAGGGGTGTCCCTGTCCTCCAGGTGTCTCTGTCCTCAGGGGAGAAGGGTGTCCCTGTCCTCAGGGAATGATGGTGTCCCTGTCCTCCAGGGGAAAAGGGGGGTCCTGTCCCTAGGGGAGAAGGGGTGTCCCTGTCCTTCGGGGGAGAAGGGGGCCTCTGTCCCCGGGGGAGAAGAGGTTCCTGTCACTAAGGGAGAAGGGGGGACTCTTTCCCCAAGAGAGAAGGGTGTCCATATCCTCAGGGGACAAATGTGTCCCTGTCCTCCAGGGGAGAAGGGTTGTCCCTGTCCTCCAGGAGAGAAGTGGTGTCCCTGTCCTCCAGATGTTTCCTGTCCCCCGGGGGAGAAGAGGTTCCTGTCCCTAGGGGAGAAGGGGGGACTCTGTCCTCAGGAGAAAAGGGTGTGCCTATTCTCAGGGGAGAAGGGTGTCCCTGTCCTCCAGGGGAGAAGGGGTGTCCCTGTCCTCCAGAGGAGAAGGGGTGTCCCTGTCCTGCAGGTGTCTTTGTCCTCAGGGGAGAAGGGTGTCCCTCTCCTCCAGGGGAGAAGGGTGTCCCTGCCCCCAGGGGAGAAGGGGGGACTTTTCCCCTAGGGGAGAAGGGGTGTCCCTGTCATCCAGGGGATTAGAGTGTCCCTGTCCTCCAGGGATGAAGGGGTCCCTGTCCATGGGGGAGAATGGGGGTTCTGTCCCCAGGGGAGAAGGGTGTCCCTGTCCTCCAAGGGAGAAGGGTGTCCCTGTCCTCCAAGGGAGAGGAGTGTCCCCAGGGGAGAAGGGTGTCCCTGTCTTCTAGGGGAGAAGGGTGTCCCTGTCTTCCAGGGGAGAAGGGTGTCCCTGTCCTCCAGGGGAGAAATGTGTCCCTGTCCTTAGGGATGAAGTGGGGACTCTGTCCCCTGGGAAGAAGGGTGTCCCTGTCCTCCGTGGGAGAAGGGTGTCCCTGTCCTCCGGGGGAGAAGGGTGTCCCTGTCCTCCGGGGGAGAAGGGTGTCCCTGTCCTCGGGGGGGGGGGGGAGAAGGGTGGCACCCTCTCCTCCTCCAACCACCCAAGGACCAGCTCTTCCAATTTTGCACAGCCTTGGGGCCATTTCCTTCTCCACCAAACAGCCAGCGTCTCACTCCTTCTCTGCCAACCACCCTGGGGGCTCTTTCCTCCTCCCCCATTCACCTTGGGGGCCCTTCTCTCCCTGACCTCCGGGGAAGAAGGGGGTCCCTGTCCTCCAGGGAAGGAGGGTGTCCCTGTCCTCCAGGGGAGAAGGGGGGTCCTGTCCCTAGGGGAGAAGGGTGTCCCTGTCCTCCATGGGAGATGGGTGTCCCTGTCCTCCGGGGGAGAAGGGTGTCCCTGTCCTCCGGGGGAGAAGGGTGTCCCTGTCCTTGGGGGGGGGGGGGGAGAAGGGTGGCACCCTCTCCTCCTCCAACCACCCAAGGACCAGCTCTTCCAATTTTGCACAGCCTTGGGGCCATCTCCTTCTCCACCAAACAGCCAGCGTCTCACTCCTTCTCTGCCAACCACCCTGGGGGCCCTTTCCTCCTCCCCCATTCACCTTGGGGGCCCTTCTCTCCCTGACCTCCGGGGAAGAAGGGGGTCCCTGTCCTCCAGGGAAGGAGGGTGTCCCTGTCCTCCAGGGGAGAAGGGGGGTCCTGTCACTAGGGGAGAAGGGTGTCCCTGTCCTCCGTGGGAGAAGGGTGTCCCTGTCCTCCGGGGGAGAAGGGTGTCCCTGTCCTCGGGGGGGGGGGGGAGAGAAGGGTGGCACCCTCTCCTCCTCCAACCACCCAAGGACCAGCTCTTCCAATTTTGCACAGCCTTGGGGCCATCTCCTTCTCCACCAAACAGCCAGCGTCTCACTCCTCTGCCAACCACCCTGGGGGCCCTTTCCTCCTCCCCCATTCACCTTGGGGGCCCTTCTCTCCCTGACCTCCGGGGAAGAAGGGGGTCCCTGTCCTCCAGGGAAGAGAGGAGACTCTGTCCCCAGAGGAGAAGGGTGTCCTTGCCCTCCAGGAGAGAAGGGTGTCCCTGTCCTCCAGGGGAGAAGGGTGTCCCTGTCCTCCAGGGGAGAAGGGTTGTCCCTGTCCTCCGGGGGAGAAGTGTGTACCTGTCCTTAGGGATGAAGTGGGGACTCTGTCCCCAGGAGAGAAGGGTGTCCCTATCCTCAGGGGAGAAGGGTGTCCCTGTCCTCCAGGGGAGAAGGGGTGTCCCTGTCCTCCAGGGGAGAAGGGGTGTCCCTGTCCTCCAGGTGTCTCTGTCCTCAGGGGAGAAGGGTGTCCCTGTCCTCAGGGAATGATGGTGTCCCTGTCCTCCAGGGGAAAAGGGGGGTCCTGTCCCTAGGGGAGAAGGGGTGTCCCTGTCCTTCGGGGGAGAAGGGGGCCTCTGTCCCCGGGGGAGAAGAGGTTCCTGTCACTAAGGGAGAAGGGGGGACTCTTTCCCCAAGAGAGAAGGGTGTCCATATCCTCAGGGGACAAATGTGTCCCTGTCCTCAGGGGAGAAGGGGTGTCCCTGTCCTCCAGGAGAGAAGTGGTGTCCCTGTCCTCCAGATGTTTCCTGTCCCCCGGGGGAGAAGAGGTTCCTGTCCCTAGGGGAGAAGGGGGGACTCTGTCCTCAGGAGAAAAGGGTGTGCCTATTCTCAGGGGAGAAGGGTGTCCCTGTCCTCCAGGGGAGAAGGGGTGTCCCTGTCCTCCAGAGGAGAAGGGGTGTCCCTGTCCTGCAGGTGTCTTTGTCCTCAGGGGAGAAGGGTGTCCCTCTCCTCCAGGGGAGAAGGGTGTCCCTGCCCCCAGGGGAGAAGGGGGGACTTTTCCCCTAGGGGAGAAGGGGTGTCCCTGTCATCCAGGGGATTAGAGTGTCCCTGTCCTCCAGGGATGAAGGGGTCCCTGTCCATGGGGGAGAATGGGGGTTCTGTCCCCAGGGGAGAAGGGTGTCCCTGTCCTCCAAGGGAGAAGGGTGTCCCTGTCCTCCAAGGGAGAGGAGTGTCCCCAGGGGAGAAGGGTGTCCCTGTCTTCTAGGGGAGAAGGGTGTCCCTGTCTTCCAGGGGAGAAGGGTGTCCCTGTCCTCCAGGGGAGAAATGTGTCCCTGTCCTTAGGGATGAAGTGGGGACTCTGTCCCCTGGGAAGAAGGGTGTCCCTGTCCTCCGGGGAGAAGTGTGTCCCTGTCCTCCGGGGGAGAAGTGTGTCCCTGTCCTCCGGGGGAGAAGTGTGTCCCTGTCCTCCGGGGGAGAAGTGTGTCCCTGTCCTCCGGGGGAGAAGGGTGTCTCTGTCCTCCAGGGGAGAAGGGTGTCTCTGTCCCTGTCCTCCGGGGGAGAAGGGTGTATTTATCCTCCGGGGGAAAAGGGTGTCTCTATCCTCCGGGGGAAAAGGGTGTCCCTGTCCTCCGGGGTAGAAGGGTGTCCCTGTCCTCGGGGGGGAGAAGGGTGGCACCCTCTCCTCCTCCAACCACCCAAGGGCCAGCTCTTCCAATTTCGCCCAGCCTTGGGGCCGTCTCCTTCTCCACCAAACAGCCAGGGTCTCACTCCTTCTCTGCCAACCACCCTGGGGGCCCTTTCCTCCTCCCCCATTCACCTTGGGGGCCCTTTTCTCCCTGACCTCCGGGGAAGAAGGGGGTCCCTGTCCTCCAGGGAAGAGGGGAGACTCTGTACCCAGAGGAGAAGGGTGTCCCTGTCCTCCAGAGGAGAAGGGTGTCCCTGTCCTCCAGGGGAGAAGGGTGTCCCTGTCCTCCAGGGGAGAAAGGGTGTCCCTGTCCTCTAGGGGAGAAGGGTGTCCCTTTCCTCCAGGGGAGAAGGGTTGTCCCTGTCCTCCAGGTGTCTCTATCCTCAGGGGAGAAGGGTGTCCCTGTCCTCCAGGGGAGAAGGGGTGTCCCTGTCCTCCAGGTGTCTCTGTCCTCAGGGGAGAAGGGTGTCCCTGTCCTCAGGGGAGGAGGGTGTCCCTGTCCTCCAGGGGAGAAGGGGGGTCCTGTCCCTAGGGGAGAAGGGGTGTCCCTGTCCTCCAGGGGAGAAGGGGGGCTCTGTCCCCGGGGGAGAAGAGGTTCCTGTCACTAGGGGAGAAGGGGGGACTCTGTCCCCAAGAGAGAAGGGTGTCCATATCCTCAGGGGAGAAGGGTGTCCCTGTCCTCCAGGGGAGAAGGGGTGTCCCTGTCCTCCAGGAGAGAAGGGGTGTCCCTGTCCTCCAGATGTCCCTGTCCCCCGGGGGAGAAGAGGTTCCTGTCCCTAGGGGAGAAGGGGGGGACTCTGTCCCCAGGAGAAAAGGGTGTGCCTATTCTCAGGGAAGAAAGGTGTCCCTGTCCTCCAGGGGAGAAGGGGTGTCCCTGTCCTCCAGGTTTCTCTGTCCTCAGGGGAGAAGGGTGTCCCTGTCCTCCAGGGGAGAAGGGGGGGCTTTGTCCCTAGGGGAGAAGGGGTTTCCCTGTCCCAGAGGGAGAAGGGGGGTCTCTGTCCCCGGGGGAGAGGGGGGTCTCTGTCCCCGGGGGAGAAGAGGTTCATGTCCCCGGGGGAGAAGAGGTTCCTGTCCCTAGGGGAGAAGGGGGGACTCTGTCCCCAGGAGAGAAGGGTGTCCCTATCCTCAGGGGAGAAGGGGTGTCCCTGTCCTCCAGAGGAGAAGGGGTGTCCCTGTCCTGCAGTTGTCTTTGTCCTCAGGGGAGAAGGGTGTCCCTGTCCTCCAGGGGAGAAGGGGTGTTCCTGTCCCCCAGGGGATTAGAGTGTCCCTGTCCTCCAGGGATGAAGGGGTCCCTGTCCATGGGGGAGAAGGGTGTCCCAGTCCTCCGGGGGAGAAGGGTGTCCCTGTCCTCAGGGAGAAGGGTGTCCCAGTCCTCCGGGGGAGAAGGGTGTCCCTGTCCTCGGGGAGAAGGGTGTCCCTGTCCTCGGGGAGAAGGGTGTCCCAGTCCTCCGGGGGAGAAGGGTGTCCCTGTCCTCCGGGAGAAGGGTGTCCCTGTCCTCAGGGAGAAGGGTGTCCCAGTCCTCCGGGGGAGAAGGGTGTCCCAGTCCTCCGGGGGGAGAAGGGTGTCCCTGTCCTCCGGGGAGAAGGGTGTCCCTGTCCTCGGGGGGAGAAGGGTGTCCCTGTCCTCGGGGGGAGAAGGGTGTCCCTGTCCTCGGGGGGAGAAGGGTGTCCCTGTCCTCGGGGGAAGAAGGGTGTCTCTGTCCTCCGGGGAAGAAGGGTATCCCTGTCCTCGGGGGGGGAGAAGGGTGGCACCCTCTCCTCCTCCAACCACCCAAGGACCAGCTCTTCCAATTTTGCACAGCCTTGGGGCCATCTCCTTCTCCACCAAACAGCCAGCGTCTCACTCCTTCTCTGCCAACCACCCTGGGGGCCCTTTCCTCCTCCCCCATTCACCTTGGGGGCCCTTCTCTCCCTAACCTCCGGGGAAGAAGGGGGTCCCTGTCCTCCAGGGAAGGAGGGTGTCCCTGTCCTCCAGGGGAGAAGGGGGGTCCTGTCCCTAGGGGAGAAGGGTGTCCTTGTCCTCAGGGGAGAAGGGTGTCCCTGTCCCCCAGGAGAGAAGGGGTGTCCCTGTCCTCCGTGGGAGAAGGGGTGTCCCTGTCCTCCGTGGGAGAAGGGTGTCCCTGCCCTCCGTGGGAGAAGGGTGTCCCTGTCCTCGGGGGGGGGGGGGGGGGAGAAGGGTGGCACCCTCTCTTCCTCCAACCACCCATGGACCAGCTCTTCCAATTTTGCACATCCTTGGGGCCATCTCCTTCTCCACCAAACAGCCAGCGTCTCACTCCTTCTCTGCCAACCACCCTGGGGGCCCTTTCCTCCTCCCCCATTCACCTTGGGGGCCCTTCTCTCCCTGACCTCCGGGGAAGAAGGGGGTCCCTGTCCTCCAGGGGAGAAGGGGGGTCCTGTCCCTAGGGGAGAAGGGTGTCCCTGTCCTCCGTGGGAGAAGGGTGTCCCTGTCCCCAGGGGAGAAGGGTGTGCCTGTCCCCAGGGGAGAAGGGTGTGCCTGTCCCCAGGGGAGAAGGGGTGTCCATGTCCTCCAGGGATGAAGGGGGTCCCGGTCCATGGGGGAGAATGGGGTCCTGTCCCCAGGGGAGAAGGGTGTCCCTGTCCTCCAAGGGAGAAGGGTGTCCCTGTCCTCCAAGGGAGAAGAGTGTCCCTGTAACCAGGGGAGAAGGGGTGTCCCTGTCCTCCGGGGGAGAAGGGGGGCTCTGTCCTACAGGTGTCTTTGTCCTCAGGGGAGAAGGGTGTCCCGGTCCTCCAGGGGAGAAGGGGTGTTCTGTCCTCCAGGGGAGAAGGGGTGTCCCTGTCCTCCAGGTGTCTCTGTCCTCAGGGGAGAAGGGTGTCCCTGTCCTCCAGGGGAGAAGGGTGTTGTGACGGATCTCGGATGTCTCTTCTGAGAATCTCCGCCAGACCTGTGTCTCCTGTCCTCCAAATGCACTTGCAGCCTGCAGATTCGCCATAACCAGCCCTTAACCCCTCAATCACGAGACAAGACACACAGGTGTTGAGGGTTAAACATCCAGAGCATAAAACTGTTTATTAAGTTTCAAACATACACTTTTAAACACAGTTGGGGACACCCCCTTAGCCTTGTCATAGAGGGGGTAGGGGACAAGGAAGAACCAATGGGAACTCAACACTTGTGTATTCAAACAGCTACAGTTGAAACACAAAGGGATTATGATAAGCAGGCAGCCCCTCCTAACAGATCTCCTGCTGGGAGATGTCTCCAGTCCAGACCTTTCGTCTACATGCCATGACCCAACACAATTAACACAGCAACAAGAGGGGGGGGGGGGGGGGGGGGGTGGGGGAGAAGGGATGCAGCATTACATCGCATTATCTCAATGGCACTTTGTCCCCAAGTCTCTCCCAAGTCCATTCTGGGCCATAGTCTATGGGTAGGAGGCCAACGCAGAGCCCCCTCCAAAACACACAGTGACAGTGGGTTCTGTCACATTTCTCCCCTTTTAAAAACAGACTAACCAGGTCCTTGACCCTCAACTGGTCTCGACCTGCGTTAGTCACAAATTCCCACCCCAGGCAAACAGAAAAAGAAACAGTACGACTCTGGCGCTGGGGAGCAAAACCACACATACAGTCTCCCGTGAATAAAAACAGCCGCTTTAGAGCAGGACTGCCTGTCCGCACTCCCGTGATCCGGGGCCTGGTTGCATGTATTGGGGGGAGCTGAATAATCCTCTGCCCCGATGCCAGCGCTTCAGCTGGTAGGGAGCATAGGCTGGTAGTGCTAAGCCTTTGAGGAAGAAAAGGGACTTGCTCTTCTCCTGGTGTAGTTACCAGCCGCTGGGGAGGTATCTTGCAGGGACTATCTCCCGGACTCTCCATCTCTTTTTCTGATGCTGGGCAGAGACCAACAGCGCTCTGCCCCGTAGCCAGCGCTTCTGCTGGGGGGACATATGCAAAGATATTCAGCCGCTGAAGAGGGGGAGGGGTTTTTTCCCCTCCCGGTTCTGTGACCAGCTGCTGGGGCAACTTTTGACAGGGGCCATCTCCCAAACCCTCCAAAAACATACTGAGGGCTGGGCAGGGGCCAGCGGCACTCTGCCCCATAGCCAGCGCTTCTGCTGGGGGGATAAACACTGGGGTAGTGTCCAAGTGCTGGGGAAGTAGAATGGCTTTCTCCACTCCCGGTGGGGATTTCCGCTGCTGGGGAAACAGCTCCCGAAGATCATCTCTCGGACTCTCCGGATCCAATTCTGAGGGTGGGCAGAGGCCACCGGCACTCTGCTCCGTCGCCAGCGCTTCTGCTGGGGATATAAACACTGGGGTAGTGTCTAATTGCTGGGGAGGGAGAATGGCTTTCTCCACTCCCGGTGGGGATATCTTCTGCTGGCAAAACAGCTTACTGAGGTCATATCCCAGACTCCCTGGATCTAACTGTGAGAGTGGGCAGAGGCCAGCGGCACTCTGCCCTGTAGCCAGCGCTTCTGCTGGGACACCGGATGCGATACTCTGGACTTGCTGCTGATCCCCATCTACCAGCCTTCCAGCGCCCGTCTCAACTCCCCCTTCTGAGACTTTTATGCCATTAGCTTGTCTCGCTGCCTGGGGAACCTCCGATGCCTTCCGGCATTCAAGCACTCGCAGTGCCCTCTGTATCATCGCTGCTTCTTCCATTGTGGTTAGAACGGGAAAACGTAGGGGTACCCCTGGCCCCATTTGCTCTGCATCTTCGCGACTGTCCGCTTTTTCTCCCAGACAGTCCCAGGCAACGGGAGCCATGCCGGGCTGCTGATCACCGTCAAACAGCCGCTTGTAGGCAATCTCGAGCTCCCATTCCTGCTCAACCAGGAACTCCAATTCCTCCAGGTCACATGCCTCTTCTGAGAGGTCCAGCACCTCATCTCGGAAGTCCAGGATGTCTTCGAGCCGCCACTCATCGTTGCTCCCAAAGTCTGGGTCTCCGTACATTTTTTTATGGAGCAGCCCCACGCTGCCGTAGCCAACGCCTTCTGTCGGGCTGCCATCTGCTGTACCTGGCCACAGTTGAGCTGCAAACCACCGGAGGGCTCTGTAGCTGGCGTCCAGCCTCATCTCCTCCCGGACCAACCTTCCGAGCTCCGTCTTCCAATCATCTCGCGGTTGTTCCCTCAGAAACACCTCTCGTGCACGGTACTGCGTCCAGTACATCTCTGTAGAGGAGGGAAGGATCTTCCCCTGATGGTGCTGCTCGTGGCTTAGCATCTCTTGCCAGAGTTGCCGGCGGATCACATCCTCCCAGCCGAGCATGGTGTGCTCTGTCGCTGGTCCCCGATGTTGCTTCCGCATGCCTTGCAGCCTCCTCCCGAACTCCGCTCTCATGCTGGCTGGTCCCCGTATTGCTTCTCGATGGCTGCCCGGATCTTGCATCCCGGTGGTGATTTGGATGTCCTGGACTGCAGGAGACATCCCACTGCTGCCACCACTGTGACGGATCTCGGATGTCTCTTCTGAGAATCTCCGCCAGACCTGTGTCTCCTGTCCTCCAAATGCACTTGCAGCCTGCAGATTCGCCATAACCAGCCCTTAACCCCTCAATCACGAGACAAGACACACAGGTGTTGAGGGTTAAACATCCAGAGCATAAAACTGTTTATTAAGTTTCAAACATACACTTTTAAACACAGTTGGGGACACCCCCTTAGCCTTGTCATAGAGGGGGTAGGGGACAAGGAAGAACCAATGGGAACTCAACACTTGTGTATTCAAACAGCTACAGTTGAAACACAAAGGGATTATGATAAGCAGGCAGCCCCTCCTAACAGATCCCCTGTTGGGAGATGTCTCCAGTCCAGACCTTTCGTCTACATGCCATGACCCAACACAATTAACACAGCAACAAGAGGGGGGGGGGGGGGTGGGGGAGAAGGGATGCAGCATTACATCGCATTATCTCAATGGCACTTTGTCCCCAAGTCTCTCCCAAGTCCATTCTGGGCCATAGTCTATGGGTAGGAGGCCAACGTAGAGCCCCCTCCAAAACACACAGTGACAGTGGGTTCTGTCACAGGTGTCCCTGTCCTCCAGGGGAGAAGGGTGTCCCTGTCCTCCAGGGGAGAAGGGGGGTCCTGTCCCTAGGGGAGAAGGGTGTCCCTGTCCTCCGTGGGAGAAGGGTGTCCCTGTCCTCCGTGGGAGAAGGGTGTCCCTGTCCTCCGTGGGAGAAGGGTGTCCCTGTCCTCCGGGGGAGAAGGGTGTCCCTGTCCTCGGGGGGGGGGGGGAAGGGTGGCACCCTCTCCTCCTCCAACCACCCAAGGACCAGCTCTTCCAATTTTGCACAGCCTTGGGGCCATTTCCTTCTCCACCAAACAGCCAGCGTCTCACTCCTTCTCTGCCAACCACCCTGGGGGCTCTTTCCTCCTCCCCCATTCCCCTTGGGGGCCCTTCTCTCCCTGACCTCCGGGGAAGAAGGGGGTCCCTGTCCTCCAGGGAAGAGAGGAGACTCTGTCCCCAGAGGAGAAGGGTGTCCTTGCCCTCCAGGAGAGAAGGGTGTCCCTGTCCTCCAGGGGAGAAGGGTGTCCCTGTCCTCCAGGGGAGAAGGGTGTCCCTGTCCTCCAAGGGAGAAGGGTGTCCCTGTCCTCCAGGGGAGAAGGGTTGTCCCTGTCCTCCGGGGGAGAAGTGTGTACCTGTCCTTAGGGATGAAGTGGGGACTCTGTCCCCAGGAGAGAAGGGTGTCCCTATCCTCAGGGGAGAAGGGTGTCCCTGTCCTCCAGGGGAGAAGGGGTGTCCCTGTCCTCCAGGGGAGAAGGGGTGTCCCTGTCCTCCAGGTGTCTCTGTCCTCAGGGGAGAAGGGTGTCCCTGTCCTCAGGGAATGATGGTGTCCCTGTCCTCCAGGGGAAAAGGGGGGTCCTGTCCCTAGGGGAGAAGGGGTGTCCCTGTCCTTCGGGGGAGAAGGGGGCCTCTGTCCTCGGGGGAGAAGAGGTTCCTGTCACTAAGGGAGAAGGGGGGACTCTTTCCCCAAGAGAGAAGGGTGTCCATATCCTCAGGGGACAAATGTGTCCCTGTCCTCCAGGGGAGAAGGGGTGTCCCTGTCCTCCAGGAGAGAAGTGGTGTCCCTGTCCTCCAGATGTTTCCTGTCCCCCGGGGGAGAAGAGGTTCCTGTCCCTAGGGGAGAAGGGGGGACTCTGTCCCCAGGAGAAAAGGGTGTGCCTATTCTCAGGGGAGAAGGGTGTCCCTGTCCTCCAGGGGAGAAGGGGTGCCCCTGTCCTCCAGAGGAGAAGGGGTGTCCCTGTCCTGCAGGTGTCTTTGTCCTCAGGGGAGAAGGGTGTCCCTCTCCTCCAGGGGAGAAGGGTGTCCCTGCCCCCAGGGGAGAAGGGGGGACTTTTCCCCTAGGGGAGAAGGGGTGTCCCTGTCATCCAGGGGATTAGAGTGTCCCTGTCCTCCAGGGATGAAGGGGTCCCTGTCCATGGGGGAGAATGGGGGTTCTGTCCCCGGGGGAGAAGGGTGTCCCTGTCCTCCAAGGGAGAAGGGTGTCCCTGTCCTCCAAGGGAGAGGAGTGTCCCCAGGGGAGAAGGGTGTCCCTGTCTTCTAGGGGAGAAGGGTGTCCCTGTCTTCCAGGGGAGAAGGGTGTCCCTGTCCTCCAGGGGAGAAATGTGTCCCTGTCCTTAGGGATGAAGTGGGGACTCTGTCCCCTGGGAAGAAGGGTGTCCCTGTCCTCCGGGGGAGAAGTGTGTCCCTGTCCTCCGGGGGAGAAGTGTGTCCCTGTCCTCCGGGGGAGAAGTGTGTCCCTGTCCTCCGGGGGAGAAGGGTGTCTCTGTCCTCCAGGGGAGAAGGGTGTCTCTGTCCCTGTCCTCCGGGGGAGAAGGGTGTATTTATCCTCCGGGGGAAAAGGGTGTCTCTATCCTCCGGGGGAAAAGGGTGTCCCTGTCCTCCGGGGGAGAAGGGTTGTCCCTGTCCTCGGGGGGGAGAAGGGTGGCACCCTCTCCTCCTCCAACCACCCAAGGGCCAGCTCTTCCAATTTCGCCCAGCCTTGGGGCCGTCTCCTTCTCCACCAAACAGCCAGGGTCTCACTCCTTCTGTGCCAACCACCCTGGGGGCCCTTTCCTCCCTGACCTCCAGGGAAGAAGGGGGTTCCTGTCCTCAAGGGAAGAAGGGGGGACTCTGTCCCCAGGGGAGAAGGGTGTCCCTGTCCTCCAGGAGAGAAGGGTGTCCCTGTCCTCCAGGGGAGAAGGGTGTCCCTGTCCTCCAGGGGAGAAGGGTGTCCCTGTCCTCTAGGGGAGAAGGGTGTCCCTTTCCTCCAGGGGAGAAGGGTTGTCCCTGTCCTCCAGGTGTCTCTATCCTCAGGGGAGAAGGGTGTCCCTGTCCTCCAGGGGAGAAGGGGTGTCCCTGTCCTCCAGGTGTCTCTGTCCTCAGGGGAGAAGGGTGTCCCTGTCCTCAGGGGAGGAGGGTGTCCCTGTCCTCCAGGGGAGAAGGGGGGTCCTGTCCCTAGGGGAGAAGGGGTGTCCCTGTCCTCCAGGGGAGAAGGGGGGCTCTGTCCCCGGGGGAGAAGAGGTTCCTGTCACTAGGGGAGAAGGGGGGACTCTGTCCCCAAGAGAGAAGGGTGTCCATATCCTCAGGGGAGAAGGGTGTCCCTGTCCTCCAGAGGAGAAGGGGTGTCCCTGTCCTCCAGGAGAGAAGGGGTGTCCCTGTCCTCCAGATGTCCCTGTCCCCCGGGGGAGAAGAGGTTCCTGTCCCTAGGGGAGAAGGGGGGACTCTGTCCCCAGGAGAAAAGGTTGTGCCTATTCTCAGGGAAGAAGGGTGTCCCTGTCCTCCAGGGGAGAAGGGGTGTCCCTGTCCTCCAGGTTTCTCTGTCCTCAGGGGAGAAGGGTGTCCCTGTCCTCCAGGGGAGAAGGGGGGGCTTTGTCCCTAGGGGAGAAGGGGTTTCCCTGTCCCAGAGGGAGAAGGGGGGTCTCTGTCCCCGGGGGAGAGGGGGGTCTCTGTCCCCGGGGGAGAAGAGGTTCATGTCCCCGGGGGAGAAGAGGTTCCTGTCCCTAGGGGAGAAGGGGGGACTCTGTCCCCAGGAGAGAAGGGTGTCCCTATCCTCAGGGGAGAAGGGGTGTCCCTGTCCTCCAGGGGAGAAGGGGTGTCCCTGTCCTCCAGAGGAGAAGGGGTGTCCCTGTCCTGCAGTTGTCTTTGTCCTCAGGGGAGAAGGGTTGTCCCTGTCCTCCAGGGGAGAAGGGGTGTTCCTGTCCCCCAGGGGATTAGAGTGTCCCTGTCCTCCAGGGATGAAGGGGTCCCTGTCCATGGGGGAGAAGGGTGTCCCAGTCCTCCGGGGGAGAAGGGTGTCCCTGTCCTTAGGGAGAAGGGTGTCACAGTCCTCCGGGGGAGAAGGGTGTCCCTGTCCTCCAGGAGAAGGGTGTCCCTGTCCTCGGGGAGAAGGGTGTCCCAGTCCTCCGGGGGAGAAGGGTGTCCCTGTCCTCCGGGAGAAGGGTGTCCCTGTCCTCAGGGAGAAGGGTGTCCCAGTCCTCCGGGGGAGAAGGGTGTCCCAGTCCTCCGGGGGAGAAGGGTGTCCCAGTCCTCCGGGGGAGAGGGGTGTCCCAGTCCTCCGGGGGAGAAGGGTGTCCCTGTCCTCCGGGGGGGAGAAGGGTGTCCCTGTCCTCCGGGGGAGAAGGGTGTCCCTGTCCTCGGGGGGGAGAAGGGTGTCCCTGTCCTCGGGGGGAGAAGGGTGTCCCTGTCCTCGGGGGAGAAGGGTGTCCCTGTCCTCCAGGGGAGAAGGGGGGCTCTGTCCCCGGGGGAGAAGAGGTTCCTGTCACTAGGGGAGAAGGGGGGACTCTGTCCCCAAGAGAGAAGGGTGTCCATATCCTCAGGGGAGAAGGGTGTCCCTGTCCTCCAGGGGACAAGGGGTGTCCCTGTCCTCCAGGAGAGAAGGGGTGTCCCTGTCCTCCAGATGTCCCTGTCCCCCGGGGGAGAAGAGGTTCCTGTCCCTAGGGGAGAAGGGGGGACTCTGTCCCCAGGAGAAAAGGTTGTGCCTATTCTCAGGGAAGAAGGGTGTCCCTGTCCTCCAGGGGAGAAGGGGTGTCCCTGTCCTCCAGGTTTCTCTGTCCTCAGGGGAGAAGGGTGTCCCTGTCCTCCAGGGGAGAAGGGGGGGCTTTGTCCCTAGGGGAGAAGGGGTTTCCCTGTCCCAGAGGGAGAAGGGGGGTCTCTGTCCCCGGGGGAGAGGGGGGATCTCTGTCCCCGGGGGAGAAGAGGTTCATGTCCCCGGGGGAGAAGAGGTTCCTGTCCCTAGGGGAGAAGGGGGGACTCTGTCCCCAGGAGAGAAGGGTGTCCCTATCCTCAGGGGAGAAGGGGTGTCCCTGTCCTCCAGGGGAGAAGGGGTGTCCCTGTCCTCCAGAGGAGAAGGGGTGTCCCTGTCCTGCAGTTGTCTTTGTCCTCAGGGGAGAAGGGTGTCCCTGTCCTCCAGGGGAGAAGGGGTGTTCCTGTCCCCCAGGGGATTAGAGTGTCCCTGTCCTCCAGGGATGAAGGGGTCCCTGTCCATGGGGGAGAAGGGTGTCCCAGTCCTCCGGGGGAGAAGGGTGTCCCTGTCCTTAGGGAGAAGGGTGTCCCAGTCCTCCGGGGGAGAAGGGTGTCCCTGTCCTCCGGGAGAAGGGTGTCCCTGTCCTCGGGGAGAAGGGTGTCCCAGTCCTCCGGGGGAGAAGGGTGTCCCTGTCCTCCGGGAGAAGGGTGTCCCTGTCCTCAGGGAGAAGGGTGTCCCAGTCCTCCGGGGGAGAAGGGTGTCCCAGTCCTCCGGGGGAGAAGGGTGTCCCAGTCCTCCGGGGGAGAAGGGTGTCCCTGTCCTCCGGGGAGAAGGGTGTCCCTGTCCTCGGGGGGAGAAGGGTGTCCCTGTCCTCGGGGGGAGAAGGGTGTCCCTGTCCTCGGGGGGAGAAGGGTGTCCCTGTCCTCGGGGGGAGAAGGGTGTCCCTGTCCTCGGGGGGAGAAGGGTGTCCCTGTCCTCGGGGGAAGAAGGGTGTCCCTGTCCTCGGGGGAAGAAGGGTGTCCCTGTCCTCGGGGGAAGAAGGGTGTCTCTGTCCTCCGGGGAAGAAGGGTGTCCCTGTCCTCGGGGGGGAGAAGGGTGGCACCCTCTCCTCCTCCAACCACCCAAGGACCAGTTCTTCCAATTTTGCCCAGCCTTGGGGCCATCTCCTTCTCCACCAAACAGCCAGGGTCTCACTCCTTCTCTGCCAAACACCCGGGGGGCCCTTTCCTCCTCCCCCATTCACCTTGGGGGCCCTTCTCTCCCTGACCTCCGGGGAAGAAGGGGGTTCCTGTCCTCAAGAGTAGAAGGGGGGACTCTGTCCCCAGGGGAGAAGGGTGTCCTTGTCCTCAGGGGAGAAGGGTGTCCCTGTCCTCCAGGAGAGAAGGGGTGTCCCTGTCCTCCAGGGGAGAAGGGGTGTCCCTGTCCTCCAGGTGTCTCTGTCCTCCAGGGGAGAAGGGGGAACTTTTTCCCTAGGGGAGAAGGGGTGTCCCTGTCCTCCAGGGGATTAAGGTGTCCCTGTCCTCCGGGGATGAAGGGGGATATTTAGCTTAACTACTTCTTTGTATTATAGTCAGTTTCCATTTTGTGTCTCTCTAACATCCATTTCACAAATAGATATGCTCAAGTCTTGCTAATCAAGTTTTGTTTCTTCATGTTACTGTTATCTTCTCTTGAGTTTCGTTTCTTGTAAAGCACGTGATATTTTAGAAATAATTAGTTTCACTTTGGTCATAGACTGTACTTATATGTCTCTGTATATGATTGGATAATTTGCCCCAGGGCTATATAGACTCCCCTGCAGTCTATTCCATTGTCCTCCAAACTACTCTCAGAGCTTGGATACCAGGACACTGTTCATCCCTGCTGCAGTATGTGGATGAATTCCTCATCTGCAGTTCTACTCGGGTGGCCGCCCTGGAGGATGGGAGGGATCTTTTGAAATGTCTTTTTTGAAAGTGGTCACAAAGTGTCAAAGAAAAAACTGCAATGGTGTCAGAAAAAGTTTGAATATCTTGGTTTTGTACTCTCAAAAGGAGAAAGGAAAGTCAATCACAAAAGAGCTATGGCTCTTGTGGGTCTGCCCCGCCAACTTACTAAGAAAGACATGTTCTCCTTTCTTGGTATGATTGGTTACTGCCGCCAATGGATACCTGACTGTTCCTACTACAATCTCCTGAGACAAGTTACAGGTTTAGACATACCAGACTGTAAAATGGTCAGATGAAATGTGCAATGCTTTTGTGTATTTGAAAAATGCTATGGTAATGGCTCCAGGGCTCGGCCTCCCTAACTAGGGAAAACTGTTTCATTTGTTTGCAAGGGAAAATTGTAAGGACTTTGTCAGGTGTCCTCGCTCAGGAGCATGGAGGCAAGTTGCGCCCTATTGTTTTTTTTCAAAGATGGTTCCGGTGCAGGTTCAAGGCATGCCTGTGTGTCTCAGAGCTTTAGCATCCTATTCGATGATGGTTGAGATGGCCACTTCTTTCACTCTGGGGCACGACACTACACTTCACACCACCCACAATGTATCAAAAATGTACATACACAGCACATGTCTGCTCAAAGGTTGAGCGGCTATGAGGTGATCTTGCTGTCTAATCCAAAATTGCACACCAAAAATGCTTCTCCCATTACAGGACCAGCACCAATCCAAATGCCCTTTTAGGATTAAAAGGAGAGCAGAATAAGGTTGTGCCACAACATTATTGCATGAACCTCATTCACCAAGACACATCACCCAGGTCTGATTTATCTTCCACAACACTGCAGAACATACACAGGCCAACAAACAGATAGCCAAGGGAAATGCTCTGGCTGATTAGCTGCTAAACAAGCTGCTACTTCACAAAATGCACAGATCCAAATGCCAATGCTAGCACCAGAATTGTTTTTTTTTTTTTATCAGGTTCTTTCAGATTTGCAGGGATGTGCAGAAGAAGCTGATCTCAGAGATTGGGACAAAATAGGTGTGCAGAAAGATCCAAAGACTGGACTTCTCTGTAAAGAGGGGAAGCCATGTATACCAGTAGCTAGTGCATCATTTTTATTTCCCAGTTCCATGGAATAGGCCACAGAGGCTGGAAAGCCACTTGTGAACTATTGGAGAAAGACTTTTACATTACAGAACTTTCCTGGCCGATTAAAGATTATGTAGCAAGATGCATCACATGTATCAGGTACAACCCACACAAGGCCAAACATGAACACCTGATATATCCAACAACTCCTTTTACACATTTGCAGATTGACTTCACACACATCCCCAAACTAGGCAAAAGACAAGAATATCTTTTGGAAATTGTGGTCAAGTTCTCAAGATGAGTTGAACTTTTTGTAACCACAAAAGAAGATGCACAAACAGTAGTGAGGATCCTCGTTCAGGAAATCATTCCTCGATGGGGATGCCCACTTCTTATAAACTCAGACAATGGACCTGCATTTGAATCAAGGGTCTGCCAAGACTTGGTAAAAACTCTCAAGATAGAATGGAAGTTTCACATTCCCTAACACCCTCAAAGCTCAGGGATAGTAGAAAGAATGAACAGAACAATAAAAGACAAAATAAGAAAGGCCACAGGAGGAACCTTTGCCAACTGGAAGAAGGTCCTCCCAGCAGTCCTGGCAGAAATAAGAATGACCCATTCCAAGACAACAGTGTATTCACCTTTTGATGCCTTGATGGGTCGACCTTTCCCCACCCCATGGGCCAGAGCACATTTAATGATAGAAAAGGGAGATTTAGACTTATTACAGGAAGGATATGTAAGGAAATTGGTTGAAACATTGTAAACAGTTGAGAGAAATGTTGCTCGCACCTCTCCTTTTTCTTCACAGGAAGCTACTCACCCCTGCAAATTGGGAGACACCGTGGTGGTCCAACAGCTGAACAGGAATAAGAAGCAAGAGTATCCCTTTGGACCTCCTACCACAGTGGTTGCAGTGACCAGAACAGCCATCCTAGTGGAAAATTGCCAGTCCTGGATCCATGCCAACAGAGTGAAAAAAAGGTTGTCCAAAGCCCCAAGAGTAGGAAGGAGATCTTGGATACAGGAGGCCCTCAAGCAGAAGTCCAAGCAGACGAAGGAGTTCCTGGGAAAGCAGGGTCGGCAAGAGAAGATGACCTCGCTTATTTCTCCACAGACTTCTGGCAAGGCATTCTGCCCACTGATCCTGATCTCTCTGACAGTGTTCCTACCCATCTGGATCACCACTAACTGTATCTACCACCCTGAAGATTTGGGTGCAATTAAAAGTATCTGTGGGAACACACACACACGAGAACATTACATTGACACATGCTAGAACCAAGAGAGAGATTGGAGATAGTTTTACTGATAAGATGCTTTTGCTAAAATTTAAGTATGCTTATGCTCAAAAAAAATCAGGGTATGAAGAATGCTGGATATGTAGCATATTACATCCTAGCACTGCCCGAATTGCCCTTTTGGCTGTACCTTTAAATATTTCCTCCTTTCTCAACGAGACTCCTCCTGTATTCTTGACTAACATATCCACTCTGTACATAAACATTGTTAAATGAATTTATACCAAGATCTTATGTATGGACAAAGATTCAGAATAAATAGTAGCGCTCTATATATATCACAAAATGTGTATACAAATGAATTTAACTAAACAATTTCACCACCTAGTGCTTAGTGAAAAATAAAAATGTGAAATAATGATAACACAACAAATCACAGAACAAGTGCATGTGAAAAAATAAATAATGTACAAATAATGATAATGAGTGTGCTCAATAATGTAGCAACCAGTGTGAGACCAGTGGCCACAAAGTGAGCAGTGATAATGGTAACACAAAGTCCATGTAAAATCCCACTCAAAAATGTGCAAAATATCCTTCTTTGATTCTTCCACCACACCACAGTGATTCGTGTTTCCTCTCCCCAACAAAAACACACTCACCAAATATACTGCCCGCACTCTCGTGACAGGCTGATGCGCTTAGAAACCCACCACAGGGGTTAAGTGGTCACTCCCAGACAATAGTGCAATAGGATCTCTCCATATGTGAAAAAAAGAAATGCTCCAATAGTGTAAAACCACTTTAAAACTTTTATTTGAACCAAACAAAATCTTCAATCATCTCACTCACATGTTTGCAAAGTAAAGCCAGCATTGGTTAGAAAACAAACAGCACTGCACTGCACGTTCCACTTCAAAATCACAAGCTATTGAGAACTTGTAGTCACGGCGGACTCGAGGTGTACATAGGCTGTTCAAATGTATCTCACCCCCTCCTCACTGCCCGTACTTCAAGATAGAAAAGTGCTTCTCCTCCGTGAACTTCTAGCGCTGTATATCAAAAGATTAGTTGCCGCTCAGCCACGCCCCCGACATGTTTCGTCATTAAACCGACTTATTCATGGGGTTGGTCGAGCGGCATGTCACTCAATCTATATATACCCTCCCATCCCCGTACGGGCAATATTGCGCATGCGCGGCTATTTAATATCGCGCATGCGCCCAACACTTTTGGCGCCTGCGCACTCCCCGTGTCCCCGTTCATACAAAAGAAAACATACTTCCACAGAGCATTTAATATTGTTATATTCCATTCTTGAGCTCTTGAATCAAAATAAGAACAACATCAGGTTGGACTATCAGATAAGTGAGGAATCTGTGAACTTCCTTGATGTCACAATAAAGAAGAGCTCAAATATCCTAAGCACTAAAGTGTACTTCAAAACAACGGACCGCAATAGTTACTTGTCCATCAGGAGTGGTCATCACCCTGCATGGATAAGGAACATACCCAAAGGCCAAATTTTGCATGTCCGGCGTAATTGCACTGAATTGGAGGAATTTTTTACGCAAGCGAATGTATTAAAAAATAAGTTTGTCCAGAAGGGTTATGAAGAGTGTACTATAGATGGATTAATTAATGAAGTGGCCAGGATACCCAGAACTGAGTGTTTCAAGAAAAAGGAAAAACAGTTAGTGTCTAATCAACACCAAGTAGGTTTTATTTCAAGTTTTCATTGCCAGTATAGGGATATTGAGAATATATACAAAAAATACTGGCATATTTTATGCAGGGATAAACATTTGGGGGAGATTTTACCACAACAACCGAAGTTCATTTACAAGAAAGCACCAAGCTTTGGTGACCAAGTTGTTAAAAAGATCTTGGATCCCCCGGGTGAAGGAAAGATTAAGATTGTTTTTAAAGGATTTTTCTGCTGCAGAAAGTGTATCTGTTGCCGAACAGTGAAGGTACAAAATAGGGGAGTGACAGAGGTAACCAATAGGGAAAATGAAAATTTTACCATTAAAGAGTTTATCACCTGTAACTCTTCCTTTGTCGTATACTTAATGTGGTGCCCTTGTGGTTTATTCTATATAGGAAGAACCAAAAGGTTATTAAGAGTACGCATAGCCGAGCATCTCTCTAATATACGGAAGGAGGATTGGAAGAAGACCTAATGACAAATGCCCGAGGTGCCAGGGGCGGGGGGACCTTGTCCACATGGTGTGGAGATGCCCCAAGCTCTTTCGGTACTGGGAAGGGGTGATAAAAGTACTGAAGAGCATATTTAAAAAGGAATTGGAAAGGGAAGTGGTATTTTGTATTTTGGGGTATAGACAGGAAAAGGGAGAAACGAAAAGTACAACAGTGGCAATATTAAGGGGCATGTATCAGGCCAGGAAGACGATAATGATGAGATGGCAATCACAGGCGCCACCTACAGTAAAAAATTGGATTGATATAATGAATGAAACCCTCCCGAAGGAGAGAGCCGCGTATATAAAGAGATACAATATGAAGGAATTTGATAGGATGTGGAGACCGTGGATAGAGGGAATACACCAGATACAGTTGGAATAGAGGGGGTGGGGAGGGGGGCTGGGAAACGTAGTAGGGAAAGGGGGGATACGGAGCTAGGATCAAATTCAGGAAGTATTACTCTGAAAGCGGCTCTTTCCTTCTTAGTAGAGGGAGTATAGATTGCTTTTTTTTTTTATATAAAGAGGTATACGTTTGTGTCAAGTACAAAATGTATGTAAAAAAGTCACTGCTCCTGGAATTTTGTAATGAGTTGTAAATATTGTTTATAGATGGAAAAACCAATAAAGATTATAATTAAAAAAAAAATATATACGGAAGGGCTTCAGATACCATAGTGTGTCCCTACACTTTAAAGAGAAACATCAACAGGACCCCAGCCTATTGCAATTTGTTGGGATTGACATAGTGCACCCATCGTGGAGGGGGTCAAATAGAGTGAGGGACCTGTCACAGAGAGAAACCAGGTGGATCTTTCTCTTCAAGTGTTTAACCCATAGGGGGTTGAATATTGAGGTAGATCTTAACTGTTTTATCAATAATTTTTAAATAATTTTTAAATATTGTTTTTTTAAATTAATTCTCATATTAATTAATTCTGATATTGATTAGACATTTTTGTAATTATTCCTCACAAATTAATTTCTATAATAAATGTAATGTTTCCGACTTTGTATGCCCTAATTACACCGGATATGACATGAACATTGATATTGGGTGTCATATATTGTCTAGCCCATCTATGGGTTGCTGATTATGACCAATTATAGATTTTTGGGAAGTGATCGAATCTGATAAGCGATCTACCCCAGCCATTCATCTTATTAGAAACAGTAATACATTTCTTTTTAGAGAATTGTTATAATATCAATTTTTTAAATAATTTTTTAATAAATTTTTAAATCTTCAATTTAAAATGTAATAACCTATTTTAATATGCCTGTAGTGCATGTACCCCTATATTTATGTATGTACGCCTATTCTTATGCATATCTTCATATAATTGGGGATACTAGTATATGTACTTCATTTATATATATCCCTGGTGTTTTTTACTAATATGGATAAGATTCTATGACCAGCATGGGAACACTGATATGAATATATTTATTAAGTTATGCCATTATCTAACACTGTTACACACTAAGGGATTTAGATGTCATCCATAATGTTAACATCTAACACTGTTACATATTAAGGGATTTAGATGTCACCCATAAGACTGTTAATAACCAGTGTGATCAAACACATGAGTGATATAGATATTATGTATTAGTGCTGGATTTTATACCATATGTTGTAATATTGCACTGCGGATCATACTTCACTCATCTCTAGCGATGCTTGGAACATGCCCTGTCATTAGGCATGGATTCGGGTGCTGACTAAGCTCTGAGAGAGTTAGGATGCCGAAATGGAATATAACAATATTAAATGCTCTGTGGAAGTATGTTTTCTTTTGTATGAACGGGGACACGGGGAGTGCGCAGGCGCCAAGAGTGTCGGGCGCATGCGCGATATTAAATAGCCACACATGCGCAATATTGCCCGTACGGGGATGGGAGGGTATATATAGATTGAGTGACATGCCGCTCGACCAACCCCATGAATAAGTCGGTTTAATGACGAAACATGTCGGGGGCGTGGCTGAGCGGCAACTAATCTTTTGATATACAGTGCTAGAAGTTCACGGAGGAGAGGCACTTTTCTATCTTGAAGTACGGGCAGTGAGGAGGGGGGTGAGATACATTTGAACAGCCTATGTACACCTCGAGTCCGCCGTGACTACAAGTTCTCAATAGCTTGTGATTTTGAAGTGGAGCGTGCAGTGCAGTGCTGTTTGTTTTCTAACCAATGCTGGCTTTACTTTGCAAACATGTGAGTGAGATGATTGAAGATTTGGTTTGGTTCAAATAAAAGTTTTAAAGTGGTTTTACACTATTGGAGCATTTCTTTTTTTCACATATGGAGAGATCCTATTGCACTATTGTCTGGGAGTGACCACTTAACCCCTGTGGTGGGTTTCTAAGCGCATCAGCCTGTCACGAGAGTGCGGGCAGTATATTTGGTGAGTGCGTTTCTGTTGGGGAGAGGAAACACGAATCACTGTGGTGTGGTGGAAGAATCAAAGAAGGATATTTTGCACATTTTTGAGTGGAATTTTACATGGACTTTGTGTTACCATTATCACTGCTCACTTTGTGGCCACTGGTCTCACACTGGTTGCTACATTATTGAGCACACTCATTATCATTATTTGTACATTATTTCTTTTTTCACATGCACTTGTTCTGTGATTTGTTGTGTTATCATTATTTCACATTTTTATTTTTCACCAAGCACTAGGTGGTGAAATTGTTTAGTTAAATCCATTTGTATACACATTTTGTGATATATATAGAGCGCCACTATTTATTCTGAATCTTTGTCCATACATAAGATCTTGGTATAAATTCATTTCACATGTTTTTTGTTAAAGTGGCAGCTGTAGGTTGAGGAGGCCAATTGTCCTGTGCGCAGTGGGAGGTATCTAAATAGGGGCGGGTTATTTGGATTCCTACGTTTTTTTACATAAACATTGTTACCTTTCCATAGGCAGGTAGAAGTCATTCCCCTGATTGGTGTTTTAATTTAGGGAATGAGACACAGACTAACCCCTCTTTCTGCAGCAGGTCAATATTTAACATCTCCATGTGTGAATCCAGAGTCTCTGCCCCTGCCTGCTCACTGTTTCAAATATCTGACCCAGGGCTAAACCGTACTTTACATAACTTTTCCTTTTTCTCTAAAAATGTAGGTGCTATATGTTACACTAATTTATAATCGCAACACAGGACAAGTACACTCATGAGTTTGTCGCTAAGAGACCTTTTGCACTGGGACAAAGTATCTATGTATGTTGTGGGAAACTGTGTTATCCCTGGGTGCCCCTCCATGTTAAGGGATGGTGTTACCTTGCATCCTTGGTACCTGTCATGGGAGTGGTAGGGGATTATAAAAGGGGACATCCCCTAGAGGCCAGCTCCAGCAGGAAGCTAGGGACATTGCTAAAACATGGAGCCCATTTGCCAATGCAGGATTTGGGCTTGGAGGTATATTTTCATGGTTAAAAGACATTGTCCTTGTTATGATATTTATCCTTGCGCTGATTCTTTACCTCTGTTTTAAGTGTTGCACTTGCATAATTGCACGCCTTCAATCTCCTGATGATAAGGTTCTATCTTACATGACATACATGAGTCATCGGGCAATCTATGCCACAGCCCCAAAGAAGTATTAAAACACAACATAGAATGTAGAGATCATCTTATATGATCTAAGAGGGGATTGAAGGGATATTTAGCTTAACTACTTCTTTGTATTATAGTCAGTTTCCATTTTGTGTCTCTCTAACATCCATTTCACAAATAGATATGCTCAAGTCTTGCTAATCAAGTTTCGTTTCTTCATGTTACTGTTATCTTCTCTTGAGTTTCGTTTCTTGTAAAACACGTGATATTTTAGAAATAATTAGTTTCACTTTGGTCATAGACTGTACTTATATGTCTCTGTATATGATTGGATAATTTGTCAAAGGGCGGTACTTTCTGAAAGCCCCTTTAAATATTCACACCCAAGAATAAAGATTAGATTTGCTTGGAGAGACGTAGGTGTTTGTTTCATTGTCTCAAAGGGCTAATCTCACAGGACTGTGGGGATTGGACAGCACACTTTATCAGGGACCCCTAGATAATCTACATTTTTCCTTTCACTGTCCCTAGGGGAGAAGGGGGGACTCTGTCCCCAGGAGAGAAGGGTGTCCCTATACCCAGGGGAGAAGTGTGTTCCTGTCCTCCAAGGGAGAAGGGGTGTCCCTGTCCCCAGGGAATAAGGGTATCCCTGTCCCCAGGGGAGAAGGGGTGTCCCTGTCCTCCGGGGGAGATGGGGGACTCTGTCCCCGGGGGAGAAGAGGTTCCGGTCCCTAGGGGAGACAATCCCCAGGAGAGAAGGGGTGTCCCTATCCTCAGGGGAGAAGGGTGTCCCTGTCCTCCAGGTGTCTCTGTCCTCAGGGGAGAAGGGTGTACCTGTCCTCCAGGGGAGAAGGGGGGACTTTGTCCCTAGGGGAGAAGGGGTGTCCCTGTCCCGGAAAGAGAAGGGGGTCTCTGTCCCCGGGGAGAAGAGGTTCCTGTCCCTAGGGGAGAAGGGTGACTCTGTCCCCAGGAGAGAAGGGTGTCCCTATCCTCCGGGGAGAAGGGGTGTTCCTGTCCTCCAGGGGAGAAGGGTGTCCCTGTCCTCCGGGGGAGAAGGGTGTCTCTGTCCTACGGGGGAGAAGGGTGTCCCTGTCCTTGGGGGGGGGGGGGAGTGGAACCCTCTCCTCCAACCACCCAAGGACCAGCTCTTCCAATTTTTCCCAGCCTTGGGGCCTTTTCCTTCTCCCCCAAACAGCCAGGGTCTCACTCCTTCTCTGCCAACCACCCTGGGGGCCCTTTCCTCCTCCCCCATTCACCTTGGGGGCCCTATTCTCCCTGACCTTCGGGGGAGAACGGGGTCCCTGTGCTCCAGGGAAAAAGGGGAGACTCTGTCCCCAGAGGAGAAGGGTGTCCTTGTCCTCCAGGGGAGAAGGGTTGTCCCTGTCCTCCAGGGGAGAAGTGTGTACCTGTCCTTAAGGATGAAGTGGGGACTCTGTCCCCGGGAGAGAAGGGTGTCCCTATCCTCAGGGGAGAAAGGTGTCCCTGTCCTCCAGGGGAGAAGGGGTGTCCCTATTCTCCAGGGGAGAAGGGGTGTCCCTGTCCTCCAGGTGTCTCTGTCCTCAGGGGAGAAGGGTGTCCCTGTCCTCAGGTGAGGAGGGTGTCCCTGTCCTCCAGGGGAGAAGGGGGGTCCTGTCCCTAGGGGAGAAGGGGTGTCCCTGTCCTCCGGGGGAGAAGGGGGGCTCTGTCACTGGGGGAGAAGAGGTTCCTGTCACTAGGGGAGAAGGGGGGTCTCTGTCCCCTGGAGAGAAGGGTGTCCATATCCTCAGGGGAGAAGGGTGTCCCTGTCCTCCAGGGGAGAAGGGGTGTCCCTGTCCTCCAGGGGAGAAAGGGTGTCCCTGTCCTCCAGATGTCCCTGTCCCCCGGGGGAGGAGAGGTTCCTGTCCCTAGGAGAAAAGGGTGTGCCTATCCTCAGGGTAGAAGGGTGTCCCTGTCCTCCAGGGGAGGAGGGGTGTCCCTGTCCTCCAGGTTTTTCTGTCCTCAGGGGAGAAGGGTGTCCCTGTCCTCCAGGGGAGAAGGGTGCCCCTGTCTTCCAGGGGAGAAGGGTGTCCCTGTCCTCCAGGGGAGAAGGGGGGACTTTTTTCATAGGGGAGAAGGGGTGTCCATGTCCTCCAGGGGATTAGAGTGTCCCTGTCCTACAGGGATGAAGGGGGTCCCTGTCCATGGGGGACAATGGGGTCCTGTCCCCAGGGGAGAAGTGTGTCCCTGTCCTCCAAGGTAGAAGGGTATCCCTGTCCCTAGGGGAGAAGGGGGGACTCTGTCCCCAGGAGAGAAGGGTGTCCCTATCCTCAGGGGAGAAGGGGTGTCTCTGTTCTCCAGGGGAGAAGGGTGTCACTGTCTTCCAGGGGAGAAGGGTGTCCCTGTCCCCAGGGGAGAAGGGGGGACTTTTTCCCTAGAGGATAAGGGGTGTCCATGTCCTCCAGGGGATTAGAGTGTCCCTGTCCTCCAGGGATGAAGGGTGTCCCTGTCCATGGGGGAGAATGGGGTCCTGTCCCAAGGGGAGAAGGGTTTCCCTGTCCTCCAAGGGAGAAGGGTGTCCCTGTCCTCCAAGGGAGAAGGGTGTCCCTGTCCCCAGGGGAGAAGGAGTGTCACTGTCCTCCGGGGGAGAAGAGGAGTCTCTGTCCCCGGGGGAGAAGAGGTTCCTGTCCCTAGGGGAGAAGGGGGGGACTCTGTCCCCAGGAGAGAAGGGTGTCCCTGTCCTCAGGGGAGAAGGGTGTCCCTGTCCTCCAGGGGAGAAGAGGTGTCTGTGTCCTCCACGTGTCTCTGTCCTCAAGGGAGAAGGGTGTGTCCCTTTCCTCCAGGGGAGAAGGGTGTCCCTGTCCCCAGGGGAGGAGGGTGTCCCTGTCCTCCAGGGGAGAAGGGGGGTCTCTGTCCCCGGGGGAGAAGGGGGGACTCTGTCCCCAGGAGAGAAGGGTGTCCCTATCCTCAGGGGGAAGGGTGTCCCTGTCCACCAGGGGAGAAGGGGTGTCCCGGTCCTCCAGGGGAGAAGGGGTGTCCCTGTCCTACAGGTGTCTTTGTCCTCAGGGGAGAAGGGTGTCCCTGTCCTCCAGGGGAGAAGGGGGGTCTCTGTCCCCGGGGGAGAAGGGGGGACTCTGTCCCCAGGAGAGAAGGGTGTCCCTATCCTCAGGGGGAAGGGTGTCCCTGTCCACCAGGGGAGAAGGGGTGTCCCGGTCCTCCAGGGGAGAAGGGGTGTCCCTGTCCTACAGGTGTCTTTGTCCTCAGGGGAGAAGGGTGTCCCTGTCCTCCAGTGGAGAAGGGTGTCCCTGTCCCTAGGGGAGAAGGGTGTCCCTGTCCTCCAGGGGAGAAGGGGGGACTTTTCCCCTAGGGGAAAAGGGGTGTCCCTGTCCTTAAGGGGATTAGAGTGTCCCTGTCCTCCAGGGATGAAGGGGGTCCCTGTCCATGGGGGAGAATGGGGGCCCTGTTCCCAGGGGAGAAGGGTGTCTCTGTCCTCCAAGGGAGAGGGGTGTCCCTGTTCCTAGGGGAGAAGGGTGTCCCTGTCCTCCAGGGGAGAAGGGGGGACTTTTCCCCTAGGGGAGAACGGGTGTCCCTGTCCTCCAGGGGATTAGAGTGTCCCTGTCCTCCAGGGATGAAGGGGGTCCCTGTCCATGGGGGAGAATGGGGGTCCTGTTCCCAGGGGAGAAGGGTGACTCTGTCCTCCAAGGGAGAAGGGTGTCCTTGTCCTCCAGGGGAGAAGTGTGTCCCTGTCCCTAGGGATGAAGTGTGTCCCTGTCCTTAGGGATGAAGGGTGTCCCTGTCCTCCGGGGGAGAAGGGTGTCCATGTCCTCCGGGGGAGAAGGGTGTCCCTGTCCTCCGGGGGAGAAGGGTGTCTCTGTCCTCCGGGGGAGAAGGGTGTCCCTGTCCTCGGGGGGAGAAGTGTGGCACCCTCTCCACCTCCAACCACCCAAAGACCAGCTCTTCCAATTTTGCCCATCCTCGGGGCCATCTCCTTCTCCACCAAACAGCCAGGGTCTCACTCCTTCTCTGCCAACCACCCTGGGGGCCCTTTCCTCCTCCCCCATTCACCTTGGGGGCCCTTCTCTCCCTGACCTCCGAGGAAGAAGGGGGTCCCTGTCCTCCAGGGAAGAAGGGGAGACGCTGTCCCCAGAGGAGAAGGGTGTCCTTGCCCTTCAGGAAAGAAGGGTGTCCCTGTCCTCCGGGAGAGAAGGGTGTCCCTGTCCTCCAGGGGAGAAGGGTGTGTTGTGGAAATTATTTTGTGTAAAATTTCTGTGGACATTTTATTCTAGGATGTGTGTTTTTATAGATTGTCATCTGTCTCCCTGTGTCTGATTTAATCGAGGGGAGCTCTAGCAGAGCTTGAGTTAAATTGAGACCAGTGGTAAAAACGGTCAGTATGAAAACCTTCTCATGGGATTTGAGACGTGTTCTCTGTGTCTGTGGATGTTTGTTGGTTTGTAGGTACCAAGCGCAATGTGCTGGGCTTCTTGCCTTCAAATGACTTTGCGCATTAGAGAAGCGAAGTCCGCATAATGAGAGAAACATATTATTTTATCTCTGTGTGGCTACATTATCCCTTTCAGATACATATCTGCTTTAATAAAAAGGACATTGGTATCCGCCTTGTTAATATACTCATACCGTATATTGACAACACCAGTAGCAATGTCTCCGCAGATTGTCTCAAGCCTGTAAGAACCAGTATAATGAGCTTACAGGATACTGTTTAATTTGAACAGTATTGACTGGGCTGCATGCTGACTAAAAGGGGGCGTGTGCACTTCCTCCCGTGAGTGCCCTCCCCTTTACTCCATGTCACTTCCTGTGATGTCATTTTGTATTGAGGAAGTGCTCGGCTGTTGTTAGCAGGCACTTCCTGTTTGTGAAAGCTGGATGGATAATAAAAAGGCCTTGCTAGCTAGTGTGAGCCAGGATTGCTGACTGACCATGCTGAGATGAGGCTGTAAGAATACTTACTTGTGATGGCTTTTATATGGGACTTAGAGGGGAAGCAGCTGTGGAAAGGTGATGTATGGATGCTATGCTGAGATAAGGATGAATGCATGGATGAAGAGGTTTGGGAGGTAATGGAAGATCTAAATGTAAGTCATTATATCATTAAGACGGGAATGGGTATTTATATTAGAAACAGGAAAAATTAGCTGTTTGCTCTGCGGACAGCCGAATTTCGCTAACAGGTGTCCCTGTCCTCCAGGGGAGAAGGGTTGTCCCTGTCCTCCAGGGGAGAAGGGTTGTCCCTGTCCTCCAGGGGAGAAGTGTGTACCTGTCCTTAGGGATGAAGTGGGGACTCTGTCCCCAGGAGAGAAGGGTGTCCCTATCCTCCAGGGGAGAAGGGGTGTCCCTGTCCTCCAGGTGTCTCTGTCCTCAAGGGAGAAGGGTGTCTCTTTCCTCCAGGGGAGAAGGGTGTCCCTTTCCTCCAGGGGAGAAGGGTGTCCCTGTCCTCCAGGGGAGAAGGGTGTCCCTGTCCTCAGGGGAGGAGGGTGTCCCTGTCCTCCAGGGGAGAAGGGGGTCCTGTCCCTAGGGGAGAAGGGGTGTCCCTGTCCTCCGGGGGAGAAGGGGGGCTCTGTCCCCGGGGGAGAAGAGGTTCCTGTCACTAGGGGAGAAGGGGGGACACTGTCCCCAAGAGAGATGGGTGTCCCTGTCCTCCAGGGGAGAAGGGGTGACCCCCTCCAGGGGAGAAGGGGTGTCCCTGTCCTCCAGATGTCCCTGTCCCCCGGGGGAGAAGAGGTACCTGTCCCTAGGGGAGAAGGGGGGACTCTGTCCCCAGGAGAAAAGGGTGTGCCTATCCTCAGGGGAGAAGGGTGTCCCTGTCCTCCAGGGGAGAAGGGGTGTCCCTATCCTCCAGGTTTCTCTGTCCTCAGGGGAGAAGGGTGTCCCTGTCCTCCCGGGGAGAAGGGGGGTCTCTGTCCACGGGGGAGAAGAGGTTCGTGTCCCTAGGGGATAATGGGGGACTCTGTCCCCAGGGGAGAAGGGGTGTCCCTGTCCTCCAGAGGAGAAGGGGTATCCCTGTCCTCCAGGGGAGAAGGGGTGTCCCTGTCCTGCAGGTATCTTTGTCCTCAGGGGAGAAGGGTGTCCCTGTCCCCAGGGGAGAAGGGGGGACTTTTCCCCTAGGGGAGAAGGGGTGTCCCTGTCCTCCAGGGGATTAGAGTGTCCCTGTCCTCCAGGGATGAAGGGTATCCCTGTCCATGGGGGAGAATGGGGTCCTGTCCCCAGGGGAGAAGGGTGTCCCTGTCCTCCAAGGGAGAAGGGTGTCCCTGTCCCCAGGGGAGAAGGGGAGTCTCTTTCCCCGGGGGAGAAGAGGTTCCTGTCCCTAGGGGAGAAGGGGGGACTCTGTCCCAGGGGGAGAAGGGGGGACTCTGTCCTCCAGGGGAGAAGGGTGTCCCTGTCCTCCAGGGGAGAAGGGGTGTCCGTGTCCTCCAGGTGTCCCTGTCCTCCAGGGGAGAAGGGTGTCCCTGTCCTCCAGGGGAGAAGGGTGTCCCTGTCCTCCAGGGGAGGAGGGTGTCCCTGTCCTCCAGGGGAGAAGGGGGGACTTTGTCCCTAGGGGAGAAGGGGTTTCCCTGTCCCCGAGAGAGAAGGGGGGTCTCTGTCCCCGGGGGAGAAGAGGTTCCTGTCCCTAGGGGAGAAGGGGGGACTCTGTCCCCAGGAGAGAAGAGTGTCCCTATCCTCAGGGGTGAAGGGTGTCCCTGTCCACCAGGGGAGAAGGGGTGTCCCGGTCCTCCAGGGGAGAAGTGGTGTCCCTGTCCTCCAGGGGAGAGGTGTGTACCTGTCCTTAGGGATGAAGTGGGGACTCTGTCCCGAGGAGAGAAGGGTGTCCCTATCCTCAGGGGAGAAGGGGTGTCCCTGTCCTCCAGGGGAGAAGGGGTGTCCCTGTCCTCCAGGTGTCTCTGTCCTCAGGGGAGAAGGGTGTCCCTGTCCTCCAGGGGAGAAGGGGGGTCCCTGTCCTCCAGGGGTGAAGGGTGTCCCTGTCCTCCAGGGGAGAAGGGGGGTCCTGGCCCTAGGGGAGAAGGGGTGTCCCTGTCCTCCGGGGGGGAAGGGGGGCTCTGTCCCCGTGGGAGAAGAGGTTCCTGTCACTAGGGGAGAAGGGGGGACTCTGTCCCCAAGAGAGAAGGGTGTCCCTGTCCTCCAGGGGAGAAGGGGTGTCCCTGTCCTCCAGGGGAGAAGAAGTGTCCCTGTCCTCCAGATGTCCCTGTCCCCCGGGGGAGAAGAGGTTCCTGTCCCTAGGGGAGAAGGGGGGACTCTGTCCCCAGGAGAAAATGGTGTGCCTATCCTCAGGGGAGAAGGGGGGCTTTGTCCCTAGGGGAGAAGGGGTTTCCCTGTCCCCGAGGGAGAAGGGGGGTCTCTGTCCCCGGGGGAGAAGAGGTTCCTGTCCCTAAGGGAGAAGGGGGGACTCTGTCCCCAGGAGAGAATGGTGTCCCTGTCCTCCAGGGGAGAAGGGGTGTCCCTGTCCTCCAGGGGAGAAGGGGTGTCCCTGTCCTGCAGGTGTCTTTGTCCTCAGGGGAGAAGGGTGTCCCTGTCTTCAATGGGAGAGGGGTGTCCCTGTTCCCAGGGGAGAAGGGGGGACTTTTCCCCTAGGGGAGAAGGGGTGTCCCTGTCCTCCAGGGGATTAGAGTGTCCCTGTCCTCCAGGGGATTAGAGTGTCCCTGTCCTCCAGGGATGAAGGGGGTCCCTGTCCATGGGGGAGAATGGAGGTCCCTGTCCTCCAAGGGAGAAGGGTGTCCCTGTCCTCCAAGGGAGAAGGGTGTCTCTGTCCTCCAAGGGAGAAGGGTGTCCCTGTCTTCCAGGGGAGAAGGGTGTCCTTGTTCCCAGGGGAGAAGGGGGGACTTTTCCCCTAGGGGAGAAGGGGTGTCCCTGTCCTCCAGGGGATTAGAGTGTCCCTGTCCTCCAGGGATGAAGGGGGTCCCTGTCCATGGGGGAAAATGGGGGTCCTGTCCCCAGGGGAGAAGGGTGTCCCTGTCCTCCAGGGGAGAAGGGTGTCGCTGTCCTCCAGGGGAGAAGGGTGTCCCTGTCCTCCAGGGGAGAAGGGTGTCCCTGTCTGCCAGGGGAGAAGGGGTGTCCCTGTCCCTAGGGGAGAAGGGGTGTCCCTGTCCCTAGGGGAGAAGGGGGGACTCTGTCCCCAAGAGAGAAGGGTGTCCCTATCCCCAGGGGAGAAGGGTGTCCCTATCAGGGGAGAAGGGTGTCCCTATCAGGGGAGAAGGGTGTCCCTGTCCTCCAGGGGAGAAGGGGTGTCCCTGTCCTCCAGGGGAGAAGGGGTGTCCCTTTCCTCCAGGGGAGAAGGGGTGTCCCTGTCCTCCAGGTGTCTCTGTCCTCAGGGGAGAAGGGTGTACCTGTCCTCCAGGGGAGAAGGGTGTCCCTGTCCCCAGGAAAGAGGGTGTCCCTGTCCTCCAGGGGAGAAGGGGGGAATTTGTCCCTAGGGGAGAAGGGGTGTCCCTGTACCGGAGGGAGAAGGGGGGTCTCTGTCCCCGGGGACAAGAGGTTCCTGTCCCTAGGGGTGAAGGGGGGACTCTGTCCCCAGGAGAGAAGGGTGTCCCTATTCTCAGGGGAGAAGGGGTGTTCCTGTCCTCCAGGGGAGAAGGGGTGTTCCTGTCCTCCAGGGGAGAAGGGGTGTCCTTGTCCTCCAGGGGAGAAGGGTGTCCCTGTCCTCCAGGGGAGAAATGTGTCCCTGTCCTTAGGGATGAAGTGGGGACTCCATCCCCAGGGGAGAAGGGAGTCCCTGTCCTCGGGGGGGGGGAGGGTGGCACCCTCTCCTCCTCAAACCACCCAAGGACCAGCTCTTCCAATTTTGCCCAGCCTTGGGGCCATCTCCTTTTCCCCCAAACAGCCAGGGTCTCATTCCTTCTCTCCACCCTGGGGGCCCTTTCCTCCTCCCCCATTCACCTTGGGGGCCCTTCTCTCCCTGACCTCCGGGGGAAGAAGGGGGTCCCTGTCCTCAAGGGAAGAAGGGTGTCCCTGTCCTCCCAGGGGAGAAGGGGTGTCCCTGTCCTCCAGGAGAGAAGGGGTGTCCCTGTCCTCCAGGGTAGGGATGAGACGAACACCCCCGGGTTCGGTACGCACCAGAACCTTCGAACGGACCTAAAGTTTGCGCAAATTTTCGAACCCTATTCGTTACAATGGACACGAACGTTCATAATCAAAATTGCTAATTATAACGGCCAATATGCATGTTAATGTCATAAAACAGGTTTGGGGACCCGGGTCCTGCCCCAGGGGACATATGTCAATGCAAAAAGAACTTTTAAAAAAAGTGAAATATTCCTTTAAATATGGTACCTGGGGGGTGTCTAAAGTATGCCTGTGAAGTGGCATGTGTTTCCCGTGTTTAGAACTGGCCCTGCACAAAATGACATTTGTAAAGGAAAAAAAGAAGCCATTTAAAACCACTTGCGGCTTTAACCACTTTCAGACCGGACCAATTTGCAGCCAAAGGACCAGGCCCCTTTTTGCGATTCGGCACTGCGTCGCTTTAACTGACAATTGCGCGGTCGTGCGACGTGGCTCCCAAACAAAATTGACGTCCTTTTTTTCCCACAAATAGAGCTTTCTTTTGGTGGTATTTGATCGCCCCTGCGGTTTTTATTTTTTGCGCTATAAACAAAAATAGAGCGACAATTTTGAAAAAAATGCATTATTTTTTATTTTTTGCTATAATAAATATCCCAAAAAATATATAAAAAAACATATTTTTTCCTGAGTTTAGGCCGATACGTATTCTTCTACATATTTTTGGTAAAAAAAATCGCAATAAGCGATTATTGATCGGTTTGCGCAGAAGTTATAGCGTTTACAAGATAGGGGATAGTTTTATAGCATTTTTATTAATAATTTTTTTTTATTATTAATGGCGGAGATCTGCGATTTTTTTTTGTGACTGCGACATTATGGCGGACACATCGGACATTTTTGACACATTTTTGGGACCATTGTCATTTTTACAGCAATTAATGCATTTAAATGCATTGATTTCTGTATAAATGACACTGGCAGTGAAGGGGTTAACCACAAGAGGGCAGTGTAATGGTTAAGTATGCCTAGGGGTGTGTTTTTTACTGTGGGGGGGCGTGGCTGTCAGCTAGTGAATGCTGATCTCTGCTCCAATCACAGGGAGCAGAGATCGGCGTCACTAGTTGCTAGGCAGAACGGGGAGATGCTGTTTATCTCGGCATCTCCCCGTTCAGCCGCCCCGTGAGACGATCGCGGGGGTACCCGCGGCGATCGAGTCCGCGGGGACCGCGATCGGACTCACGGGGGTCCCGACCGGCGCGGGAGCGCGCCGCTCCCGGCGCGCTCCCGATGGCACGGACAGGCTAAAGGAGGGACGTATATATATGCCCTCCTGCCTGTACGTGCCATTCTGTCGACGTATATCGTCGTGCGCCGGTCGGCAAGTGGTTAATGTCATGTCTTGTCCTGGCCATATGGCTGAAAATCCTGAGAAAAATGGCATGGCTACCCCATCACCCCCCCCCCCCACCCCAGCCCCTTTGGGTCTTGTATGGATATTAAGGGGGACCCCGCACCCAAAATAAATCCCTTTACCTACAACCCTTTATACTCTGAAAAGCAGTATATAGGCGGTGCAAACAAGAGAGGGACTGTAGGTTTGTTCTTAAGTAGAATCTGAACAGGTACATTTTGAAGTGTAGCTCCATCCAAAAAAAATCTATTTTTAAGCTTTTTGGAGAACATAGGGAGGGGTTATCACCCCTGTAACATTTGCTGTCTTTGCACATCTGTTCAGAACATTTCACCTCACTTTCCGTCCCAATGACAAATGTTTTTGGAAAAGTGGGGTTTTAATTGAAACAAGGATTGGTGATAAAGCATCAGTATAGAGGAGATACCTTTTTCCCAAATTAAATGTAACAGGATGGAATTTCCCTTCCTAGGGGTAGATTTCCTCTCACTTCCTGTTTTCTCCTTCCGTTTGCAAGTAGGAGTCGTTTGTAAGTTGGATGTTTGAAAGTAGGGGCCTGCCGTATATACTCTGCAGAAATTTGCCCCATTAGATGTTGGTGTGGCCACAAGACTGTAAGCCCTCACAGTTACTCTTGGTGGGCACAGGAATTGGCCCTGCTGTGAATTATTAGATCAAGATTTGTAATTGCATGCACCTGTTGAACAGGGCAGAAAAATTGGGCCTTTGGTGGTGGTGGTGGACGGTGTTGCCACAAGACTGTAAGCCCTCACAGTTACTCTTGGTGGGCGCAGGAATGGACCCTGCTGTGAATTATTAGATCAAGATTTGTAATTGCATGCACCTGTTGAACAGGGCAGAAAAATTGGTCCTTTGGTGGTGGTGGACGGTGTTGCCACAAAACTGTAAGCCCTCACAGTTACTCTTGGTGGGCGCAGGAATGGGCCCTGCTGTGAATTATTAGATCAAGATTTGTAATTGCATGCACCTGTTGAACAGGGCAGAAAAATTGGGCCTTTGGTGGTGGTGGTGGACGGTGTTGCCACAAGACTGTAAGCCCTCACAGTTACTCTTGGTGGGCGCAGGAATGGGCCCTGCTGTGAACTCCCCCACCGCCTCCTCCTCCTCCTCCTCTCTCCCTTCAGGCACCCACGTGGAGTCAGTGACCTCATCATCCCCTCCCTCTTCACCACTAGAGCAAACCTGGCAGTAAGCTGCAGCTGGTGGAACATGACTGCCAGATTGCTGTCCTTCAGCATCCCCTCTCTCTGCGTGCACACTACTGCCTTCCTCAAGCTGGGTATCATCATCCGAGCCTTGAAATCGTTGGGCATCCTCCTGGAGCATGTACCCAACACTGTGCTCAAACAGTTCGGGGGACTCAGGAGGACATGGTGGGTCTAGGGAAGGGGTGCCTGATGATGCCATTGAGTACGCGTTGGCAGCTGCTCTGCCAGTACCCTGAGCCTGGGTGACAGAGGATGAGGAGGGCTTGGTCATCCATTCTATCAAGCCTTCGGCATGATGCGGCTCAACATGTCCAGTTGCCGAAAACAAGGACAAGCGTGTCCCATGGCCACGTGCTGATGACGATGCACGACCACGTCCACGACCAGCACTGTTGTCTCTAGAAACAGAGCCTGCTTGCCCTGTGTTCTTGCCTCGGGACTGTCTGCCTCTCCTTGGCGGTCTTCCAGGCATTGTATGACAAGAGATGAAAAGAACTGGGCTGACACACACACACACACACTATCTCCTATGTGTGCTGACACACACACACACTAGCTCCTATGTGTGCTGACACACACACACTAGCTCCTATGTGTGCTGACACACACACTAGCTCCTATGTGTGCTGACACACACACACTAGCTCCTATGTGTGCTGACAACACACTAAAGCTCCTATGTGTGCTGACAACACACTAAAGCTCCTATGTGTGCTGACAACACACTAGCTCCTATGTGTGCTGACAAAAAAATATAGCTCCTATGTGTGCTGACAACACACTATAGCTCTTATGTGTGCTGACAACACACTATAGCTCTTATGTGTGCTGACAACACACTATAGCTCCTATGTGTGCTGACAACACACTATAGCTCCTATGTGTGCTGACAACACACTATAGCTTCTATGTGTGCTGACAACACACTATACCTCCTATGTGTGCTGACACAAACACTATAGCTCCTATGTGTGCTGACACAAACACTATAGCTCCTATGTGTGCTGACAACACACTATAGCTCCTATGTGTGCTGACAACACACTAGCTCCTATGTGTGCTGACAAAAAAATATAGCTCCTATGTGTGCTGACAACACACTATAGCTCCTATGTGTGCTGACAACACACTAGCTCCTATGTGTGCTGACAAAAAAATATAGCTCCTATGTGTGCTGACAACACACTATAGCTCCTATGTGTGCTGAGTCTGACACACACACACTAGCTCCTATGTGTGCTGACACACACACACACTAGCCTCCTATAAATCCCTGCCTGCCTGCCTGGGATGGGACAGAAGGTTTAGACAGAAGGTTGGGACAGGAAGTTAGGGTGCAATGCTGTACTAACAGCACTGCAATTGGCGCTACTGCACTAGCTCCTATGTGTGCTGACACAAACACTATAGCTCCTATGTGTGCTGACAACACACTATAGCTCCTATGTGTGCTGACACAAACACTAGCTCCTATGTGTGCTGACAACACACTATAGCTCCTATGTGTGCTGACAACACACTATAGCTCCTATGTGTGCTGACAACACACTATAGCTCCTATGTGTGCTGACAAAACACTATAGCTCCTATGTGTGCTGACACAAACACTATAGATCCTATGTGTGCTGACACAAACACTATAGATCCTATGTGTGCTGACAACACACTATAGCTCCTATGTGTGCTGAGTGACAACACACTATAGCTCCTATGTGTGCTGACAACACACTATAGCTCCTATGTGTGCTGACAACACACTATAGCTCCTATGTGTGCTGAGTCTGACACACACACACTAGCTCCTATGTGTGCTGACACACACACACACACACACACTAGCCTCCTATAAATCCCTGCCTGCCTGGGATGGGACAGAAGGTTGGGACAGAAGGTTGGGACAGAAAGTTAGGGTGCAATGCTGTACTAACAGCACTGCAATTGGTGCACTAGCTCCTATGTGTGCTGACACACACACTAGCTCCTATGTGTGCTGACACACACTAGCTCCTATGTGTGCTGAGTCGGACACACACACACTAGCTCCTATGTGTGCTGACACACACACACACACACTAGCCTCCTATAAATCCCTGCCTGCCTGCCTAGGATGGGACAGAAGGTTGGGACAGGAAGTTAGGGTGCAATGCTGTACTAACAGCACTGCAATTGGTGCACTAGCTCCTATGTGTGCTGACACACACACACACACACTAGCCTCCTATAAATCCCTGCCTGCCTGCCTGGGATGGGACAGAAGGTTGGGACACGAAGTTAGGGTGCAATGCTGTACTAACAGCACTGCAATTGGTGCACTAGCTCCTATGTGTGCTGACACACACACTAGCTCCTATGTGTGCTAACACACACACACACACACACACACTAGCTCCTATGTGTGCTGAGTCTGACACACACACACACACACACTAGCTCCTATGTGTGCTGACACACACACACTAGCCTCCTATAAATCCCTGCCTGCCTGCCTGGGATGGGACAGAAGGTTGGGACAGGAAGTTAGGGTGCAATGCTGTACTAACAGCACTGCAATTGGTGCACTAGCTCCTATGTGTGCTGACACACACACACACACACACTAGCCTCCTATAAATCCCTGCCTGCCTGCCTGGGATGGGACAGAAGGTTGGGACAGAAGGTTGGGACAGGAAGTTAGGGTGCAATGCTGTACTAACAGCACTGAAATTGGTGCACTAGCTCCTATGTGTGCTGACACACACACTAGCCTCCTATAAATCCCTGCCTGCCTGCCTGGGATGGGACAGAAGGTTGGGACAGGAAGTTAGGGTGCAATGCTGTAATAACAGCACTGCAATTGGTGCACTAGCTCCTATGTGTGCTGACACACACACACACTAGCCTCCTATAAATCCCTGCCTGCCTGCCTGGGATGGGACAGAAGGTTGGGACAGGAAGTTAGGGTGCAATGCTGTACTAACACCACTGCAATTGGTGCACTAGCTCCTATGTGTGCTGACACACAGACACACACTAGCCTCATATAAATCCCTGCCTGGGATGGGACAGAAGGTTGGGACAGAAGGTTGGGACAGGAAGTTAGGGTGCAATGCTGTACTAACAGCACTGCAATTGGTGCACTAGCTCCTATGTGTGCTGACACACACACACACTAGCCTCCTATAAATCCCCGCCTGCCTGGGATGGGACAGAAGGTTGGGACAGAAAGTTAGGGTGCAATGCTGTACTAACAGCACTGCAATTGGTGCTACTGCAATGCTGTACTAACAGCACACACACACCAGACTAATCCCCAGCAGCAGATGATGTCACACTCAGCAGTGCAATCAGCAGAAATGATCAGTATTGAAAGAATCAGCAATGGTTTAGCAATGAATGAATCAATCAGCAGACTGCCTATTCACTCTATCAAAGCCGGAACACATGTGCACTAGGCCGACGGCGCGGCAGCCTTTTATACAGTGGGGAGTTTACTAAAGCCCCTGAGCTTTAATTGGCTACAGGCGTCCTGCCTGTAGCCAATTATTGCTCTCCTCGCTGCCGGCGCTGTGATTGGCCAAGCATGCGGGGTCACAGTGCATGCTTGGCCAATCATCAGCCAGCAATGCACTGCGCCGGCCGCAATGCATTGTGGGCTGCTCGCATCACACGAATGTGATGCGAACGGCCCAAATAGTTCTGGGCTCGCCGAGCAGGCGAACGCCCGGTGCTCGATTTGAACGTGGGTTCGAATCGAACACCGGGCCCATCCCTACTCCAGGGGAGAAGGGTGTCCCTGTCCTCAAGGGGAGAAGGGGAACTTTTTCCCTAGGGGAGAAGGGGTGTCCATGTCCTCCAGGGGATTAAGGTGTCCCTGTCCTCCAGAGATGAAGGGGGTCCCTGTCCATGGGGGAGAATGGGGGTCCTGTCCCTAGGGGAGAAGGGGGGACTCTGTCCCCAGGAGAGAAGGGTGTCCCTATCCCCAGGGGAGAAGTGTGTTCCTGTCCTCCAAGGGAGAAGGGGTGTCCCTGTCCCCAGGGGAGAAGGGGTGTCCCTGTTCTCCGGGGGAGATGGGGGACTCTGTCCCCGGGGGAGAAGAGGTTCCTGTCCCTAGGGGAGAAGGGGGGACTCTGTCCCCAGGAGAGAAGGGTGTCCCTATCCTCAGGGGAGAAGGGTGTCCCTTTCCTACAGGGGAGAAGGGGTGTCCATTTCCTCCAGGGGAGAAGGGGTGTCCCTGTCCCCCAGGTGTCTCTGTCCTCAGGGGAGAAGGGTGTACCTGTCCTCCAGGGGAGAAGGGTGTCCCTGTCCCCAGGAAAGGAGGGTGTCCCTGTCCTCCAGGGGAGAAGGGGGGACTTTGTCCCTAGGGGAGAAGGGGTGTCCCTGTTCCGGAGGGAGAAGGGGGGGTCTCTGTCCCCGGGGAGAAGAGGTTCCTGTCCCTAGGGGAGAAGGGGGGACTCTGTCCCCAGGAGAGAAGGGTGTCCCTATCCTCAGGGGAGAAGGGTGTCCCTATCCTCAGGGGAGAAGGGTGTCCCTGTCCTCCAGGTATAATATACTAGACGAAGTAGTTGAACTAAAGATACCAAGATCCCAATTAATTTAATAATAATAAACAAGGGGAGAATGAGGCCACAAGCCTCTGGGACTTTTTAAAGAGGTATCGAGATCTGGATAGTAGTAATAAACAATGGCTATGTGAATAAAATAGAGATTTTTATTTCCACATAAGAACAGGTAAAGACAAAAGGACACAGATAATATATCCATAAACTACAGACATATGGGTTAAATCAGACAAGTTATGTGTAGAGCGCTACCATACTCGACATGTTTCACTCTTTGGAGTTTCTTCAGGAGATTCAAAGGTATGGCTCATAAATATGCTGAAATAACAAAATAGCATAAAAATGCATCCATTTTAGAAGTACAGTATAGGTGTACATGATTGAGTAATTGATCAAATTGGCTCAGTATACACATCAAAAAAATAAGCAAATACATATTAAAGTAATTTTACATGTAGGTAATAACAAAAGTTAAACTCATAAGTGTCGATTTCTTAATTAAAAGCAAATTTAGACATGAGGCAGTTCAATCCCAGGAGACCAAAAACGCATAAAGTCGCTTGCAGAGAGGAACACTATAGAATATAATGAAATAGTTTAGGCAAGGTAATAAGATATAGGGCCAATAAATTAGTGCTCAGGGGAGCTAGACATAGTAATCAGAGGATGCATTGGCATTAAATAAATTACCTGGACAGGTTAATAGTATGAAGGAATGAGATAAGTTGAAAAGAGTGTGCAATGCACTCAGATTGCTGAACTTCAAGGTTCCGAAGTGCAGGTATAGTGTACACTAGTAGTTAGTGCTACATGGGATCCAAAAATTGAGATATGATTTATCTAAAGGCAAGATATGAAAATAAGTTTGAGTATAAAACCACCTAAAGAGTGACTGAAATAGAGCAGTATTTGCTGAAGAAAGTTTTTGAAAAGAGGTGAACAATGAAAAATCTTACCCCTTTGTAATGTGGTAGTAGCGGGCTCAGGGCTGGAGGATGGGCGGTTTAACCGCCAACTTCCTCCTTCTTAGAGCTCCTGACAGGGAATGATGGCAGGGGGAAGCTGCCTTTAGTAGTGGCTCTCCGACCCGGCGGCGTCTGACATCACTGCCGGGTCGCGGGCGCTTAAACGGCGCCGTTCAATGGAGGATATCCTATGAGGTGTATTGCTCATGTGCGGGCGACGCGTCGCCTGCGCATGACGTCATAGACGCGCCACAATAGTGGCGTGATGGCGGCTATTTTGGAAGGTCCTTTGCCCTTACTCTATTGAAAGAGAGAGTGATAGACAGTTACCCACAATGGGGAGCAAACAGATAAAATTATCGTTGCTAAATGGTGTCTATAGGGGTGCCTGTCCAAAGGCCGAGGATGTCCTGACCAGAAGGGGCCAAAAATGGGGGGAAGTTCGAGGGTCAAGGATGATAGGTCTGTAGTCCCTGTACCCCTTGATCAACCCAGGGGTGCCCGTCAGGGCTGGTGCAAGGATTTTGGACACCCTAGGCGAAACACCATTTTGCCGCCCCCTTGGCTCCACCCCTTACTCCACCCCCTTTGCCCTGCCCATGTATACCCTACCTTTTTATAGACTGCTAACATTTTGGGGGTGGAGTCAGTGACTGGCCCGGCGCATGATACTCATGCAGCGTATGTAGGAGCCTGGAGGTGGTGGTGGGGGGGGGGGGGCACTGGCGTGATGCCCCTGACTGATGTACGCTCTAGGCTGGTGCCTACCTTGACTATAGGTAGCACTGGCCCTGTACACGGAAAATGTACACAGATAATCAAGGCACTGATGATCAGTGCAGGCCCATCAGTGCTGTCTATCAGTGCCCATTAGAGCTATCAGTGCCGCCCATCAGTGCCCATGGGCACTGAGTGCCACCTATAAGTCTCCATCAGTGCCACTTATTAGTGCATCCTATCAGTGCCCATCAGTACAGACTCATCAATGTCCATCAGTGGGGAACCCCTCATAATGGGCACAGCAGGAGTACAGACCCGGGAACTCAGCACAGGGATGGTGGGAACCCCTCATAATGGGCACAGCAGGTGTACAGACCCGGGAACTCAGCACAGGGATGGTGGGAACCCTTCATAATGGGCACAGCGGGTGTACAGACCTGGGAACTCAGTACAGGGATGGTGGGAACCCCTCATAATGGGCACAGCGAGTGTACAAACCCGGGAACTCAGTACAGGGATGGTGGGAACCCCTCATAATGGGCACAGCGGGAGTACAGACCCGGGAACTCAGCACAGGGATGGTGGGAACCCTTCATAATGGGCACAGCGGGTGTACAGACCCGGGAACTCAGTACAGGGATGGTGGGAACCCCTCATAGTGGGCACAGCGGGTGTACAGACCCGGGAAATCAGCACAGGGATGGTGGGAACCCCTCATAATGGGCACAGCGGGTGTACAGACCCAGGAACTCAGTACAGGGATGGTGGGAACCCCTCATAATGGGCACAGCGGGTGTACAGACCCGGGAACTCAGCACAGGGATGGTGGGAACCCCTCAATGGGCACAGCGGGGGTACAGACCTGGGGAAACTCTGCACAGGGATTGTGGGAACCCCTCATAATGGGCACAGCGGGGGTACAGACCCCTGGATAGGAGGGGGCAGCATTTACTTGAATGTATTCGCTGTATTTTCTTTCCGCAGTCGCTGACTGCTGGTGGAAGGGAGAGGAGGAGAAGACCCATTTTAGATGATATAAGTGAAGGAAAATACAGGCCAGTTCTAGTAAATTCTGCACCCCCAGGCTGCACTATTATCAGTGGGGAACCCCTCATAATGGGCACAGCAGGAGTACAGACCCGGGAACTCAGCACAGGGATGGTGGGAACCCCTCATAATGGGCACAGCAGGTGTACAGACCCGGGAACTCAGCACAGGGATGGTGGGAACCCTTCATAATGGGCACAGCGGGTGTACAGACCCGGGAACTCAGTACAGGGATGGTGGGAACCCCTCATAATGGGCACAGCGGGTGTACAAACCCGGGAACTCAGCACAGGGATGGTGGGAACCCCTCATAATGGGCACAGCGGGTGTACAGACCCGGGAACTCAGCACAGGGATGGTGGGAACCCTTCATAATGGGCACAGTGGGTGTACAGACCCGGGAACTCAGTACAGGGATGGTGGGAACCCCTCATAGTGGGCACAGCGGGTGTACAGACCCGGGAAATCAGCACAGGGATGGTGGGAACCCCTCATAATGGGCACAGCGGGTGTACAGACCCAGGAACTCAGTACAGGGATGGTGGGAACCCCTCATAATGGGCACAGCGGGTGTACAGACCCGGGAACTCAGCACAGGGATGGTGGGAACCCCTCAATGGGCACAGCGGGGGTACAGACCTGGGGAAACTCTGCACAGGGATTGTGGGAACCCCTCATAATGGGCACAGCGGGGGTACAGACCCCTGGATAGGAGGGGGCAGCATTTACTTGAATGTATTCGCTGTATTTTCTTTCCGCAGTCGCTGACTGCTGGTGGAAGGGAGAGGAGGAGAAGACCCATTTTAGATGATATAAGTGAAGGAAAATACAGGCCAGTTCTAGTAAATTCTGCACCCCCAGGCTGCACTATTATCAGCAGTAACCAGGAGAATACATAGGGACTAGTGGGCAGCAGCCTGACTTGTGGGCAGTGTTTTCTATGATTGGTCACCAGCAGAAAAAATAAACATAAAGAGAGCCAACACACTGAGCACCCTGTACAGCACTAATATCAGCTCCAGTAATATCATGTGTACCAGGACCGAGCACTCACCGACATCCTCTGCTTCACACCTGCCATTCTGTGACCTGTGTATTGTGACCGGGGGAGGGGGAGCATTCCGAGGAGCTGAGGGGGGTTATCAGGAGGAAGAGCTGAGTTGAATGCTGCTGTGTCATGCCGAAGGAACTGTTTACTGTCCTATAATGGGGGTGGCTGAGTGAGCACAGAGTGCAGTATGCAGAGCAGGCAGTGTTGTGAATAGGGCGGCATTTACAAGTATCAGTCGGCTGTATTTCCCTCCTCTGATGTCTCCTCATACAACACGGGATGTGCGGCTCCCCTGATAGGACTTTATCAGTGTTTGTGTGTCAGTGCCCAGGACCAGTGTTGGGAGCTGCTGAAGACACTTCCAGGCCAGGCAGCTCTGTGTATTGTGGGTAGGAGGGGAGCGCAGATCTCTTCCATACAATGCGGAGCGGCTCTATCAAAAATCTTCTCCTTTCCCCAGTGACTGAGCCGAGCAGCGCTGTCTCTGCAATCCTCCCCCCTCTTGTATTTGTCAGTCCTCTCAGACTGACACCCGGCTCTTCACACAAGGCTGTGTTCTCTCCTCACCAGAGAGCTGTGTACACAGCAGCCGCAGTTGCGCCCTAGGTAGCAGTGCGCCCTAGGCGGCTGCCTAGTCCACCTAGTGGTAGCACCGGCCCTGGCGCCCGTACAAACGACTGTATCTGCATCTAGGTCCCAAAGGATAAAAGCCTCAGTTTGAATGGAAACTTTGCATCAATAGATGTCTTACAATGAAGATTATTTAATGTCATTATAAGTTAATTCTGTTAGCAAGTCAGCCTGACTGTCTAGCACCTCATCTGCTTTTTAACATCGATAAATCAATAATTGTGATCAACATCATATAAAATGACAAACAAATTATACATTAAAATGATTGGACATGAAACGAGAGCAGAGAAAGAGATATGGAAAAAGAGAAAAAGGGGGGCGCATGCGCGGATGCCTGAGCGGGAGGATGTCTTAGCTTAGAGCTCCGCTCCGTGGGAGGACATAACCGGAGGACTACGGGTCCCAGCGGCTCCGCTAACGGCACAAAACATCACCACAAGCTCCACCTAGACCACAGGTGAATAAACAATGGTTCTGAGGGGCACTAAACCAAAAAGTAAAGCGTCCCTTACTAAAACAGCTCCGGCCAGGCAGGTGCTGAAGATGGCGGCGGCAGTCTCCTCACAGGCTACAGCACAGAGATGTAAAACAGCTCCCTCACAGGCTACAGAAGAAACGGCAGGCTCAGGCTCAGACTCAGATGCTGAGGTAATTCAGCTAGAAACGAATGCAGATATGTTTAAAAAATTTGAAACCATGTTACACAAAGCCTTAAAGAAAACTTCTGACAGAATTACTGACAAACTGACTAAAGAGATTAGGGAGCTGGGCCAAAGAACTGCTGAGTTAGAAATCAGAGTGGATGACCTGGATAGCCTTACATCACAAAATACCTCAGAGCTTGAAAATTTAAAGGAGGAGAATCTTTTTTTACAGTCACGTTTAGAAGAGCAGGAAAATAGGGACAGACGGTCGAACCTGAGAATTAGAGGAATTCCTGAGACAGTCCTTGATCTACCAGCCACCATAACAGCCCTATTTCAAGAATTACAGCCAGGCATACCCTTGGAAAGACTAGAACTTGATAGAGTTCACAGAGCTTTAGCCCCTCGCAAAGCAAATGGCCCACCCAGAGACATTATTGCTAAATTTCACTATTACAGAACCAAAGAGCAATTATTGGCAACTGCTAGGGACAAAGTCTCCCTGCAATTCCAGGGTCATTCATATCAGCTTTTCGCCGATATATCTCCTCTTACAGTCGCTAAACGGCGTGCACTGAAGCCCCAGCTACAAATCCTACAACAGCATCAAATTGCATACCAATGGGGATTTCCTTTTTCCCTAAGATTTACATTTCTGGAAACCAAATACACCTGTAGATCTCCTGAAGATTTGCAATCTGCCTTGGTCAAAATGGGCATCGCTGACAAATCCACTCTAAATATTCATCCCCATAGACGTTCGGCCTCAAGATCACCTCAGCAAAAAGATACGACAACCTCTGCAGGAGCCTCTTCCTCTTCTCGACACCACTTAAACAAGAGAGGACGTTTTGAAAATCAAACCCCCTCTAATGAGGACTCTATGGACTGATGTACTAATTTAATCCGTCCTGCTTCTACTTGCCCCCAGCTTTAATTACTGGTTGAGAAGTTAAAAATCTCTAATATCTACACGAAACTTTCTAACTTTCATACGGAAATTTTTTGCCAAAACTTGACCTTTCTTTCTACAAACTTTTTTTTCTCTCAAAATTCTTTTTCAAATGTATTTACTAAGTCCTTGCGTATCAGTAGCAACTCAAGGCTTTTTTTTTTTTTTTTTTTTAATCCCAATTCTCTTATTTCACTTATATTAGTAATTATACTAATAGAACAAAGAACCGCTTCTATGTATTATTATTATTTTTTCTCTTATTTTTTATCTAGGTCCTTCAACAAAGCGGACTTTCGGTTAATATATATTTTCTTTACATAATCCCGTGGTCCTTCGGTGATGCTCCTCCCTCAGGAACTTCTTGCTGCCCCCTGTAACATCCTCAGACACCCGCTAGGATTATGCGGGTCTCTGACGATGGTTCTGGAACCTCACGGAGCATACATAATATGCACCGTAGACGTTCCTACACCCTAAGTTGTTATCTTTACTTATCATTAATGTGCTATTATAATAGGGTTGATCGATTTTGCTCTTCTTATTTTACTCTCTTCCTTCCTGCACCCTTTACTTCTCTCTCTCCCCAGGTGATGATCTCGTACTTGGAAGTAAGTTATATCTTTATCTATATAGTATCTAATACTGCACAGACATGGCCCCTGTAAATGTTTTGTCTTTAAATGTACAAGGGTTTAATATCCCCCACAAACGTTCAAAAGCTATGCGCACTTTTCATGCAAAAAAAGCACATATTATATGTTTGCAGGAAACTCATTTTATAGAAAAGGCTCATCCGAAATTTCTATCTTCTAATTATCCGCAGTATTATGTTTCCTCAGCTTCTGTTAAACAAAGGGGTACCCTTATAGGTTTTCACCGTAGCACCCCATTTACTCTAGTGTCGCAACTGAATGATCCAGAAGGTAGATACATTTTGGTTACTGGTTATCTTGCTGACGCCCCCATTACAGTTGTCTCCTACTATGCCCCTAACAAGCGACCATTAGCTTTTATGTCTCACCTTTTTCAAACTATTGATACCCATAAATTTGGCACATTAGTCATTTGTGGAGACTCCAATGCTACCGTATTCCCCTTCCTAGACAAATCCCCGATTACACCTAATACGAATTCTGCCAAGATGACCCTACAACCCCTGCTTTCAACACACAAATTAGTAGACACATGGAGAGAACTAAATCCTACCAATAGGCGCTATACACATTACTCGTACCCACACAAATCTTTCTCTCGCATTGATCATATCTTTGTTCCATCTAGTATTTTACCAGAAATACTCTCATCCAAAATCGTCCCATTACCATGGTCTGATCATTGTGCTGTTTTTACCACCCTTGCCTCAACTATACCCAGATCCCATGATACCAATTGGAATATTAACGATACCTTGCTAACCCATCCATCTCACAAACAGTCAATAGAGCAAATGTTATCTGATTACATCTCCTCTAATGATACGGACGATGTTTCTTCCTTAACGTTGTGGGAAGCACACAAAACTGTGATTCGAGGAAACTTGATTCGTCTATCATCCTCACTCAAAAGGGAACGCAAACTTATGTTTGAAAAACTGGAAACTGCCTTCAACACATGCCACTCAACCTTCCAAACTTCACCGACTACTGCCAATCACACGAAACTTGAGAAAGCACGCCTTGACCTTGACCTTTTTTTAACTGACTCCGCAGACAAACTAATGCGTAAACGCCAACATATCCAATATCTCAAAGCCAACAAGCCCGACACTCCTATGGCCCGCTGCTTGAAAACGATACAAAAAGTACAATCCTCCTTTAGGCTTAAGACTTCAAGAGACGGATACACTAGTAACCCGGTTAAAATACTGGAAGTATTTCACTCCAAATTAACTAAAATATACTCTTCTAACCAAGAGTTTGATACTTCGAAAGCCGATAGCATGTTCTCTACTATAGACCTTCCTACCCTAGATCAACTACAACACGATAACCTTGAACGACCTATAACTACCTCCGAAGTCCTACATGCAATAAAACACTTGAAACTTAATAAAAGACCAGGCCCAGACGGATTTTCAGCTTTATATTATAAGCAGTTTTCACATTTATTAGCACCTATTTTGACCAGAGCCTTCAATTCCTTACTTAAAAACCAATCTTTCCGTACAGAAACACTTACTTCTATTATAGTGATGATTCCCAAGCCACACTCAGACACTACTTCCTGGACAAATTATCGTCCTATATCTTTACTCAACCTTGACATAAAAATACTGGCTAAAATATTAGCCACCCGTCTCAACAATGTCATTGGTCAATTAATACACCGCGATCAAACCGGCTTTATGCCAAAAAGACAGGCAGGTGACAACATCAGACGTGCTCTACTGCTCATAAACGCAGCTAAATCTAGACGCATTCCTTCATGCCTAGTATCTCTTGATATTAGGAAAGCGTTTGATTCTGTCACCTGGCCTTATATGCAGTATACACTACAGAAATGGGGATTTGGGAATCATTTTTTACAATGGATCTCCTCGTTATATAATAGCCCAAAAGCATACATTAAATATGCTGGCTATAAATCCGCTATGTTGAACATCTGTAGAGGTACGAGACAGGGATGTCCCTTATCTCCCTTACTTTTCGCTCTCCTCATCGAACCATTAGCACAAATAATTAGGACAAATATAAATATCAAGGGTATTGAATTAGGTGGTTATCAACATAAAATATGTCTCTTTGCTGACGATATTCTCATATTCTTATCCCAATCACTTATATCTGCCCCAAATTTATTGAACATACTAGATAAATTCGCTGCGGTCTCAGGACTTAAAGTTAACCCCACCAAATCGAATGTGCTTAATATCTCTCTAGAACAAGCTGAGCTCCTGCATCTCCAATCTACTTTACCGTTTCACTGGGTATCTAATCAATTACCCTACCTAGGAGTTCAACTCACAAATTCACTCAAAGAACTATTCAGAGTTAACTATCTCCCATTATTAAAACAGGTTACTAACTATATGAAACTATGGTCTTCTCTCCCCTTGTCTTGGTTGGGTAGGATTAATGCAATAAAAATGTCAATTTTACCAAAATTTCTTTATTTATTTAGGGTTTTACCTATCCCAATACCAGCCCATTTCTTTAGAATACTACAACGTAGGGTCTTGGCCTTTATCTGGGGTAAAACCAAACCACGGATTCCATTAACCACATTATATCTTAGCAAATTGAAGGGAGGGCTAGGCTTACCAAACTTTGCTTCCTATTATTCTGCTGCACAACTCTCAATTCTTACGAAATACCACTCTGTAGAAGAATCACCCCTTTGGATGTTAATTGAGTCTGTAGAATGCGATCCTATTTCTATTGCTGATCTCTTATGGATTCATCCCAAAGATAGGACACATATTGCTAACCCCATCACGAAACACTCCTTATCTATATGGGATAAATTTGGTAAACCTTCCAACCTCCAATCCCCACATAATCCTCTTCTCTCTTTCCTCGGGAACCCAGCCTTCTATCCAGCTTGGCGTTATCCGAAATCATTCTCTGTTTGGTCCACCTTAAAATTATCACGATTATACCAGTTATGTAATAACTCCAACATTCTGGAATTCCCAATATTATGTGACACGTACGGACTCCCAAGATCTGAAACCTTTAGATACTTGCAAGTTAAAAATTTCTACACCCCGCTTCTAAATTCTGGTACACCACTTAATCAAATGTCTCAATTTGAGCGTATATGCAAAAGCGACCCACATGTTAGAGGTGTTATTTCATTAATATATCAACAGCTTACTACTCTTCCCAAAGATATATTACCCTCTTATGCAGAGAAATGGGCATTAGATATGAACCGGGTTTTTGACATTAATGACTGGTCTAATGTATGGAATGCAACTAAAAGCTCTTCCCCGAATTGTTATGCTCTTGAAACTAACTTTAAAGTCTTAGCAAGATGGTACCTAGTACCTGCTAGAATTGCCAAGTTTTCCCCGACATATCCTATTAATTGTTTCAGAGGTTGCACTTCCCAAGGTACCCATTTCCATATTTGGTGGCAATGCCCGGTGGTTCAAGAATTCTGGTCAAATATTTTCGCTATGGCTTCCAAAGCTCTAGAACGCTCTATACCTCCGGATCCAGCCATGGCTCTGCTGAACCTGAAACCCTCTTCACTGACTCATCCTCAGTTTAAGCTATTTCTTCAGCTCAGCACAGCGGCCAAACAAACCATAGCTAAAGCATGGAAATCCAATACCCTTATAGTAGCGGAAGCTAAGCACAGAATGAATAGAGCTTTGACCTACGCTAAAATGTCGGCCATAGAAGATAATAATATTGATAAATTTAAACAGATTTGGCAACCATGGGAAAAACATTATCTGCCCCCTGATTTCGACCAGTCACTACTGTTACCTCAATAGAACTTTGGTTTTCTTTTAGCAAATATCTTTCATTATCCTATTTTGCAGTGTAATCATCACCTGGAGAGACTCTTCCCTTCCTTTCCTTCTTTCTCTCTTCAATCTCTTATTTTTTCATTATTATTGTTTCTATATCACATTTTTTATAATTATAACCAGCATGTTAAGTCGAACAGATAGTTTATTCTGCAGCCTCAGAACACTGAAGTTATCAGGGTATGATCTTATTTCCATACATTTGTTCTGTAGTGAAGATAAGTAATACCTATATACTCTCGTTACTATGGTATACCTGTTCTTTTTTTTTACTTCAAATTGCCCCCGCTTTGCCACAGCATGAACCCATATGGGGTGGTAAAGCGGTCTGGAGGCATGTCTATAATGTCTCTGGATATGATTCGAGGTTACTTGCAATGGCGTCCATAGGGGGGGGCAGAGGGGGCCCTGACCCCCCCCCAAAATGATGCTGTGCCCCACCATGTGCCCCCCCAAAAAAAAATCCAAAAAAATTTTATTTATTTTTTTTACAAAAAGGCAATGTCTTTTTGTTTGCATTCGTAGCGGATGTGCCACATCTTACTCAGGCCGCTTCTGGAGTAACACAGTATCTATTGAGAGGGGGAGTATTCTTCTAGCCTGGACGCGTGGGTAAGTGTGTGCACTGCAGTACACTGTAATCACTAAACTGCATTATCTCCATCTCTTCTCTCCACCATCTGTTCCTCCCCTCTCCTGTTCTTTCAAGACCTTCACAACTTACTTTCACTTTCAGTTAGGCAGGTAATAGACTAAGCAAATTTCTTTCCTGCATCCACAGAGTGCAGGAAAGAAACTTGTATGATTCCCCCATCAACACAGACAGTGGTGACATGGGAATATCCTTCCTGCCCAGCAATTGTATTCTCCCAACAAACAGTCATTATCACTAGTGGCTATAGCAACCACTAGTGATAATCATAAGAGTATCTGTCAGGCTGGTTGTTCCCAATTTGATCGATCAACTTGGTACATTCAGCCTGCTCATTAATGGTTCAAACCTCAGCCAGTTCCTGATGAACCAGCTGAGATTTAAACTGCCTATGGCTGGTCTTAGCACTTAGCACTTAGGCAGCCCTACTTTTTTAATTTAACTAGTAGGTTGCATTAAAAAAAAAAAAGAAATGATCCAATTCTCCTATCTACACATTATAGATGGATGGGGGAATCCTTGCAGTGTGGACCAGTGAACTACCAGGGTTGCTGTCCTGTCCTGGCTATTCACAGCGCTGGTCTCTGTCTCCATTGCAGCGGCGGCACATTGGAACCCAGTGCTGGTTACTTTATGGGGCTGATGTACAGGAGAGCCAGCACAATTTGTTGTTAGAGATGGGCAGGGCATGTTCAAAATCCAACATGCCCGACCCTGCCAGGAAGCCCACACTGCACAGCGCTAAGCACAGGCAGTGAGACATTTCCTGGTCCTTAGCTGCACAGATCAGGAATGTCTCACTGCCTGTGATTAGCCTTGTACAGTGTCGGCTTCCTGGCAGGATCGGGCAAGTGGGATTTCAAACACACCCGAGCCCATGTCTAATGGTTGTAGAGTAGACAGTTGACCTCCCTGCAGGTTGCTTAGCAGCAGTGCAGCCTTCTCTGACATGCTGATCGTGATGCAATCAAGGTGATGCTCCTAGTTAAATCCTAGTGTTAAATATCATAGTGATTTTATTGATCAAAGCCCACACCTTACAGGCATAGAGCCCACATGGCTGCTGAACATACGGTGGATGTGGTTGTACTCTTGATGCTAATAAATACTGTGTTTATTAGATCTGACTGGGAGCATCACCTGGATCACATCCTGATCAGCATGTCAACAGAGAAGGTTATACAGCATTACTGCTGCTAGGTGACCAGCTAGGGGCTTGGCTCTCTACAACCAATAGTGCCAGCCTTCCCCTGCATGCACCCATAATGTCACCAGCACTAGGTCCTAATAGACTGCTGCCACTGCCAAGGAGACAGATGCCAGACCAGCACTGTCAATAGCAGGGGCAGGACAGCAAGAGGAGGCTGGGGAACACCACAGTGGCAGAACACCAAGGCTCGGAGGCAAGACAACCTTTGCAAACCTGATAGTTCTCCCACTGCTTTGGACCCTTATATTTTCTTGGTATGCTGGTGACATATATCTCTTGTTTTCTGACACCCTGGGGATCGTAGTTAAATTGCATTTTATAGTTGCCCCCTTAATTTTGTCCCTGTCCCCCCATGTGCCCCCCCTAAATATGAAAGCTGGAGACGCCACTGGTTACTTGCTATAACCACATAACATTACGTTTTAGGCGTTTTTTTTTTCATCAGTGTTCGACTTATGTACATTTTATATATACTGTAATATGAACTAAACCCATGCTGACATTTCAGCTTATTCCTTTTCAAGATACAACATGTATGCAAGTGAATATATGTGATATATACTGTTTTTATTTTTCTTGTATGTTCTTTATGGTTTCTGTTTTTTTTGTTTGTTTAAAAATAAAAACGGGAAAAAGAGAAAAAGAAGAAAAAGGAAAAAGGATCATATAGAGTCCTTTTGAGATTGATCTATAAAAATGATTTAAAGCTAAGAGCATCATTTAACCCTGAAGGGGTCGTGGCTTTGAGGTCAAAGATCCAACGAGCCTCTTGCTGAAGTTAAGTGCGGTCATAGTTACCCCCCCTTTCTCCTGGTGGTACATGTTCCAGTGCATAAAAATGCATTTTATGATCATCATGATTATGAAAAAGCCCCATGTGGCGGCTGATGGGAGTCTCCATCTTCTTTCCACGCACCAGGGATACATGGTCCCTGATGCGGTGAAAGAATGGGCGTTTAGTTTTTCCTATGTAAAAGGCTGTGCACTCGCATGTCATAATATACACCACGCCAATAGATTGGCAGTTAACCGAAAATTTGGGCTTATAAATGCGTCCATTGGGTAGTGCAATTTGTTTTGATGCGTATAAGTAGCGACAAAAGTTGCATTTGTGGCAGGGTTTGGTTCCAAAATTTTTTGGGGTATTTAGATAGCCTGCTCCAGTAGGGGCATAATGGCTACGTACTAGAGTATCTCTAAGGGATTGAGATCTCCTAAATGTGATTTCAGGGTGGTCTCCCAAATGTTTGAAGACCAAAGGATCAGCCTTTAGAAGGTACCAATATTTGCCAAAAATCTTTCGCACCTGGACGTGATGGCCTGAAAAGCAAGTCATTTTTCTGATTCCTGGATCAGTAGTAAGGGGCTTGTTTCCATGGATAAGACTAGAGCGGTTTTGTCTTTTTGCTTTGAGGTATGACCTTTTTAGGCATTTTTGACTGTAGCCACGGTGTCGCAAACGTGATTGTAGTTTTTTGGCCTCCACCTCAAACTGTGAGTCTTGACTACAGTTACGTTTGATGCGAAGGTACTGCCCATACGGTACACTGGCCACCAAAGGGCTTGGATGAGAGCTGGTTGCATGCAGCAAAGTGTTTGCTGCTGATGATTTGCGGTAAAGGGTGGTTCCAACATTTCCATCCTTATCCGCAAAAATTTGAATATCAAGAAAAGTTAGGTGTGACTGACTCCTTTCCATTGTGAATTTGAGGTTAAACGTGTTGATCTTCAATTTTTCAAAGAAGGTCAGCAGGTCTGTCTCGGTTCCCGTCCAGATAAAAAACACATCATCGATGTATCTTCTCCAAATAGAGATCTGACCTAAGAAGGTTTGTATATCATCTCTATGGAATAGGTGTCGCTCCCACCCCCCCAGATACAGGTGGGCGTAGGAGGGGGCACATTTGGTCCCCATAGCCACACCCTGTATCTGGAGGTAGTGGGAGCGTCCAAAGAGAAAAATATTGTTGTTCAGAATAAATTCGAGCAACTTTAAAATAAATTTGTTGTATTTCCTAGATGACTCGATGCTCTCGGAAATGAAGCCCTCCACAACTCTGACACCCTGTTCATGGGGAATGGAGTTGTAGAGGGCTTCAACATCGAGAGCAACGAGCCAAGAGTCAGGAGGTATTGAGATCCTATCCAGAGCTCTCAATAAGTCCCGAGTGTCCTGTAAGTATGAGACAAGTCTTTCAACATGTGGACGGAGGAAGTCATCCACCAGAGCACTAGCATTTTCGGTTAAGCATCCGTTCCCAGATACTATGGGACGACCCGGGGGGTTAGTGGCATTCTTGTGAATTTTCGGTAAAGCATATAGGGTGGGGGTTTTGGAGATAGAATATTGAGAAAGTCATAGGTTTTTTTAGTAATGAGATCCTGATAAAAGGCTGAGCTTAGTAATTGTCTAAATTTGTTGATGGTATAGTTAACGTGGCTTTCCGGTATCTTGCGGTACCATTCACGGTTTTGTAACGATTGAGTGACCATCGACTCGTACTGACAATTGTCCATAACGACCAAGTTTCCCCCTTTGTCTGAGGGCTTGATAATTATGCTTGTTTCAAGTTGTAAGGAACGCAAAGCTTCCTTTTGTTGCAAGGTGAGATTGGATTCAGGTGGTTCGTGACACTTAGTTTTACGAATTTCATTGGTTACTTGTTGGGTGAATGTCCAAACATTTGGATTACCTTGTAAAGATGGAAAAGTGGTTGATTTGGGTTTATATTCCTTGGAGGAAGGAACCGTGGGAGGAGGGACAGAGAGACGAGGCACAACCTGGAGAAGGGCATCTACCTCTGCCAGGTCCACCTCGTCAATGTGTCTCTCGTCCCACAGCTCCATGAGTTCCTCCATAGCTTTTATGTCATTAATAGTCATTTGTTTTGAAGGGGGAAAGTTGGTCGAATTGTCAGCAGGAGTCGAGGGGAACGGTTTGTCAAACATGATGCGAAACATAAATTTTCGCGAAAAAAGATTTAAATCTTTAATTAGTTCAAAAGCATCTATAGATTTGGTTGGGCAGAAGGGTAACCCCAGTTTTAATACTGACATTTGAGCTTCAGTGAGTGTGATAGAGGATAGATTGATTATTTCAAAGTGATTTTCGATTGTTTGGTCTGTGAGGTCACTTATTCGGTTTGTTTTCTCGGATCTTGTACTGGTTGGGCGAATATCGGTGCAGTGCGAAAACCCAACTCATTGTTGGCTTCGGCCAATCCCCCAGAGGTGGGGGGAAGGGCCGGAGCCAAAAGATGAGTGGGGCCGTGAATAGTGTTGTCTAGTAAAGCAAGTGTTTTAGGGTTACCAGAAGCCTTAGCAGCTGAGGCTCTAGTACTAATTTGAGTGCGATTCAGTATGGGAGAACGCTTGGGTTTTCCACTCAGTGCATTTACATTACCCTCCATGCGTGTGTGTTGTTGTGACTTCTTAGATAAAGTGGAACGACCAGGTGCCTGTGAAGAGGAAATAGATGAAAAAGATGAAGTGTCTGAGTCAGTTAATTCAGAGGTTCTTTCAGCCTGTTTAGATAGTTTAGTGGTTCTTCTTCTATTTTTCAAAGTTATAGGCCTGATTGTTATCGTATGAGAGCTTATCTCTCATAAACTTTTTCTCTTTAGTTTTAAGTAACTCTGATACATAATTTTCCAGTCCCTCCTTGAGCGCAGTCACCCGCTCAGTGAAGAGTGCGTCCAAGGAGATTGCTTTGTTGTCTTCATATAGTTTTTCAATTTCTTTATCAACATTAATTAATTCAGTAGTATAGTGACAACAAAGGAGTTTCATCATTTGAACAGAGCATTGTTGTAAATTGGCTTCCCATTGGGATTTAAAGTCAGATTCCAATTTCTGTACGGTGGGGAAAATTTGAATTCTTAAACCCCAGGGGGACATTTGATCATCAACATATTTAGAGAAATACCATTTGTTCCAATATATTCTCGACTTTCTTTCCAACATCCGTTGGAGTCGCAGAAAAAAGTGATCCATAGTAAGATCGCCTCCCGCAGAATTTCGAGACTTGTGTAACGTATCCATAAGACCCTCAATAGATATGTGCGATTCGTTTCGTACGAATTCGTACGAATTTTTCGAATTTTTTTGAATACGAATTCCGTACGGAATACGAAATTCCGTTTACGAATGATTCGAATGAATTCGAATGACAAAGTGTCATTTTTGCAGGAAAAATTCCGTTTACGAATTTCAGCTCCAAATTATTCGAATCCAACTACCAATATCGAATTTCAACTAATTCCAACGAAATTATTATAGCAGATATAACGAATGAATTTGAATGAATTCGAATGAATTTGAATGATTAGAATGACAAAGTGTCATTTTTGCAGAAAAAAAAGCTATTTAAAATCACTTGCGGCTATTGCCGGCAAATGAATTGTCGGCTCCATAACACAGAGAACAGTCATTCATTGATATAAAAAAAAAAGCGTAGGGGTCCCCCCAAATTCAATAACCAGGCCCTTCAGGTCTGGTATGGATATTAAGGGGGACCCCAGCCAAAAAAAAAAAATGGCGTGGGGTCCCCCCCAAATATCCATACCAGACCCTTAAGGTCTTGGATGGATTTTAAGGGGAACCCCGGCCAAAAAAAAAAAAAAATGGCGTGGGGTCCCCCTCAAAATCCATACCAGACCCTTTATCCGAGCACGCAACCTGGCAGGCCGCAGGAAAAGAGGGCGGGACGAGAGCGGCCCCCCCTCCCGCCTGAACCATACCAGGCCACATGCCCTCAACATTGGGAGGGTGCTTTGGGGGTCTGAGACCCCCAAAGCACCTTGTCCCCATGTTGATGAGGACAAGGGCCTCATCCCCACAACCCTGGCCGGTGGTTGTGGGGGTCTGCGGGCGGGGGGCTTATCGGAATCTGGAAGCCCCCTTTAACAAGGGGACCCCCAGATCCCGCCCCCCCTGTGTGAAATGGTAAGGGGGTACAAAAGTACCCCTACCATTTCACCAAAAAAGGTGACAAAAATGGTAAAAATGACAGGAGACGGTCTTTGACAATTCCTTTATTAAAATCTTCTTTCTTCTTTCTTCATCCTTCGGTTTCTTCATCTTCTCCTTCCGTCATCTTCTTCCATCTTCTTCCATCTTCTTCTTCCTCCGATCCGCTTCTTCTTGCTCTGGTCTTCTCGTCCTTCTCGTCCGGCATCGGCGTCGGCGTCTGTTCTCGCAGGCCGCTCCTCGCAATGGGAGGCTCTCGCTCTGTGAGGCTTCGCTCCGGCTGACAGGTCTTTTATAACGGAGGGCACCTGGTAACCCCGCCCCCTCTGACGCACGGGGACGTCATGGGGACTTCCCTATGGCTTTCCCCATTACGTCAGAGGGGGTGGGGTTACCAGGTGCCCTCCGTTATAAAAGACCTGTCAGCCGGAGCGAAGCCTCACAGAGTGGGAGCCTCCCATTGCGAGGAGCGGCCTGCGAGAACAGACGCCGATGCCGGACGAGAAGGACGAGAAGACCGGAGCAAGAAGAAGCGGATCGGAGGAAGAAGAAGATGGAAGAAGATGGAAGAAGATGACGGAAGGAGAAGATGAAGAAAGGAAGACCAGAAGAAAGAAGAAAGAAGATTTTAATAAAGGAATTGTCAAAGACAGTCTCCTGTCATTTTTACCATTTTTGTCACTTTTTTGGTGAAATGGTAGGGGTACTTTTGTACCCCCTTACCATTTCACACAGGGGGGGGCGGGATCTGGGGGTCCCCTTGTTAAAGGGGGCTTCCAGATTCCGATAAACCCCCCGCCCGCAGACCCCCACAACCACCGGCCAGGGTTGTGGAGATGAGGCCCTTGTCCTCATCAACATGGGGACAAGGTGCTTTGGGGGACTCAGACCCCCAAAGCACCCTCCCAATGTTGAGGGCATGTGGCCTGGTACGGTTCAGGCGGGAGGGGGGGGCGCTCTCGTACCCCCCTCTTTTCCTGCGGCCTGCCAGGTTGCGTGCTCGGATAAAGGGTCTGGTATGGATTTTGAGGGGGATATTTGGTCTGGTATGGATTTTGAGGGGGACCCCACGCCATTTTTTTTTTGGCTGGGGTTCCCCTTAAAATCCATCCCAGACCTGAAGGGTCTGGTATGGATATTTGGGGGGGACCCCACGCCATTTTTTTTTTGGCCGGGGTTCCCCTTAAAATCCATCCCAGACCTGAAGGGTCTGGTATGGATATTTGGGGGGGACCCCAGCCAAAAAAAAAAAAAAAAAATGGCGTGGGGTCCCCCCCAAATATCCATACCAGACCCTTCAGTCTGGGATGGATTTTAAGGGGAACCCCGGCCAAAAAAAAAAATGGCGTGGGGTCCCCCTCAAAATCCATACCAGACCCTTTATCCGAGCACGCAACCTGGCAGGCCGCAGGAAAAGAGGGGGGGACGAGAGCAGCCCCCCCTCCCGCCTGAACCGTACCAGGCCACATGCCCTCAACATTGGGAGGGTGCTTTGGGGGTCTGAGACCCCCAAAGCACCTTGTCCCCATGTTGATGAGGACAAGGGCCTCATCCCCACAACCCTGGCCGGTGGTTGTGGGGGTCTGCGGGCGGGGGGGCTTATCGGAATCTGGAAGCTCCCTTTAACAAGGGGACCCCCAGATCCCGCCCCCCCTGTGTGAAATGGTAAGGGGGTACAAAAGTACCCCTACCATTTCACCAAAAAAGTGACAAAAATGGTAAAAATGACAGGAGACGGTCTTTGACAATTCCTTTATTAAAATCTTCTTTCTTCTTTCTTCTGGTCTTCCTTTCTTCATCTTCTCCTTCCTCCCTTAATATCCATACCAGACCTGAAGGGCCTGGTTATTGAATTTGGGGGGACCCCTACGCTTTTTTTTTTTTTTATATCAATGAATGACTGTTCTCTGTGTTACGTAGCCGACTTTTTATTAGCCGCGAGTGTTTTTAAATAGCTTTTTTTCCTGCAAAAATGACACTTTGTGAAGGAACAGTTCTCTATATTAGATATACTGAATCTCGAATTCATTCGAAGCATTCAAAGCATTCGTTATATCCGCTATTATAATTTCTTTCATATTAGTTGAAATTCGATATTTGTAGTTGGATTTACTAACGATTCGTAACTATTCGTAACGATTCGTAACTTGAAATTGAAATTCAATATTTGTAGTTGGATTCGAATTGTTCTCTGTGTTATGAGAACCGACAATTCATTAGCCGCGTTAACGATTCGTAACAAATCGTAGCGATTCGTAACTTTACTAACGATTTGAGAAAAAAAATTACGATTCGTCCGAATTTCGTATTTCGTACGAATTCGAACGGAATTTCGTACACGAATTACGAATTTTTTTATATACGAAACGGGACGAAACAAAACTAATTTTTTGACAGTCTAACCCTCAAATGCTTGACCACAGTAGTTGGCCATAGATTTATAGGAACAGAGATGATGCTGTAGCAAAAGATCAAACAAAAGAACACAGTAACAGAAAAAATAAAGTCAAGAGCAGCAAGTTTCTTTACCAAACATTAAAATGACATGTATACAGCATGATTATAGGGCTAATAGTTGGTTCAAATCCTACTTCATCTATAAAAGTGATAGGCGGGTAACGCCTTGGAGATAAAGTATACTAGACAAAGTAGTTGAACTAAAGATACCAAGATCCCAATTAATTTAATAATAATAAACAAGGGGAGAATGAGGCCACAAGCCTCTGGGACTTTTTAAAGCGGTATCGAGATCTGGGTAGTAGTAATAAACAGTGGCGATGTGAATAAAATAGAGATTTTTATTTCCACATAAGAACAGGTAAAGACAAAAGGACACAGATAATATATCCATAAACTACAGACATATGGGTTAAATCAGACAAGTTATGTGTAGAGCGCTACCATACTCGACATGTTTCACTCTTTGGAGTTTCTTCAGGAGATTCAAAGGTATGGCTCATAAATATGCTGAAATAACAAAATAGCATAAAAATGCATCCATTTTAGAAGTACAGTATAGGTGTACATAATTGAGTAATTGATCAAATTGGCTCAGTATACACATCAAAAAACTAAGCAAATACATATTAAAGTAATTTTTTTTTTAAATCAAAACCAAGTTTATTGAGCATAAAACAAACAAGGACACATTTTCACAGTTTAAGTGCAACAGGCACTACATTGACAGAAAACGCAGTTGACAGGTTCTAGGGAGGATACCAAAATACCGAAAGGAATAAAGAGATGCTATATATGTATCAGAATGGTGCGACCTCGTGGGTTTCAGTGGATTGTCAGTCAGGCGGGGGCTCCAGTATGTTCCGCAGCTGTTTTGTGGGGTCCTGGTGCCCGTCAGGCATATTGGGATGCGCAGGGTGTGTGCCCAGCAGACTCAGTACTCATACAGTTGGTTAGGCTATTCTCCTCATTATGTGTCTTAGGGGGGGGGGATGAGCGGTCAGTCAGGGGGAAGTATGTTGCTCCTAGGGTGGGTAGGTGTCTGGGTCGTCTATCCATCTATCCCAAACTTTGTTATATTTGGCCGGGCAGCCTCGGTGGAGGTATAGTATCTTTTTAAAGGGGAGGAGGGCGTTCACTGCAGCTATCCATGCTTGGAGGGCGGGGGGGTTTGCTTTAATCCAGGTTCGGGCAATCTGCATTCTGGCTAGAAACAGGGTCTCCTGTAAGAAAGTGGAGAGGTATTTTTCTTCCTCTGGGAGTGAAAGGATCCCCAGTAGACATTGGCGGGGGCACAGGGACACAGGTGACCCCATTCGATCGTGTAGAAATTTGATGACTTGTGACCAGTATTCTTGGATGCGTGGGCAGGTCCATAATAGGTGATAAAATGTGCCACTAGGGTCTCCGCATTTGGGGCAGGAGGGGTCTTGGCCAGGTCTGAACCTGGCGAGGCGTGCCGGGGTGAGGTATGATCTGTGCAGAATATACAAGTGGGTGAGTCTGTCCGACAGTTTAGGGGATACTAGTTTGGAGACAGTGAGTGCATCCTCCCACTCCTCTTGCTCCACCGCGCCCAGGTCCGCCTCCTATTTGGGTTTTGGGTTTTGCGCCTGCAGGGTAGCTTCAGGCGTCAGTAGGTGATTGTAAAAATAGGAGGTTAATTTCTTGGGATCCTGGCCTCTGATCACACCCACAGGGGACAGTGATTCCAGCCTGGGGATGGGCCCAGCAAATTGGGCGCTGAGAGCATGCCGGAGCTGAAGGTGTCGGAAGTCATCTTTGAGAGCCTGGAAATGTCTAATTGAGCTTCCCCGCACTACTTGGGAGAGGAATATAATTCCCTTGGTTATCCAGAGAGCCTGGTCGGGTATCGTGAGGAGCTCAGGCAATAGGGAGTTGTTCCACAGGGGTGTGTGGGCATGGATGGGAGGGGCTTTGGTTTTGTTAATGGCAAGCTGCCAGATTTTACAGTGATGGGACAGCATGGATTTAGGGGGGATGGAATGCCCATGTGTGCCGCAGAAATGGATCTGCAGTGGGTGGGAGACCGGACCTTGGCTGGATGAACAAACCAGCGCGAGGTAACGGTCTTTGTCCGCCTTGTCGAAGTAGTATAGATGGGAGAGTTGGGATGCTAGGTAGTAAAGGAGAAGATCCGGGAGGGCTGCGCCACCTAGGTGCACTGGGCATTTTAGTGTTTTCCAAGAAAGCTTGTGGCGAGAGGGACCCCAGACAAAGGTGTTGAGTATAGCTTCCATAGACTTAAAGATTCTGAGGGGGATGCACAGGGGAGCGTGCCAGAACAGGTATAGCATCTTGGGGAGAAGGATCATCTTGATCAGGTTAATGCGGCCCATAACCCCTAGGGGGAGCCGGGACCAGATTTGGGTCTTGGATTTGAGAAGTGTAAAGAGGGGTTCAATGTTGAGTCTTGTATACTCCTCGGGGGACCTGGTGCATTGTACCCCCAGGTACTTGATTTGACTAGCCCTGACTAGTGGTAGCGCGGCCTGTGATGCAGTGGGGGCCCCCAAGTCTAGTGGTAGGATTTGGGACTTCGACCAATTGATTTGCAACCCCGAATACTCGCCAAAGTGTTTGATTAATTGAAGCGTGGCCTCAAGGGAGGGACCCGAGTCTTCCAGGTAGAGGAGCATGTCGTCAGCATACAAGCTAATTAGTTCAGTTATGTGTCCCGTTCGCAGGCCTTTGATGAGGGGATGGGCTCTAATTGCTATGGCCAGAGGTTCGACTGCAAGGGCGTATAGGAGCGGGGATATGGGGCAGCCTTGGCGGGTGCCCCTTGAGAGGGCGAAAGGGTCAGATATCCTACCGTTGACCTGGATCCGGGCAGTGGGAGCCTGGTAGAGAAGCTGTAGCCACTTAATAAATTTGGGGCCGAAGCCAAACCTGCGGAGGCACTCCCATAGGTACCTCCACTCCACAGAATCAAACGCCTTTGCGGCGTCCAGGCTCAGCACCACCCTAGATCCAGTGTTGTCGTGAGTTGCCTGTAAGTTCATGTATAGCCTGCAGAGATTGAACGCTGTGTTTTTATCAGGCATAAAGCCTGTCTGGTCTGGGTGGATTAGGCTAAGAATGACTTTATTGAGGCGGAGGGCAAGGATTTTGACATCTAGCTGTAGGAGGGATATGGGGCGGTAGGATTCAGGTAAGAGGGGATCTTTACCGGGTTTGGGTATGAGGACAATGAGAGCCTCCCCCATAGAGGGGGGGAGGGACTCAGTGTCAAAAATATGGGTGTATAGTTTTTGTAGTTTGGAGGTGAGGGTATCCTGAAAGTGCGCGTAGAATTCCAGGGGGAGGCCATCAGAGCCAGGTGCCTTGGAGGTTGGGAGAAGTGATATTGCCTCAGCAATGCAGTCAGTGGTTATGGGTGCCTCAAGCTGGCTCGTCTGGGATTGGGTAAGGGAGGGAAAATCTACCATCTGGAGAAATTGGGTCAGCGCAGCTGGGGTGTGACAGGCCGTGGAAGTGTAGAGGTCCGAATAAAATTGTTTAAATTCCTCCGCCACTCGGCTGGGATCAGAGATTACTTCCCCCGCCGCAGTCCGAAGTTGGACCACCACGGGAGGGGCATGGTCAAGATGGGCCATATAGGCAAGGAGTTTGCCCGCCCGCTCACCATGTTCGAAAGCACGCTGTTTGCTGAAGAATATGTGTTGTTTCGCTTTTTCGAAGTGCAGTTGATCAGTCAGTCTGGACTGCGCGCGGAGGAGGGAAGCATTGTCTGCGGAAGGGTCAGCAAGGAACACCTGTTCCAGGGAGCTGAGTCTCTCCTCAGACTGCTGCAGTATGGTCTTGGACGCGGCTTTGTGTCTGTTTATGCGGGTGGAGAATATTAGGCGAGCGTGGATTTTAAAGGTTTCCCATACCGCACCCATGGGTGCCGAAGCTAGGTTAGTGCTGAAGAAGTGTGTCCATTCACGGTCGACAGCCTCTAGGTCGGGGAGGATAGAGAGCCAGAAGGGGTTCAATCGCCATTTACGGGGGGCCGGGGACGTTGGGAGTCACAGCGTTGCCCAATAGGGGGAGTGGTCGGAGAGGACTCTGCTGCCGAACCCCACATCAATGAGGTCCGGCAGCAGGGCAGGGGACATTAAAATTAGGTCGATGCGCGACATGGCCATATGTGAAGGGGTAAAGCATGAGAAAGCTATCTTGTCTGGGTATTTATATCTCCAGGAGTCTGTCAGGGCAAATTCAGCCAGGAGCCTGCCGAATCGGGTGGTGGACGGGGTGGGGGGTGCTTGGGCAGGGGTCCTGAGTCTGTCTAGGCTGGTGTCTATGGTCATATTGAAGTCGCCAAGCCAAATTGCTGGTACTGTGGGGTGCTCAGCCATGAAGGTGAGGCCCTCTTGGAGGATGTTAAATTGGAATGGTGGTGGCACATAGAATGTCATAAGGAGAACTTCGAGCCCGCTTATAGTGGCATGGAGAAAGAGGGATCTGCCCTGAGGGTCCGACCGCAGGTCATGCAGCTGGAACTGCACCGACTTTGCAATAAGGATGGCAATCCCATGGGAATTAGAGGTGTGGGGAGCATGGTATAGCCATCCCACCCAGGGCCTTTTAAGTGACATTGGGGCTTGGCCCACTATGTGGGTTTCCACGAGGACAGAGATGTTGGCTCGTGCGGCTTTAAGGTAGGAGAGAACAGCGATTCTCTTAGGCCTGGCACCCAACCCCCGCACATTCCAGGTGAGTAGTTTAAGGGATGCCATGGGAGAGTGGGGGGGGCAGCTTGGGCAGTCGGACCCTCAGGGGGGAACCTATAGCATGAAATTTCTGCAATACATTCACATAATAAGGCATCTGGTATGAGAGCGTACAGATATTTAGGCATATTTGGTGGTGCATATAATACATCAGCGGCACATAACATGTCAACAGTAAAGGTTGCGCGTTTAGCAATGATAAAAGCAGCATAAACCAACTAACTATGCCTACACTGGACCAGCGTGGCAAACCAAGAGAACGGCCACCCACCATAGCCATGGGGGTGGCAGCTGGCCAGGAGAACTGTGATACGGCCGGTGCTACAAACCTCCGGGTGAGAAGCTCACCCGAGACACCGGGCTCCATGGGGGGAGAGGGGGGCGAACAAAAGTACAGTCTGCAAAGCTCGCAGTGGGGCAGGGGTGCTGGTTTGTTCCACCAGTCAGGTGAGAGCTTGTGGGGTGTCCGAGTGGAACCGGAGTAACTGGGGTCGGTATGCAGGGGAAAAATTAGGAGATGTGCTGTGTTGAGGCGCGGGACCGCTGCCAGGCAGCCCTGGGACATGGTTCGTTGCAGGGGGGGTAATAGTTCCTGCACAGCGGAGAGGGAGAGGATGAGGGGGGGCACTGGAAACTCACAGTTTTGGCGGTGGCTGGGTCCACTTGTAGGCAGCACATCACGGGCGGCCCGCAGCGTCAACGGAGAGGTAGCTGGTTACTGCGGCCGCGTTGATTAAGGGTGCAGGGGGCATCCGGATGGTCGTCGGGCGGAGCAGGATACATTTTGAAGAGGGTTGCGGGCGGTGCCCTGGGCATGTGCATTTGTTCAGGTAGGTGTAGCTCGGGCTCACTGCTAGCAGACGTGTGGGCTATCGGTGTGCAGGGCCAGTCGGGTCGCGGTTTTCAAGCCACGAGATCACCGCCGCAGGATCCTCAAAAAACTGGGCCTTGCCGTCGCATACGACCCTCAATCGTGCCGGGAAGAGCATGGCGTAGGGGAGATGCTTGATGCGGAGCTGGCGTTTGGCTTCTATGAACTGCGCCCGCTTCTTCTGTACTTCCGCTGAGAAGTCCGGGAACACGGCAACGGTTACATTGCCGACTGGTATGTTGCCACGCTCGCGGGTAAGGCGCAGTACTGTGTCCCGGTCCGGGTAGTTGAGGAGCTTCGCAATGAAGGTCCTGGGTGGTGCGCCGGCTGGTGGAGGGCGGGCGGCAAGGCGATGGGCCCTCTCTATCACAAACGTGGACGAAAAGGCCTCCCTTCCATAGGTTTTAATGAGCAGGTTTTCCAGGAATGTGGGAGGATCAGCACCCTCCGACCGCTTCGGCAGGCCGACGAAACGGAGGTTGCACCTCCTCAGCCTGTTTTCCATGTCGTCCTGCTTATGCAGGACGACGCTGAGCTGGTGTTGTAGCTGCTCCGTGGTGACCTGTAGGGGAGCAATGTCTGCCTCCACGTGTCTCATCCTACGCTCCGTCTCGGAGGCCCGGTCCCTCAGCTTCTGGATGTCTTGCCTGATGAGGGAGACATCAACCTTGACTTCCTCGATCTTTGAGGTGAGTGTGGCTTGGCAAAGGGAGACTGCTTCTAGTATTTTAGCGGTATCACCCGCGGCCGGTTCTCCCTGGGCTTGGGCCTGGTCGGCGCCATCTTCGTCTCCGCTCCCGCGGCCCTCATGGCGATATTTTGCCAGTTTGTTAACGGCCTCCGAGACCCGCTTTGGTGGTGACATGATTGCTGGAGACAGGGTGTATATCCAGTGCGGTCTGGCGTCTCTTTTGTGGGAAATAACCCGGCAGGATGAGTCAATAGGATGAATGTTCGGACGGAGCTCTCACTCTGCACACCCTACTCCATGCAGCTCCAGGCCACGCCCCCCATATTAAAGTAATTTTACATGTAGGTAATAATATAGGGCATAGAATACATACGAAGGGATCGAGCTGGGCAGACTGGTCTTACCACATATACTTGGATGGTATGGATAAAGTTGAACACATATATACACATATATATATATGTTATATACGTGTCGATTTCTTAATTAAAAGCAAATTTAGACATGAGGCAGTTCAATCCCAGGAGACCAAAAACGCATAAAGTCGCTTGCAGAGAGGAACACTATAGAATATAATGAAATAGTTTAGGCAAGGTAATAAGATATAGGGCCAATAAATTAGTGCTCAGGGTAGCTAGACATAGTAATCAGATGCAGATACAGTCGTTTGTACGGGCGCCCCGGGGTTGATCAAGGGGTGCAGGGACTACAGACCTATCATCCTTGACCCTCGAACTTCCCCCCATTTTTGGCCCCTTCTGGTCAGGACATCCTCGGCCCTTGGACAGGCACCCCTATAGACACCATTTAGCAACGATAATTTTATCTGTTTGCTCCCCATTGTGGGTAACTGTCTATCCCTCTCTCTTTCAATAGAGTAAGGGCAAAGGACCTTCCAAAATGGCTCCATCGTGCCACTATTGTGGCGCATCTATGACGTCATGCGCAGTCGACGCGGTTTGTCGCCTGCACATGCGCAATACACCTCATAGGATATCCTCCATTGAACGGCGCCGTTTAAGCGCCCGCGACCCGGCGGTGATGTCAGATGCCGCCGGGTCGGAGAGCCACTACTAAAGGCAGCTTCCCCCTGCCATCATTCCCTGTCAGGAGCCCTAAGAAGGAGGAAGTTGGCGGTTAAACCGCCCATCCTCCAGCGCTGAGCCCGCTACTACATTACAAAGGGGTAAGATTTTTCATTGTTCACCAACTTTCTTCAGCAAATACTGCTCTATTTCAGTCACTCTTTAGGTGGTTTTATACTCAAACTTATTTTCATATCTTGCCTTTAGATAAATCATATCTCAATTTTTGGATCCCATGTAGCACTAACTACTAGTGTACACTATACCTGCACTTCGGAACCTTGAAGTTCAGCAATCTGAGTGCATTGCACCCCCTTTTAACTTCTCTCATTCCTTCATACTATTAACCTGTCCAGGTAATTTATTTAATGCCAATGCATCCTCTGATTACTATGTCTAGCTCCCCTGAGCACTAATTTATTGGCCCTATATCTTATTACCTTGCCTAAACTATTTCATTATATTCTATAGTGTTCCTCTCTGCAAGCGACTTTATGCGTTTTTGGTCTCCTGGGATTGAACTGCCTCATGTCTAAATTTGCTTTTAATTACATATATAGACATGCAAAATGCACACAGGGAGGCAATGCTGCTCAGAATCTCCCAGGCCAATAAGCAGCAGTTAGCACAGACCCACCGAATTTTTGAGCAGGGGGGCAAGACTGGGCGCCTATTGGCCTGGTTGGCCAGGGAACAACAACCCCCCACATCCATAGCCCGGGTTCGAGCCCAGGATGGGATGATACTCTTAGACCCCATGCTCATAAATGCTAGATTTGCTTCCTACTATGAGGAGCTCTACTCCTCCAAAGTGGATTACACCACACCTGAACTACACTCTTTTCTAGATAGGATAACCTTCCCCTCGTTATCTAGTGAGGCCCGGGATAAACTTGACAGTGAAATAACCGAAAAGGAGGTCCAACAGGCCCTGGGGGAACTGCAAGCGGGGAAAACGCCAGGCACCGACGGTATTCCACCGGAATTCTATAAACACTATGGGGAACAAGTGATACCGAAATTGCATCATACCATAGTAAAATCTCTGGGAGAAGGGACTCTCCCAGCATCTATGGCAGAAGCAATCATAGTGGTGATAGCTAAGCCGGGCAAGGACCCAGAGCTATGCTCCTCCTATCGTCCCATCTCCTTGCTAAACGCTGACGCTAAGGTGCTCACTAAAGTATTGGCAAGGAGGTTGAACGAGGTGATCCTTTCCCTGGTACATGGGGATCAGTCGGGCTTTATGCCCGGCAAAGGGACGGACATAAATCTAAGACGCCTGTACTCGGTCCTGGGATCTCACTCACTGTTAGCCCCAGCGGATGCAGTGGCCTCCCTAGACGCTGAGAAAGCGTTCGATTCAGTGGAATGGAACTATCTTTGGGAGGTCCTGCACCGCTTCGGCTTTGGCCCCCGGTTTATCTCTTGGGTTAGGTCCCTTTATGCCACCCCGAGGGCCAGGGTACGCACGGGTTCGATCATCTCTTCCCCCTTTCTCCTCCACAGGGGCACAAGACAAGGGTGCCCTCTTTCGCCGACGCTGTTTGCGTTGGCGGTGGAACCCATGGCGATCCTGGTACGTGAATCTCCAGAAATTCGCGGAATCCCCTTGGGCCCTGTGGAGGAAAGAATATCTCTTTACGCGGACGACACCCTCCTCTTTATAAGGGACGCGCCCGCGTGCCTCGACAAGGCTCTCGACCTTATTAACACCTTTGGCCGGTATTCGGGCATCCGGGTCAACTGGGGCAAGTCAGCATTATTCGCACTTCACCCCTCAGACACTAATCTACCAACTAATACACCTCTACAAATAGTCTCCCAATTTAAATATCTAGGTGTCAATATTCATAGAGACCTGCGCCAATTTATCCCCCTCAATCTGGACGTAGTTCTGGCCTCCCTGGCCCAAAGTTGTGCATCTTGGAAAACCCTCCCCCTAACGCCCGTGGGGAGAGTCAATCTAGTGAAAATGGCAATTCTCCCCAAGTTCACTTACCTGTTTAGACATACACCAGTGCCCATCCCACAAACCTTCTTCAGGAAACTAAATAGTATACTTATACCATTTATCTGGAACGGGGCCACACCTAGAATAGCACACAGCACACTGCAGCTCCCCATGTCACTGGGGGGCCTCGCACTGCCCTGCTTCCTGAAATACTACTGGGCGGCGGTCCTAGTGACGGTCAAGTGGTGGTTGGCAGAGGACCTGCCTAACCCTGCGGCTAAATTGGAGGCGGCACTGCTGGGATCACACTCGGCACTACAGAACCTGATTCATAGGGGCCCCAAATCAAGCCCAAACGTGACCCCCTCAATGCGGGTGACGCTGCGGGTCTGGGATACAATTAGAGGGAAGATAGAGGAGCCACATACCTGGTCCCCGAACACCCCGCTATGGAATAACCCAAGACTCCCTCAATTTAGCACCATCCCTGACCCGACAATATGGATACGCAATGGGATCACTACCCTGGCTGATATCGTCTCGGGTAATACACTACTCCCCTTTAACGACTTAAAAAGGAGGCACGAACTCCCTAATTATATGTTTTTCAGATACTTCCAACTGAGGCATGCATACTCCGCGCAGTTTCCCCAGCCTATCACTTTGAAAACTAACCCCATAGAAGATCTCCTTAACGGAGACAGAGATGTGAAACCACTCTCGGCTCTCTACACGGTGCTTATAGGTCTGGATACGTCTTCGGTGTCCAGGCTGTTTGACAAATGGAAGGCAGCTATCCCAGACATGGCGGATGACGATTGGGAGGAAGGTATACAGCAATACCTCCCGCTCATGATATCCTCCCGGGATCGCTATACGCAGCTCAGATTTATCCACCAGGCATATTATTCTCCAAAACGACTAGCTGGTATATACCCCAATAGGAGTGACCTCTGCCCTAAATGTATGATGGTCACGGGGACCTTTATGCATGTGATTTGGTCCTGTGACCGTCTTCAGACTTACTGGAGGGCGGTCACGGCTGAAATCAATGCAATAGGGCAGATACATGTGCCGTGTAGCCCACTGCCTCTCTTACTGGGGATAGTAGACACCATACAAACAACCCAAGCAAAGAAGCTTTTTGTCTTTTACACAGCCTTCTACGCCAGGAAGGCGATCCTTCTTAAGTGGAACGACCCCTGTCCCCCCACAATTTCCCAATGGAAGGCACTAGTGGATGCAGCACTCCCAATGTATAAACTAACATATATGGGTCGTAACTGTCCCAAAAAGTTTGACAAAATATGGGCGGCCTGGGCACAGGAAAGGCAGATAGATCTCCCAGGGAGTCCGGGCTGACGCCATCCCTGCCCCAACAGCGAATGGTGAAGACACAAAAGAGGACTAGGCGGGTCTTATGTCCCAAGGGACAGGTCTCCATGGCATACCGATATCTAGGTGGTGGGCCCTGTGGGGATGTACCCTGCGGCATGCGCAAAAAAAGCATAGGATATCATAGCTATTTCCCTGACCACTAACTACATAAGGAGAACGACTGCTAATGACTTTGAAACTTGCTGTATGTACCTGTGGAATGTCACTGACTAATAACACCTAACGTCGTAATAGAAGCTGGCTGTTAGATGAATAACTGTTCATTTATTGTACAACCCTTTTTCCTAATGTGATACCTCTTGAAACGCATGAAAAGTGTACCAATGTCATAACCTGTTCTGTGCAAAATTTGAATAAAGTTTTTTGTTAAAAAAAAAAATTTGCTTTTAATTAAGAAATCGACACTTATGTGTTCAACTTTATCCATACCATCCAAGTATATGTGGTAAGACCAGCCTGTCCAGCTCTATCCCTTCGTATGTTTTCTATGCCCTATGTTATTACCTACATGTAAAATTACTTTAATATGTATTTGCTTAGTTTTTTGATGTGTATACTGAGCCAATTTGATCAATTACTCAATCATGTACACCTATACTGTACTTCTAAAATGGATGCATTTTTATGCTATTTTGTTATTTCAGCATATTTATGAGCCATACCTTTGAATCTCCTGAAGAAACTCCAAAGAGTGAAACATGTCGAGTATGGTAGCGCTCTACACATAACTTGTCTGATTTAACCCATATGTCTGTAGTTTATGGATATATTATCTGTGTCCTTTTGTCTTTACCTGTTCTTATAAATAAATAAATAAATAGATAATATAAATATTTAAATAAATAAAGAAATAAAAATCTCTATTTTATTCACATCGCCACTGTTTATTACTACTATCCAGATCTCGATACCGCTTTAAAAATTCCCAGAGGCTTGTGGCCTCATTCTCCCCTTGTTTATTACTGTCCTCCAGGTGTCTCCGTCCTCAGGGGAGAAGGGGTGTCCCTGTCCCGGAGGGAGAAGGGGGGTCTCTGTCCCAGGGGAGAAGAGGTTCCTGTCCCTAGGGGAGAAGGGGGGGCTCTGTCCCCAGGAGAGAAGGGTGTCCCTATTCTCAGGGGAGAAGGGGTGTTCCTGTCCTCCAGGGGAGAAGGGGTGTTCCTGTCCTCCAGGGGAGAAGGGGTGTCCCTGTCCTCCAGGGGAGAAATGTGTCCCTGTCCTTAGGGATGAAGTGGGGACTCCGTCCCCAGGGGAGAAGGGAGACCCTGTCCTCCGGGGAGAAGGGTGTCCCTGTCCTCCTGGGAGAAGGGTGTCCCTGTCCTCCGGGTGAGAAGGGTGTCCCTGTCCTCCGGGTGAGAAGGGTGTCCCTGTCCTCCGGGTGAGAAGGGTGTCCCTGTCCTCCCCCGGGTGTCCCTGTCCTCCGGGGGAGAAGGGTGTCCCTGTCCTCCCCCGGGTGTCCCTGTCCTCCCCCGGGTGTCCCTGTCCTCCGGGGGAGAAGGGTGTCCCTGTCCTCCGGGGGAGAAGGGTGTCTCTGTCCTCCGGGAGAGAAGGGTGTCTCTGTCCTCCGGGGGAGAAGGGTGTCCTTGTCCTCAGGGGGGGGGGGATGGTGGCACCCTCTCCTCCTCCAACCACCCAAGGACCAGCTCTTCCAATTTTGCCCAGCCTTGGGGCCATCTCCTTCTCCACCAAACAGCCAGGGTCTTACTCCTTCTCTGCCAACCACCCTGGGGGCCCTTTCCTCCTCCCCCATTCACCTTGGGGGCCCTTCTGTCCCTGTCCTCCAGGAGAGAAGGGGTGTCCCTGTCCTCCAGGAGAGAAGGGGTGTCCCTGTCCTCCAGGGGAGAAGGGGTGTCCCTGTCCTCCAGGAGAAAAGGGGTGTCCCTGTCCTCCTGGGAGAGAAGGGGTGTCCCTGTCCTCCAGTCCCTGTCCTCCAGGAGAGAAGGGGTGTCCCTGTCCTCCAGGGGAGAAGGGGTGTCCCTGTCCTCCCCCGGGTGTCCCTGTCCTCCAGGGGAGAAAGGGTGTCCCTGTCCTCCTGGGGAGAAGGGGAACTTTTTCCTTAGGGGAGAAGGGGTGTCCATGTCCTCCAGGGAATTAAGGTGTCCCTGTCCTCCAGGGATGAAGGGGGTCCCTGTCCATGGGGGAGAATGGGGGTCCTGTCCCTAGGGGAGAAGGGGGGACTCTGTCCCCAGGAGAGAAGGGTGTCCCTATCCTCAGGGGAGAAGGGTGTCCCTATCCTCAGGGGAGAAGGGTGTCCCTTTCCTCAGGGGAGAAGGGTGTCCCTGTCCTCCAGGGGAGAAGGGGTGTCCCTTTCCTCCAGGGGAGAAGGGGTGTCCCTGTCCTTCAGGTGTCTCTGTCCTCAGGGGAGAAGGGTGTACCTGTCCTCCAGGGGAGAAGGGTGTCCCTGTCCCCAGGAAAGGAGGGTGTCCCTGTCCTCCAGGGGAGAAGGGGTGTCCCTGTCCCGGAGGGAGAAGGGGGGTCTCTGTCCCCGGGGAGAAGAGGTTCCTGTCCCTAGGGGAGAAGGGGGGACTCTGTCCCCAGGAGAGAAGGGTGTTCCTGTCCTCCAGGGGAGAAGGGGTGTTCCTGTCCTCCAGGGGAGAAGGGGTGTTCCTGTCCTCCAGGGGAGAAGGGGTGTCCCTGTCCTCCAGGGGAGAAGGGGTGTCCCTGTCCTCCAGGGGAGAAGGGTGTCCCTGTCCTCCAGGGGAGCAGGGTGTCCCTGTCCTCCAGGGGAGAAGGGGGACTTTTTCCCTAGGGGAGAAGGGATGTCCCTGTCCATGGGGGAGAATGGGGGTCCTGTCCTCCAGGGGAGAAGGGTGTCCCTGTCCCCAGGGGAGAAGGGGGTCCCTGTCCATGGGGGAGAATGGGGGTCCTGTCCCCAGGGGAGAAGGGTGTCCCTGTCTTCCAGGGGAGAAGTGTGTCCCTGTCCTTAGGGATGAAGTGGGCACTCTGTCCCCAGGAGAGAAGAATGTCTCTGTCCTCCGGGGGAGAAGGGTGTCTCTGTCCTCCGGGGGAGAAGGGTGTCTCTGTCCTCCGGGGGAGAAGGGTGTCTCTGTCCTCCGGGGGAGAAGGGTGTCTCTGTCCTCCGGGGGAGAAGGGTGTCTCTGTCCTCCGGGGGAGAAGGGTGTCTCTGTCCTCCAGGGGAGAAGGGTGTCCCTGTCCTCCGGGGGAGAAGGGGTGTCCCTGTCCTCCAGGTGTCTCTGTCCTCCAGGGGAGAAGGGTGTCCCTTTCCCCAGGGGAGGAGGGTGTCCCTGTCCTCCAGGGGAGAAGGGAGGACTTTGTCCCAAGGGGAGAAGGGGTGTCCCTGTCCCGGAGGGAGAAGGGGGGTCTCTGTCCCCGGGGAGAAGAGGTTCCTGTCCCTAGTGTAATGATATAATATGTAGTGGGTAGATGAATAGTAGTTATTATAAGTATTGTTCCACAGCAACCCAATTCTTCCAGAGAGATGCACTTTATTGACTTAACAAAGTCTTGCAACAAATGATAAAATCCAATAGAGTATATATGACAACGAATATTTTTCCTAGACCTGTGCCTTCATAATCACACACACAGACAGAATAGACTGACCGCAAGGTTATATTCAGCTGCAGTCATAAACTGCCCTAATTTGCATTCTTGCGTATTAACATCAACAAGTATGCGCAATTAGATTAACAGATACCACCTTAACACTCTTTTGAGGTGTAGAACAGAGTCTATGCACAACTAGATCAACAGCTATAGCCTGCTGATAGCAGAAATGAACAAAGTGAAACGGGAATCAACAGCTTTATTGCAGGAGGTAGAAGCCAGGGCTCAGGAGTTGGAGCAAATGTACATAGATAACCCCACTGATTCGACTAGGGAGTCATGGCAGGCAGCACAGAGCGCTTACCAACACCTGCGGTCCTCCTCGGCCGAAAAAAATAGTTTTTTTACACTACAGGCGTTCTTTGAGGAGGGGGAGAAAACTGGATGCCTGCTGGCGCGAATTTCGACCTCTCATCAACGCTCGCCAGCTATAGGGGCTATCAGGACCCAAACGGGCTCCCTGGTTAGCCAGCCAGATCTGATAATGCAGGAACTGACTGGGTTTTATGAAACCTTGTACAATCCTGGTCAGGCGTATACCCAAGATGACTTGGATCTATACCTGAACCAGATTGCTTTCCCGGAACTGTCCAACAGCCAACGCGAATTACTAGAAGCCCCGCTTACACCAGAGGAACTACAGGTAGCAGCAGGGACCTTTCCCAATTGCCAAGCCCCAGGGGAGGACGGACTGCCCATAGAAATTTATAAACACTATGCAGAGGTGCTGATACCACAGTTTGCGCAGGTTTTCAATGCAGCTAAACTGGGGGAAGCTCTCCCTCAATCTATGTCAAAAGCCAACATAGTTCTCCTACTTAAGCCTGGGAAGGACCCCATGGACCCTGGGTCCTATCGCCCAATCTCTCTACTCCAAAGCGATGTGAAAATCCTGGCAAAGGCACTGGCCATTAGGTTAAACGGGGTGATTACATCTATTGTGCATGAGGACCAAGCTGGCTTCATGCCCAATAAATCTACAGCGGTAAATTTACGAAGGTTATACCTTAACATGCAGACACAGGCGGACAACATGGGTAGCAGGGCTCTGCTGTCCCTAGACGCCACTAAAGCGTTTGACAGCATAGACTGGAACTATCTATGGTAGGTATTACTGAAACTTCATTTCGTGGGTGAAACTTCTCTATAGACAGCCTCAGGCTGCCATTAGGGGCTTTGGCTCGCTCTCTCTGGAATTTGCGTTGAGGAGGGGTACGAGACAGGGCTGCCCTCTGTCCCCCCTCCTCTTCGCTCTGGCGATCAAGCCACTGGCCATGGGGATCAGGGCTAACCAGAACATAGTGGGATTCCAATACGGGAGCTTACAAGAAAAGGTCATGCTCTATGCGGATGAAACTTTACTTTTGCTTGGGGACACAGATACCTCACTAAAAGAAGCCATGACCACTATCACTAAATTTGGGGAATTCTCTGGATTGCTAATTAATTGGTCTAAATCGGCCCTACTCCTACTGGATGGGGATGATACACAAATCATTAACTCTGCCTGCCCCATACCCATGGCCATGTCCTTTAAATATTTAGGAATTCACATTACGGCTAAACCCAGGGACTTTATACACCTGAATGTTGCCCCTCTGCTACTGAGGTTTAGGGACAAAGCCAAAACATGTAAGTCGCTCTTTCTCTCAGTTGCGGGTAGGGTGAATTTAATTAAAATGATCCTTATGCCGCAACTGCTGTACCTTCTTCACAACACCCCTATGGTCATCCCCTTGAAGACGTTTCATAGTTACATAGTTACATAGTTAGCTAGGCCGAAAAAAGTCCATCCAGTTCAACCATAAAAAAAAAAGAAATAATAAATAAAAATAAAATATATCGTACAATCCAATAAACCCCATTCTATACCCACAGTTGATCCAGAGGAAGGCAAAAAAAACCCCCAAAAGAGCATGCTCCAATCTGCTACAGCAGGGGAAAAAAAATCCCTTCCTGATCCCCCTAGAGGCAATCAGATTTTCCCTGGATCAACTTTACCTATAAATGTCAGTAATTAGAAATCAAAAGGAAGAACTCCGGACAGCCGCACACCGGGAAAATAAAATCCAAAGGGTTTATTTAAAAGCAAAAAGACACCACAATCCAAACACGGCAAAAAGGGGGGTACAGAGCTGACGCGTTTTGCACTGTATTTCAAATACAGTGCGAAACACGTCAGTTCTGTACCCCCCTTTTTGCCGTGTTTGGATTGTGGTGTCTTTTTGCTTTTAAATAAACCCTTTGGATTTTATTTTCCCGGTGTGCGGCTGTCCGGAGTTCTTCCTTTTGATTTCTAATCGTTGTGCTATTAGCCAGCACCTGGGGCTCCCACACAGGAGCAGGAGCATTTGCTTGTAGGGAGAGTCTTGGAGCGGTGGTCGTTTGTTTTTTATAAATGTCAGTACCCAGTTATATTATGTACATTTAGGAAAGTGTCCATGCCTTTCTTAAAGCAATCTACTGAGTTAGCCAGAACCACCTCTGGAGGGAGTCTATTCCATATTTTCACAGCTCTTACTGTGAAGAAACCTTTCCGTATTTGGAGTTGAAATCTCTTTTCCTCTAGACGTAAGGAGTGCCCCCTTGTCCTCTGTGTTGACCGTAAAGTGAATAACTCAACACCAAGTTCACTATATGGACCCCTTATATATTTGTACATGTTGATCATATCCCCCCTTATTCTCCTCTTCTCAAGAGTGAATAAATTCAGTTCCTCTAATCTTTCCTCATAGCTGAGCTCCTCCATGCCTCTTATCAGTTTGGTTGCCCTTCTCTGCACTTTCTCCAGTTCCCCGATATCCTTTTTGAGAACTGGTGCCCAAAACTGAACTGCATATTCCAGATGAGGTCTTACTAATGATTTGAACAGGGGCAAAATTATATCTCTCTCTCTGGAGTCCATACCTCTCTTAATACAAGAAAGAACTTTGCTTGCTTTGGAAACCGCAGCTTGACATTGCATGCTATTATTGAGCTTATGATCTACCAAAACCCCCAGATCCTTCTCCACTATGGATTCCCCCAGTTGTACTCCCCCTAGCATGTATGATGCATGCATATTCTTAGCCCCCAAGTGCATAACTTTACATTTATCAACATTAAACCTCATCTGCCACATAGTCGCCCAATTAGACAGAGCATTGATGTCAGCTTGTAAATTGGAGACATCCTGTAAGGACGTTATTCCACTGCATAGCTTGGTGTCATCTGCAAAGACAGAAATGTTACTTTTGATCCCAGACCCAATATCATTTATAAAGGTATTAAAAAGTAAGGGTCCCAGCACTGAACCTTGGGGTACACCACTGATAACCTTAGACCATTCAGAGTAAGAATCATTAACCACGACTCTCTGAATTCTGTCTTTTAGCCAGTTTTCTATCCATTTACAAACCGATATTTCCAAGCCTGTAGACCTTACCTTACACATGAGCCGTGTGTGGGGAACTGTATCGAACGCTTTTGCAAAATCCAAGTATACCACGTCCACAGCCACGCCTCTGTCCAAGGTTTTACTTACCTCTTCATAAAAAGAAATCAGGTTTGTCTGACAACTTCTGTCTTTCATGAACCCATGCTGTCTGTTGCTTAAAATGTTTTTTCCCAGCAAGAACTCGTCTATGTGGTCTTTTAATAATCTCTCCAGTATCTTCCCAACTATAGAAGTTAAACTAACAGGTCTATAGTTACTTGGTAAAGACTTTGTTCCCTTTTTAAATATAGGCACCACGTTCGCCCTGCGCCAATCCAGTGGTACTATTACCGTCATTAATGAGTCCCTAAAAATTAAATACAGTGGCTTTGAAATTGCAGAGCTCAATTCTTTTAAGATCCGTGGGTGGATGCCATCTGGTCCAGGTGCTTTATCCACCTTTATTCTGTCTAAATATTTCTGGACCACATCACTTTTGAGCCATTGTGGATCATTCGGGGCTGTGTAAATACCTCCCCCATTATGGACATGAGCTCCCCCATGCTCCTTTGTATACACAGAGCTAAAGAAAGTATTTAATAAATTAGCCTTCTCTTTGTCCCCTGTCACCCACTCTAGATTATTTTGTAAAGGGCCTACATGCTCAGACCTGACCTTTTTACTATTAATATATTTGAAGAATTTTTTGGGGTTTGTCCTACTATCTTTTGCAATCTGTCGTTCGTTTTGAATTTTTGCATCCTTGATTTTCTTTTTACATATTCTGTTAAATTCTTTGTAACATTTAAACAACACTAGTGTTCCTTCACTTTTATATTTTTTTTAAAAGCTCTTTTCTTATTGTTCATAGCTTTTTTAACTTTGACCGTGAGCCTCATAGGTTTTATTTTAAGCCTTTTAAACTTATTGCCCATGGGAATATACTTTGCAGTCTTTTTGAAGAATTCCCATTTCTGTTCTGTGCTCATTGATGCCAATATTCCCTCCCAGTCCAAGTCCTGGAGAGCAGCCCTCATCCTTGGAAAATTTGCTCTCTTGAAGTTGAGCGTTTTTATCTTTCCTGTATGTATTTCTTGCTTACAGCTAACATCAAATGAAATCATGTTATGATCACTGTTACCCAGGTGTTCCTTTATCTGAACATTAGTAATAAGCTCTGCATGGTTTGAGATTACCAGATCCAGCAGAGCATCATTCCTAGTTGGGGCCTCAATAAACTGGACCATAAAATTGTCCTGTAATAGGTTTATAAATGTTTGCCCTTTAACTGTCCCAGCAGTGCCATTACTCCAGTCAATTTCTGGGTAGTTAAAATCCCCCATTATTATCACCGTCCCAGCCCTTTCACATTATAAACGCTATCTTCCGCAGTTTTATATTGAAGGATAAACACCCTAGGATTAAACTGGAGCATCTGCAAAGGCCCAAGGACAGTGGGGGCTTGGCATTACCGAACCCTTGGCTTTATTATTTGGCGGCTCAGCTGCAGCATCTTATTGGTATGTTCCCAACACCGGAGGGGGAGGGTCCCGTCCCACAGAGCTCCTCACAAACTTTACTACTGCACAACGCACGCAGAGGCCCTGTCCCCATGGCACTGGAGGCCTTGGCCTTCACCAGACCACATAAGAAGTTCCCTACCCTTAACCTAATCCAAAAAGTCTGGAACAAGGCCAAATATATTCAAAAGGCGGACGGATATACAGATTACAGTCCAATTTGGTGGAATGACACATACACAGAACTAGCCAAGTTACAGTCAGGCGACAAATGGAGGGGGTTTGGGATCACACACCTTAAGCAGATATTCTGCAATGGAATACTTCGCCCATTTGCAGATATACAGGACACATATAATCTCCCGGCGTCTATGCACTTCCAATACATTCAGCTTAGCCATGCTGTGTCAACGCAAAGTCGCTCCTCGGAGTGGCGGCTGTCCCCGGTTCCTGCTTTCCGTCTCTTGGAGGGTGCCGCCTCATCCAAAGGATTCATATCCCAATGTTATGCCATCCTGCTGCAGTCCGTGATGGAGCGGCACCCTCTAAGGGTCAGGGAGAAGTGGGAGGCAGACACAGGACTACTGGATGGGGAACAGTGGGAAGAAATATGCCAGGCGGTGGGTAGAAGTTTCTTGAATGTATCACAACGGCTAACTCAACTGTATATCCTCCTTAGAACGTATTATACCCCTCATAGGTTACATTTGATGAACCCGCAGTTTGATCCCATATGCACCAGATGCAAAAGAGAGCATGGGAGCCTCATTCACATGCTATGGCGCTGCCCCAAGCTGCACACTTATTGGAGCACAGTGGTGACCACGGTTAACACTGTGTTTCAAATATCGCTTCCACAGGACCCGAGAGCATGTCTCTTGGGTGCTCTGGAGGAATATGAATGGGGAGAGAACTGCAGGGAGGGAGTGCATAGAGTCCTGTTCCAGGCCAGGAAGTTAATTATGTTACATTGGCAGGCTGAGGAACCTCCAACCACAAGAGAATGGATTGACAATGTAGGAAGGACTTTACAAATGGAAAAATTAATATATCAACACAGGGGTATCCCGCATAAATTTGAGAAACTATGGGCAAGGTGGCTAGACGTACCAGGATTGGCTCCAGAAGATTTAATAACTGATAGACTGTTGGGAATCAATTAAGGATGTGCTACATACTGTGCCATTGTCAGAACAGCGGTGCCGGACGAGCGGCCCGCTCTCCAGTGCGCATGCACGGGGGCCCGGCGCTCCGGCGCATGCGCACTCGCGGCTTGGCGGTCCGGCGCTCGCGCATGCGCACTAGCGCACACTTGTGCGCTATGGCACACAATTAGCGTCCTCTTGGCGCCTATAAAAGCTGCCTGACGCACAGGCACTTTGCTGGTCTGTCTTTCCAGCTTAGTGCCTGTGTGTCCCTGTGCCCTGTGTAAAATCCAGATCTGCTCCCTGTGTCTTGACCCCTGGCTTGCTAAAGGACTCCGCTACTTCTCCTGTGTTTGACCCCTGGCTTGATCAACGGACTTGGTACTTCTCCTGTGTTTGACCCCTGGCCTGCTCAAACGGACTTTGCTGCTGCTCCTGTGTTTGACCCCTGCCTGCTCAAACGGACTTTGCTACTGCTCCTGTGTTTGACTCCTGGCTTGCTCTAACAGACTTTGCTACTGCTCCTGTGTTTGACCCCCGGCCTGCATCCTGGACTTACTTAGCATCTGGCTGCTCAGTGACCGGTGTTAGACCCTCAGTCGGGTGTTTGGGCTCCTGCCTCTCATTTCTGCCATCTGCCGGTCTGCCCGGGCCAGGCTCGCATCTCCTCCAGGCTCCACACCGGTTCCGCCTACCTGACGGAGGTGACCTGTGCCTCCTGGTGCCGCTTGCTCCCTGTCTCATCACCAGGGGGCAGATTGCGCCGGGTCGTAAGGGTCAACCGCTCTCGGCATCTCGGTCTCGGTAAGTACATCTCTGATAGTACAGACCAGCCATTTTTCGAGACCGACAGAGCGTGTTCTCTCCTTGAGATACTGTGTCAGCAGATGGCAGCACTTACTGAGGCTGTCCAAAAACTACAAATGGGATACACCCAAATTGACAGCCGCTTACAGCAACTGACCGGGCCATCCGCCCCCGCAACTGGCAACTCTGCCACCACCAGCGGGGTCCCCCCGTCTGCAGCACCTACCAATCCCACAGTGGTCGTGGCCTCCCCTGAACCTAGGGTACCTATACCTGAACGGTTCTCTGGCGACCGCAAGAAATTTAGGGCGTTCAAGAATGCCTGCTCCCTGTATTTGGCCCTGCAACCCAGAACCTTCTCCTCTGAGGTAGTAAAAGTAGGGTTCATCATCTCTCTCCTGGCCGAGGAACCCCAGGCATGGGCCCATAGCCTAATGGAACAAAAGAACCCTGTGCTGAATTCTGTAGACACGTTTTTTGAGAGCATGGGCCAGCTTTATGACGACCCCCAGAATGGGGCCACAGCCGAAACCACCCTGCACAACCTCTCCCAGGGCCGGAGACCGGTCGAAGACTACACTGCAGAATTAAGGAAATGGTCAGCCGACACCGGCTGGAACGAGCCGGCCCTCAAATATCAGTTCCGCCAAGGACTTTCTGACACCCTCAAGGATGAGCTTGCCCGGATCGACATCCCGGAATCCCTGGAGGACCTCATACAAGCAGTCACCAAGATTGACCGACGCATGCGGGAACGCCGCGCTGAACGTTTTCAGACACCTGGTCCCAGCTGGATGTTGCCTAAGCCGAGTCCTGCCCAGTCTTCCTTCCATGCACCACCTGTGGCCACTCCCGGAATTGAACCCATGCAGTTGGGCCTGGTCCGCGCCCCTTTAACCCCAGAAGAGCGCTTACGCAGACGACAGGCCAATTTGTGCCTTTACTGCGGAGGTTCCGGGCACTTCCTTCGCACCTGCCCCATTAGGCCTAGTAAATCCCTTTCCAAGCTTAACTTTAACTACCAGGTTTCCGGTCTTGTCCCCAAGAAGCAGTGCCTCCAGGTTCAACTAGCCAATGGATCCCTTTCGCGTTCCGGCTTAATCACCTTTGAAACCAGCCCCATCCTTGTCACCACCGATTCTGGCCATAAGGAACTCCTCCGCTTGGATATCATTCCGTCTCCCATGTTCCCCATCATCTTGGGGCTTCCCTGGCTGCAGGCACATGAACCCCTGATTAACTGGCGAACGAAGGAGGTCTCCTTCCCTTCCCAATACTGTTTCCGAAGCTGCTCCTCCTCAACCCCAGCTTCCTGCTCGGCCCTAGTACCGGTGCCCGACAGCCTGAAACAAGTCCCACCTGTCTACCTGGAATCCAGGGATGTCTTTGACAAGCAACAGGCCGACCGCCTACCACCTCACCGACCCTACGACTGTCCCATAGATCTCTTGCCCGGTGCTGCGGTCCCCTTTGGCCGTATCTTTCCCCTATCCGAAACCGAGTTGGAAACCCTCAAAACCTACATTGACGAGAATCTGGCCAAGGGATTCATTCGTCCTTCTTCTTCACCAGCCGGAGCCAGCATCTTCTTTGTTGAGAAGAAGGATGGCTCGCTGAGACCCTGTATTGACTACAGAGAAATCAATAAAATCACCATTAAAAACAGGTATCCTCTTCCCCTCATCCCCAAATTATTTCAGCGCTTTCGGTCTCTACAGATCTTCTCTAAACTTGATCTCCGCGGGGCCTATAATCTCATACGGATCAGGGCGGGTGATGAGTGGAAGACCGCGTTCAGATCAAGGTTCGGGCACTACGAGTACCTTGTAATGCCGTTCGGGCTCTGTAACGCCCCGGTGACGTTCCAACACTTAGTGAACGATATCTTCCAAAGATACCTGGATGATTTCCTAGTGGTCTATCTGGATGATATCCTTATCTTCTCTGCCACTCCAGAACTCCACCGAATGCACGTCAAAATAGTCCTCACCATCCTCAGGCAACACAAACTCTACCTCAAGGCGGAAAAATGTGAGTTTGAAAAGTCCACCGTACAATTCCTGGGGTTTATTATCTCTACCAATGGGGTCGCTATGGACCCACAGAAAGTCCAAGCCATCCAAGATTGGCCGGCCCCCAAAGAGGGGGTCCAGAGGTTTATCGGGTTTGCCAACTTTTACCGGAGATTTATCATTGGCTTCTCCTCCATTGTGGCACCAATCACCCTACTCACCCATCAACACAATCAGTTCCGTTGGTCTCCAGAAGCCCAAGCGGCCTTTGCCCAGTTGAAGTCCCTGTTCTCCTCCGCCCCGATCCTACGGCACCCAGACCCCGCATTGCCCTTTGTACTGGAGGTGCCATCCTCTCCCAGCGCCAGGGCGCTAAAGCCCTCCTTCACCCGGTGGCTTTTGCCTCCCGAAAGCTGAGCCCTCCAGAGAGGAATTATGACGTGGGGGACAGGGAACTACTGGCCATTAAATTTGCCCTTGAGGAGTGGCGGTACCTCTTGGAGGGGGCATCTCACCCTGTTATGGTCTGGACCGACCATAAAAATCTCGAATATCTCAGGACAGCCAAACGACTGAGACCCAGGCAGGCTAGATGGGCCCTTTTCTTTTCGAGATTCAATTTTCTCATCGTCTATAGACAAGGCTCCGAAAACGGAAAGGTCGATGCGCTCTCCCGCATGTTCCTAGAGACTACCCAAGAAACCGAGCCCAGCACCATCTTGTCCCCTCAAAACTTCAGTCTGATTACCCAGGTGGATCTCTTGACTACGATTAAAACTGCTACCAAACATGACACGGCCCCTACCAACCTTTCTCTGGCCAAACACGACGACCTCCTGTGGTCTGGGGAAAAGATCTTTGTCCCCCTAGGAGTAAGGCCCCTTGTACTTGAGACCTTCCATGACCATAAACTGGCAGGCCATTTTGGTTCCAGGAAAACCATTGAGCTTATCTCCTGTTCTTTTTGGTGGCCAGGCTGGAGGCAGGACTGCAGGGACTATGTCGCCTCCTGCGTTCCATGCCAACGCAGCAAGGGGCCGAAGACCAAATCCTGGGGGCTACTAAGACCACTACCCATTCCTGAACGCCCATGGGCAGAAGTCTCCATGGACTTTATCGTGGAGTTACCCCCTTCTAAGTAATACACCACTATCTTCGTCATCGTTGACCGGCTCTCCAAGATGGCACATTTTATACCCTTGGTTGGTACCCCGTCCGCCTCCACCACGGCTGACGTATTTTTTAGGGAAATCGTAAGGCTTCACGGGGTACCCAAAAGCATCACCTCGGACAGGGGTACCCAGTTTACTTCAAAGTTTTGGAAAGAATTATGCAAATCTCTCGAAATAAAAATCTGCTTGTCCTCCGCCTACCATCCCCAGAGCAACGGTCAAACGGAAAGGACCAACCAGACACTAGAACAGTACCTCCGTTGCTTCTGCTCAGATTCTCAAAATGACTGGTCTGCCCTCTTACCATACGCCGAGTTTGCGTACAACAATTCTATCCAATCCGCCACCAAGCAAACACCTTTCTGGGCCAACTTTGGCTTCCACCCCTTATTTCTTCCCGAATCTCCCCCGGAAAACTCTGTCCCTGAAGCTCAGGATCGCGTAGAGTCTCTACAAATCAACTTCCAAAAATTGCAAAAATGTATGCAAGAGGCTCAAGAAGGGTACAGCAAGCATTTTAATAAAGGGAGGAAAGAGAATCCGGCGTTCGGGATCAAAGAAGAGGTCTGGCTGTCCTCCACCAACCTGAAATTACCTGTTCTCTCTCGAAAATTGGGGCCAAGGTCCATCGGCCCATTCAAAGTCAAAAGGATCATAAACCCTGTGGCCTTCGAACTTGATCTACCACAAAGTTATAGGATTCATCCTGTTTTTTCATGCTTCCCTTCTGAAGCCCACCACCCCCAGCCCCTTCCCTGGCAGGGAAAAACCACCTCCGCCTCCTGTTTTAGTCGAGGGCGAGAAGGAGTTTGAGGTGGAAGAAATTCTGAGTTGCAGGAAAAAGGGCAGGCAGCTCCAATACCTGATTAGGTGGAAGGGTTACCCTCCTGAGGACAATTCGTGGGAACCCTCAAGGAACCTACACGCCCCGCACTTGATCCAGGCATTCCACCAGGCTCACCCCGAGCTAATGACCAGTTTGGGTGTCCAGAGGCCACCCGCTCTCCAGTGCGCATGTGCGGGCGCCCGGCGCTCCGGCGCATTCGCACTCGCGGCTCGGCGGTCCGGCGCTCGCGCATGCGCACTAGCGCACGCTTGTGCGCTATGGCGCACAATTAGCGTCCTCTGGGCGCCTATAAAAGCTGCCTGACGCACAGGCACTTTGCTGGTCTGTCTTTCCAGCTTAGTGCCTGTGTGTCCCTGTGCCCTGTGTAAAAAACAGATCTGCTCCCTGTGTCTTGACCCCTGGCTTGCTATAACGGACTTGCTGCTTTCTCCTGTGTTTGACCCCCTGGCTTTCTAACGGACTCCGCTACTTCTCCTGTGTTTGACCCCTGGCTTGATCAACGGACTTGGTACTTCTCCTGTGTTTGACCCCTGGCCTGCTCAAACGGACTTTGCTGCTGCTCCTGTGTTTGATCCCTGCCTGCTCAAACGGACTTTGCTACTGCTCCTGTGTTTGACCCCTGGCTTGCTCTAATGGACTTTGCTACTGCTCCTGTGTTTGACCCCCGGCCTGCATCCTGGACTTACTTAGCATCTGGCTGCTCAGTGACCGGTGTTAGACCCTCAGCCGGGTGTTTGGGCTCCTGCCTCTCCTTTCTGCCATCTGCCGGTCTGCCCGGGCCAGGCTCGCATCTCCTCCAGGCTCCACACCGGTTCCGCCTACCTGACGGAGGTGACCTGTGCCTCCTGGTGCCGCTTGCTCCCTGTCTCATCACCAGGGGGCATATTGCGCCGGGTCGTAAGGGTCAACCGCTCTCGGCACCTCGGTCTCGGTAAGTACATCTCTGATAGGAATAAAGCTTTGATGTATGGGATGGTGAAATAAATGATAGCGCAAAGGTTTGCGCAAAATATATTGAAAATGCAGATATTTTTGTATTATATGTGAAAACTGAGTTGGAACACAGATTTTAATGTTATTTCAAGTGTACTGTACCTGTGCAATCTTAATAAACATTTTTGTTGGATATAAAAAAAAAAATATTAACAGCTATAAATGTGGCCTGCCTAGAATGGACTTGTCTTAGAATGCCTACATATATCACCATATATAAATATATAAAATACATGCACATATATATATATATATATATATATATATATATATATATATAAAAACACCCTACATGTACCCCCACTTGGGTCATTTCTAACTACTAGAACTGACCCATAAATCAAGCAACAAACATATCATTACGATTTGAGGTACTGGATGCTTTACAATGGCTCATATAAAATATAAAGTTGAAGCTGGTTACATCTCTCTTCACCAGCCTCTAAAATATCCCCATGAAACAGTTATTAGATAATATAGCTTTAGACCATGACTGAAAAAGGATTCGGTAAACATCCATGGCCCATATAGCTGTTAGGCCTTATTATATCACATCAAGATCTTGAATATTGCGCAAAGATGAGCTGATGTCACAGTCCATTCTTCGGGCTGACTTCATCACATCTCTCACCATCTCACCGAAAGTAAACCTGGTATGCTCTGGGAGCACCGATCCACATAAATCAGGATTCTCTCATCTCTAGGCTCAAGGTTTTCATTTTTAAAGATGCTTTTGCACAAACACCAGCAAATCCTGAAATTCTACTTCCATCTTTATAGTAAGAAGAACCATCAATGTACCAGCACTCACCTTCAAGGTCAATTGATTGCCAGCCACAATTTGCTTTTGTAATTTGCTGTAGTCCGACTCCTCATTGCCTTCAATAGAGCAGTTACTTGGATCATTCAGTCCATATACATATACCCCCACATGATGGTTCAGATAGAATCAGCTTGACATCAGTGTTTATAGGGATGGGCCCAGTGCTCTATTCGAACCCACATTCGAATCGAGCACCGGGCGCTCGCCCGCTCCGCGAGCCCAGAACTATTTGGGCCGTTCGCATCACATTGGTGTGATGCGAGCAGCCCGCAATGCATTGCGGCCGGCGCAGTGCATTGCTGGCTGATGATTGGCCAAGCATGCACTGTGACCCCGCATGCTTGGCCAATCACAGCACCGGAAACTAGGAGAGCAATAATTGGCTACAGGCAGGACGCCTGTAGCCAATTAAAGCTCAGGGGCTTTGGTACACGCCCCACTCTATAAAAGGCCACCACGCCGTCGGCCCAGGGCACATGTGTTCCGGCTTTTAGGAGAGCAGTCTGCTGATTGATTTTCTTCTTTGCTAAACCATTGCTGACTCCTGACCTGAGTCATTCAAATCATTACTGATCATTGCTGCTGATTGCACAGAGTGTGATATTATCTGCTGCTGGGGATTAGTCTGGTGTGTGCGTGCTGTTAGTACAGCATTGCAGTAGCACCAATCGCAGTGCTGTTAGAACAGCATTGCACCCCAACTTCTGTCCCAACCTTCTGTCCCATCCCAGGCAGGGATTTATAGGAGCCATATTGTGTTTGTGTCAGCACACATAGGAGCTAGTGTGTGTGTTGTGAGCACACATAGGAGCTCTATTTCTTCGTCAGCACACATAGTACCTCTAGTGTGTTTGTGTCAGCACCCATAGGACCTATAGTGTGTTGTGAGCACACATAGGACCTATATTTTTTTGTCAGCACACATAGTACCTATAGTGTGTTTGTGTCAGCACCCATAGGACCTATAGTGTGTTGTGAGCACACATAGGACCTATATTTTTTTGTCAGCACACATAGTACCTATAGTGTGTTTGTGTCAGCACCCATAGGACCTATAGTGTGTTGTGAGCACACATAGGACCTATATTTTTTTTTGTCAGCACACATAGTACCTATAGTGTGTTTGTGTCAGCACCCATAGGACCTACAGTGTGTTGTGAGCACACATAGGACCTATATTTTTTTGTCAGCACACATAGTACCTATATTGTGTTTGTGTCAGCACCCATAGGACCTATAGTGTGTTGTGAGCACACATAGGAGCTCTATTTCCTCGTCAGCACACATAGTACCTATAGTGTGTTTGTGTCAGCACCCATAGGACCTATAGTGTGTTGTGAGCACACATAGGACCTATATTTTTTTGTCAGCACACATAGTACCTATAGTGTGTTTGTGTCAGCACCCATAAGACCTATAGTGTGTTGTGAGCACACATAGGACCTATATTTTTTGTCAGCACACATAGTACCTATAGTGTGTTTGTGTCAGCACCCATAGGACCTATAGTGTGTTGTGAGCACACATAGGAGCTCTATTTCTTCGTCAGCACACATAGTACATATAGTGTGTTTGTGTCAGCACCCATAGCACCTATAGTGTGTTGTGAGCATACATAGGACCTATATTTTTTTGTCAGCACACATAGTACCTCTAGTGTGTTTGTGTCAGCACCCATATGACCTATAGTGTGTTGTGAGCACACATAGGACCTATATTTTTTTGTCAGCACACATAGTACCTATAGTGTGTTTGTGTCAGCACCCATAGGACCTATAGTGTGTTGTGAGCACACATAGGAGCTCTATTTCTTCGTCAGCACACATAGTACCTCTAGTGTGTTTGTGTCAGCACCCATAGGAACTATAGTGTGTTGTGAGCACACATAGGAGCTCTATTTCTCAGTCAGCACACATAGTACCTATAGTGTGTTTGTGTCAGCACCCATAGGACCTATAGTGTGTTGTGAGCACACATAGGAGCTCTATTTCTTCGTCAGCAAACATAGTACCTCTAGTGTGTTTGTGTCAGCACCCATAGGACCTATAGTGTGTTGTGAGCACACATAGGCCCTATATTTTTTTGTCAGCACACATAGTACCTATAGTGTGTTTGTGTCAGCACCCATAGGACCTACAGTGTGTTGTGAGCACACATAGGACCTATATTTTTTTGTCAGCACACATAGTACCTATATTGTGTTTGTGTCAGCACCCATAGGACCTATAGTGTGTTGTAAGCACACATAGGAGCTCTATTTCTTCGTCAGCACACATAGTACCTCTAGTGTGTTTGTGTCAGCACCCATAGGACCTATAGTGTGTTGTGAGCACACATAGGAGCTCTATTTCCTCGTCAGCACACATAGTACCTATAGTGTGTTTGTGTCAGCACCCATAGGACCTATAGTGTGTTGTGAGCACACATAGGACCTATATTTTTTTGTCAGCACACATAGTACCTATAGTGTGTTTGTGTCAGCACCCATAAGACCTATAGTGTGTTGTGAGCACACATAGGACCTATATTTTTTGTCAGCACACATAGTACCTATAGTGTGTTTGTGTCAGCACCCATAGGACCTATAGTGTGTTGTGAGCACACATAGGAGCTCTATTTCTTCGTCAGCACACATAGTACCTCTAGTGTGTTTGTGTCAGCACCCATAGGACCTATAGTGTGTTGTGAGCACACATAGGACCTATATTTTTTTGTCAGCACACATAGTACCTATATTGTGTTTGTGTCAGCACCCATAGGACCTATAGTGTGTTGTAAGCACACATAGGACCTATATTTTTTTGTCAGCACACATAGTACCTATAGTGTGTTTGTGTCAGCACCCATAGGACCTATAGTGTGTTGTGAGCACACATAGGAGCTCTATTTCTTCGTCAGCACACATAGTACCTCTAGTGTGTTTGTGTCAGCACCCATAGGACCTATAGTGTGTTGTGAGCACACATAGGAGCTCTATTTCTTCGTCAGCACACATAGTACCTATAGTGTGTTTGTGTCAGCACCCATAGGACCTATAGTGTGTTGTGAGCACACATAGGAGCTCTATTTCTTCGTCAGCAAACATAGTACCTCTAGTGTGTTTGTGTCAGCACCCATAGGACCTATAGTGTGTTGTGAGCACACATAGGCCCTATATTTTTTTGTCAGCACACATAGTACCTATAGTGTGTTTGTGTCAGCACCCATAGGACCTATAGTGTGTTGTGAGCACACATAGGAGCTCTATTTCTTCGTCAGCACACATAGTACCTAGTGTGTTTGTGTCAGCACCCATAGGACCTATAGTGTGTTGTGAGCACACATAGGAGCTCTATTTCTTCGTCAGCACACATAGTACCTCTAGTGTGTTTGTGTCAGCACCCATAGGACCTATAGTGTGTTGTGAGCACACATAGGACCTATATTTTTTTGTCAGCACACATAGTACCTATAGTGTGTTTGTGTCAGCACCCATAGGACCTATAGTGTGTTGTGAGCACACATAGGACCTATATTTTTTTTTGTCAGCACACATAGTACCTATAGTGTGTTTGTGTCAGCACCCATAGGACCTATATTGTGTTGTGAGCACACATAGGAGCTATATTTCTTTGTCAGCACACATAGTACCTCTAGTGTGTTTGTGTCAGCACCCATAGGACCTATAGTGTGTTGTGAGCACACATAGGACCTATATTTTTTTGTGAGCACACATAGGACCTATATTTTTTTGTCAGCACACATAGTACCTATAGTGTGTTTGTGTCAGCACCCATAGGACCTATAGTGTGTTGTGAGCACACATAGGAGCTCTATTTCTTCGTCAGCAAACATAGTACCTCTAGTGTGTTTGTGTCAGCACCCATAGGACCTACAGTGTGTTGTGAGCACACATAGGCCCTATATTTTTTTGTCAGCACACATAGTACCTATAGTGTGTTTGTGTCAGCACCCATAGGACCTATAGTGTGTTGTGAGCACACATAGGAGCTCTATTTCTTCGTCAGCACACATAGTACCTCTAGTGTGTTTGTGTCAGCACCCATAGGACCTATAGTGTGTTGTGAGCACACATAGGGCCTATATTTTTTTTTCAGCACACATAGTACCTATAGTGTGTTTTTGTCAGCACCCATAGGACCTATAGTGTGTTGTGAGCACACATAGGAGCTCTATTTCTTCGTCAGCACACATAGGACCTATAGTGTGTTTGTGTCAGCACCCATAGGACCTATAGTGTGTTGTGAGCACAAATAGGAGCTCTATTTCTTCGTCAGCACACATAGTACCTATAGTGTGTTTGTGTCAGCACCCATAGGACCTATAGTGTGTTGTGAGCACACATAGGACCTATATTTTTTTGTCAGCACACATAGTACCTATAGTGTGTTTGTGTGAGCACCCATAGGACCTATAGTGTGTTGTGAGCACACATAGGAGCTCTATTTCTTCGTCAGCACACATAGTACCTCTAGTGTGTTTGTGTCAGCACCCATAGGACCTATAGTGTGTTGTGAGCACACATAGGAGCTCTATTTCTTCGTCAGCACACATAGTACCTATAGTGTGTTTGTGTCAGCACCCATAGGACCTATAGTGTGTTGTGAGCACACATAGGAGCTCTATTTCTTCGTCAGCACACATAGTACATATAGTGTGTTTGTGTCAGCACCCATAGCACCTATAGTGTGTTGTGAGCATACATAGGACCTATATTTTTTTGTCAGCACACATAGTACCTCTAGTGTGTTTGTGTCAGCACCCATATGACCTATAGTGTGTTGTGAGCACACATAGGACCTATATTTTTTTTGTCAGCACACATAGTACCTATAGTGTGTTTGTGTCAGCACCCATAGGACCTATAGTGTGTTGTGAGCACACATAGGAGCTATATTTCTTTGTCAGCACACATAGTACCTCTAGTGTGTTTGTGTCAGCACCCATAGGACCTATAGTGTGTTGGGAGCACACATAGGACCTATATTTTTTTGTGAGCACACATAGGACCTATATTTTTTTGTCAGCACACATAGTACCTATAGTGTGTTTGTGTCAGCACCCATAGGACCTATAGTGTGTTGTGAGCACACATAGGACCTATATTTTTTTGTCAGCACACATAGTACCTATAGTGTGTTTGTGTGAGCACCCATAGGACCTATAGTGTGTTGTGAGCACACATAGGAGCTCTATTTCTTCGTCAGCACACATAGTACCTCTAGTGTGTTTGTGCCAGCACCCATAGGACCTACAGTGTGTTGTGAGCACACATAGGAGCTCTATTTTTTATACAATATACACTACCCACTACAATGGCTGGAAGACAGCCAAGGAGAGGCAGACATTCCCGAGGCAAGAACACAGGGCAAGCAGGCTCTGTTTCTAGAGACAACAGTGCTGGTCGTGGACGTGGTCGTGCATCGTCATCAGCACGTGGCCATGGGACACGCTTGTCTTTGTTTTCGGCAGCTGGACATGTTGAGCCGCATCATGCCGAAGGCTTGGTAGAATGGATGACCAAGCCCTCCTCATCCTCTCTCTCACCCAGGCTCAGGGTACTGGCTGAGCAGCTGCCAACGCGTACTCAATGGCATCATCAGGCACCCCTTCCCTAGACCCACCATGTCCTCCTGAGGAGTCCCCCAAACTGTTTGAGCACAGTGTTGGGTACATGCTCCAGGAGGATGCCCAACAATTTGAAGGCTCGGATGATGATACCCAGCTTGAGGCAGGCAGCAGTGTGCGTGCAGAGAGAGGGGATGCTGAAGGACAGCAATCTGGCAGTAATGTTCCACCAGCTGCAGCTTACTGCCAGGTTTGCTCTAGTGGTGAAGAGGGAGGGGATGATGAGGTCACTGACTCCACGTGGGTGCCTGAAGGGAGAGAGGAGGAGGAGGAGGATGCGGCGGCACATGTCCAACGAGGCAGGATGCCCCCTGGAGGCCAGCTAGAGGCCAGCACACCAACTGAATCACACCGCAGAGCTCCGCCTGTGCAGGGCGCTGCCTCTGCACGTTATCACAAAAGTTCTTTGGTGTGGGCCTTTCGCACCAGTGTTATTTGCAATATTTGTCTCAAGCGTATCTCGCGTGGCCAAAACATCAGCTTGGGCACCACAAGCATGACCAGACATATGTCGACCTGCCATGCAGCTCGTTGGCAAGCGCACATTAAAGACCCACACCAAAGAACAAAGCGGACCTCTCCTTGCTCCTCGTCAGCTGGGATCTCCATCCCCACTATATCTTCAGTCCTCTCTGAAAGCTGCTTTGAGAGGACTGAAGGTGTAGAATTAGGTGTGTCACAACCAAGTACTTGCAGTACACCGACGTCCGATTGTAGCAGGCAAATTTCCCTGCCCCAGCTGCTGGACCGTCGAAAGAAGTATACTCCCAGCCATCCACATGCCCAGCGGTTGAATGCTAGCTTGGCTAAATTGCTAGCACTTCAACTGCTGCCTTTTCAGTTGGTAGACTCGGCCCCCCTCCGTGAGTTTGTTCAATGTGCGGTTCCTCAGTGGCAGGTTCCCAAACGCCACTTTTTCTCACGGAAGGTGATTCCGTCTCTGCATGTGGAAGGCAATGTCCATGCCTCGCTGGACAGGGCGGTCAGCGGTAAGGTGCATATTACCGCTGACTCATGGTCCAGCAGGCATGGACAGGGACGTTATCTGTCTTTCACGGCCCATTGGGTCACTCTATTGGCAGCTGGGAGGGATGCAGGACAAGGTGCAGTAGTGTTGGAGGTTGTTCCGCCACCACGCCTCCAAAATGCTACTACTCCTCCACCCCTCCTCTTCTTCTTCCTCCATGGCCTCTTCAAGTGCTCTGTCCTCGGAACCAGCGGTGCTCCGTAGGCGTACAAGGGGCTACGCGAGTACGCAGGCAAAAAGATGCCATGCCGTGCTTGCGCTGGTGTGTTTAGGGGACAGGCGCCACACTGGGGCAAAGGTTCTGGCAGCTCTGCAGGGGCAGGCCGAGAGGTGGTTGACGCCACGCCAGCTTAAGCCAGGAATGGTGGTTTCTGACAATGGCACCAACCTCCTCTCCGCCCTGCGACAGGGGCAGCTCACCCATGTGCCCTGTATGGCTCACGTCCTCAACCTGGTGGTGCAGCGGTTCTTGGGCAGGTACCCAGGCTTACAGGATGTCCTGAGGCAAACCAGGAAAGTCTGTGTGCATTTCCGCCGATTGTATAATGCTAGTGCTCAGCTGGCTGAGCTGCAAAAGGAGCTGAACCTGCCCAAGAACCGCCTAATATGTGACATGCCCACCAGGTGGAACTCAACGTTGGCCATGCTGCAGCGACTGCACACGCAGCAGAGGGCCATCAATGAGTACCTTTGCGACTACGGCACCAGGACAGGGTCAGGGGAGCTTGGCTTTTTTTCCCCACGCCAGTGGAGCATGATCAGGGATGCATGCACTGTCCTATCACCATTTGAGGAGGCCACGAGGATGGTGAGCAGTGACAGTGCATGCATCAGTGACACTGTACCTCTTGTCCACCTGTTGGAGCATACGCTGCGTGGGATAATGGACAGGGCACTTGAGGCAGAACAGAGGCAGGAAGAGGAGGACTTCCTTGCCTCTCAAGGCCCCCTTTATTCAGACAGTGTCCCTTCTGTCCCACCCATCACACAGGAAGAGGATGAGGAGGAGGAGGAGGAGGAGATTGTGTGAGCATGGAGGTGGAGCCTGGCACTCAGCATCAGCAGCAGCAGTCTTTTAGGGATGATGTACAGTCCCAACAAACCAGTGGACTTGTATGTGGCTGGGAGGAGGTGGCTGGCGATCATGTCCTCCTCAGTGACCCAGAAGACTCCGGACCGAATGCCTCAGCTAACCTACGTTGCATGGCCTCCCTGATCCTGCAAAGCCTGCGGAAGCATCCTCGTATTCTTCGGATCAAGGAGAGGGACCATTACTGGCTGGCCACTCTCCTTGATCCACGGTTCAAGGGTAAGGTTGCGGACCTTATCTTGCCGTCGCAGAGGGAGCAGAGGATGAGACATCTCAGGGAGGCCTTGCAGAAAGATCTGTGCAACGCGTTCCCAGAAACTGGGAGGTTACAAGCCCCTGGTCCTGGACGACGAGTTGCTGAGGCTTCGGTCAGTAGCAGAAGGAGCAGTGGGGAAGGTGGACGTCTGACCGATGCGTTCAGACAATTTTTTAGTCCGCAGCCCCAAGGTATGATCGGTTCCAGCAACCATCGCCCGCGTCTGATATACATGGTGCAGGAATACCTAGGGGCAAGGTCAGACTTGGACACCTTTCCCACCGAAAATCCTCTGGCTTACTGGGTCTTGAGGATGGATGCAATTGAGCTACTGGCCTGTCCTGCATCCAGCGTTCTTTCCGAACGCACATTCAGTGCTGCTGGAGGATTTGTCACCGATCACAGGGTGCGCCTGTCCACCGACTCGGTTGATCGACTGACCTTCATAAAAATTAATCAGTCTTGGATCACCAAAAGCTACCAGGCACCTGAAGCGGATATAACTGAATAATTTATAATGTCACATCCCTTCAAGACTGCCTATGCTGCCTATGCTGATGCTGAGTGACTGTCCTGTTATGTTCACTGACTATCCTCTTCCTCCTCCTCAATGATCCATTCCTTGATAGCTTGGAAGAACATTTTTGTTTCTGGGTGCCACCACACCAGTGCCTAAGGCACAATTTTTCAGCCCCTGTATAACAGGGGCGTGTAATTACAATTTTTTTAAAAAAAATGCTTCGCAACAGGTGTGACTGCTGTGCTCCAAGTACAGTATCTGTGAGGGGTTGCAGTGTTGTGGCACCAGCACCAGTGCCTGAGGCACAATTTTTCAGCCCCTGTTGGGGCGTGTAATTACAATTTTTAGGCAATGCTTTGTAACAGGTCTCATTGCTGTGCTCAGAGTACAGTATCTGTGAGGGGTTGCAGTGTTGTGGCACCAGCACCAATGCCTAAGGCACAATTTTTCAGCCCCTGTTTAACAGGGGCGTGTAATTACAATTTTTTAAGCAATGCTTCGCAACACGTCTGACTGCTGTTCTCCAAGTACAGTATCTGTGAGGGGTTGCAGTGTTGTGGCACCAGCACCAGTGCCTAAGGCACAATTTTTCAGCCCCTGTATAACAGGGGGGTGTAATTACAATTTTTTTTAAAAATGCTTCGCAACAGGTGTGACTGCTGTGCTCCAAGTACAGTATCTGTGAGGGGTTTCAGTGTTGTGGCACCAGCACCAGTGCCTAAGGCACAATTTTTCAGCCCCTGTTGGGGCGTGTAATTACAATTTTTAGGCAATGCTTTGCAACAGGTCTCATTGCTGTGCTCCAAGTACAGTATCTGTGAGGGGTTGCAGTGTTGTGGCACCAGCACCAGTGCCTAAGGCAAAAATCTTCAGCCCCTTTTGGGGCGTGTAATTACAATTTTTAGGCAATGCTTTGCAACAGGTCTCATTGCTGTGCTCAGAGTACAGTATCTGTGAGGGGTTGCAGTGTTGTGACACCAGCACCAATGCCTAAGGCACAATTTTTCAGCCCCTGTTTAACAGGGGCCTGTAATTACAATTTTTTTTAAGCAATGCTTCGCAACACGTCTGACTGCTGTGCTCAGAGTACAGTATCTGTGAGGGGTTGCAGTGTTGTGGCACCAGCACCAATGCCTAAGGCACAATTTTTCAGCCCCTGTTTAACAGGGGCGTGTAATTACAATTTTTTAAGCAATGCTTCGCAACACGTCTGACTGCTGTGCTCCAAGTACAGTATCTGTGAGGGGTTGCAGTGTTGTGGCACCAGCACCAGTGCCTAAGGCCCAATTTTTCTGCCCTGTTCAACAGGTGCATGCAATTACAAATCTTGATCTAATAACTCACAGCAGGGCCCATTCCTGCGCCCACCAAGAGTAACTGTGGGGCTTACAGTCTTGTGGCAACACCGTCCACCACCACCACCAAAGGCCCAATTTTTCTGCCCTGTTCAACAGGTGCATGCAATTACAAATCTTGATCTAATAACTCACAGCAGGGCCCATTCCTGCGCCCACCAAGAGTAACTGTGAGGGCTTACAGTCTTGTGGCAACACCGTCCACCACCACCACCAAAAAGGCCCAATTTTTCTGCCATGTTCAACAGGTGCATGCAATTACAAATCTTGATCTAATAACTCACAGCAGGGCCCATTCCTGCGCCCACCAAGAGTAACTGTGAGGGCTTACAGTCTTGTGGCAACACCGTCCACCACCACCAAAGGCCCAATTTTTCTGCCCTGTTCAACAGGTGCATGCAATTACAAATCTTGATCTAATAACTCACAGCAGGGCCCATTCCTGTGCCCACCAAGAGTAACTGTGAGGGCTTACAGTCTTGTGGCAACACCGTCCACCACCACCACCACCAAAGGCCCAATTTTTCTGCCCTGTTCAACAGGTGCATGCAATTACAAATCTTGATCTAATAACTCACAGCAGGGCCCATTCCTGTGCCCACCAAGAGTAACTGTGAGGGCTTACAGTCTTGTGGCAACACCGTCCACCACCACCACCAAAGGCCCAATTTTTCTGCCATGTTCAACAGGTGCATGCAATTACAAATCTTGATCTAATAGCTCACAGCAGGGCCCATTCCTGCGCCCACCAAGAGTAACTGTGAGGGCTTACAGTCTTGTGGCAACACCGTCCACCACCACCACCAAAGGCCCAATTTTTCTGCCCTGTTCAACAGGTGTATGCAATTACAAATCTTGATCTAATAACTCACAGCAGGGCCCATTCCTGTGCCCACCAAGAGTAACTGTGAGGGCTTACAGTCTTGTGGCTACACCAACATCTAATGGGGCAAATTTCTGCAGAGTATATACGGCAGGCCCCTACTTTCAAACATCCAACTTACAAACGACTCCTACTTGCAAACGGAAAGAGAAAACAGGAAGTGAGAGGAAATCTACCCCTAGGAAGGGAAATTCGATCCTGTTAGATTTAATTTGGGAAAAAGGTATCTCCTCTCTACTGATGCTTTATCACCAATCCTTGTTTCAATTAAAACCCCACTTTTCCAAAAACATTTGTCATTGGGATGGAAAGTGAGGTGAAATGTTCTGAACAGATGTGCAAAGACAGCAAATGTTACAGGGGTGATAACCCCTCCCTATGTTCTCCAAAAAGCTTAAAAATAGATTTTTTTGGGATGGAGCTACACTTCATAATGTACCTGTTCAGATTCTACTTAAGAACAAACCTACAGTCCCTCTCTTGTTTGCACTGCTGTTCAGAGTATATAGGGTTGAAGGTATAGGGTCTTATTTTGGGTGCGGGGTCCCCCTTAATATCCATACAAGACCCAAAGGGGCTGGGGGGGGGGGGGGTGATGGGGTAGCCATGCCTTTTTTTTCTCAAGGATTTTCAGCCATATGGCCAGGACAAGACATGACATTAAAGCCGCAAGTGGTTTTAAATGGCTTCTTTTTTTCCTTTACAAATGTCATTTTGTGCAGGGACAGTTCTAAACACGGGAAACACATGCCACTTCACAGGCATACTTTAGACACCCCCCAGGTACCATATTTAAAGGAAAATTTCACATTTTTTTTCACTTTATGCATCATTAAAATGACTGCTCCCAAAAAAACATTAGTTTTTAAAAGTTCTTTTTGCATTGATATATGTCCCCTGGGGCAGGACCCGGGTCCCCAAACCTGTTTTATGACATTTACATGCATATTGGCCGTTGTAATTAGCAATTTTGATTTCGAACGTTCGCGTCCATTGTAACGAATAGGGTTGGAAAATTCGCGCAAACTTTCGGTCCGTTTGAAGGTTCTGGTGCGAACCGAACCCGGGGGTGTTCGGCTCATCCCTAAGTGTTTATCAGATCTTCTATCCAGACAAAGCAGTATCCTCACCATGAAAGGTAGAAAGGTCTTTTTCATCCATATATGTCATAGCCTTTAGCATATTACAAAACAACTGATTCAACAAAGTTTCAAATCATGACTGGAGTGATGAATTTTACTCACCCCTCTTATAAATTTAGGAAAACCATCCAACATACTATAATTTATGCTATGCCAAGCCATTGTGCAGCATCTCACCTCAGATGTCAAATATATTGATCAATATGTAATATGTACAGATGTTATGAAAATTATTTTAGGTTTAAACACTTCACTCTGGTTTTAAGATCAAGTTGAAGAAATAAAACATAATGAAAATAAAACATTAAAAGCAAAATATATCTGGGAAAGGGTGAAAAAAATAGGGCACTGGGGAAGAAAAGTCCATTGCATATATCTGGGAAAGGGTGAAAAAAAAAAAAAATAGGGCGTTGGGGAAGAAAAGTCCATTGACAAGAAAAAAAAAAAAGGTCCATTGCTTGATGAATATGAAAAAGATTGAACTCTCGCATAAAGACACTAGGGTTGCCATCATCCCCAAGAATATTGGAATTTTAGAAACCTCTTAGAATGGGATTTTAAAGGCAACAACAATTAAATTGATAAACATTGTATAAATTTATTGTACAAAAGGGTAGAATTCTAACATACTATACATATTCCACATAGATATAAAAACAAAAAACCAATGCTTGTGATTAATACATGAACAGATTGATGAAAATTCCGACGCGTTTCCACACGGCTTTATAGTTGCCAGTCTTCATCAGGGAATTTTTTATCATCATCTATAAAGTATATCAAAGGGCATAGTAATTACATAATATATTTCATACGGATAATTCCTAAGTGACCCAAAGATCACGGAGTTCCAATGTTTAATTATATATATATATATAAGAAGTGAACACACTTACATTAACAAACATTTAATCAAATGTGGTGATGCTCCCCCATATATATCTTTAAATCCAGGGTGGATGTCAGGGATCAGCAGATATTTCTCTTAATCTCTCTACAAGACGGCTTGAAAAATATAATTTTTCATTGCTGTATTTGATGTTTAAATCGACAAAAATGGGCAGCTAAGGAAAAAATACAAAAATGAAGACCCAAAATAAAAATAATGAAACCGGACTGAGCCAAGTAGACATGGTTTAGGCTGTCAATAATCATCCAGCCCAGCCAGTGAACGTTGAGAAACTCACCCGACAAAGTCTCCAGAAGAATTCCAAAGATCCCGTCAAACAGGATGAATATCCTATATGTAGGAGAACGCACTCCTGCAGCTCCAGCTGCGGAGAGGGAATACATCAAATGCCGTCTCAGGCGCCCTTAAATAGGAACCAGTGAGACCAGACCCGCCCCTGTGGGCGTTGCATGATGACGCGGTGCGTGAGCGGCGTAGGGGATCTGTCAGAAAGACTACCGGGACCATAATGCAAGTGGGTGACCATATCCCACGTGATCGGACCGCGCATGCGCACGGCACATCCCACATCCGTGAACGGACATCAAGGTGTGTCGTCGCCGGCGAGCTCAATCAGGGGGAGAGATCCTCCACCGCAACTTCACATGGCCAGACACATAAATCCTGGCTAGCCAGAGAAGGAGGTCATAAAAAGAAAGACATGTGATGGTTTGACATGCCAATCAGAGTGCCAGCCCATGTTGGCCGGGGGAAAGGCCGGAATAGAGTCAAAAATAATGGAAAAGAACAAAGTTCAAGTCCATTCAAAGACAAAAAAATGCCTAGGGTAAACCCGGAGTGCCTAAACAGACCCAAGGGAGATACCCTCTTGGTTTGGGGATGTTATGCACTTCTGGGAACGACCACGGATAAGGTATACGTGTTTTGGAGGATGTAAACATCATTCTTCATGTGGGGTCTTATTTGTTATGTAATTATTTATGCATCTCGATATTCATTCATTTGTAAATGGTGATGCTAACCCCAAAGACTTGAACATCCAGGGATTTTTTGTTGTTGATCAGGACTTAAGTTTTTTTTTAAATTCTCTCTACCTGGCAGCCTAGCCTCTTGGGACGATGGGTGTTCCCAATCCTTTTCCAAGCCCCCTGTTTTCCATCTATTGGGGGCTTGGGGGTTGGGGACACCGGGACCTCCATTAATGGACCTCCCCGGATGATGTCCTGTTTATGTCCCTGGAGGTTAGGTTTGTCCCGGTCCTTAGTGGGCCATTTCTGCCAGTGGTTTTAGCCCTTTCATGGGGAGGTTTGGTTGTGGAACCCCCTCCTGGGTTTATTATACCTAGTTGGGGGTTTAGACCTCTTTTCCCCACCAGTGGGACTTTTTCCCTCCGGTGACCCCAGTGTTGTGCCTCCAGGGTGGACCAAACTCAAGTTTGTATTTTTGGGTGGGATCTCCCCTGGGGCACTCATATGGGGGATCTTTCCTCTCCTTCCCCTACAGTCATTGGACCACCTGCCATCTCCCTTGGGTCTGTTTAGGCACTCCGGGTTTGCCCTAGGCGGTTTTTTGTCTTTGAATGGACTTGAACTTTGTTCTTTTCCATTATTTTTGACTCTATTCCGGCCTTTCCCCCGGCCAACATGGGCTTGCACTCCGATTGGCATGTCAAACCATCACGTGTCTTTCTTTTTATGACCTCCTTCTCTGGCTATCCAGGATTTATGTGTCTGGCCATGTGAAGTTGCGGTGGAGGATCTCTCCCCCTGATTGAGCTCGCCGGCGACGACACACCTTGATGTCCGTTCACGGATGTGGGATGTGCCGTGCGCATGCGCGGTCCGATCACGTGGGATATGGTCACCCACTTGCATTATGGTCCCGGTAGTCTTTCTGACAGATCGCCTACGCCAGGCGGGACATTGCTATGATGATAACTAGTACAAAGGCGCAAAGTCACAGTACCTCGTTATTATGCAGAGGTTCCCAATAGTCCAGGAAAAAAACACAAGGGGGGGGGGGGGGAGGGTTTTTTTTGCGGCTGAATGTGTATATATAGTATACACAGCAAGGCATATGTAGTTGTCAGGGCTGCCACCGAAGAGGCCTGAAGCCAGGTCCAATAAAAGCTGAAGAAAAAAGACAAGGAGAGAGGCGCCTCTGAATATATATCATATAGACATTTATTAATAAAAACAATATCCACTCACATCTAGGTAAGGAGTGTTGCATCCAGGAGGATCTCAGTAGATGGAGGGCTGGTAGAACTGCAAGTCACAGGAATTTTTCCAGGAGGCTGTCATCCTTTTCAAGTCCTGAAGAGAGGAGGATGGGTGCAGCAAATGGAGTAGGTATCCTTGCAATAGTCCTCCAGTACAGTGGTAGCGTCAATCCAGGGAGGAGGGTCCAATGGATATCGCTCCTTTAAATGTATCACAAGTGGGGTCCAGGTGGTACAGGAGGAGTGTAGGCAAAAAAACCAACAGGTAAGTCTCTATGGCAATTATAAAAGTTTTAAATGAATGAAAAAGGGGAAGAAGGGTGGTAGGTGTGGTGACGTTCTGCGCCCTGTAGCACACTGTATCGTTCTGTGCAGCCTGGTTCTAGGGCAAGATGTTGTGTCAGGCACGGCCGTGTCTCAGGTGCGGGAACGAGGCTTGCACCGCAAACAATGCTGGGCGCCGGGGCGTGACGTCATATATGTGCGACGCGTTTCCGAGCTTGCAGCGCTATCGATGGAATGGGTAGCGGCGCTCCTTTCTCATTGTTTGCGGTGCAAGCCTCGTTCCCGCACCTGAGACACGGCCGTGCCTGACACAACATCTTGCCCTAGAACCAGGCTGCACAGAACGATACAGTGTGCTACAGGGCGCAGAACGTCACCACCCCTACCACCCTTCTTCCCCTTTTTCATTCATTTAAAACTTTTATAATTGCCATAGAGACTTACCTGTTGGTTTTTTTGCCTACACTCCTCCTGTACCACCTGGACCCCACTTGTGATACATTTAAAGGAGCGATATCCATTGGACCCTCCTCCCTGGATTGACGCTACCACTGTACTGGAGGACTATTGCAAGGATACCTACTCCATTTGCTGCACCCATCCTCCTCTCTTCAGGACTTGAAAAGGATGACAGCCTCCTGGAAAAATTCCTGTGACTTGCAGTTCTACCAGCCCTCCATCTACTGAGATCCTCCTGGATGCAACACTCCTTACCTAGATGTGAGTGGATATTGTTTTTATTAATAAATGTCTATATGATATATATTCAGAGGCGCCTCTCTCCTTGTCTTTTTTCATTGCTATGATGACGCTGTGCGCCGCTCACGCACCGCGTCATCATGCAACGCCCACAGGGGCGGGTCTGGTCTCACTGGTTCCTATTTAAGGGTGCCTGAGACGGCATTTGATGTATTCCCTCTCCGCAGCTGGAGCTGCAGGAGTGCGTTCTCCTACATATAGGATATTCATCCTGTTTGACGGGATCTTTGGAATTCTTCTGGAGACTTTGTCGGGTGAGTTTCTCAACGTTCACTGGCTGGGCTGGATGATTATTGACAGCCTAAACCATGTCTACTTGGCTCAGTCCGGTTTCATTATTTTTATTTTGGGTCTTCATTTTTGTATTTTTTCCTTAGCTGCCCATTTTTGTCGATTTAAACATCAAATACAGCAATGAAAAATTATATTTTTCAAGCCGTCTTGTAGAGAGATTAAGAGAAATATCTGCTGATCCCTGACATCCACCCTGGATTTAAAGATATATATGGGGGAGCATCACCACATTTGATTAAATGTTTGTTAATGTAAGTGTGTTCACTTCTTATATATATATATATAATTAAACATTGGAACTCCGTGATCTTTGGGTCACTTAGGAATTATCCGTATGAAATATATTATGTAATTACTATGCCCTTTGATATACTTTATAGATGATGATAAAAAATTCCCTGATGAAGACTGGCAACTATAAAGCCGTGTGGAAACGCGTCAGAATTTTCATCAATCTGTTCATGTATTAATCACAAGCATTGGTTTTTTGTTTTTATATCTATGTGGAATATGTATAGTATGTTAGAATTCTACCCTTTTGTACAATAAATTTATACAATTTTTATCAATTTAATTGTTGTTGCCTTTAAAATCCCCTTCTAAGAGGTTTCTAAAATTCCAATATTCTTGGGGATGATGGCAACCCTAGTGTCTTTATGCGAGAGTTCAATCTTTTTCATATATCTTTAGGGTGGATAATACACCCAACCTCGTTTCAGAGCTCTTGCCTTTTGACACGGACCCTGTTTTTGAACAAATTTAAATATAAATGGACATAATTGTTCCCTCTTAGAATAGGGATTTTTCTAGACCTATTGGTTCTGGAGGGATTATGATCCTTTGCTTGCTTTCCTCATATATGTTAGTTGAGGATTGAATGTTTTGGAAAAAATTTTGTTTTTGTTCTTTTTTTCACGTATATATTTGTTTGGGGGTAATTTCCAGGGTGCTAATTGGTTAAACCATGGGAGATTTACAGGGTAAGGAATGGGAGGATCTAATGACCAGCATTCACAATAATTACCAGGGGAAAGAGCAGACGACCTCCAATCTGACGGCTCTTTTCCTTAATTTAACTAAAACTTTAGAAAGGAAGTCGGCCCTTCACTGGCACATCCATTCCTTGGAAAGATACATACGCGAAAACATCAATCCGATAGGGTTGCGTATTCAGATATTTCCTATTTTAGAAAATATCTCCAAGGAGTTAAGGGTCAAGTGGGAAAGTAAATTGAATGATTGTTCAAGGAACTTAATGATATTACTGCAAGACGAATATAGATTACAATTAGAGACAATGAATGAGGAAATTGGCTCCTTGTATGCTCGCCTGACCACCCTAAAAAGTCACGAAGACTATGCTAATTTGGAAAATAAACTAAAGGAACATTTAGAAACTTTCAGCAAACAAATTCTTATTAAAAAAGAAAAAAAATATTGGAGGAATAAAAATGCATTTAGTGATGGCCGAGCATACAAATGGAGCCTAGAGAATAAAAAATGTAGGAATCCAAAAATGGGACGCAAGGATAGAAGGGGTCCATCTGAAAATACCTTTAAGTCCAATGAGGATTTATCTGACACACCCTCTAATTCGTCCTCCTCAGTTTCATCCCATACAGGCCGACAACTTGGAAAGAGGAAGGGCCTATTTCCCAAGCAACATGATATGGATGGAGAGATCCATCAACTCCCCAAAAAAACTGCCATAGACATACAAATGGACAGAGACGGTAAGATAGCAGGGCCCTTGCCCAAAAGTTCAACAAGCGGTATTTTGAAAGTTAACTTCTCAAGTCGCACGAAGGGTGGTACCAAAAAGGAGCAGGGAGCAATACCCAAAAATCAGCGTACCCAACTAGACGATTTTTTAGATCGCAATCGGATACCACAAGGACCCACACCCCCTGTATTACAGATGGGGCTACCGGTGGTATCAATGATCCAAACAGGGATGGAACCTTCCCTATCCAAGGGTCAATTGAAGGAGGATTGAACATTATCAATCTTTCTTCACACAGTTTGACCAAATTTGTATATGAGGTACTATCCCTTGGTCTAGCCTTTTGCCCAGATAAAACTACCGATGCTTTCAAAGTAGTGAAAGACATTAATCTATTCGCACGTAAATTATTTTACAAATGTCTTTATAGTAAACAAACAAAAAAATAGGAAGACATACCTCCAAATCTAAAAGCAGCTGACTTTAAAGCACTTAGGGATCTAAATCTATTGTTGCTTGAAAGTGGTGCCTGGGATGATGCTGACGAGGACGAATTGGACAGTGTAGAGAGTGAGGAAGAGAAAGAGGGGGATATTATTTACGAATCCAAAAAATTACAGCAATTACTAGAGAGATTTGGGACTTTATAAGAACAAGACACCCACGCCTTCCTACTCTCTATGCTCTCCCCAAGGTGCATAAGAACCTCAAGAACCCTCCGGGGAGACCAATTGTTTCGGGCAATGGTTCAATCTCGGAGGGTATCAGTCAGGTGATTGATAATCATCTGAGGCCCCATGTAATGGATTTACCATCTTTTACCAAAGATACAATCCATCTATTGCGTATCATCGAAGATTTAGTCATTCCAGAAACTGCTATTCTGGCCACGATCGATGTGGAGTCACTATACAATAGCATACCCCATGATATGGGGATTGCGGCGGTGGACAGAGTGCTTAGGCAAAGAACCACCACTGACTGGAAATTTAATGCCTTTATCATACAGATGCTGGACTTTATCCTCCGGCACAATGTTTTTGTCTTCAACAATTCCCACTACCTCCAGGTACAGGGAGTAGCTATGGGGACTTGTTGTGCGCCCTCATATGCGAATCTGTACCTGGGGGAGTGGGAAAAAGATTTTCTGTCCTCTGAACGTGCGTCTATGTACATCTGCCACATTTTAATTTGGCAGAGGTACATAGACGACGTATTTATCATTTGGGATGGATCAGAGGCAGAATTACTGGATTGTCTTGGGTTCATGAATCACAATTGTTTTAATTTATTTTTCACAATGAGCCATGATCAGAAGGAAGTTAACTTCCTGGATATTTGTATTCAGAAATCTCCCAACGGGAATCTTACGAGTAAACTTTTTAGGATAGAAACTGCAGGTAACACTCTGCTACATGCAGATAGCTTCCACCCACCCTCGTTGAAAAGATCTATTCCTTACAGCCAATTCCTCCGCATCAGAAGGAATTGTACTGTTGAGGAAGATTTTCAATATGAATGTGACGAACTGACCAAGAGACTGCTCATTAGGGGCTACACTAAAAGTAGCCTTAAAAAGGCATTTAATAGAGTCAAAGCCAAAAATAGGAAAGATCTGCTCTTTAAACCCAAAAAGAAGAAAGGTGGGGAAAACAACACGCAAATTATTTTGCGATTTTCCAACGAATATGAAACTATCCACAAAATTATTACCAGGCATTGGTCCATCTTAACAGAGGATCCAATTGTTGGTAGTTTAGTTACACCCCTTCCATTAATAAAAGGCGGGGTCAATAGGCAGTATGGTCACACAAAGTGAATACAGGGGAAGTGCCAGGAAGGACCCATGTAAAAATTTCAGTACTTTCCCCTGTGGGAACTGCTCACTTTGCCCGGTTATTGGACAGAGAACCACACTGACGCTGCCAAATGGGGTAGACTTCTTCCTGAGACATTTTGCCTCCTGCCAAACTCGGGGGGTGGTCTACCTCATGCAGTGTCAGTGTGGTGCTTTCTATGTCGGGAAGACGAGACAGAAACTGGGTAAAAGGGTGGAGAGACATATGCATGATATGAGAATCTGCAATTTATATCTACCATTGGGACGACATGTAGCCAAAAATCATAATTATCGACTTCCCAAAGTCAATTTCACAGTGTTGGATAGACTACATATCCCCGGAAGGGGAGGAGATTGGAATAAGGTTCTTCTACAGCGCGAAATGCGCTGGATTAGAAACCTTAGAGCAACGCCCCCCCCCCCGGGTCTTAATGAGGCTGAACGCTTCAGGCCATTCCTGGAGGGTTATAGCTCTGGGAAAACCGATTGAACAATCAAGGTGGAGTTTGATCTCCTCACTTATGTTACCAAACATTGACTCTTTGATATTGAATAATTAAAAATCTGTTTCTTTTTTCTTTCATTGCTACCTGTTATTCTCTACCCTCTTGGTTTGGGGATGTTATGCACTTCTGGGAACGACCACGGATAAGGTATACGTGTTTTGGAGGATGTAAACATCATTCTTCATGTGGGGTCTTATTTGTTATGTAATTATTTATGCATCTCGATATTCATTCATTTGTAAATGGTGATGCTAACCCCAAAGACTTGAACATCCAGGGATTTTTTGTTGTTGATCAGGACTTAAGTTTTTTTAAAAATTCTCTCTACATGGCAGCCTAGCCTCTTGGGACGATGGGTGTTCCCAATCCTTTTCCAAGCCCCCTGTTTTCCATCTATTGGGGGCTTGGGGGTTGGGGACACCGGGACCTCCATTAATGGGGTAGTTTTTTTTTTCCCCCGGATGATGTCCTGTTTATGTCCCTGGAGGTTAGGTTTATTGACTCACCTTTCGGACCGGGTTGTCCCGGTCCTTAGTGGGCCATTTCTGCCAGTGGTTTTAGCCCTTTCATGGGGAGGTTTGGTTGTGGAACCCCCTCCTGGGTTTATTATACCTAGTTGGGGGTTTAGACCTCTTTTCCCCACCAGTGGGACTTTTTCCCTCCGTTGACCCCAGTGTTGTGCCTCCAGGGTGGACCAAACTCAAGTTTGTATTTTTGGGTGGGATCTCCCCTGGGGCACTCATATGGGGGATCTTTCCTCTCCTTCCCCTACAGTCATTGGACCACCTGCCATCTCCCTTGGGTCTGTTTAGGCACTCCGGGTTTGCCCTAGGCGGTTTTTTGTCTTTGAATGGACTTGAACTTTGTTCTTTTCCATTATTTTTGACTCTATTCCGGCCTTTCCCCCGGCCAACATGGGCTGGCACTCCGATTGGCATGTCAAACCATCACATGTCTTTCTTTTTATGACCTCCTTCTCTGGCTAGCCAGGATTTATGTGAAGTTGTGAAGTTGCGGTGGAGGATCTCTCCCCCTGATTGAGCTCGCCGGCGACGACACACCTTGATGTCCGTTCACGGATGTGGGATGTGCCGTGCGCATGCGCGGTCCGATCACGTGGGATATGGTCACCCACTTGCATTATGGTCCCGGTAGTCTTTCTGACAGATCGCCTACGCCAGGTGGGACATTGCTATGATGACGCTGTGCGCCGCTCACACCGTTGCTTCAGTTGTCGCAAGTGCGCATGTGCCGCATGACGTCGGCACATGCAAATACAGGTATATCTCCTAAACTGTGCAGGTTTAGGAGATATCCTTGTTAGCTACAGGTAAGCCTATATTAAGTCTTTCCTGTAACCTAAAGTTGTAAACGAGGGTTTACAACCACTTTAATTCTCATCCAAAGACCACTTCCTATAGAATGTTGTATGACTCTTTCTAAGTCAGATGGGTTTAGACTGTACATATCTCTGACATTCTGCAAGCCACAAAACCATTTTAAAAATCAGTTTAAATCATGGCAGGGAACCATTCCTATTTCTTTAAGAATTGCATCTAATTATTTTGGTTTCAATGGCTTAGTTACAAGCTGAACTTCACCTGTATTATTATTATTGTTATAAACTGTGGTGGTCACAGTGGGTGCAGCTGGCAATGAATTATCAGATTTAATATGAGGTTCTGTTTCATTTGATAGAATGTTTGTTTGTATTTTGCTGCAGATTGCTGAATCCAAGATTTGATGCATATCTGCAATCCTGAGATCTCTTCTCTAATTCCATAATTCTTAATTTCAATCTCTTATTTTCCTCTGATAATTCATCACAACTTTTAGATTTCTCAAGCAAAGCTCCCCCAATGGTAACTGCATGCAATTTTAAATTTACTGTCTCTGTTTCTGATTGGTTTTGTAACCTCTGACAAACCTTGTTGCTATTATCAACTGCACTCTGTAATGGTAATTTCCTCAACCTTATCCTTCAAAGAACTTTCCATTGTTAAACAGCAAGATAACAAGCCCTGTACAATACAACCTTTTTTTTTTACTTTCTGAAATTTTGCTATCAAACACATTTTTCTCTAAAAATTCCGTCATCATAGTCCATGTCTGCTTACATTTTTCTGGAATTTCATAAGGACCACCAGGACGCTTAATACATTATAATACCCATCTGTTAACTTTATCCGAACTGACACTAGCTTCACACCGAGTAAGGCCCCTTTCACACAAGGCGGACTCTGCTTCCACGGAGCCCGCCTCTGTCCGCCGGCTCAGCGGGAGATCTCTCCGTTGATCTCCGCTGAACCAGCGGATGACAAGTCCCTCTCTGCTCACTGAGCGGGGAGGGGCTTGCGAGCGCCGCTGGTCTCTATGGAGAGATCGGATAAAAACGGACAGTGTGTCCGTTTTCATCAGATCTCACCCGATCCGATCGGGTCGGATGACAGCGGACATGTCTCCGATGACATCCGACGCTCCATAGACTAACATGGAGCGCCCGTTCAGATCCGCCGTCAAAACTGACAGGCGGATCTGAGCGGTCCGTCCATGTGAAAGGGGCCTAAGCGTTTTGACTATATTATTAATAATTTAAAAAAAAGGAAATATTTTACTGTCATGGAAAATTTTATTAATGTATGTTGTCAGATGTCCCCCAGTGTCGGTTTTGCTGTAATGCGCTCATGTGAGACGTTGGCGGAAGACCATTGGCTACGGAAATCTTCCTGTGGACACTACAGACGTGTTTGCTGGTTTAAGGAAGTTCATTTATGCCTCACCGGGAGACTGGCCATTTCCCGGTGACTGCATTAATAGCTTCAAGCGAACATCTCTGTATACATGTTGGAACATTAGCATAACGATATAAATATTATGGCCCACTGAGCCATGGTTTTTATATCGTTCATTGTCATTGAAAGCAGTTAGACGGTTTGGACATCAATGCTTAGTCTGTTTGAATGTATTCTGTGATTGGTTCTTTTGAAGGAAAACAATTGTCCCTGTATTGTAACACCATTGTATTGTATTGTATGTCTTTATATGGTCATTCACATCCTGTGTGAATGAGATGAGGCCACATCCTTTGTGGGAGGGGTTTATCTGTCAGAGGCAAACCCTTGAGGGTGTGGCCTTGAAGGGATTTTGAAATAAAGTGGTTCGCTCAGCTCAGGAAAGGAGGATTGCTGACTGAGATGAGGCTGTAAGAATATTTACTTGTGATGGCTGTTTTAATGCGACCTGGCTGGGAGGACGTTAGGCTGGGGCGGTGATGTATGCAATGCTTGGCTGGGGAGGTTTGAATGAGGGGGCTAAGGTAAGGCATTATATCATTAAGACAGAAATTAGTATTTATATTAGAAACAGGAAAAATTGTCTGTTTGCTCTGCGGACAGCTGAATTTCGCTAACATTACTCACCGCTAGGGATGGGCCCGGTGTTCGATTCAAACCCATGTTCGAATCGAACATCGGGCGTTCGCCCGCTCGGCGAGCCCAGAACTATTTGGGCCGCTCGCATCAAATTCGTGTGATGCGAGTGCCCCGCAATGCACTGTGCCAGTTGCAGTGCATTGCTGGCTGATGATTGGCCAAGCATGCACTGTGACCCGCATGCTTGGCCAATTTAAAGAGCCAGCGACGAGGAGAGCAATAATTGGCCACAGGCAGGATGCCTGTGGCCAATCATAGCTCAGGGGGTTTAGTACACGCCCCACAGTATAAAAGGCCGCCGCCGCGGCGGCCTCTCATATTGTGTTGTGTTGTCAGTGTCAGCGTTGTGTTATGTGCTGCTGACTGCTGACATTATGTGCTATGATTCTGGGGATTTGTGTGTGCGTGCTGTTAGTACAGCATTGCAGTATCACATCTGGGGGGTGTCTATAGTATGCCTGTGAAGGGGGGCATGTTTCCTGTGCTTAGAACTGTCCCTGCAAAAAGTGTAATTTTTGCAGGAAAAAAAGCTATTTAAAATGACTCGCGGCTGATGTATTAACGGCTTCCGTAACACAGAGAACAGTCATTCATTGAAAGCCATTCATAAAAAAAAGTCATTGATAAAAAAAAAAAGCCAAAAAAAATAAAATAAATGGCGTAGGGTCCCCCTCAAAATCCATACCAGACCCTTGAGGTCTGGGATGGATTTTAAGGGGAACCCCAGCCAAAAAAAATGGCGTGGGGCCCCCCTCAAAATCCATACCAGACCCTTATCCGAGCATGCAACCTAGCAGGTCGCAGGAAAAGAGGGGGGGACGAGAGCGGCCCAAAGTGTCTGAGACCCCCAAAGCACCTTGTCCCCTTGTCCCTCTTCCCCACAACCCTGGCCATTGGTTGTGGGGGTCTGCGGGCGGGGGGCTTATCGGAATCTGGAAACCCCCTTTAACAAGGGGACCCCCAGATACCGGCCCCCCCCCCTGTGTGAAATGGTAAGGGGGTAGTACCCCTACCATTTCACCAAAAAAGTGTAAAAAATGGTAAAAATGACAGGAGACGGTCTTTGACAATTCCTTTATTAAAATCTTCTTTCTTCTTTCTTCTGGTCTTCCTTTCTTCATCCTTCGGTTTCTTCATCTTCTCCTTCCGGCATCTTCTTCCATCTTCTTCTTCCATCTTCTTCTTCCATCATCTTCTTCCTCCGATCCGCTTCTTCTTGCGCTGGTCTTCTCGTCCTTCTCGTCCGGCATCTTCTTCCATGGCGTCGGCATCTCTTCTGGGCCGCTCCGCGCAATGGGAGGCTCCCGCTGTGTGAGGCTTCGCTGCGTCTGACAGGTCTTTTATAACGGAGGGCACCTGGTGACCCCGCCCCCTCTGACGCACGGGGACGTCATGGGGAATTCCCTATGGCTTTCCCCATGACGTCAGTGGAGGGCGGGGTCACCAGGTGCCCTCCGTAATAAAAGACCTGTCAGACGGAGCAAAGCCTCCCACAGCGGGAGCCTCCCATTGCGAGCAGCGGCCCGACAGTAGAACAGACGCCGACGCCGTGGAAGAAGATGCCGGACGAGAAGGACGAGAAGACCAGCGCAAGAAGAAGCGGATCGGAGGAAGAAGAAGATGGAAGAAGAAGATGGAAGAAGATGCCGGAAGGAGAAGATGAAGAAACCGAAGGATGAAGAAAGGAAGACCAGAAGAAAGAAGATTTTAATAAAGGAATTGTCAAAGACCGTCTCCTGTCATTTTTACCATTTTTGACACTTTTTTGGTGAAATGGTAGGGGTACTTTTGTACCCCCTTACCATTTCACACAGGGGGGCGGGATCTGGGGGTCCCCTTGTTAAAGGGGGCTTCCAGATTCCGATAAGCCCCCCGCCCGCAGACCCACACAACCAATGGCCAGGGTTGTGGGGAAGAGGCCCTTGTCCTCATCAACATGGGGAGAAGGTGCTTTGGGGGTCACAGACCCCCAAAGCATCCTCCCAATGTTGAGGGCATGTGGCCTGGTATGGTTCAGGAGGGGGGGTCCGCTCTCGTCCCCCCCTCTTTTCCTGCGGCCTGCCAGGTTTGCGTGCTTGGATAAGGGTCTGGTATGGATTTTGAGGGGGACCCCACGCCATTTTTTTTGGCTAGGGTTCCCCTTAAAATCCATCCCAGACCTCAAGGGTCTTGTATGGATTTTGAGGGGGACCCCACGCCATTTTTTTTTGGCTGGGGTCCCCCTTATTATCAATAGCAGACCTGAAGGGCCTGGTTATTGAATTTGGGGGGACCCCCACGCTTTTTTTTTTTAATTTTTAAATTTTTTTTATCAATGACTTTTTTTTTATGAATGGCTTTCAATGAATGACTGTTCTCTGTGTTATGGGAGCCGTTAATACATTAGCCGCGAGTGATTTTAAATAGCTTTTTTTCCTGCAAAAATCACACTTTTTGCAGGGACAGTTCTAAGCACAGGAAACATGCGCCCCTTCACAGGCATACTATAGACACCCCCCAGGTACGAAATTGAAAGGAATATTACACTTTTATTGTTTCAATTTAAGCATTATTAAAATCACTGCTCCTAAAAATGGCCCTTTTTAAAAAAAAAATTTGCATTGATACATGTCCCCTGGGGCAGGACCCAGGTCCCCAAACACTTTTTATGACATTAACATGCATATTAGCCTTTAAAATTAGCACTTTTGATTTCGAACATTCGCATCCATTATAACTAATAGGGTTCTAATGCTTGCACGGACTTTGGGTCCGTTCGCGGGTTCTGGTGCGAGCCGAACGGGGGGGTGTTCAGCTCATCCCTACTCACCGCATTAGTTACTCCTTCAGCTTCCAGTTCAGGTCTTCTGGTACACGATACAGTCCTTTTTTGTTGTTGTTTCCAGTCTCCAGAGAATAATGCTGGGGTTCCAAACTTGTTTAATTTTGTAGATCAGACTCTCTTATGTCACAACAAGACATTAGAGTCTCAGCACAGCTCTTGGGTCTCCATCACACTTCTGTCCACCTCCCAGGATTGTTGTCACCACCAACTTCTGGTACTAAGTCCTGAAAATGCTCTTCTGGTCACTTGAACGGCACCAATGTAGTGATATAATATGTAGTGGGTAGATGAATAGTAGTTATTATAAGTATTGCTCCGCAGCAACCCAATTCTTCCAGAGAGATGCACTTTATTGACTTAACAAAGTCTTGCAACAGATGATAAAATCCAACAGAGTATGGGCTCTTTCACACGGGGCGGAATCAGTGCTGATCCGCCCCGTGGATATCCGCTTGCTCAGCGGGGATCGCCGGAGCGATCTCCGCTGAGCAGGAAGATGACAGGTCCGTCTCTGCACACAGCTCAGGGACGGACCTGTCAGAGCGCCGCTCTCCCCTATGGGAGATCGGGTGACTACGGACCGTAGAGTCCGTCGTCATCCGATCCGCTCTGCAGACGGATGAAAAAATAGGGTTTTCCTCCGTCTGCAGAAACGGAGCATAGCGGACACGGACGAGATCGGGTGTCAGCGGATGCTCATCCGCTGACACCCGCTATCCCATAGGAAATACGAAAACGGAAGGATGAAAAACGGACATACGGACCGTCCGTGTGAAAGAGCCCTTAATATGACAACGAATATTTTTCCTAGACCTGTGCCTTCATAATCACACACAAAGACAGAATAGACTGATCGCAAGGTTATATTCAGCTGCAGTCATAAACTGCCCTAATTTGCATTCTTGCATATTAACATCAACAAGTATGCACAATTAGATTAACAGATACCACCTTAACACTCTTTTGAGGTGTAGAACACACTTGTATGGAATCCCCAATCTATATTCTTGCATATTAACATCAACAAGTATGCGCAATTAGATTAACAGATACCACATTAACACTCTTTTGAGGTGTAGAACAGAGTCTATGCACAATTAGATTAACAGCTACAAATGTGGCCTGCCTAGAATGGACTTGTCTTAGAATGCCTACATATAACACCATATATAAATATATAAAATACATTCACGTATGTATGTATGTATATATATATATATATATATATATTTATGGTTGAAGCCCTATGGCCGACACGTATCTGAAGGGAAATAACTTAACCAATAAGATCTATAACATGAAAAGGGAGACCTGAAGTGTGCCTTGGTCTATGGCCGGTACGCCAGAAATAAGGGGGCATACCCTGATTAGAAATGAGTATTTGATGGGGGTGATGTTGTGAGAAATGCCCTTAAAAGGGGGAATGGGAGGGTGGGTATCGCGCACCGGAACCGACGAAGACCACAGGTGAGTGGGCCGGTTAAATACCCTCCCGGGCTCCTCCCATAAATTCAGGCCACCATGTTGGCCTTCCACTTATGGTTGAAGCCCTATGGCCGACACGTATCTGAAGGGAAATAACTTAACCAATAAGATCTATAACATGAAAAGGGAGACCTGAAGTGTGCCTTGGTCTATGGCCGGTACGCCAGAAATAAGGGGGCAAAAACTGAGGTAGGGTTTGAAGATATTTATTGCCTTTTAGTATTGACTACTGCGTGAGCTGGGCGAAGGCCCGTGACATTTCCGCCTGTGGGTCATGTATATACCGGGTGAAGCAGGCTGACTTCCATCTGCCGAGTCTCTGGATGATGTGGCCTGGGACCCCCTGCTGTGAGGCGGCTGAGGCGGCCCCGATCCGAAAAGAGTGACCGGAGTACTCGCTGGGGTTGAGGCGTAGGTTGCGGAGGAGAATTCTTACGTGTGTCATGAACTGACAAGTGCTCAAGGGTTTGACTGGAAAAGGCAGAAGGGGATCGGTGTCCCTTTGTTCTGGCAGGAGTGAGAGCAGGCGGTTGAGAACCGTTACTGGGCACCAGGCATTGCCGGTTCTGTATAGATGGATGTCCACCCCGTGGCCAGCTTGCTGAGTCTTGGAGACGTTGAGGTGGAGCACGAAGTGGTCTTGATGGCGAACTAGGTGGTGTCTGCACAGGGTTTGGCTGGTCGAGCTGTTACGGGTGAATTCGCTGGGACGTAAGAACCCATAGTAGGCCAGGTAGATGGCGGCTTGTATGACCTGGCTGAGGAGGACACCAAAGGGGGAACCAGCGAGTATGGCGGACATCTCGCGGAAGATGGCGCCAGTGATGGGGCGACGTCTGGTTCTGTTTGCTGGTTGCTGCTTCTGGACGCCGCGTAGGACGGCTCGGACGGCGTGGGACGAGAAGACAGACGGTCTAGTAGGATCTTGAAGGGCCAAAAAGTGCTGTATGCCGGCCAGGTATAGGCGGATGGTGTTGTAGGATAGGTTTAGCTGTGTGTGACAATGTGAGACGAAGGCCAAAATATGCCTGGTGTCTGTGGGTGTTGGCACGGCGTTGGTGGTTAGGAACTTGTTAAAGGTGTCCCAGGCTGCGTGGTAGGCTTTGAGTGTGTTGTGAGACAGGGACTGGTTGATGAGCTGGGTGGCCCCACGTAGGTATCGGTCTAGTCTAGGGTCAGCTGAGACCAAGCGGGGATAGGGGCGGACACCCGATCGGCCTCTGGTATCTGTCGAAAGAAGGAGATGAAGTTAAAGCGTGACAGCGCGTCTGCTGCCACGTTGTATTTACCTGGGATGTGAGAGCAATGGACGTTGAATTGGAGCCGTAGCGACAGTTGGACCAGCCTGCGTAAGAAGGACATCACCTGGAGTGACTTGGACCTGCCTTTGTTGATGATGTCTGCCGTGGCCTGGTTGTCCGTTGTGAAGTTTACCGTCTGCCCGGTCCAACTGTGACCCCAAAGTTTGGCAGCTGCCACGATTGGGTAGAGCTCGAAAAGGGGGGAAGTCCGGCTGAAACCTGGAATTGAAAGTATCTGCGGGGGCCAAGGGCCCGCGAACCAATGGAGGCCAAATATGGCTGCGAAGCCCGTTGAGGCCGCGGCATCTGTCACCACCTGTGGTGAGAAGGGTGAGACGGCCGGGATAAACATGGATATCCCGTTCCACGAGGAAAGGAACTCTTCCCACATCGCTAGGTCTGCTATGGCCGCGGCGTCCAGTTTGAGGATCTGATCGGGTCTTGTGCCTGTGACAGGTGGACTAAGAGTCGTGAAATGAAGGAACGACCTTGAGGGACGATCCGCATGGCAAAATTGAGCATGCCAAGTAGTGACTGGAGCTGTCGTCTTGTGCACCCTCTCGTGCGGGTGAAGTCCTGAAGAACTGCCCTGATGCGGGTCAGCTTGTCGAGGGGTAGGCTGGCCTGCATGGAGCATGTGTCCAAGACAACTCCGAGGAAGGTGATGGAGTGTGCGGGTCCGTCGACCTTGTGCTCGGCTATGGGGACATTGATATTCTGGAAGACGACTCTTAATTTGTCGAGGTCTACTGGTGAAACGTTAGGCTGCTCTATCAGTAGGAAGTCATCTAGGTAGTGGATGACTTCTGTGCATTGGGCCTTGTGTAGGAGAATCCAGGTGAGGGATTGAGCGAACGTGTCGAAGAGCCAGGGGCTACTTTTGGAGCCGAACGTGAGCTTGGTGGCGAAGTAGTACCTGTCTCTCCACTTGATACCGTGCCAACACCAAAGAGACGGGTGAATCGGCAGAAGTTTGAAGGCGTCCGATATGTCGGCTTTGGACAGCCAGGCCCCTGTGCCTGCTTTGAGGATGGCCTGGATCGCCAAGTCGACGGAGGCGTATTTTAAGGAGAACTCCTCGGAGGGAATTAGGGAGTTGAGGCTGGGGACGTGGCAAGAATGAGGCGCAGACAGGTCGTACACCAAGCGAACTTTATTTGAGAATTTGCCCTTGACAAGCCCAATAGGGCTGACTCTCCAGGTGTTGAAGGGGGGTTGTGTGAAGGGACCAATGACGAAACCTCGCTCCAGCTCGGCTAGGAGTAGTTGGTCTATGGCCTGCTCGTCGGTGGCCGCTGATCTGAGATTCCCACACTCGTAAGTAGTGTGGGGCAGGGAGACAAGGCCGGTATGGAAGCCCGCCGTGAATCCTTGTATGAGGAACGTGGCTAGTGAGGGGATGGGGTGTGAGTCCAGATAGACTCCTAACCATAGGATGTTTATGCGGCTCAGTCACAGATTTTTCGGTTTGAGCTCGCATAGATTTTTCGGGTGCGCCCTGTGGCATACGACGCACACGTGGAGCAACCTGCATTGGCTGAAGTTACACGAGCCGTAGTTGTAATTATTGCAGATGGCCGCTCCTCCCATGGTCCGGACGGGGCGTCCGAGTTTGTCGAGCTGGGGTTTCTGTGTCGGTGCTGGCGGGTTTTGTGCTGGAGCCGAGGTCGAGGGAAACTCGACCGAGTGGCGGAGTGTTGCACTGGAGCACCAGGCGGCGGTGTGCGTGGAGGATTGGCAGACTGCGCACAATGGTGAGCGCAGACCGGCGAAATGGCGACAGAATAATTCTGTGTCCATTAGGCTCCAATCTGTGGGTGACTGGAATTGCGCCATCCTGGCGGCTGCTTTTGCGGAAAAGGAGCGGTGGTAGTCATAAAATGAGAACCCGCCGTATTTGTAGCCCAGATCTACCACGGTGTGGAGATATAAATCCAGCTCTTCCCTTCTGCCGGGGGAAGCTGAGCATATGATGTCTCTAAGCATCCCAAATGACAACGCGAATTCTGGGACGGACAATTTGCGGTTGAGTCTGGGGTCTTTAGCTTTGAGGACCACCGAGACATCTCCCCAGGTATAGGCCTTGTTTTCGGCTAGGTCGTGGACTGAAATGAGAAGGGAGGCGAGGTTGACGTCCTTGCCATCCAGTATGTCCTTCTTAATGCTGGCTGGAACCAGGTGTGCTGGGCAGACCAGGGGACATGTCCCTGCGGTACCTGTGGCGACTGTTGTAGGTGGCTGTATCGCGGCGGGGCCGGGGACGGCCGGGGCCGGGTGAGATTCGAGGAGAGTCACTCTGGCTTGGACGTCCGTGACTGTGTTCGCCAAGGACGACACCATGGTGTGGAGTTGTGTTATGGCCGCAGATATAGACTGGAGGGAGGCTTGCTGAGTGCTGGGCCCTGCCATGGCAGGAGGAGGAAACAAGAGCCTGAAGAGCTCCGCCTTCCTGGCCGTGGCGGGGAACGGCACGCCCCTGCGTCTAAGTTCTGCCGTCAGTCTGGGGATGGTCCATCCCCTGAGGGACTGGATGCTGTCACTCATGGACACTGGGGAACGTGACAAGGGGGCGGTGAGATCCTCGCTGCCCGCTTGCGACATGGTCCTCGGATGGGCTGTGCCCTGAGGCGATGTCTTGAGGCGTCTAAGGTCGTAAGAAGGTCGACCGGAGCTGTTCAAGGGGATGAGATAAGCCAAGACTGTTTCTTTCCTTGTGTAAACATACGTACCCAACTGCTGTGCTCTGGAAAGGACAAGTGTGCGCACGTACGTGGACGTGCGTACACGGTAAGTTTTTATATTTTACCTGGAGAAACACCGTCCAACCTGTGCAGGGTGGACCTACTGAACTTGGACTGACCTAGGGAAGAAAAAATAAAGAGAACTGGTGAGGTGTGCCTCGTGGGGTGTGTCCCCCGTCTGTGCATATACACTACTTATTATTATTTTTTTTTTTTTTTTTTTTTTTTTTTGAGTGAAATGAGAAACGTTTGTGCCATGTCGTGGGCGCAAGGTGTCGTTTTATGAGTGTGACTGCTGATTGCCGAGAATTTTGGAATGAAATGAGGCCAACTCGACTGGGGTACGTTGAGGCGAACTGATGCATGGTAGATGCCATCGGATTCGGATCAGGACGTTTTTGTTGTGACAGCGAACTGATCGGCATGACAGAAGTATGAAACGGTCGAGCCGCGATGGCGACTGTAGACGAACCAGACTTCTGGAGCATGTACTGAAATGAGGCCAACGGATGTTCAGGGCGCATCGGTCCGAACCGGTGCGCAGCGCGACTGGGTTCGAAGCGAGGTGCGGCCTGGCGGTGAGAGAAATGAGGGGAACCATTCCCTGAGGTGCTGAACGGTCGGTCGGGTCTCACGACCGACGACGAGCAGACTCAGGGGTGGTTACTGAAATGGGGCCGACAAACCTGGGGTACGTTGGAGGCGAAGACCGATCCGCAAAGGTGCGACCGGTTTCGAATCAAAAACGTGACTCGTGAGGTGAAATGTTTTCCTCGTGACAGAGGCGCCGAGCGGTGAGCCTAAAAACTTTTCGACTGACAGCGACCGTACTTCTGGAGCACGGAATGAAATGGGGCCTGGGAGCATCTTGGGGCGTGCCGGTACGAATCGAGGCACCGGGGTGCGCCTAGACTTGAATCGGAACGTGATACGTGACAGTGAAATGATGCCATGACAGAGGTGTTTTTTCGACCGGTGAGTCGAGAAATTGCGGCTAACGGCCGCTCCCTGGGTCATGTATTGAAATGGGGTTCCACTGCTGGGACATGCCGGGACGAATCGGATGTGGCTAGATTCGAACGGCGTGTCGGTGCAGGACCGTGAAATGGTGAAATGACTGAAATGTTTTTGAAATGGCTGAAATGTGACCGTATGGCATGATATCAATGTTGGCCTTCCACATATATATAAACACACTACACCCAGGAGAGAAGGGTGTCCTTATCCTCAGGGGAGAAGGGGTGTTCCTGTCCTCCAGGGGAGAAGGGGTGTCCCTGTCCTCCAGGGGAGAAGGGGTGTCCCTGTCCTCCAGGTGTCTTTGTCCTCAGGGGAGAAGGGTGTCTCTGTCCTCCAGGGGAGAAGGGTGTCCCTGTCCTCCAGGGGAGAAGGGATGACTTTTTCCCTAGGGGAGAAGGGGCGTCCCTGTCCTCCAGGGGATTAGAGTGTCCCTGTCCTCCAGGGATAAAGGGGGTCCCTGTCCATTAGGGGAGAAGGGTGTTCCTGTCCTCCCAGGGGAGAAGGGTGTCCCTGTCCCCAGGGGAGGAGGGTGTCCCTGTCCTCCAGGGGAGAAGGGGGGACTTTGTCCCTAGGGGAGAAGGGGTATCCCTGTCCCGGGGGGAGAAGGGGGGTCTCTGTCCCCGGGGGGAGAAGAGGTTCCTGTCCTTAGGGGAGAGGGGGGGACTCTGTCCCCAGGAGAGAAGGGTGTGCCTATCCTCAGGGGAGAAGGGGTGTCCCTGTCCTCCAGGGGAGAAGGGGTGTCCCTGTCCTCCAGGGGAGAAGGGGTGTCCATGCCCTCCAGGTTTCTCTGTCCTCCAGGGGAGAAGGGTGCCCCTGTCCTCCAGGGGAGAAGGGTGTCCCTGTCCTCCAGGGGACAAGGGTGTCCATGTCCTCCAGGGGAGAAGGGGGGACTTTTTCCCTAGGGTAGAAGGGGTGTCCATGTCCTCCAGGGATGAAGGGGTCCCTGTCCATGGGGAAGAATGAGGTCCCTGTCCCCAGGGGAGAAGGGTGTCCCTGTCCTCCAAGGGAGAAGGGTGTCCCTGTCCTCCAAGGGAGAAGGGTGTCCCCGTCCCCAGGGGAGAAGGGTGTCCATGTCCCCAGGGGAGAAGGGGTGTCCCTGTCCTCCGGGGGAGAAGAGGGGACTCTGTCCTCGGGGGAGAAGAGGTTCCTGTACCTAGGGGAGACTCTGTCCCCAGGAGAGAAGGATATCCCTATCCTCAGGGGAGAAGGGTGTCCCTGTCCTCCAGGGGAGAAGAGGTGTCCCTATCCTCCAGGGGAGAAGGGGTGTCCCTGTCCTCCTGGTGTCCCTGTCCTCCAGGGAAGAAGGGTGTCCCTGTCCTCCAGGGAAAAAGGGTGTCCCTGTCCTCCAGGGGAGGAGGCGGTCCCTGTCCTCCAGGGGAGAAGGGGGGGACTTTGTCCCTAGGGGAGAAGGGGTTTCCCTGTCCCCGAGGGAGAAGGAGGGTCTCTGTCCCCAGGGGAGAAGAGGTTCCTGTCCCTAGGGGAGAAGCGGGGACTCTGTCCCCAGGAGAGAAGGGTGTCCCTGTCCTCCAGGGGAGAAGTGGTGTCCCTGTCCTACAGGTTTAATCTGTCCTCCAGGGGAGAAGGGTATCCCTGTCCTCTAGGGGAGAAGGGTGTCCCTGTCCTCTAGGGGAGAAGGGTGTCCCTGTCCCTAGGGGAGAAGGGGGGACTCTGTCCCCAGGAGAGAAGGGTGTCCCTATCCTCAGGGGAGAAGGGTGTCCCTGTCCTCCAAGGAAGAAGGGTGTCCCTGTCCCCAGGGGAGAAGGGTGTCCCTGTCCCCAGGGGAGAAGGGTGTCCCTGTCCCCAGGGGAGAAGGGTGTCCCTGTCCTCCAGGGGAGAAGGGTGTTCCTGTCCTCCAGCGGAGAAGGTGTTGTGGAAATTATATTGTATAAAATATATGTGGTCATTTTATTCTAGGATGTATGTTTTTATGTTTTTTAGATTGTCATCTGTCTCCCTGTGTCTGATTTTATCGAGGAGCGCTCTAGCAGAGCTCACTTGGGTTGAATAGAGATCAGTGGTAAAAACGGTCAGTATGAAAACCTTATCATGGGATTTGAGACGTGTTCTCTGTGTCTGTGGCTGTTTGTCGGTTTGTAGGTACCAAGCGCAATGTGCTGGGCTTCTTGCCTTCAAATGACTATACGCATTAGAGAAGCGAAGTCCGCATAATGAGAGAAACCTATTATTTTATCTCTGTGTGGCTACGTTATCCCTTTTGGATACATATCTGCTTTAATAAGAGGACATTTGCATCCGCCTTGTTAATATACTCGTACCGTATATTAACAACATCAGTGACAATGTCCCTGCAGATTGTCTCAAGCCTGTAAGAACCAATAGAATGAGCTTAATAAATACTGTTCAATTTGAACAGTATTGACTGGGCTGCATACTGACTAAGAGGGGACCTGTGCACTTCCTCCCGTGAGTGCCCTTCCCTTTTACTGTATGTCACTTCCTGTGATGTTGTTTTGTATTGAGGACGTGCTTAGCTGTTGGAGGCAGGCACTTCCTGTTTGTCATTCTTTTGTGGCCAATGAATAAAAAGCCCAAGGGTCTGTGTTTGAGGGACAGACGCTTGAGATTCCACCTTGAAGCAGCATTTTGTTCCTGATTCTACCTGGTGCTATGAAGTACTTCCATTTCCTTGTACCAAAGAGCTTGATACACACGTGCTTTTAAGCGCGAAGGAATTGTTTTGTGCTTTGTGTGCATTTAGACGCTGGAAGTGCACATTTTGCTGCAGTGTGGATTTGCTTACAGAGCCCAAGGGAATTTTGCCACAACATTTTCGGCGAGCCATTTTGGAGCCAACGTAGTTCCAGCGCAGCGATCCGAGAGGAGAGATTGGGCCCCTGGTTCTGGGAAAGGAAAACGCCGGCAAAGTTTGGTAAGACAGACTGTATTTCAATTTTTTTAATTTTTGTTGTTCTAGAACCGGCATCTAGTCTCTCTGCTCGCTGTTGCAGGTAACTACGCTTAGAAAAAGTTTTTGCAGTTCCTTTGTGTACAAGGACGGAGATTAATATTTGTACTGGGAGGGATAGGTGTATTTGCTGGGGATAGAGTCTATATTACTGTCCTCTGTAGACCCCTGGTCAATACAGCCTAGAGGGTCTTTGTACAGGGTTTATGTTAAATGTAAAACCAGTCCTGTAGTACAACGTGACCGTATGCATGGAGTGTGCTAGTTGATGTTTTAAATGTGCGGCAGAAATTGAAAGATATAACATATAACAGATATAACATTGTGTGGCTGAGTTATTTCATAGTGCTGGTCACCGTGTGACATAACTTTGTATAGTGTGTAGCTATTATAGTGCATTTAACATTTACTGTGAGGTAAGTAGTGCAGTCTGTTTGGTGAAAAAGAAAAAGTTGATTTTGGTCTTGTTAGTGTTCATACGGGAGAAACCGCATTTTGAAGGATTTTTTTATTATTAGAAGACACCCCTTTGTCTCTGCACATGGTGCTGACTCCATTTTGTATTCCTTTGTGTGTACAAAGCCATGTGCTCTAAGCGGCCATCTTGCTTCTAGGCGCCATTTTGTTTTTGAACTCAATCTTTTCAGGTTTAGCCATTTTTGTACTTTTTCAGTAAAACTTTTGTGTTTTATTTTTATTTTAATTAAAATTTTATTCCAATTTCCACAGAATTTCAATAGCTAGTAAGACCAATTTTAACTGAGTTTGTTGTACTTTAAATTTTTTTTATCCTTTTTAATTTATATATATATATATATATATATATATATATATATATATATATATATATATATATATATATACTTAGTTTTTTGTTTTGTATGGGCGTTGTGACAGACCTAGCCGGGATAGAGGCTGTTGGAGGGGACTGAATGCAAGCCTATTGCCTTGTGATTATGGGCCCTGGCATTTGGGGGAACGGTGCTGTTTATGAGCTGGTTTTACTTGGATATGTATATGCTGTATATATGTATATATAATGTGTGTTGTCCCATGCTGTTGGGACACACACTGTCAGATGCTAATGTCGTCAACTCCAGACAGCCTGTCTGTTGTCTTGTGTAATTCTAAAGAATATTTCACCTATTGTTGTATGTGCTAATTAACCCTGCAATTGAATGAAGGAGTCCAGTGTTGATTAAGATAATTAGCTCATGCTAATTAAGTTAGGTCTTAGTCATCTGGCTGTATAAAATTGTGTGACATGTCAAATAAAGATCAGTCCATGTTGGCACCAAGCAAGTGTTGTCTCGTTTGGTGCTTGGGAGCGGTTGGAATATCTGATCTCTATATCCAGACTGAGAGGAAGTGATATATGACGAACGCACTCAAGAGGAGTGTAGGGACGTTCCGTCACAGGCGTTTTCCCTGAGTTTCTCACAGGGCAATTCATGCCCTCCCCTACTTTAGCTGAGTTTAGTATGGTATAGCTGGCGGTTTGGTTTTAAAAAAATAAAAAAAAATAGTTTTTAGATTCACTTTATTGTTTACAGTTGTTTTTACGCAGTGAGTATTAAATTTTTTTTTGGTTCATGCCCAGACTGATAGTTTATTATTAGTTTGATTGTGTATCTACTGAGACATCGTTGAAATAGACAACAGAAGGCTATACACATTTTTATTATCTTTACATTTTTTTGTGATTTAGAGAAGCCACATTGTTCTGCAGCGAAAACAAAAAGTGCTCTGTGTAGTTTGTATGGCGACGCAGTGTATGTGTGTACAACAGACTTGTGTATGCATACACTGTGAGGGGTAGAGACCTAATTTGGGGAGCGGTGATAGCGCCTCGGTTAAGGTTTTCTAGTTGGAGGGACTAGACCAGATATAGTGGTTTAGTCCGTCCGATCCGCCGTAGAACAAGACACCTGACGGTGCACTCCGAAATAATTAATGTGCAAGGGTTTCCCTGGACGCAGGGGTAAGACTATAAGCCGATTCGAATCGCGATGGGCAATTGGAAGTCCATGCAAGGGAAGAAATGTGAAGCTTCCCACAGTCAGACGGCTGCACAACACATGAAATCTAGCTTTGGGACAAAGGTCATGAAACCTCTAAAGGACTGGCATAGTTGGTCCAAGGATACCACTTGGGGTATCCCTCTAGAGAGGACATTTGATGCCTAGAGGTGGGAGAAATTCATAACTGAATTTAAACCCAGGCTCTCGGCAGCAAAGACTTTTGATGTAGCTCAGCTGTGGCTTCAGAAGTCTATTATGGTAAATCAGCAAGGTATACAAAAGGCGGTTAGAACCGCATTATGTACACGTGGCCTGAAGGGTTAGCAGTGATTGGTGATCCAATGCTGGAAGCGGAAGAGGCTCTTTCTTGGCTAACTCTGCTGAGGCAGGCTGGGTCCGCCAACACAGGATCTGTTGTAGTTTCCTCTGATGCGTCTGCCATCACCAATGTAACCAACCCTACTATACTCTCTCCAGCTACCATTTCTCTCTCCCCCACATCTCCACCTAACCATGTCACTTCTGATGCTAAACCTCAATCTAACCCTCTCGATCAGTCTCCATCTGCCACATCTGGGGCGTTTTCTCCGCCGATCATGGTTGATTATGAAACATTTACAACTGGTGATCTGCAGATGCTATGCGAGTCTAAGGGAATTGAGACCAGACTAAGGAATCGTGGGGCACGTTCTGATGTGAGGGAGGGTGAGTAGGCGGTGATCTGCCTGCTCCAGGATGTACTGCAATCATTCAGGTAGAGCTCTGACACCTGACACCTGATACTCCCTGCTTCCTACATTTCTACTCCATGTGGAAGCCGACACTGAGTTTGCTGAGATTGCTGATTTGTAGTGTGGTGTGGAGGAGATGAGATGAGATGAGAAGCTGGGGAAGGAGATCATCTAAAAGCCGCTAAAGCAGCTACATTTATTCACCATAATCTATCAAGGAAAGTGATGGCACAGAGGAGCAGAGAGGTGGAGGAGTGAAGGAGCAAGGACGCACGATATCCCATCTGCTTGTCTGGGTATGGACAAGCTTTGGTCTACCCCTACCTTGGCTGTTTGTTTCCTCTGCTGTTCCCCCTGCTGTGCCTGCCATACCTGAGGTCAAGACATCTCTGCATGCTGGGCTGTATGGGTGAGCGGAGGAGTTTCTGAGTAAATACAGGAGGAAAAAAAAAAACACTGAATACCTGTTGATATCCCCTCCTGGCTTATAGAAATTTGAAGCAATCTGAAGCCTCAGCTAAAAGTTCACTGGCTCATGAGTGTGGCTATATGGCTATTAAATGCAATATCTGGGGCATCAGAAGTCATGATATCAGCTCTTATCAGTAATAGTAGGCACCTGTCTTCTCTGGAGAAACAAGGAAGATAAAAGCAGTGGCAGCTGTGGTAAGTGTTTTATCCTCTCTCACTTTCTTCAAGGACTCTGTATACTCACTTTGTCTCTGGACTATTTAAAAGATTTGCTGCATAGTATTTAACACTACCTTATGCTGCCATATACTGCCATACATTACTAAAAACTGCCAAACTGCTAAACATTTAACTCAGCATTTTATCGCACTGATACTCTGCTGCCATATACTGATACATTCTATTGCCATAAAAACTGCTAAATTACTAAACTGTTTTAGCAGCGTATCGCAATACTGTCAGATGTCATATATTATCAAAAACTGGCAAACTGCTGCTTTAAAAAATTAATGCACTGCTGTCTCTCTGCTACCTCTGCTAAATGTGATAAACTGTAACCAAATATTTTCTTGGACTGCTCAAAGACACGCTACATTGTTGCTACTGCTACATATAAAAGCCTCATACAAATGCCATAAAATTATCTGGTTTTCTACCAAAGTCTGTTATATACTATCAAAAACTGGCAAACTGCTGCTTTAACAAATTAACGCACTGCTGTCTTTCTGCTACCTCTGCTAAATGTGATAAACTGTAACCAAACATTTTTTTGGACTGATCAAAGACATGCTACATTGTTGCTACTGCTACATATAAAACCCTCATACAAATGCCATAAAATTATCTGGTTTTCTACCAAAGCCTGTCATATACTATCAAAAACTGGCAAACTGCTGCTTTAACAAATTAATGCATTGCTGTCTTTCTGCTACCTCTGCTAAATGTGATAAACTGTAACCAAACATTTTCTTGGACTGCTCAAAGACATGCTACATTGTTGCTACTGCTACATATAAAAGCCTCATACAAATGCCATAAAATTATCTGGTTTTCTACCAAAGTCTGTCATATACTATCAAAAACTGGCAAACTGCTGCTTTAAAAAATTAATGCACTGCTGTCTCTCTGCTACCTCTGCTAAAAGTGATAAACTGTAACCAAATATTTTTTTGGACTGATCAAAGACATGCTACATTTTTGCTACTGCTACATATAAAACCCTCATACAAATGCCATAAAATTATCTGGTTTTCTACCAAAGCCTGTCATATACTATCAAAAACTGGCAAACTGCTGCTTTAACAAATTAATGCATTGCTGTCTTTCTGCTACCTCTGCTAAATGTGATAAACTGTAACCAAACATTTTCTTGGACTGCTCAAAGACATGCTACATTGTTGCTACTGCTACATATAAAAGACTTATACAAATGCCATAAAATGATCTGGTTTTCTACCAAATTCTCCAACTAAATGTGTTGGTTTTGATCTCAAAGACTGACACCAGTAATTGAATTATTGTTAATTTTGCTGTGGATACTGATAACAGCTAACTGGATAGTATTGTGGAATTGTTGATATTTACGGATATACAGATCTAAATAGTTATCAACTATAAACTGATGTGTAAAGTATCAATTGTGAATTGGATACTATTAACAAAACAACTGCTGACAATTTATAAACAAACTTGGCATGCTGGTGGACTGTTTTATTTTTCACTAACTGCTGAGTGAAAGTTATATGACCAGAGTTTCAACGGCTGATGGTGACATGTGTCCTGCTTGTATATAAAGACATGTCTAATTGCCATTAAATAAGGGAAATATTGAGGAATGAGCTAAAGGAGACTAATCACACCAAGCCGTTAGCATTGTGAACAGCTGATAAACTACTGCCACTCCTAAAAAGCTGCTAATGGACTTCATTCAACAGGGGACAACCACAATCTGTCACTAAACTGTTGAAATGATAAGTGTTTAAATGTAATAAATTGCTAACAGTTAGCTAACACAGTTCACTATTATCAAATGAACAAATGCTATGTGGCATGAACTATAACCACTAAAAACTTTACAGAGTTGTAGATCGATTGATAGTTGATCCTGCCCCTCCTTCTTTTTTAAGGAGATTAGTGGAATATGACACGGCAAAGGAGGAGGGAACAGGAAGCAGAAATGGAGAAAGCATTGAAAACCCAGGAGGAGTCCTATACAGTAGGCCCAGATAAAAAAGAATCCATGAAAAGTCAGAAAGAGCTGAAAAAGGGGCCTATAGGAAACCTGGCTACCCAAGGAATAGACCCCCTCAACCCAGCAAAACGAATTTTGCAAGAAAGTGGTGAACCAGTGGTAAACTTGGACACAATGGAAAATTGGCAGAAGGAGCATGAAACAGTACAGACATCTCGAATCCCACGAGTTTCATGGGGGTTGAAGGGGAGATCGACTGCAAATACGTCTGGGATATCAATAACAGACCCCACTGGATGCACAGAAACACCAGATGACGAGATGAACAGACAAATGGATGAAAAACAAATAAATAAAGACGTAAATATACGCTGTAGTACCCCAACCCCCCTGGTAATGGTGGAACCAACCTTGAGGGACGTTCTTATGGCAGTACAGGCTTGTAATAATTCACTGTTATCATTAACAAATCAGATGTTAGAACTAAAAGGAGACATTGCAACTATGAGATATGAGAATCAGAAAATATGTGAAAGAACTACTGCGGTGGAAACAAGAGTAGGAGAATTGGAGGACTCAATACCGTTGATAAAAAAGGATACACATTTGATAAAAACACAGACAAGGGATCAAAATCAAAGAATGGAAGAAATGGAGAATAGACAAAGACGCAATAATGTCCGCATACTAGGTCTACCGGAACAAGAAGAAGGCCAATCAGCTGTTACATTTTTTGAAAAATGGTTAATGGACATTTTCGGGGTGGAAGGCTTCTCTAAAACGTTTGCAATAGAACGAGCACATCGCATAAGAAGCCGCGCCCCTTCCACCGGAGATAGACCCAGGCCAATTATTATTAGATTATTGAATTGCCAAGATAGAGATAATATATTGTCTAAAGCAAGACAGAGAGGCAACATTGAGCATAAGGGCCATAAAGTATCCTTCTATCCAGATTTTTCGGTGGAAGTACAGAAGCAGAGGGCGAAATTTAAGGTTGTCAAACGGCGATTATTTTCACTAAAGATTAAATATGCAATGTTGTTTCCGTCAAAATTACGTATTACAGATCGGGATGGAGTTCAATTTTTTGATACACCCGACGCAGTTAGTACATGGCTGGATGGAAGAAAGGAATAGCTTAGGCATAATTATTGAAGAGTAGATAAGATGGAGTCAGATGAGAGGGGGATTTTTCACCTTTAGAGTCTACCTGTAGTCTTTTTTTTTTTTTCATTTTTTTTTCCCAGGGAGTCGGGGGGGGTTATTCCTCCTGCCCCACCTGGGTAGTTACATGGTACAGCCGTAACGTTGGAAATGGCTACAGTGGGCCCCCAGTATGGGTCCCGTGTGGACAAGAAGTATGTTGTTGTAGCTGATTCCCCCCCCCCCCACTAGGGAGGGACTTTCAGCTTGGGATGATAGTGTCCAGATACAGATTGAAGTGAGTTGGGAGGGGGGAGGGGGGGATGGAAGTAGTAGGATTTTATGGAGTGAAACAGGGTTGGGGAGGGGGGTGGTTATAAGGGTGGGTGGTGTGTGTGGGTGGGCTCCCCCATTTTTTTTTTTCTTTTCTTTTTCTCTTCTTTTTCTTTTTGCTGCTCCTCCTCCTCCTCCTCCTCCTCCTCCTGGCCTTCTCTCTCCCCCCGTCTTCTATCCTTCAGGGATTACGGTTATACCCCAAAAAACTCTTACTCTTTATTCTTTATTCTTGTCTTTACTTTTTATTTTAACGCAAAATGACAAGTAAAATTAAAGTGATGTCTTGGAATGTCAGAGGATTGGGGGATAACAGAAAGAGAAGTGCGGTAAAAGAACTAATTGAATTCTATGATCCCGCAATAATCTGCCTGCAGGAGACACATAAGGGGAAGGAGGATGACAAAATGTTTGATAAATTTAAATATAAACATGGATTTCATGCTATATACTCAACATACTCCCGTGGAGTTAGTATTTTGATCTCAAACTCTATTAGGTTTACCTGTAGGCAGTGTATTAAAGACCCGATTGGCCGATATTTAATGTTGTTATGCTCCATAAATGATAGAATAATCCTCTTGGTAAATGTGTATATTCCCCCACCATATAAGGACGATGTGTTAAAAAAGGTTTTTGAAAAGATGGCGCAATGGCCTGATGTTCCTACAGTGATAATTGGGGACTTCAATAATGTATTAAATGAAGAGCTGGACAGACATAGCAACAAAAAGAGTAATGGAGGGGGAAAGACCACAAGATGGGCCAACCAGATACAAGAGATGGGTCTATCAGATGTATGGAGAGTAAGATACTCGGATAGTAAAGAATACTCATGCTACTCAAGTACATATAGATCATTATCCAGAATCGACATGGCTTTGGGAAATGGTCATTTTCTCCAATTAGTCAAAACAATTCAGTACGAATCAAGGGGAATCTCGGACCACTCCCCATTAACTTTGACTTTAGAGTGGACGGAACAGTTGATCCGGCCAATGTGGAAAGTTAATCCACAGTGGCTGTCCCTGATTCCAGAGAGTAGTAAAATAAAACATCTGCTAATGGGCTTTTTTGGAGATAATAAGGGCTCAGCTTCAGCGTTAATGGTGTGGGATACAATGAAAGCATACCTCAGAGGCTTAATAATTAAAGAAATATCTAAAATTAAACTAGCCACAAGACAGCGGGAGGAAGAGATAACCCAAAGAGTTAAGCAGACCGAACAAGACTACATATTAGATTCTAATGAGGAGAAATTTAGAGCATGGCAGGACGTACAGATGCTATATAAAAATTTGATTATAACTAAGGCCGAAAATACTAGATTCATGCAGAACCAAAAGCACTACGAAATGGGGGAACAGGTGGGTCATATGTTAGCAATGATAGCACGGAACCAGGAAGGCCCATCCAGTATAGTTGCCATTGAAGACGAAAAGGGGATAGTAAAGTATGATACAGAGGGTATCCAAAAGATATTTGTAGATTTCTATTCACGGTTGTATGAATCTGAAATCCTAAATGTAAAGGAAAAGACTGAACAATTCTTAGACAAGTTAACTATGCCCAAATTGAATTCAATGGAAAGAGAATCCTTGGATACCCCTATAACTATGGTAGAGCTGGAGGAAGCAGTGGGACAAATTCAAAACAATAAATCTCCAGGGATGGATGGACTCCCCGTGGAGATATATAAAATATACGGTCAGATCTTGATCCCAGAACTTCTTGAAGTACTGAATGCAGCATATATCACACGGGAACTCCCTAAATCAATGATGGAAACAATAATAATTATAATTTTAAAACCGGATAAAGACCCACTAAAGCCTGGCTCTTATCGGCCAATATCTCTCCTTACATCTGATGTTAAAATACTAGCCAAGGTCCTGGCAAATAGATTGTCTAGATACATTGATACTCTGATCCATAGGGATCAAACAGGCTTCATCCCCTCCAGATCAGCAGCCACAAACATTCGTAGGCTCTTTCTGAATCTACAATTACCAATGGATAACGGGGGAGCTGGTGCCATCCTGTCATTGGATGCTCAGAAGGCTTTTGACATGGTAGAATGGGAATATCTATGGATGGTACTGATTGCCTTTGGCATAGGCCCAGGCTTTATAACCTGGCTAAAAATACTATATAAAGACCCCAGGGCAAAGTTGAGGATCAATGACACTATGTCACCAGCTTTCCCGTTGTCCCGGGGGACTAGACAGGGTTGCCCTCTGTCCCCCTTGCTGTTTGCATTGGCAGTGGAACCACTGGCCGCTGCAGTCAGACAGTCTGCGGGGATAGAGGGATTCCAACGTGCAGGAAGAGAGGATAAAATAGCTTTGTATGCAGATGATGCCTTAATTTTCCTTAGTGACCCCACAAAATCCCTAGAGGAACTCATGAATCTTGTATCTGCATTTGGACAGCTCTCTGGGTTTCGCATCAACTGGGAGAAATCGGTGTTAATGCCGCTACATAATGCAAACACTTCTTTACCAGACTGTGCTAAACAAATTCAAATAAAACACAGAATTAGGTACCTAGGGATTGAGGTAACACGGAAAGTGGGGGATTATATTGACCTTAACCTTAGACCATTATTGACTAGGCTCAAAGATAAATGTCAGACCTGGTGCAAACTTCCATTAACCGTGATTGGAAGGGCAAATCTTATAAAGATGATCTGGGCCCCACAATTATTATATATTTTTCACAACTGCCCGATGTGGATAGCTGCATTTTGGTTTAAAAGGATAGAATCGCTTTTTCGCGAACTTATCTGGAAGAAAAAATATGCACGTATTAAACTTTAATGCTGGCCAAAGATGAGGGGGGACTATTCCACATCCAAAAAATTATTTTTTGGCCTCACAAACCCAGCATTTCTATGGCTGGACAGAAGTAGATGAGAATGATCCGATACAAGCATTATTACTCCCACTGGGTAAAGGATACTCATTGATGTCTCTACTAGAGACAAAAACTTTTCAAAAAGATAAGAAATTCATAACAGGCGGACTATTTAATAAGGTATGGCTAGCAATAAAAAAGATTACTAGTATTGCTGGCTATACCTCCTATACACCAATATGGAATAACGCAAATTATGAGGAAGTACAGAGATTGGAGGGATTTGGGTTTTGGCAAACTCAGGGGCTGAGATTTGTGGAACAACTGTTTTGGAATGATAATATAAAATCATTTGCGCAAATATCTGAGGAATTTAGGATTCCAAGACAGAGGTTCTTTCAATATCTCCAGCTTAGACATGCCTTTCATGTCCAGGCCCGTACATCTGTATTTATGCTTAACGAATCCAAAATAACAACACTGTTGAAGAAAAGGAACCAAAAGAAGGGACTTATATCTAAAATTTATGAGATAATGCAGAAAAAATTTGAGGAAGAGGTAGAGGTGCCGGCTAGGAAGCAATGGGAGCGAGACCTGGGAGCACTGACTGATGCTTAGTGGTCGGAGGTCTTGTCTGCGATCCCAAAGGTATCACTGTCGGATACTCAAAAACTAACACAAATCTTTATTACGCATAGATCATACTATACACCTGAGAAATTATTTAAGTGGAAACGCAGAGAGTCCCCTTTATGCCCTCGATGTAGTGGCGCACCGGCTAATTTAATACACATGTTGTGGAGATGTCCCAAACTCCATCGATATTGGCAGGATATAATCCAAAATATAAATAGTGTACTAGGAATAGAAATGTTATTAGATCCAAATCTATGCTTATTAAATATAGTGGCGGAACCAAATATCTCAAAAAATATCCATACCGCACTGACGAGAGGCCTATTTCAGGCACGAAAACTAATAGCCCAGAAATGGATATCTATATATCCTCCGACGGTTGAAGAATGGAGAACACAAATAAAAGAAACTATATTAAAGGAGGAATTTATTTATACACATAGAGGGAGTCGAGACAAATTTGATGCTATTTGGAAAAGATGGGTAGAGACCTGGGATAATGAAAATAAAAGATGAACCAACATGGGTAGAGGTTGATATTTGGAGGGGATGGGAGGATGGGGGGAGGGCTGAGGGGGCTGGAGGAGGTGAATACAGGTGGAGGCGGCAGAGGAAAAAATTCTCCCTTTTTTTTTTTTTTTTTTTTATTATTATTATTATTATTATTATTAGTATTATTGTTTTTTTTTTTTTCTTATTATTATTTTATTTTAGTATTATTATTTTATTTTTATTTTTTTTGTTGTTTTTTTGTCTTTTTGGGGGGGGGGGATGAGTGGGTGGCTGGTGTGGCAGATGAATGCTAGAAGTTTATGTATCTGGGATGAAATGTATGCTTAAATGTATAACTTTGTATTGTTATGAAAAGAATTAAAATAAAAAAAGTACTGAATTAAAAAAGGAATCGTGGGGATTGCATAACTGAGCTGAGAGCTTTTGATTCAGCCATGTCTGCCATCTACCCTTCATTGGTTGGCTTCCAGACAGGGAACGTTGGGGGGAAGGTAGCACACATTAGCCAACCAATGAAGCCACAACCTCCAAGGTATACACCTGGCCCCACTTATGTCCCTGAACCTGGTACTTACCCAGTCCGGGTTCAACAATACGAGGGTGTTCCCAAGACCAACGGTGAAAGGACTTTGGGGGAGAGGGTGGTATGGCATGTCCCTTTTGCTTCCTCAGAAATCAGGACCATACTGGCCGAACTGCCTGACTATAGAACGAATCCCAGAGGGTTCGTGAGAATGTTTTGTCAAAATCAATTTAGTTACAGCATGAGCGGAACAGATTGTGCCCAGGTTCTGAGGGCAAAAGTAGGGGAAGAACCGGCAGGGGTTATAATCTCCCGTTGCGGCATTGTCACCCATGAACAAGCCACTTCTGGAGGTAAGGAATTCTGTGTGGCCCTGCTAGCCAAACTTCCAGAGTTGTATGATGCATCTTCCACCACAGATGTGATGAAACTCAGTCAAAACTCAGGAGAGGAATGCGCTTGTTTCTGGCGTCGCCTGAAACAAGCTGCATTGGATGCAGATATGGAGGTTGGTCCAGATGTGCCGACCGACGGAGGTAAGTTATCTGCCATTCACCTTTTACTAAGAGCCAAATTTTTAGAAGGCATCCATATGAAAATTCGAGACCGGTTATTATTAGCCAGACCCGAATTTAATGTAATGACAATACCTGCCATTCTATCCACTCTCTCCGCTATAGAAAGAGAGATGGATAGGAAGAAACAGGATAAAATACCCCAAATCTTTGTGTCTCAAGCCCCTTATGCAGAACAAACGGGACAGGATCATAGGAAAAAGACACAGCGCTGGAAAACCCGAACTTGTTACATCTGTGGAAAAGAAGATCATCTAAGGCGCGACTGTCCTAACAGACCCAAGGGTAAGTTGCAGTTCATTCCAGACCATCCAACAACTTCAGTTGTAGGGATGGCCAGCCACGGCTTTGATTCTTCATAGGACGTTGGCAAAACGGTGTCAGGACATATCAACATGTTTATCGAGGAATTAAAATATCTCCTCCCTTGCCTCATTGACACCGGTGCCGCTCGAACTGTTCTGAGATCCAAAGATCTCAGAGGCAAGGTTCCACTCTCTGGGGAGACTACACCCACTGTGGGTCTCACAGGTCAGACAGTGTCTCTACATACCACTAAACCACTCCATTGTAGGTTGGGCCAACACACGGAGGCCATTAAGTCTGTACTGGTATCGGATGATGTTCCCATCAATCTATTGGGAGCTGATATTTTGTCGGAAATACAAGCGATCATTGAGTACACTCCAACAGGTGTTGTGGTTAGCAGTGCATTGTCGGATGAGCGCCTATGTGCAATGGTGGCTCTACCGTACATGACAGAACCTGGTTGTTTTCTGGGGTTGGATGTGCTGGCAGAAGTGGATCACAAACTTTGGGCGATTGACAAGTATGATGTGGGTCTTCTGCCAGTCCCGCCAACCACAGTAAACATCAGACCAGGGAGCATTTTGCCCCAATTACCACAATACCCTTTGAGTGTAGCTCAGATGGATAGTCTTAAAATCCAAATAGACCGGTACCTGCTGATAAAAATTCTCACGCCAACCAAGTCCCCCTGTAACACTCCTTTGTTTCCAGTGGTTAAAAAGTCTATCAAAGGTCAGGAAGCAACTTACTGTTTAGTACATGATTTAAGGGCTATCAATAAAATAATTATCAGCGATGCCCCTTTGGTACCCAACCCACACACCTTGTTGGCCTCTATACCCCCTAACGCAATTTTTTTTAGGGTCATTGATCTGACTAATGCATTTTTTTCTGTACCACTGGACCCCCAGTGCCAGTACCTTTTTGCTTTTTCATTCCAGGGTTTGACAACTGACTTGGACGCGTCTTGTTCAAGGGTCTGTGACTAGTCCTTCGAAGTACAGCTGCAAACTTAAAATAGTGTTGGATCAGTGGACCCCAACGAATCCAGAGGTGGTGCTGTTACAGTATGTTGATGACTTGTTGCTTTGTTGCCCCACAAGGGATGTCTGTTATCAGCATACTGTCTCATTGCTTAACCATCTGGCGTCCACGGGGAATAAAGCTAGCAAGGAGAAATTGCAGTTTTGCAGGGAAAAGGTCACCTTTTTAGGACATTGTATATCTCAGGGTACTCGACACCTGACAACCCAGAGAATTCAGACACTGAAAGACTTCCCGAAACCCCGAAACACACGACAAACGAGAGCCATTCTCGGTCTTATCAACTACTGTAGAGACTGGGTCCCTAACATCTCATCCACTTTAAGACCCCTTTACGAAATCCTATCCCAAACACCCTTTCAACTGACTGATGATAACTGGTCAACCCTACAGGACTTGATCCAAGAACTCTCCAAAGCACCTGCTTTAGGTCTGCCCAACTACGACCTCCCTTTCTACCTCTTCTGCTATGAAAGCAAAGGCCATGCCACTGGAGTACTGACCCAACTACATGGGTCCAAGTACAGACCCATCATGTATCTATCAACTGCCCTAGATCCAGTCATTTGAGGCTCACCAGGTTGTGTACGAGCCGTAGCCGCCTGCGCTTTATTGTTACAGAAGGTAGGTGACATAGTCTTGGACTCCCCACTGACCCTCTATACTCCCCATTCAGTGCAGGAGATCCTAAATCAAGTTCAGACAAAACACCTATCTGCTGCCAGATTGACTAAGTACGAAGTGGCTCTCCTAACCCCTACTAACCTGACTTTAAGACGATGCACAATTTTAAACCCAGCATCTCTTCTTCCTGTTGAGGAGGAAGAGAAGGGGGGAGATAATGGTGTTAAAAACGACACTCAAACTTTCCAGACTAACAATACTAATCTCTCTACCTCTAACCAACTTGTTAATTTACAAGGACAACATGCTGATGATCACCACGACTGTGTTTCTCTGATGGAACTTGAGTCAACAACCTTCAGCCCAGTGAAGGAGGCCCCCATCCCAAACGCTAAGAACCTTTTTGTAGATGGTTCCAGGTATTACACCCCAGATGGTAAGCCACACACAGGTTATGCAGTGACTACAGTCAGTGAAATTGTGGAAAGGGGTTCATTGAGTTCCAGCATGTCTGCACAGGAAGCTGAGCTGTGGGCACTGGCAAGAGCTTGTGAGACCCAAGAGGGTCAAAGGATCAATATCTACACAGATTCCAGGTATGCTTTTGGGATAGCTCATGATTTCGGTCCTATCTGGAAAGCAAGAGGGTTTCTTACTAGTTCAGGGAAACCCGTCAAACATGCGCAGTTAATCAACAGGCTATTTGTTGCTTTCAACCTGCCGCGTGAGATAGCCATTCTAAAAGTTAAGGCCCACACGACTGATAGGACTTTGGAGGCCGATGGCAATGCCTTGGCAGATAGAGCTGCTAAGGAAGGTGCTCTGGACCCTCCTGGGGAAACCCTGATGCTAGCCATCCCCTCTGATGTGTCTCTGGAAGAGTTTAAGAGACTACAGTCACAAGCGGAATTACAGGAAAAGAGGAGATGGACAGCACAAGAGCCACAAGAGGTCCAGATGACATCTGGGGTCTTGGTAATAAATGGTGTCTGCCAAGATCGCTTTTTCCAATGATGGCCCATTCGGCTAATTATCCAGGGCATCAGTCAAAGATGGTTATGTGCGCGCAGGTGGATGAGCATTGGATCGCCCCTGGAATTACTACCGCAGCTGCTAATTTTGCAGCAGCCTGCCTGGTTTGCCCATTGCACAACCCAGGTAGGACGGTACCAGTACCCAAACAACATTCCCCCCGACCAGAATATCCATTTCAGCGCATCCAGATAGACTACATTACACTGCCAAGGAGTGGGTCGTACGAACACGTCTTGGTTTTTGTAGATATGTTTTCAAGTTGACCAGAGGGATGGCCGGTTCAGAAAGTAAACACCACCACCACAGCCAAGAAGATCCTGTCCGAAATAGTGTGACGCTGGGGCCTACCTGAAACGATCGAGTCGGATCAAGGCTCCCACTTCACTGGTCAGATATTTGCAGAAGTGTGTAAAGCCCTCCATATCAATCAGGGATTACACACCCCTTATCACCCCCAAAGTAGTGGTAAGGTTGAAAGGTTAAACGGAATCCTTAAAAACAAAATCTCCAAAATAATAGCGGATACTGGGAAACCGTGGCCTGAATGTCTCCCCATAGCTCTCCACTCCATCAGAAATGCCCCTAGACGACCCCACGGGTTATCTCCATATGAGGTTTTGTTCGGATGTCAACCAAAAACAGGATTGTACTTTCCTCAGCAGCTGTCGTCTTTACATTCTCAGCTGACGGGGTATGTGCAGTCACTGCAACGTGAGCTTAAAAAAATCCACCACAGGGTTCATGAGTCCCTTACAGACCCTGACTCAATAACCGGTTTACATTCTATCCAACCAGGTGACTGGGTCGTAGTAAAGAAACACCAGAGGACGGGACTAGAGCCGAGATACCTCGGACCATTCCAGGTTCAGCTGACCACGCCGACCTCTCTAAAGCTTGAAGAACGAGACAACTGGATCCACGCCAGTCACTGCAAGAAGCTGCTCAACTACATCAAAGAATGAGGAGTATCTTCTTTATTTATAGCTTTAGTTTGGTGTATTTTACCAAGGGTAATGATGAAAAGCATCCCAATTTATTGTTTAAAATGCACCTCCAACTGGCAAAAATGGCGAACAGGACCAACTGCTGGGTATGCTCCAAACCCCCACCAAGCCTCGATGCCCCAGCAATGGCAGCAGTATATGCTATATATGATGTCCGTATCGGTATGAGGAAATTAAAGACCCCAAACAGACACTTGTCAATAGAACTTAACGATACATTCCTAGAGGGTAAAATTAGTTATAGTTTTAACATTAGCTCTGCCTTTTGCCCCTCCCTCACAAAACCATTATGGGTATCGGGACAACTAGGTAGCCCACAAGTGTGCTTCAACTTTAGTTTTGGTAGAGGGGATAACTTCGTAGGGTCCACCACCTGTAAGGAAGGTATAACAGTTAATTTAACCAACGAAACCCCCAGCCTTTTTAATAACACCGATAGGCCAGATTACATCTGTTGGAAGAAAGGGTGTGACGTTCAGACCGAGGGAGCCATCCCCCAGTCTATCCTGCTACTACTCAATGCACGTGACCGTCAGTGTGATTCCCCCTGTGCAACTCTGACTGGCCCCTACTACTTCTTTTGCGGTACCTAAGCTTATAAGGTAATTCCCCCTAATGCAAGAGGTTCATGCGTCCTGGTGAAACTAGTCCCAGCATCTTACATCGCTGATGATAGGGAGGATCTGATGGCACAAGAGAAGGTAAGAACGTCAGGAAAAACTAGAAGGGAATTGTTCACCAACTCCGACCAGGCCTGGGCATGGTTTCCTGCTTGGACGGGGGGATTGAACTCATGAAAAGACTGAACAATTTCTCATCCATTGTGGATGGAATATTCAATGAGACCGTAGGCTGTAAGGGAAATCTCACAGGAACAACGGCAGATCAAGACCCTTCTTTTACAGGAAAAGATGGCCCTTGATTATCTGTTGGCATCCAAGGGGGGGTTCTGTGAATTCATAGGTAAAGATTGTTGTACATGGATTGAGGATACCAGTGACAAAGTTCAGGCCCATATGGATAAGGTTATATCCCTGCAAGGCAAAGCCAGAGCTATAGCTAGTGAAGGTTGGAATCCATTTAAGGGTCTGGGTAGTTTTGGGGATTTTCTATTCTCCATTGGATCATGGTTGATATAGGGATATATATACTCATGTTGTTTTTATACCTATTCCTTCTATATGTCGTGATTAGATGCTCCTGTTGCCTGATTGGACGCGTGACCAGAGCCCGAGCAGATGACCACATATTTCTCCATGAGACAAGACGTCCCGAAGCCCAACACACATACCAGTCACAGAGGATCCCAGACCGACCAGCGATTACTACAGCTCACCGTGTCGTGTCCTCCCTATAAGTCATCTCTCCTGAAGAACAGAATCTACATGTCAAGCCGTGTTCTCCTTTTTATGGACTCATATGGACTGTAAGGACTGATTCATTTCCAGGTGTAAGAAGAAGATCAAGATTCATCGTGGGAGCATATGACAAAAAAGGAAGGACTGTTGTGGAAATTATATTGTATAAAATATATGTGGACATTTTATTCTAGGATGTATGTTTTTATAGATTGTCATCTGTCTCTGTCACGTTCCGGGTACAGCGGGGAACAGGAGATGGATCCCCTATGCCAATGGGGCGATAGCACGGGTTGTATTGGAGGACCGGTTCTAATGTTGCTACTGGTTTTCACCAGAGCCCGCCGCAAGGCGGGATGGACTTGTAGTGGCGGTAGCAACCAGGTCGTGTCTTCCAATAGCAACTCGACCCCACTGACAGCTGAGACAGGCGCGGTACACAAGGATTAGGCAGAGGCAAGGTCAGACGTAGCAAAGGGTCAAGGCAGGTGGCAAAGGTTCGTAGTCGGGGGCAACAGCAAAGGTCTGGATACACAGTAGGAGCAAAACACACTAATGATTTCACTGGGCACTAAGGCAACACAAGATCCAGCGAGGACAGAAAGGGGAAGTGGGTTTTTATTGGTTTTGGGGTGGAAAACTGTAATTGGGCCAGGCACCAATTGATTGTGCGCTGGCCCTTTAACTGGAGGAAGACTCGTGCGCGCGCGCCTGGGGAGCGGGGGCGCGCGCACGCCGGAAGACTGCAGGGGACAGGTGAGAGGAGCGGGATGCGATCCCCGGGCAGACCGAGGATCGCATCCCGGAAACAAAGCAGCGCCTGCGGTCAGGGGAGCCGACCGAGGCGCTGCAGGGAAGAGAACGCCGTGAGCGCTCCGGGGTGGAGGAGGTACCCGGAGCGCTCGGCGTTACAGTACCCCCCCCTTGGGTCTCCCCCTCTTCTTGGGCCTCCCCCTCCTCCTGGAACCCAAGAACCTGCGGATGAGATCCTTGTCAATGATGTTACCCTCCAGTTCCCAAGACCTCTCCTCAGGCCCACAGTTCTCCCAGTCAACAAGATAGAAACGTTTACCTCGGACGGTTCTAGAGGCAAGGATCTCTTTAACGGAGAAGATGTCGGAGGAGCCGGTGACCGGAGCAGGAGCGGTGACCTTGGGGGAAAAGCGATTAAGAACAAAGGGTTTGAGGAGAGAAACATGGAAGGAGTTGGGAATGCGAAGGGAAGGAGGAAGATGCAGTTTGTAGGACACGGAATTGATCCGAGCCTTGATCTTGAATGGGCCGAGGTAGCGGGGACCCAACTTGTAACTGGGGATGCGGAACCTAATGTACTTGGAGGAGAGCCACACCCTGTCGCCATGGGAGAATACTGGAGTAGGTCTTCTTTTGCTGTCAGCATGTTTCTTCATGCGAGAAGAGGCCAGGACAAGCGACCTTTGGGTCTCCTTCCAGATGGACGACAGCTCCTGGGTGACTTCGTCTACAGCGGGGACTCCGGAAGAAGTGGGGATGGGTAGGGGGGGAAGAGGATGACGGCCGTAAACCACAAAGAAGGGTGATTGAGAGGAAGACTCAGACTCTTTCAAGTTATAAGAAAATTCGGCCCAGGGCAGGAGGTCAGCCCAGTCGTCTTGACGGGCCGAGACAAAGTGTCGCAGGTAGGCCCCAAGGATCTGGTTGACTCTCTCCACTTGTCCATTGGACTGAGGGTGGTAGGCAGAGGAGAAGTCTAGTTTGACTTTCAGTTGACTGCAGAGTGCTCTCCAGAATTTAGATACAAATTGGACGCCTCTGTCTGAGACAATGTGGGATGGAAGTCCATGAAGACGGAAAATCTGAAGGAAGAAATGTTTCGCGAGTATAGGTGCCGAAGGAAGCCCTGGAAGCGGGACAAAATGTGCCATTTTGGAGAAACGATCCACGACCACCCATATGGTGGTGTGGCCGTGGGAAGGAGGGAGGTCCGTGATGAAGTCCATAGCTATGTGGGCCCAGGGTCGTTCAGGCACAGGCAGAGGGTGAAGAAGACCAGCCGGCTTCTGGTGAGGGGTCTTGTTACGAGCACATATGGCACAGGCCTGTACGAAGGCCGTCACATCCTTTTTTAAGGAGGGCCACCAGTAATACCTGGAAATCAGTTGGGAGGATTTCTTGATTCCAGGATGACCAGCCAGATGAGAGGAGTGACCCCATTTGAGGACCTGAAGCCGAAGACGTGGGGGGACCAAGGTTTTCCCAGGGGGAACTTGCACCAAAGAGGCAGGGGCAGAAGAAATCAGACACTCAGGGGGTATAATGTGTTGTACCGGAGAGTCGGATTCAGAAGTATCGGTGGAACGTGATAGGGCGTCAGCCCTGACATTTTTGTCCGCGGGACGGAAATGGATCTCAAAATTGAAGCGAGCAAAAAACAAGGACCACCTAGCTTGACGTGGGTTTAATCAGTGTTGACGTCAACATGCAGCGCACGCGATTTCCATCATGGCGGCGTCAGCGGGGAATACAGGCTTCTGTGGAGGGCGGTGTTTTCCGTCACCGCCGGAGCTTTTCCCAGCTTGCGCCACGCCAGCGTGACGAGGGTGGCAATCAGCGTGCACGTGTGCGGGGCCTTCATAAACAGCCTCCCCTGACACAATTGCTGCCACACACTCCAGATATCACACCGCAGCACAGCATTTCACATCGCTTTCAAGCCTTGTCTCTGCAAGTAAGTCACTCATTAGGTTCACACACATGCACCATGTCATACCTAATTTTTTCCTTCTTTTTACACTGTTTTTACTTTTGGTTTTCATTTTTATTTCCATTTTATGTCATTATTATTTTCTCTATTTATTTATTTTTTTGTTTTTTACATTCTCACATTTTTATATAAAATTCTTCTTTTATCCATTTTTTACACCTCTCCCTCTCCTGTTTTACCACCCACTATTCATTTTTTCACCTTTCACATATTTCCATAGCCACGACCACATAGTTCACACACTGATGTAATTCAACACACATCCCCTCAGCCTACACAGCTGTTAGACCCCCTTTCCCAACCCAATTTTTTTGTCACCTTCATTTACACATTATTTCTACCACACCTTTTCAGATCTCTTTAGTTTGCCATCCCGGGCCACCCTGGTTTCCTCACTCCTGCAACAGCAATTTGTGTCATGGGCCATCTGGGGGTCTGTTGGATGTGCCCTGCTGCACGGGTCTGCAGCCACCTCAGCTCCCGGGGAAGACTATTTTGGGACCCTAGTTGCACGGCCACGGCATTATACCCTATCGGACCCCTTTTGTGAGTATATGGGATGGGCCAAGTTACCTTCCCTTTATATTACCATTTAAAATTAGACTAATGTTATATCATATATTTTCTTACACCCTGCAGACATATCCAAGCATCCGCCCCTGAAGAGTGTCTCTACACGAAACGCGTCGGGCACAAGTGATGCTGACCTGTGTCTGTAATGGACACATTGATCTTGATCTGCAGTAGATTATCAATTTTGATACTTATGTATTCATTTATTACGGTCTTACTATTTACTATCTTTTTTTTTTAATAACAAGGTTGGTCTTTATTAAGTAAAAAGTTACAGTACAAGAGATATTACATTAAACAGTTTTGTGATATCCAATGTAAGCAAACACAAAAAGGAAAACAATTACAGTCTTGGACAACATAGTATTTACCCCCATAGAGCAGTAAATGTACTTGATGTTGTGAACAGGGTCTATACTCGTATAGCTTTAACTCTGACCCCGTGGGGGGGAAAAAAAAAGGGGGGGGGGATAGGGGGGGAGCAGAACCCCCACCGCCCAACCATCCCAGTAGGATTCCTCCGGTATTCCTGTATAACTTTTATCAATTCCTAGAACTGTTCCAGCCATGGTGTCCAGAGCCTTTCAAACTTTTGAGGACATCCTCTATTTGCGTACGTTATCTTGTATAGGGGGAGCACGGCATTGACTGCGGAGTCCCAGGACGCCACGGTAGGGGGAGAAGATGAGATCCAAGTCCTGAGAATCTCCTTCCTGGCATAAAATGCCAGCAGAGAGATTAGCAGCCTCGTATATCTGGGCCTCTGCTCGTCGTCATGAATGCCCAGCAACGCCATCTCGGGCGAGATAGGTATGTCCAACTGTAATCTAACGTTGATGCACTCAAAGACTGCAGACCAGAACCCCACTATCCTTGGGCATGACCAAAACATGTGAATAAATGTGCCTTCGGGAGACTGGCATCTGGGACAGTTCGGTGATCTGTGTGGGTAGATCCTATGTAGCCTCTGCGGGGTGTAATACACCCTGTGCAGGAACTTTGTGTGTATCAGTCTGTCCTTGGAGGAGATCACTACCTTTGCCCCGTCCTCGAAGCATTCTTCCCAAGTCTCCCTGTCTAGACTTGGGATGTCGCTGTGCCATTTGTCCCAGAGGGTGTTCATCTTAGGCGAATCAGCTCCCAGGAGTATAAAGTATAGAGTGGAGAGGGTTTTTTCAAGGGTTTTCTGGGCGAGGGTTTCCTCAACCGGGTCCGGCTGTAACACTACCGCCTCTGGGAATTGGGCCCTAGCTGCGTGCCTCAACTGAAAATATCTAAACAACATATGACCTGGCAATCCGAACTTCTCTACCAGAGCCTGAAAGGGAAGCAGGGAGCCCGTACTGAGTATATCCCGAAGTGTTTTGATTCCATACCTGGCCCAAAGTTGCGGGTCCGGAATGGACCTAAAGTGTTTCAGGGAGGGGTTACCCCACAGCGGTGTAAGGGGAGACCACTGGTGTCTTACCAGAAATCTCTTCCTAGCTACCGTCCATACCCTCAGGGTCACCTTCGTGACGTCCGGAAGGGAGGGATAGGCGGCTATCCCTCTGTGCACCAGGTTGCCCAGCTCTATCATAGACCCCAACACAGCCGCTTCAAGACGAGTAGCAGCGTTTGAGTCTGACTGTTCAAACCACCACCTCACCGTGACTAGTATTGCTGCCCAGTAGTAGGTCATAAAATTTGGAAGGGCCAGGCCTCCACAGCGCACCGGGAGTTGGAGTGTAGACCTAGCCAGCCTAGGGGAAGCCCCCCTCCATAGAAAAGAGCCGATGAGCCCCTCAAGCTCTTTAAAGAAGAGCCCGGGGAGCCACACCGGACAATTCCTGAAGATATAGTTAAACTTAGGAAGGTATAGCATTTTGATAACATTGATCCGACCCAGCAGGTTCAGGGGGAGGTCCCTCCACCTGGTACAGTGTTCCCTGAGCTTTGTGACAATGGGCTGGAGGTTTAGGCGACTAAAGGCCCGGACGTCCCTGGATATCACGATCCCCAAGTACTTAAATTCCTCAACCCACTGTAGGGGAGAGGAGATACCCCCCGACCGGGGCCGGGGGTCAAGTGGGAACAGCAGGGACTTAGACCAATTGATATTGACTCCAGAAAACCTCCCAAACTCATTGAAGATCCCCAGGGCAGTTTGAAGAGACGCTTCGGCGTCGTGTAGATACAGCAGTGCATCGTCTGCGTACAAGGAGATTTTCTCCTCCAGAGGACCAACCCGGAGTCCCCGGATCGCCCCTGACTCCCGGATCCTGGCGGCCAGGGGTTCGAGAGCCAGAGCAAACAGGCTGGGCGATAGGGGGCAACCCTGCCTCGTGCCCCTCTGGAGGAGAAAAAACTCTGAAAGGGTGTCATTGGTGCGAATCCTAGCCCTAGGGGATCTATATAGCATTCCCAGCCACGCCAGGAACTTCGGACCAAAGCCGAACCTCCTGAGCACCTCCCATAGATACCTCCACTCCACGGAATCGAAAGCCTTCTCGGCGTCAAGGGAAGCTATGACTCTGGACCCACCGTTATCATGGACTATTCCCAAGTTGAGGAAGAGCCTACGGATGTTAATATCGGTGCCCTTACCCGGCATGAACCCGGTCTGGTCGTGGTGTACCAGCCCCTCTATCACTTTAGTCAGCCTAAGGGCCAGAATTTTGGCAATCAATTTAGCATCAGCATTGATTAGTGAAATGGGTCTGTATGACGAGCATTCATCCGGGTCCTTACCAGGCTTGGGCACCAACACCACCACCGCCTCAGTCATGGAGTCTGGGAGAAGGCCTTGTGAGGAGAACTGCCCGAGAAGGGAGACCAACCTAGGGGCCAGCATTTCCTGGTGGGTCGAATAAAATTCGATGGGGATACCATCCGGGCCTGGGGATTTGCCTACTTGCATTTGGGCCATCGCTTTTTGGACCTCCTCTAGGGTGATGTCACTATCCATAGTCTGTCGTTGGTCAGGGTTAAGCGTAGGAAGGTCAACCAGGTCTAGGTAAGCGGTCAGTTCATTGTCAGCATAGGCAACTTTGGATGCATAGAGTTCTTGGTAGTATTGGAAGAACACTATTTACTATCTTTACTCCTGCTGTCAGTGCTGTGTATATGACACATGTGTATATATATGAATTTAATTTATTTAATACAAGATTACAATCAATTGCTTCAGAAGTATCATATGTATGTCAACTCCCTTACTCATCCCACACCTGTATGTTACGTGTGGGTGGAGCTACTACTTACTGTATATGTGGTTTTTATTCTACCATATTTAATATGTTATCTTCAGTAATAAAATGTATTTTTTTCAATTTCAATTTGCCTCCACAAAGTCATCCTTCTCATTTAAAGTCCTACCTCTCCTCTCTTTTTCTAAACAATAGTAGGGATGGAGGCACATGGCATATGTGCCTCATTTAAAGTCCCAAACCTCCCCTTCCACACAAGACTGGAGATAAGAGAGATTTTTGTGATCCGTGAAGATCGTGATGGGGTGAACGGATCCCTCAAGGAGATGTCTCCATTCCTCAAGTGCCAGCTTAATGGCCAATAATTCACGGTCTCCGATGGCGTAGTTCTTCTCGGGGGGAGAAAAGGTCTTAGAGAAAAACCCACAGGTTATGTTCTTGCCCTTAGAACCCTTTTGAAGAAGCACAGCTCCAGCTCCCACAGAGGAGGCATCGACTTCCAGGAGAAACGGTTTGAGAGGGTCAGGCCTGGATAAAACGGGTGCAGAGGCAAAGGCTGACTTAAGGTGGTTAAATGCCTCATCAGCTTGAGGAGGCCAGGACCTAGGATTCGCAGCCTTTTTGGTTAGCGCCACAATAGGCGCAACAATGGTGGAGAAGTGAGGAGTAAACTGCCGATAATAATTGGCGAATCCGAGGAACCGCTGGATAGCCCGCAGTCCAGTAGGACGTGGCCAGTTTAGGACGGCGGAAAGCTTCTCAGGGTCCATTTGGAGACCTTGTCCAGAGACTACGTAACCCAGGAAGGGAAGACTGCAGCGTTCAAAGAGACATTTCTCTAGTTTGGCGTAAAGGTGATGATCCTGGAGCCGTTGGAGTACTTGACGGACATGAAGACGATGCACCTCCAAGCTAGAGGAGAAAATCAGGATATCGTCCAGATAGACAACAACACAAGAGTACAGCAAATCCCTGAAAATCTCATTAACAAAGTCTTGGAAAACCGCAGGAGCATTACATAAACCGAAGTGGGAAGTGGGTTTTTATTGGTTTTGGGGTGGAAAACTGTAATTGGGCCAGGCACCAATTGATTGTGCGCTGGCCCTTTAACTGGCGGAAGACTCGCGCGCGCGCCTGGGGAGCGGGGGCGCGCGCATGCCGGAAGACTGCAGGGGACAGGTGAGAGGAGCTGGATGCGATCCCCGGGCAGACCGAGGATCGCATCCCGGAAACAAAGCAGCGCCTGCGGTCAGGGGAGCCGACTGAGGGGCTGCAGGGAAGAGAACGCCGCGAGCGCTCCGGGGTGGAGGAGGTACCCGGAGCGCTCGGCGTTACAGTCTCCCTCTGTCTGATTTAATCGAGGAGCGCTCTAGCAGAGCGTACTTGGGTTGAATAGAGATCAGTGGTAAGAACGGTCAGTATGAAAACCTTCTCATGGGATTTGAGACGTGTTCTCTGTGTCTGTGGCTGTTTGTCGGTTTGTAGGTACCAAGCGCAATGTGCTAGGCTTCTTGCCTTCAAATGACTATACGCATTAGAGAAGCGAAGTCCGCATAATGAGAGAAACCTATTATTTTATCTCTGTGTGGCTACGTTATCCCTTTTGGATACATATCTGCTTTAATAAGAGGACATTTGCATCCGCCTTGTTAATATACTCGTACCGTATATTAACAACATCAGTGACAATGTCCCTGCAGATTGTCTCAAGCCTGTAAGAACCAATAGAATGAGCTTAATAAATACTGTTCAATTTGAACAGTATTGACTGGGCTGCATACTGACTAAGAGGGGACCTGTGCACTTCTTCCCGTGAGTGCCCTCCCCTTTGACTGTATGTCACTTCCAGTGATGTTGTTTTGTATTGAGGACGTGCTTAGCTGTTGGAGGCAGGCACTTCCTGTTTGTCATTCTTTTGTGGCCGATGAACAAAAAGCCCAAGGGTCTGTGTTTGAGGGACAGACGCTTGAGATTCCAGCTTGAAGCAGCATTTTGTTCCTGATTCTACCTGGTGCTATGAAGTAGTTCCATTTCCTTGTACCAAAGAGCTTGATACACACGTGCTTTTAAGCGCAAAGGAATTGTTTTGTGCTTTGTGTGCATTTAGACGCTGGAAGTGCACATTTTGGCGCAGTGTGGATTTGCTTACAGAGCCCAAGGGAATTTTGCCACGACAAAGGGTGTCCCTGTCCCCAGGGGAGAAGGGTGTCCCTGTCCTCCAGGGGAGAAGAGGGGACTTTGTCCCTAGGGGAGAAGGGGTATCCATGTCCCCGGGGTAGAAGGGGGGTCTCTTTCCCCGGAGGACAAGAGGTTCCTGTCCCTAGGGGAGAAGGGGGGACTCTGTCCCCAGGAGAGAAGGGTGTGCCTATCCTAAGGGCAGAAGGGTAACCCTGTCCTCCAGGGGAGAAGGGGTGTCCCTGTCCTCCAGGGGAGAAGGGGTGACCCTGTCATCAAGGGGATTAGGGTGTCCATGTCCTCTAGGGATGAAGGGGGTCCTTGTCCTTGGGGGAGAATGAGGTCCTGTCCCCAGGGGAGAAGGGTGTCCCTGTCCTCCAAGGGAGAAGGGTGTCCCTGTCCCCAGGGGAGAAGGATGTCCCTGTCCCCAGGGGAGAAGGGTGTCCCTGTCCCGTGGGGAGAAGGGGTGTCCCTGTCCTCCGGGGGAAAAGAGGGGCCTCTGTCCCCGGGGGAGAAGAGGTTCCTGTCCCTGTCCTCCAGGAGAGAAGTGTGTCCCTGTCCTTAGGGATGAAGTGGGGACTCTGTCCCCAGGGGAGAAGGGAGTCCCTGTCCTCCGGGGGAGAAAGGAGTCCCTGTCCTCCGGGGGAGAAAGGAGTCCCTGTCCTCCGGGGGAGAAAGGAGTCCCTGTTCTCCGGGGGAGAAGGGGTGTCTCTGTCCTCCAGGGGAGAAGGGGTGTCCATGTCCTCCAGGTTTCTCTGTCCTTAGGGGAGAAGGGTGTCCCTGTCCCCAGGGGACAAGGGTGTCCATGTCCTCCAGGGGAGAAGGGGGGACTTTTTCCCTGGGGGAGAAGGGGTGTCCATGTCCTCCAGGGGATTAGAGTGTCCCTGTCCTCCAGGGATGAAGGGGGTCCCTGTCCTTGGGGGGAGAATGAGGTCCTGTCCCCAGGGGAGAAGGGTGTCCCTGTCCTCCAAGGGAGAAGGGTGTCCCTGTCCCCAGGGGAGAAGGGTGTCCCTGTCCCCAGGGTAGAAGGGGTGTCCCTGTCCTCCGGGGGAAAAGAGGGGTCTCTGTCCCCGGGGGAGAAGAGGTTCCTGTCCCTAGGGGAGAAGGGGGGACTCTGGGTGTCCCTGTCCCCAGGGGAGAAGGGGTGTCCCTGTCCTCCGGGGGAAAAGAGGTTCCTGTGCCTAGGGGAGAAGGGGGGACTCTGGGTGTCCCTGTCCCCAGGGGAGAAGGGGTGTCCCTGTCCTCCGAGGGAAAAGAGGGGTCTCTGTCCCGGGGGGGGGGGGGAGAAGGGTGGCACCCTCTCCTCCTCCAAATACCCAAGGACCAGATCTTCCAATTTTTCCCAGCCTTGGGGCCATCTCCTTCTCCACCAAACAGCCAGGGTCCCACTCCGTCTCTGCCAACCACCCTGGGGGCCCTTTCCTCCTCCCCCATTCACCTTGGGGGCCCTTCTCTCCCTGACCTCCAGGGAAGAAGGGGGTCCCTGTCCTCCAGGGAAGAAGGGGGGACTCTGTCCCCAGGGGAGAAGTGTGTCCCTGTCCTCCAGGGGAGAAGTGTGTCCCTGTCCTTAGGGATGAAGTGGGTGCTCTGTCCCCAGGAGAGAAGGGTGTCCCTATCCTCAGGGGAGAAGGGGTGTCCCTGTCCTCCAGGGGAGAAGGGGTGTCCCTGTCCTCCAGGGGAGAAGGGGTGTCGCTGTCCTCCAGGGGAGAAGGGGTGTCACTGTCCTCCAGGTGTCTCTGTCCTCAGGGGAGAAGGGTGTCCCTGTCCTCCAGGGGGAAAGGGTGTCCCTGTCCCCAGGGGAGGAGGGTGTACCTGTCCTCCAGGGGAGAAGGAGGGACTTTGTCCCTAGGGGAAAAGGGGGTATCCCTGTCCCCGGGGGAGAAGGGGGGTCTCTGTCCCCGGGGGAGAAGAGGTTCCTGTCCCTAGGGGAGAAGGGGGGACTCTGTCCCCAGGAGAGAAGGGTGTGCCTATCCTCAGGGGAGAAGGGGTTTCCCTGTCCTCCAGGGGAGAAGGGGTGTCCCTGTCCTCCAGGGGAGAAGGGTTGTCCCTGTCCTCCAGGGGAGAAGGGGTGTCCATGTCCTCCAGGTTTCTCTGTCCTTAGGGGAGACGGGTGTCCCTGTCCCCAGGGGACAAGGGGGTCCATGTCATCCTGGGGAGAAGGGGGGACTTTTTCCCTAGGGGAGAAGGGGTGTCCATGTCCTCCAGGGGATTAGAGTGTCCCTGTCCTCCAGGGATGAAGGGGGTCCCTGTCCTTGGGGGGAGAATGAGGTCCTGTCCCCAGGGGAGAAGGGTGTCCCTGTCCTCCAAGGGAGAAGGGTGTCCCTGTCCCCAGGGGAGAAGGGTGTCCCTGTCCCCAGGGTAGAAGGGGTGTCCCTGTCCTCCGGGGGAAAAGAGGGGTCTCTGTCCCCGGGGGAGAAGAGGTTCCTGTCCCTAGGGGAGAAGGGGGGACTCTGTCCCCAGGAGAGAAGGGTGTCCCTATCCTCAGGGGAGAAGGTTGTCCCTGTCCTCCAGGGGAGAAGGGGTGTCCCTGTCCTCCAGGGGAGAAGGGGTGTCCCTGTCCTCCAGGTGTCCCTGTCCTCCAGGGGAGAAGGGTGTCCCTGTCCCCAGGGGAGGAGGGAGTCCCTGTCCTCCAGGGGAGAAGGGGGGACTTTGTCCCCAGGGGAGAAGGGTGTCCCTGTCCCCAGGGGAGCAGGGGTGTCCCTGTCCTCTGGGGGAAAAGAGGGGCCTCTGTCCCCAGGGGAGAAGAGGTTCCTGTCCCTAGGGGAGAAGGGGGGACTCTGGGTGTCCCTGTCCCCAGGGGAGAAGGGGTGTCCCTGTTCTCCGGGGGAAAAGAGGTTCCTGTCCCTAGGGGAGAAGGGGGGACTCTGGGTGTCCCTGTCCCCAGGGGAGAAGGGGTGTCCCTGTCCTCCAGGTTTGTCTGTCCTCCAGGGGAGAAGGGTGTCCCTGTCCTCCAGGGGAGAAGGGTGTCCCTGTCCCCAGGGGAGAAGGGTGTCCCTGTCCTCCAGGGGAGAAGGGGGGACATTGTCCCTAGGGGAGAAGGGGTATCCATGTCCCTGGGGGAGAAGGGGGGTCTCTGTCCCCGGGGGAGAAGAGGTTCCTGTCCCTAGGGGAGAAGGGGGGACTCTGTCCCCAGGAGAGAAGGGTGTGCCTATCCTCAGGGCAGAAGGGTGTCCCTGTCCTCCAGGGGAGAAGGGGTGTCCCTGTCCTCCAGGGATGAAGGGGGTCCCTGTCCTTGGGGGGAGAATGAGGTCCTGTCCCCAGGGGAGAAGGGTGTCCCGTTCCTCCAAGGGAGAAGGGTGTCCCTGTCCCCAGGGGAAAAGGGTGTCCCTGTCCCCAGGGGAGAAGGGGTGTCCCTGTCCTCCAGGGAAAAAGAGGGTTCTCTGTCCCTGGGGGAGAAGAGGTTCCTGTCCCTAGGGGAGAAGGGGGGACTCTGTCCCCAGGAGAGAAGGGTGTCCCTATCCTCAGGGGAGAAGGGTGTCCCTATCCTCAGGGGAGAAGGGTGTCCCTGTCCTCCAGGGGAGAAGGGGTGTCCCTGTCCTCCAGGTGTCTCTGTCCTCAGAGGAGAAGGGTGTTTCTGTTCTCCAGGGGAGAAGGGTGTCTCTGTCCTCCAGGGGAGAAGGGTGTCCCTGTCCTCCAGGGGAAAAGGGTGTCCCTGTCCCCAGGGGAGGAGGGTGTCCCTGTCCTCCAGGGGAGGAGGGGGGACTTTGTTCCTAGGGGAGAAGGGGTTTCCCTGTCCCCGAGGGAGAAGGGGGGTCTCTGTCCCCAGGAGAGAAGGGTGTCCCTATCCTCAGGGGAGAAGGTTGTCCCTGTCCTCCAGGGGAGAAGGGGTGTCCCTGTCTTCCAGGGGAGAAGGGGTGTCCCTGTCTTCCAGGGGAGAAGGGGTGTCCCTGTCCCCAGGGGAGGAGGGTGTCCTTGTCCTCCAGGGGAGAAGGGGGGAATTTGTTCCTAGGGGAGAAGAGGTTCCTGTCCCTAGGGGAGAAGGGGGGACTCTGTCCCCAGGAGAGAAGGGTGTCCCTATCCTCGGGGGAGAATGGTGTCCCTGTCCTCCAGGGGAGAAGGGTGTCCCTGTCCTCCAGGGGAGAATGGGTTTCCCTGTCCTCCAAGGGAGAAATGTGTCCCTGTCCTCCAGGGGAGAAGGCGGGACTTTTTCCCTAGGGGAGAAGGGGTGTCCCTGTTCTCCAGGGATGAAGGGGGTCCCTGTCCATGGGGGAGAATGGGGTCCTGTCCCCAGGGGAGAATGGGGTCCTGTCCCCAGGGGAGAAGGGTGTCCCTGTCCTCCAAGGGTGAGTTCTGTCCCTTTCCTCCAAGGGAGAAGGGTGTCCCTGTCCCCAGGGGAGAAGGGTGTCCCTGTCCTCCAGGGGAGAAGGGGGGACTTTTACCCAAGGGGAGAAGGGGTGTCCATGTCCTCCAGGGGATTAGAGTGTCCCTGTCCTCCAGGGATGAAGGGCGTCCCTGTCCATGGGGGAGAATGGGGTCCCTTGCCCAGGGGAGAAGGGTGTCCCTGTCCCTAGGGGAGAAGGGGGGACTCTGTCCCCAGGAGAGAAGGGTGTCCCTATCCTCAGGGGAGAAGGGTGTCCCTGTCCTCCAGGGGAGAAGGGGTGTCCCTGTCCTCCAAGGGAGAAGGGGTGTCCCTGTCCTCCAGGGGAGAAGGGGTGTCCCTGTCCTACAGGTTTCTCTGTCCTCCAGGGGAGAAGGGTGTCCCTGTCCCCAGGGGAGGAGGCTGTCCCTGTCCTCCATGGGAGAAGGGGGGACTTTGTCCCTAGGGGCTTAGCGGAGAAGGGGTTTCCCTGTCCCAGAGGGAGAAGGAGGGTCTCTGTCCCCGGTGGAGAAGAGGTTCCTGTCCCTAGGGGAGAAGGGGGGACTTTGTCCCCAGGAGAGAAGGGTGTCCCTATCCTCAGGGGAGAAGGGTGTCCCTGTCCTCCAGGGGAGAAGGGGTGTCCCTGTCCTACAGGTTTCTCTGTCCTCAGGGGAGAAGGGTGTCCCTGTCCTCAGGGGAGAAGGGTGTCCATGTCCTCCAGGGGAGAAGGGTGTCCATGTCCTCCAGGGGAGAAGGGTGTCCATGTCCTCCAGGGGAGAAGGGGGGACTTTTTCCCTAGGGGAGAAGGAGTGTCCATGTCCTCCAGGGGATTAGACTGTCCCTGTCCTCCAGGCATGAAGGGGGTCCCTGTCCATGGGGGAGAATGGGGTCCTGTCCCCAGGGGAGAAGGGTGTCCCTGTCCTCCAAGGGAGAAGGGTGTCCCTGTCCTCCAAGGGAGTAGGGTGTCCCTGTCCCCAGGGGAGAAGGGGTTCTTGTCCCTAGGGGAGAAGGGGGGACTCTGTCCCCAGGAGAGAAGGGTGTCCCTATCCTCAGGGGAGAAGGGTGTCCCTATCCTCAGGGGAGAAGGGTGTCCCTGTCCTCCAGGGGAGAAGGGGTGTCCCTGTCCTCCAGGTGTCTCTGTCCTCAGAGGAGAAGGGTGTTTCTGTTCTCCAGGGGAGAAGGGTGTCTCTGTCCTCCAGGGGAGAAGGGTGTCCCTGTCCTCCAGGGGAAAAGGGTGTCCCTGTCCCCAGGGGAGGAGGGTGTCCCTGTCCTCCAGGGGAGGAGGGGGGACTTTGTTCCTAGGGGAGAAGGGGTTTCCCTGTCCCCGAGGGAGAAGGGGGGTCTCTGTCCCCAGGAGAGAAGGGTGTCCCTATCCTCAGGGGGGAAGGGTGTCCCTATCCTCCAGGGGAGAAGGGGTGTCCCTGTCCTACAGGTTTCTCTGTCCTCCAGGGGAGAAGGGTGTCCCTATCCTCAGGGAAGAAGGGTGTCCCTGTCCTCCAGGGGAGAAGGGGTGTCCCTGTCCTCCAGGTGTCTCTGTCCTCCAGGGGAGAAGGGTGTCCCTGTCCCCAGGGGAGGAGGCTGTCCCTGTCCTCCATGGGAGAAGGGGGGACTTTGTCCCTAGGGGCTTAGCGGAGAAGGGGTTTCCCTGTCCCAGAGGGAGAAGGAGGGTCTCTGTCCCCGGTGGAGAAGAGGTTCCTGTCCCTAGGGGAGAAGGGGGGACTTTGTCTCCAGGAGAGAAGGGTGTCCCTATCCTCAGGGGAGAAGGGTGTCCCTGTCCTCCAGGGGAGAAGGGGTGTCCCTGTCCTACAGGTTTCTCTGTCCTCAGGGGAGAAGGGTGTCCCTGTCCTCAGGGGAGAAGGGTGTCCATGTCCTCCAGGGGAGAAGGGTGTCCATGTCCTCCAGGGGAGAAGGGGGGACTTTTTCCCTAGGGGAGAAGGAGTGTCCACGTTCTCCAGGGGATTAGACTGTCCCTGTCCTCCAGGGATGAAGGGGGTCCCTGTCCATGGGGGAGAATGGGGTCCTGTCCCCAGGGGAGAAGGGTGTCCCTGTCCTCCAAGGGAGAAGGGTGTCCCTGTCCTCCAAGGGAGTAGGGTGTCCCTGTCCCCAGGGGAGAAGGGGTGTCGCTGTCCTCCGGGGGAGAAGGGGGGTCTCGGTCCCCGGGGGAGAAGAGGTTCTTGTCCCTAGGGGAGAAGGGGGGACTCTGTCCCCAGGAGAGAAGGGTGTCCCTATCCTCAGGGGAGAAGGGTGTCCCTATCCTCAGGGGAGAAGGGTGTCCCTGTCCTCCAGGGGAGAAGGGGTGTCCCTGTCCTCCAGGTGTCTCTGTCCTCAGAGGAGAAGGGTGTTTCTGTTCTCCAGGGGAGAAGGGTGTCTCTGTCCTCCAGGGGAGAAGGGTGTCCCTGTCCTCCAGGGGAAAAGGGTGTCCCTGTCCCCAGGGGAGGAGGGTGTCCCTGTCCTCCAGGGGAGGAGGGGGGACTTTGTTCCTAGGGGAGAAGGGGTTTCCCTGTCCCCGAGGGAGAAGGGGGGTCTCTGTCCCCAGGAGAGAAGGGTGTCCCTATCCTCAGGGGGGAAGGGTGTCCCTATCCTCCAGGGGAGAAGGGGTGTCCCTGTCCTACAGGTTTCTCTGTCCTCCAGGGGAGAAGGGTGTCCCTATCCTCAGGGAAGAAGGGTGTCCCTGTCCTCCAGGGGAGAAGGGGTGTCCCTGTCCTCCAGGTGTCTCTGTCCTCCAGGGGAGAAGGGTGTCCCTGTCCCCAGGGGAGGAGGCTGTCCCTGTCCTCCATGGGAGAAGGGGGGACTTTGTCCCTAGGGGCTTAGCGGAGAAGGGGTTTCCCTGTCCCAGAGGGAGAAGGAGGGTCTCTGTCCCCGGTGGAGAAGAGGTTCCTGTCCCTAGGGGAGAAGGGGGGACTTTGTCCCCAGGAGAGAAGGGTGTCCCTATCCTCAGGGGAGAAGGGTGTCCCTGTCCTCCAGGGGAGAAGGGGCGTCCCTGTCCTACAGGTTTCTCTGTCCTCAGGGGAGAAGGGTGTCCCTGTCCTCAGGGGAGAAGGGTGTCCATGTCCTCCAGGGGAGAAGGGTGTCCATGTCCTCCAGGGGAGAAGGGTGTCCATGTCCTCCAGGGGAGAAGGGGGGACTTTTTCCCTAGGGGAGAAGGAGTGTCCATGTTCTCCAGGGGATTAGACTGTCCCTGTCCTCCAGGGATGAAGGGGGTCCCTGTCCATGGGGGAGAATGGGGTCCTGTCCCCAGGGGAGAAGGGTTTCCCTGTCCTCCAAGGGAGAAGGGTGTCCCTGTCCCCAGGGGAGAAGGGGTGTCGCTGTCCTCCGGGGGAGAAGGGGGGTCTCTGTCCCCGGGGGAGAAGAGGTTCTTGTCCCTAGGGGAGAAGGGGGGACTCTGTCCCCAGGAGAGAAGAGTGTCCCTATCCTCAGGGGAGAAGGGTGTCCCTGTCCTCCAGGGGAGAAGGGGTGTCCCTGTCCTCCAGGTGTCTCTGTCCTCAGAGGAGAAGGGTGTTTCTGTTCTCCAGGGGAGAAGGGTGTCCCTGTCCTCCAGGGGAGAAGGGTGTCCCTGTCCCCAGGGGAGGAGGGTGTCCCTGTCCTCCAGGGGAGCAGGGGGGACTTTGTTCCTAGGGGAGAAGGGGTTTCCCTGTCCCCGAGGGAGAAGGGGGGTCTCTGTCCCCAGGAGAGAAGGGTGTCCCTATCCTCAGGGGGGAAGGGTGTCCCTGTCCTCCAGGGGAGAAGGGGGGACTTTTCCCCTAGGGGAGAAGGGGTGTCCCTGTCCTCCAGGGGATTAGAGTGTCCCTGTCCTCCAGGGATGAAAGGGATCCCTGTCCATGGGGGATAATGGGGGTCCTGTCCCCAGGGGAGAAGGGTGTCCCTGTCCTCCAAGGGAGAAGGGTGTCCCTGTCCTCCAGGGGAGAAGTGTGTCCCTGTCCTCCAGGGGAGAAGTGTGTCCCTGTCCTTAGGGATGCAGTGGTGACTCTGTCCCCAGGGGAGAAGGGTGTCCCTGTCCTCGGGGAGAAGTGTGTCCCTGTCCTCTGGGGGCGAAGGGTGCCCCTGTCCTCCGGGAGAAGGGTGTCCCTGTCCTCCGGGAGAAGGGTGTCCCTGTCCTCCAGCAGAGAAGGGTGTCCCTGTCCTCTGGGGGAGAAGGGTGTCTCTGTCCTCCGAGGGAGAAGGGTGGCACCCTCTCCTCCTCCAACCACCCAAGGACCAGCTCTTCCAATTTTGCCCAGCCTTGGGGCCATCTCCTTCTCCACCAAACAGCCAGGGTCTCACTCCTTGTCTGCCAACCACCCTAGGGGCCCTTTCCTCTTCCCCCATTCACCTTGGGGGCCCTTCTCTCCCTGACCTCCGGGGAAGAAGGGGGTCCCTGTCCTCCAGGGAAGAAGGGGGGTCCCTGTCCTCCAGGGAAGAAGGGGAGACTCTGTCCCCGGGGGAGAAGGGTGTCCTTGTCCTCCAGGAGAGAAGTGTGTCCCTGTCCTCCAGGAGAGAAGGTTGTCCCTGTCCTCCAGGAGAGAAGTGTTGTCCCTGTCCTCCAGGAGAGAAGGGTTGTCCATGTCCTCCAGGGGAGAAGGGGTGTCCCTGTCCTCCAGGTGTCTCTGTCCTCAGGGGAGAAGGGAGTCCCTGTCCTCCAGGGGAGAAGGGTGTCCCTGTCCTCCAGGGGAGAAGGGTTGCCCCTGTCCACCAGGGGAGAAGGGGTGTCCCTGTCCTCCAGGTGTCTCTGTCCTCAGGGGAGAAGGGTGTCCCTGTCCTCCAGGGGAGAAGGGTGTCCCTCTCCTCCAGGGGAGAAGGGTTGTCCCGGTCCTCCAGGGGAGAAGGGGTGTCCCTGTCCTCCAGGGGAGAAGAGGTGTCCCTGTCCTCAGGGGAGAAGGGTGTCCCTGTCCTCCAGGGGAGAAGGGTGTCCCTGTTGTAGTGATATAATATATAGTTCGTAGATGGTTTGCAGTTATTAAAAAAGTATTGTCCTGCAGCAAACCCAATTCTCCCAGAGAGAGATTTTATTGGCTTCTAAAACAGAACAGTCTTGTAGTAGATGACAATCCAACAGGGTATAATTATGACAGTGTTCTAGAGCCCCATGAATCCAGGTGACTTTTGGTGCCTTCATAAAAAAAAACACACCCTTCTTTTTTTTTAATATAATCTTTATTTTAACAATGTTTCAACATCAACATACAGAAAGACAAAAAAAAAAAAAAGACAAAAACAAGACAAAGGAGTCAATGCACAAATGGTATAAAGGGCAGTGTACTTATATAGCCCATCTCTTGGGCAGGTAGCTTCACATATTACCCTGGGGCATGCATAACCGACAATACTTCTGAGATCAAACATCCATAAGTCTCTCCCGTCTCTCTCCTCCCTGGCTATCCCTGGGGAAGGCCTAAGCCTTCATGTACCCTGTTTCCCCCAAAATAAGACATATCGTGATTGTCAGTGATGGCTGCAATATAAGCCCTACCCCCAGTGGCGGCCCGTCCATAGGGGCGCCCGGGCGCCGCCCCCCCCCCCTTGCAGTTAAAAAAAAAAATAAAAAAATAAAAAAAAAAGTTAAAAAAAAAATAAAAAATTTATTTAAACATGTCCCTTTAAGGGCGCCGGGCACAGTGCAGTATGCACCGCTCTATCACCAATAGATAGATTCATGCATTGCATGAATCTATCTATTGTCACCTCTGCCGCCCCCTATTCAGGTGTCCGGCCCCTGATCGGGCGCCGGGCATCTGAATTACAGTGGGGGGGGTGTTGCGGGAAGCGCCCCTATTAGAGCTGTAAGCTCTAATAGGGGACCCTATTAGAGCGGTGTGCTCTAATAGGCTTCCCTAAGTGTAAACAGCGGGCGCACGGCTGTGCGTTCGCTGATTACACAGTATTGTGTTAGAGAAGCGAATACATCGCTTCCCTAACACAGACCCGCCTCTCAGCCAATCAGGTTGCCAGGTCTGTTACCTGTAACCTGATTGGCTGAAGTCACAGGCGCTGTGATTGGACGCTAGGCGTCCAATCATAGCAAAAGACAGGCGCGGGAGAAGAAGACCCCGGGTTAAAGAAACCAAGGATGTCCTGGCCGACTTCTTTCCACAGACGGTAGGCAAACTCTTCTTTTAGTTTTTTGCATGTTACTTATGTGTCATCAAGTCTATTGTATGGCTATTGTAGTGATATTGCTGTTCGTGGTACAGGGGAGCACGCCTTGGATGAAACACTGTATCTCCTGTACACTTCAGAAGAGGGGCTCGGGAACCTGCAGACAGCTGAACTGCCTTCTGACACTTGTGGATCTCCTTGCAGCTGCCAACTTTCTCCCTCAGGCAGCTCTGCAGGGGCAGGGATCAGTTCTACATACTGGCAAGTGGTAAAGTGAGCTGCAGTCTCAGTCTGCCTGTGTCTTTGTCGGGTCCTGAAACTCCCACTCCTCAATGTTATCTCTGGTCAGTGTGAGCAGGAAGTTTGCTTCTCCTCCTCAGTACTGACCTCTGATCTCCCTCCCTCCAGATCGTGCTCTCACTGCTCTGTGTTCACTGAACTCCAGGGTTTGGATGGAGCAGTGCTTCTGCTGGAGGGGGTGAGTGTGTGGGTGTGTGTGTGGGGGGGGGGGGGGGGGGGGGGGGGGGGGGTGCTGCTGGAAAAAGTCACAAAACTTTATGATTTTGGAGAGAGGTGACTATGAAGCCAGCCTAGAACTGCAGATAGCTGTCAATGCAGTGCTGAGCAAGAAGCCAGTGGACACATCTCTCTCTCCAGCTGCCAGGAATCTCTGCCCAGCCATTTCTATATACCATCCCTAAGGTCCCTTTATACTTCACATAGCAGTAACAAACATTCCTGCTCACATTTTCATTTTTTTTTCTTATTTTTCACACATAGGTTAACCCATTCACTTGAATGGGCTGCCATATGTGACAAACACATCATAGAGGCTGCAGAAAATGTTAAGGCATGCAACTTTGCCACAAGACAAAACACATGTCTGCTCATTGCATTTAGGGTGCCATTAACAATTATTGGGCACCACAAGTTCTATGCACATGTCTAGTGCATTTCCAAAATGCACTGCAAATTGCCCATTACCTGTGTACATTGTCACACATTCAGGTAACCTCAAATGTTAATGTGGCCTAATGTCTCGTATACACTGCTAGTTTACTTTTTTTACTAAACCCCACAGGCTGAACAATAAAAACCTGACACCTCAGGTCAGAGCTGCTTTACTAACAATCCAATGTTAGTACAGTGATCTCCCCTGCTATTCTATTGTGTTCTGACGAGGGGACGCCCCACCAGAACACTCCGGTCAGGGAGATGGTCAGCAGCCCTTTTTTGATCAAGCCTCTTCGACATAAGCATACATGCCATGGCTGTGATGCTTTACTTCAGAGCTGAGGCATTTGTACTGCAGGCTGCAGAATTTGACAGGAAGCACCACCTGTCAAACTTCCCATTGAGTTCAATGGGGCTGCTCTGCACCTTGAAGCCAAATACTTAGCTTACAGCTGCAATGCGGTCTCACAATGTAAAATTGCCACTCAGCAATAAAAAAAAAACAACAACAGGTGTCATGAGGCAGTAGTAGCAAGGCTCTTATTTCTGCCATGGCTGCAAAGCATGCCATTGTGACCATGGCATTTCAGCGATTTGATTTCCCGGGGGGGGGGGGGGGGCCCGGCCAGGTAGGTTGTAGGGGGCCCCGTGATTTCTAACAGCAGCCCTGCTGAGCAGCATATTCCCTGATTGTGCATGCTGCCCTGTCTACACAAGTGCTTCGTCTACCTATAGATTAGTTGTTACAAAGTAATACAAAACACTAGTATTGACCCACAGTAACAACCACGACTCCTTATGATGTCTGCATTTTTTCAAACTGAATAATTTGGCACCTTAAAAACTCCCATTTGTCGCACCTTGTTGTTAATGCTTTCTTAAGGCTATACATTATACAATTTTCTTGTACATATTTCCTTTAGATTTACAAAAAACATATAATATGAGATCAAACCTAAACACTTTCAATTTGTATGCAATCAGGCAGGTCCTTGCACTACATAGTTGAAGGTAAATCTAAAGGAAATTAAACCAGAAAAATTGTATAATCTATGGCCAGCTTTAGGCAGGGGTTTCCAGATGTTTGTATGCTTCACCCTTTTCATGACCAGTGACTCACTGAGCTATGTGGATGGTTAACCCTTTCTTGATTTGCAGGTCCCTGGTGTCTGGTATTGGGTAGCCACTTCATGATCAAGCATGATTCAAGCATCTCCCTTAGCTGGATATTATTACCACATTTATGACCAGCAGATGTTTCCGATTCCTTTTTGTATCAAACATGTCCACTCTAGTAGCAGAATGCCAGCACCAAGGTATATTACCTCTGTCTAATGACCCGTCCCTAGTACTTATTTGTATTGTCCCTTTCAGTGTTTCCCACTGCTGATTGCACTCCCTCCAATTAGAGGGGCACTCTGGCAGCACTTGAAGGGGCACAGTGGCAGCGTTTGAGGGGCACAGTGGCAGCGTTTGAGGGGCACAGTGGCAGCGTTTGATGGGCACAGTGGCAGCATTTAATGGGCACAGTGGCAGCGTTTGATGGCACAGTGAGGCTGTTTGTTTGCGCCCCCCCAAAAATTTTGAGCACCAGCCGCCACTGCCTACCCCCCAAATAAGCCCCAGTTAAAGTCCTTGTAGGTCTTATTTTCAGGGTAGGGCTTATTTTTTGGAAAAAAGGGTAGGGCTTATTTGGGGGGTAGGGCTTATATTGCAGCCATCACCGACAATCACGTTAGGTCTTATTTTCGGGGAAACAGGGTAGTAACATAGGTCCAACAGTGACCTACAGTGCTAATTCCAAGGTGGGGGCCAAAACATAGGTCTTAGTAAAGAACAGATCTTTATAACCATTAGACCAAAACAGTAAAATTAGATAAATAAAAAAAAGGGGGGGGTAATGCTACCTTTCTTCGCTTAATAAATCTATGCAGGTGGTGTGGTGTCATCGGGGTTCACCTGTGCCTCTCCTACCTGGGGAGGAGAGCTTTTGGTATGCGTCCCTGTTGGGTTGGTGTAGTGTATCCACGTGGCCCATATGGAGTAAAATTTCTCGTACCTATCCTTGCACTTCGCCATCCACTCCTCTGCTGCCATAGTGTTTTTCACCATTTTTATCCAGTCACTGCATGTGGGTGTCTGTTTTTTTTCCAATATATTGAAATTAGCCTGCGGGCTGCGTTAAGCAAGTGAGGCAGTATTGATTTGCGGTATTGGCTAACTGGAATGGTGGGTGTGACGGATCCTGTACTCAAGGTGTCCGCCGTAAATGCTTCCTAAGTCCTGGAACATGAGTCCAATGGATCTGGTTATAGGAACCCCCAAGAATTAGACGGCACTAGTTCTTGGGGTAAATCAGGAATGCTTTATTTGACATTTCACACACATATATATCCAGATGATTCAAAGCTAACCTAATTAGCATGAGCTAATTATCTTAATCATTGCCCAGACTAGTTGACTGCCTGAAAAGGCTTTTCAGGGTCAGACTTTAAGGCTCCTAGTTAATTGGAATGACTTTTTCAACATACATTAACATAAACAGTAACACAGGGCTAATTAGCACAACAACATTGTGTGGAATACACCTTACAAGCCAGACCAGCCTCATTTACACAATAGACAGGTGGCTTGAGTTCCTGACATTGAATGGGACACAAGGTGTCAGATGCTAGTCTATTTCTAATGCCAAATGCATATACAGAGAGTGTATTTTGGGGGGCCCGTAATCAGCTGGCAGGAGGCTAGCATGTAGTCCTCTCAAAAAGCCCGTGTCCCGGCTAGGTCTGTCACAGTGGGGAAGTGCAATAACGATTCCAATGGGGAATCTGGGAGCTCTATATCCAAAATGATCTTTATCTGGGCGTGAATGTCTAGCCAAAAAGGCCTCAATATGGGACACTCCCACCAGATATGGAGGAATGAACCCCTGTGGCCACATTCCCTCCAGCAAGCGGCCGACAGTGCCAGGTATATTTTAGTTAACTTCGATGGTACTCTGTACCACCTGGTTAGGATTTTGTAGCTATTCTCTTGCATTTTGGTGTCGACCGTGCTTGAGTGTGTAAGACGGTAAAGATGGTCTAATTGGGGTTCAGTAAAAACGTGCTGTAGGTCCCTTTCCCATTCCCTGATATATCCTGGCTTTCTCTCAGCTTGTGAAAATTGCAACAGATCATAAAGTACAGAAATTGCATGAGGGATACCCGATGTGGACATGCACAGTCGTTCAAAAGGCGAGGCCTGGGCTGGGGATCTCACCCCTTGGGGTAAGTTGCTGATGAAATGCTGAAGCTGCCTATAGCGCCACTCATCCATTGGGAAGGGGCCATAAAGATCCCTAAGTGTGCTCAATAATAGCATACCCTGGTCTTGGACAAATCTAGCGCATCTGGACTCTCTATCCGCCCCCACGAGGGGTGTTCCCCTGGAGCAAACCATGGGAAGCCCCCAAGGGGTGCCAAGGGAGAGGTCGGTTGAGCGAGCCTACCCTGCTTGTTTAGAGTATCCCAGATAGTCAGAGCGTGAGCGGCCATAGGGGACACCAGAGCTGAAAGGCCCCTGTGTTCTTGAGGGACCCAGGGGGCATGTGATAGGTTTCGGCCAGCAAGGCATTTGTCAAGCGAGACCCATGTTTTGAGGGAGACATTGTGATACCAGTCCAGGATGCGTTGTAAGGCTATAGCTTCATAGTATCTATGGACTGTTGGTACCCCCATGCCTCCGCTCGCCTTAGAACGCTGTATCAATCTGAGAGCAAGCCTGGGGCATTTCCCACCCCATATGTATTGTATGAATAAGCTGTTGAGGGATGAGAAGAAAGTCCGGGGCAGTGTAATTGGTACCATCTGCAGAAAAAACAGGATACGCGGTAGCACATTCATTTTAAGGACACTGACTCGGCCCATCCACGAAAAGGTCGCCCTGTCCCAGCTCTTTAGGTCTTTTCTTATGGCAGTAAGCAGGGGTGCATAAGTACATGCAAAGAGCTGAGAGCAACTCACAGGTAAGTGTATCCCCAAATATTTCAGGGAGGTTTGACACCAGGTAAAGGAAAAAGCAGTCTGCAGCTGTGTACGTAGGTCCGTGGGTACATTAAGTGAAAGGATCTCTGATTTGCTATAGTTTATCTTGAAGTTCGATAGTAGGTTGAATTCTCTTAGTTCTGCCAAGATGTTAGGTAGCGATATCAGGGGTTCAGAGACGTAAAATAAGACGTCGTCTGCATAAGCGGACAATTTATGTTCCGACGGTATTACGGTGAATCCCTTTATATTTGCATTAAGGCGGATTTTATTCAGCAGGGGCTCTAATGTCAAAGCGAATATAAGTGGGGACAGGGGCCACCCTTGACGCGTGCCATTGCTAATCGGGAAGGCTTCGGACAGTAAGCCATTCACCTTTACCTTGGCTGTCGGGGAACTGTATAGGGATGTTATCCATGCTAGCATGTAAGGGTTCAGGCCTAACCTGGTCAACAGTGGCGTAACTAGAACCTTCAGGGCCCCGGTGCAAAAAAACATGAAGGGCCCCCTGACCCCCAGCTGGGGCCCTTCCCTCCGAGCCCAGTGGTGGAAACGCCAAGGCTCGGTCACAATTGTGACGTTTGTGACCATGTTAGTTCTGCCACTGGCATCTGTTTTTTTTTCTACCATTTATTTATTTTTTTTTTTAAATATTTTTTTAAATGTTTTAAGCGTTGGGGGGCTTTGGTGAGATATCAGAGGTCTAAGCAGACCTCTGATGTTTCACCTTTGAGACCGAGACAGGAGATTGAGAACAGCTGCACAGAATGAATGGACAGGAATAGCTCTGTATAGAGCTTTCCCTTTATTCGTAAACGGAAGCATAGTAAATATAGTTTACTATGTTTCAGTCATGAATGGACTGAGTCCATGATAGGTATGGATCACTGACTCTCCATTCAGAAAAGGCTTCATCCTGACAGATACCCTGCAGCAGCCGGCAGGAGAAGGGAGAACTCTGCAGAGCTGTGGGGACAAGAGGAGGGGCCAGGAGAAAGCATGAAGGGGGGGGGGCGCCAGGAACAAGTACAGGGGGGCTGGAGAGCACATGGGGGGCAGCAGAAAGAAGCTGCATAGGAGGAGTGGCGGGGGGCAGCTGCTTATAGTGGAACTGATCTTTCCATTCCCCCCACTTCTCATCTCCCTCCCGCAGGCTTTCAGCAGTTGCAGGAGGAGAGTGGAGAGATCAGGTTTCTCTGTATCAGTGTTTCTCAACATTTTACCAGTCAAGGCGCAACATATTGCCTCTCCACTACCTGTTATATGCCTCTGAAAAGCGATCTGAGCCTGCATTGCTTTTCAGAGGAATGGCATTTTCTTGTTGGCTTTATAAACCCACCCTAAAAAATCCATTCTGATCGTAAAGAAAAAGGGGATCAGGATTAAAAGTAATGTGTATACATGCACACACACATACATAAACATACACACATGCACACAAACGCACACACACATAAAAACATACAGTGCACACACACATACATAAACATATACACATGCACACACCTAAATGCACACACACATAAAAACATGCACACAAACATGTATAGATCGCCTTTTAAAAAAAAAATCGGCAACTTGCTCACAGTACCTTCACTCTCCATGCTGGGTACTGCACTGTAGGGGGAGGCAGAGAGCACAGCATACACTGTGCTAGACACCTCTCCCTTGCTTTCACTTCCAGAGTAAACACAGCGTGACCGAGCTCCTGCGCTGCTGATTTATACATCGGATGAGGATCGGGATGTTCGGTCCCATATGCAGCCACAGCTCGGGGAGAGGGGGGCACGCGGGCCCCCTGCAGCATGGGGCCCAGTCGCAATTGCGACTTCTGCAACCCCTATACTTCCGCCCCTGCTGGTCAACACTGCTTTCATGTACGTCCAGTCCACCCTGTCAAATGCTTTCTCGGCATCCGTAGAAAGCAAGAGACGGGTGTGCAGTGGCCCGGGATTCCACCCAGTGAATTAGTTGGAGTGCTCTATTGGAGTTATCTCTTGCCTCCCTTCCCATTATGAATCCCGTCTGGTCTGGGTGGATAATCAATGGGAGGAACGGTTTAAGTCTATTGGCCAGGATCTTTGCCAAGATCTTGACGTCAGTATTTAAAAGAGATATAGGCCTATAGTTTCCCGGTATGGTATGGTCTTTCCCGTCCTTTGAGAGCACCGTGACATGTGCCATCAGTGCCTCCTTTGGCATAACTGTACCTGAAGCTAGGGCCGTGAAGTATGCGCACATAGGTCCGGAAAGTGCCCCCGAGAACTTCTTGTAATAGGCGTTCTTGTATCCGTCCGGGCCGGGGCTTTTCCCATTAGGGAGTTCTTTAATCACTGCCTCAATTTCCAAGCTGGATATGGGTGTATCCAGCTGCTTGCCAATTGATGCCTCCAACTTTGGGGACTGGGCGTCGGTAAGGTATTGTAGGATGCATTCTGTCCGTTGGGCTTTGGTCAGACCTGGGATTGTGTCAGGGAGGTGATACAGTTGGGCGTAGTATTCCCTGAAGACGGTGGCTATCTTTGTTGAATGTACTGTTGATTCTCACTGAGGTGAGGGGAGTTTGTGGACATGTCCCGAGTCGCGTTGACGTTTAAGGGCTCTCGCCAGTAACCTCCCGCACTTATTGCCATATTTATAAAATTTGTGTGCTACGTGGCGTAGTCTGGATTTTATTCTATTATCTAGTACAGTGGCTAGTTCGTGTCTGAGGGATTGTAGCTCTGCTGTCAATGTAGGGGTGACCCGTCGCTTATGGACCAGTTCCGCTGCTCTTATTTTACCCAGTAGGTTCTGCAGTTCGCTTTCTCTGGTTTTCTTAAGTCTAGCCCCTTGGGATATCAGCTCCCCTCGGACCACTGCCTTATGTCCTTCCCATATTGAGCCCATGCCTACCTCACCCAATTTATTCTCCTTGAAATACAGGGAGATAGTGTCTAGTACTTGTTTCTGAGCAACCGCATCGTCTAAAATGCCTTCGTTTAGACGCCAGCTCCACACCCGTGCCTCTGCGGATATGGGATGCAGGGAAATGGACACCGGCGCGTGATCTGAGATCTTAATGGAGCCAATAGAAGCGCCGGCCAGGGACTCCAGAGAGTACTGGTCCATCAGCAAAAAGTCTATTCTCAACCAGGATTCTCAACCAGGCGGGTTGAGGGGCTCCAGGGTGTTTGCTTATTTGGGAGGAAACTGGCTTTTCAGTTTCCTCCATGTTTATTAAAATCCACTTTGGGACCTGGAGCCTGGGGATTTCGTAGCGATCCGGGTGGGATGAAATCCCCAATCCTGGATTCGGGTTTTGGGATCCCCCAGCACACTGACTGGTCAGGTGTGTGCTGGGCTATTTGTAGACACCTGACCATGATTCTGGGCTCCACCTTCCCGAGGAGTCCAGGCTTGCAAGGGAGAACCCAGAGAGGGCAGGCTGCACGGTGTAAACCAGAGACCTGAGTCTGAGGTTGCTGACAGTAGTCAGGAGAGCTCCATGTGGGAGCCTGAGCAGTGGTGCATCTGCTGCTGAAGAGAGCCAGGTGGCTCGGTATTTTTGCAATGCTGCATGTGTAAGCCAGGAGGCTGAATATCCTTTTGTTTGTTGCTGGCAGTGAAAACCCCCTGCTAGGGAAACCATCTTTTGTTTTCATTTATGGAACTTTGTTTTATTTTTTCTTTCTTTTATTAAAAGAAAGAAAAAAGAAAACAAAGTTCCATAAATGAAAACAAAAGATGGTTTCCCTCGCAGGGGGTTTTCACTGCCAGCAACAAACAAAAGGATATTCAGCCTCCTGGCTTACAGTGTGCTGGGGGATCCCAAAACCCGGATCCAGGATTGGGGATTTCATCCCACCCGGATCGCTACGAAATCCCCAGGCTCCAGGTCCCAAATTGGATTTGAATAAACATGGAGGAAACTGAAAAGCCAGTTTCCTCCCAAATAGGCAAACACCCTGGAGCCCCTCAACCCGCCTGGTTGAGAATCCTGCATCATTTTGCTGGTGGGGTACCACACTACCACATATCCCCCCCTTGTTTCGACCCAGAGGGCGGAACACACAAGTTTATTTTGGCACCTCTGTGCCAGCTACCATTTACAGGAGTCCAATCCTGTCCAACCTCACTTCTCCTGAAGGGGAACTCTACCCAATGCCTCCTTTGGTGTCTCCCTCTAATCCTCACTGTCACTCTGCTATGAGCTTTGATGCAACCTTCCCAACTTTTCTTCCGAGTGCATTTCCATAAGCACTTCCTCTCCTGAAATTTTAACAGGTTACCCCTGGTCTTTCTACCAACCCTTCTGCCTCCACGCTTCAGGTTCCCAGGTTTCCCAACACCTCTCTCAGCATTTGTTAGGGCAGTGTCTGCAGAGGGCACACACACCGGAGGTTGGCAATCACCCACGAGGACCTCACAAGATGCCACCTCCCATGGTGTCACCCACTCAGCAGGCAGCTGTCCTACCACCTGATCTTTTTTAATACCACCTGGATTTCTATCCAAAACCAGAACAGGCGAGCTCTCGTCTGATCCGCATACCAACCTTACTGTACTTTTTACCCATTTTCCTGTCTCAGGGACGTTGTCAGGTTTGTCACATAAATCTATTATTGGACTGGTGACCCCAGTCTCATTAACCACCTCTGTCTGAGTCCCGGTCAGGATTTCTGCTGTTTTCTGGTCCATGCTCGGCCCTTCCATCTCATGTGGTTTGTCCACTGGTGCTGTATACACGCCCTTCACCGTCACTGAAAACTGATCAGCACCACCCTGAACCATAGCAGCAGAAATGCTTTCCACCTGGCTGTTAGGAGGTGAAACCACAGACATTTTGGGCTCATTTTTCATTTTCACAAAGTCTCTCTCATATATTATACCTTCCGGACGTAATCCAGAAGCATACGCAGTGGCAACTTTTAACAAAACTAGCAAATTCAGGAACAAACCATTCCTGTCCTGTTGTTCTTTGTTCTGTACAGCCTGCCATTTAGTGCTCCCCCTAGTGGTACTCCGCAGTACCAGACCATCAGACTGTGGAGGAGACACACTAGTATGGATTGGCTGTACATCCCAAAGTTCAAGCATCTCTTTTAATGCTTTAGTTACAGCCCAGACCCTTGATCCCAGACACAAGTCCTTCCTGGGGACTGTTATTACACTGGGAATGCAGACAGACTCATTCGCTGAGACTTGAGAAGTTGCAACTTTCAACTGAACATCCTCCCAGCTGGAGGTAACCACAGCCTGGTGCTCACCCAGAGTGCTGCCAGGTGCTAGACTCCTATGCAAATTTTCAGGCTCAGCATCAATGAACTGCTCCACATTATTACTAGTGACAATGTCACTTGGACACTCCATGCCGACATCACTTTTGTGGATCATGGGCAAAGTTTCTGCTGTGCGCTCACCCTCATTTGGTCCATCTTTCCCACAAGGGTTAACCCCTGCAGCAGCTACCGCACCCTCAGGTTTAAGCTGTTCTGCAGTCCCTACAGCAGAAACCGCGTCCACCTTATTTTTGTGCATAAAAGCCTTATCTATCAGGGAGATTAGATTTTTACCCCAACTATTCCAATCTACTGTATGTGCGCTCCCTTCACCGGTACTCCTCAGCACCGATCCATCTGCCCAAGGAGACACATAAGGACAGACTGACTTAGCTGCAGACTCATTACACAAGTCATTGTAAATCATGTCAGGTTGTTGTAATACGTATTTTAACACAGCAGGTTGCAATACATCATATTCACCACCTTGCTCGGATGGCGCTTGACAAACTTCAGCGACCTTTATACTTTCTACAGGTTGCATTAACCCACTATTCACCTGCACACATTTAGTATTAGCAGCTTGCACTAAGACATCACCACTATAGGGTGCAGTTCCACTCTGCCCCACCAGAGTGACATCACCGTTGTCCAGGGCAACCTCCGGCTCCAATATATGAAGTTCCCTGGAGATGTCTGGGGACAACTGTGCTGTCTTACCACCAGTTGCTATGGCCCATCTTTAACCACAACTTTTGCTTTGCAAGAACCTGGGGTTTTCCCAACAGCAGTACATTTTCCATAATCATCAACATTGATAGTATTCGTACCTCTTGCAGGCTGTCCTAGCCCACTGCCAACTTGAGACTGGCAAACATTAGACACATCACTATGCCCCTCTTGAGAAGCACACACAGATGCAGGTTTGACTTTAACCCCACTTGAGCCGTACTCAAGTGAAGATGGTGACCCCTACTACTGCGGTGGGTAAGACTGACTTTAATGGAATGATGACTGGAAATGCTGAGTTTATGTGGAAGAAGACTGGTTATGAGACTGTTCATGATGTGAAAGTGACCCCAGTTAGTGGGGCCACTGAAGGTGTTCTTGAGGGGGACTTTTCCCTGTGCAGTACCCTGTACAGTGAAAAGTCCCCCTCAAGAACACCTTCAGTGGCCCCACTAACTGGGGTCACTTTCACATCATGAACAGTCTCATAACCAGTCTTTTTCCACATAAACTCAGCATTTCCAGTCATCATTCCATTAAAGTCAGTCTTACCCACCGCAGTAGTAGGGGTCACCATCTTCACTTGAGTACGGCGTCTCACGAACAAGTCCTCTGCTGCACTTTTACTGGGCAACTCCTCCTGGTGGCCACAGGATGAAACTACAGCAGGTATCGCCCACTGTTGAGCACCCCCTGCCGACACAAAAGGAAACTCCTTCTTGTTGCTAGGGGTGACTGCAGACATATTTTCACAGGAATCTGAGCCTGCAAACAAAAACTTTTGCTCAGCAATATTATCTCCAGCCGCATTCCATAATCTAGGGCAAGAAAACATACCATGCCCCAGCTGGCCACATTCCAGGCATGGTACTGGATGACTTTTTCCCAGGGTGCTTCTCTCCTGGCGACTCACAGATGGCAAAAACGCACAGGCCTCTTTGTGGGGACGTTAGGCCAAATCTCCCCTGCAGCTCCTCCCTCCAGGCAGAACTTCCATTCTCGTTGCCATGGGAGATCGCACTCTCCCAGCAGAGCTTTGCTGGATCTTTTGAACATGCTGTATTGGCTCCTCCGGAAGCCACTTGCCACGACCCTTGGCAGGCATACCCCATGGTCCACAGACAGCCCGACTGGCCTCCTCTGTGTTGCTATGGGCAACCACTCTCAGTCCTGGCCTTTGGTCAGCCTCTCTTCTGGCACATAACACAGGCTTCCCTCCGCTGGACCCTGTCTCAAGCTGTGTCACTTTCACATTTTTCCCAACAACTGCTGGTTTAACTACAGCAGCGTTGCCAGGGGAAACCACACCCCTCTCCCAGGTATGGACATCCGGCAGCTCTCTCTTTGTAACGAAGGTTGGCTTGCCTTTCACTGTGGCTTGGTCCATTCCTGCCAGGTGCCGCTTGCACCAATCCACTGCAGATTCAAATGCTGGTGGACTCTCCATACTTGCAGTTACTTCACTGCACAGAACAACAACAGGAGCACTGTCGGGGCCTCTCCCTTCCAGGTACACCACCTGCTGCACACACTGCAGAGCACAGGCAGTTTCTGGCAATAGCTCACTGGTATATGCGAGGATCTTCAGTTATGCCCGCATCCGAGCACCACTTGTAATATTGGGGGTTCTTTAGCGTCTGTGTAGAGCACACCAGTGAGCGGAGTCCACGCCAGTCATGCCGTTTAAGGGCTTGTTGGCCCACTTTTATTAAAAGAAAGAAAAAAGAAAACAAAGTTCCATAAATGAAAACAAAAGATGGTTTCCCTCGCAGGGAGTTTTCACTGCCAGCAACAAACAAAAGGATATTTAGCCTCCTGGCTTACACATGCAGCATTGCAAAAATACCGAGCCACCTGGCTCTCTTCAGCAGCAGATGCACCACTGCTCAGGCTCCCACATGGAGCTCTCCTGACTACTGTCAGCAACCTCAGACTCAGGTCTCTGGTTTACACCGTGCAGCCTGCACTCTCTGGGTTCTCCCTTGCAAGCCTGGACTCCTCGGGAGGGTGGAGCCCAGAATCATGGTCAGGTGTCTACAAATAGCCCAGCACACACCTGACCAGTCAGTGTGCTGGGGGATCCCAAAACCCGGATCCAGGATTGGGGATTTCATCCCACCCGGATCGCTACGAAATCCCCAGGCTCCAGGTCCCAAAGTGGATTTTAATAAACATGGAGGAAACTGAAAAGCCAGTTTCCTCCCAAATAAGCAAACACCCTGGAGCCCCTCAACCCGCCTGGTTGAGAATCCTGCATCATTTTGCTGGTGGGGTACCACACTACCACAATGGGTATAGACGTTATATGTGGCTGAGAAGTAGCTATAATCCCTGTCCGTCGGGGGCCTCAGTCTCCAGCAATCTACCAAGTGGTGCATCTGCAGTGATTTCCTAAAGTGCCTCAAAAAGGCAAACGAGTGGGCGGAGCGGCTGGAGGACGTGTCCATTTGTGGGTCGGGCCTTACATTGAAGTCCCCCCCTAGGACCAGTTGACCTTCCCGGAAAACCGATAGGGACTCCAGGACTGAGTCCAGAAAAGTAAGCTGTTTGCTGTTAGGGGCGTACACAGCTGCAAACGTGAATTTACAAGTAGAGATGGTGCCTTTGATGAACACATATCTGCCCTCAGGGTCAATCAGTTGATCGGTTAGTACAAAGGGGCAATGTTTGTGGATCGCTATAGCAACACCCCCGGATTTGGATCGGGGGGAGTTGCTAAGATACCATGAGTTGTACAGGTGCGTGGGAAGGCAGGGGACCGAGTCAGTGCCAAAATGCGTCTCCTGCAAAAAAGTCACATGTGCCCCAGTACGTTTCATCTCAAGCCACAACTTACTTCTTTTTGAGGGGGATCCCAGACCTTGCATGTTGTAAGACACGATTTTCAGACCTGTCATGGTGTAATGTCGAAGGGGGGCCTCCCGGGCCATCTACAGGGGGGCGGAGGGACCCACAGCACGCTCAGACCATCAGGTGGACGCATACCCAGCGCATAAATAGTAAGCAGGTACCTAGAGAATAAACCACAGTTAGCATTGATATAGGTAACATTGAATACAAGGAGAATATTCACAAAAAAAGCAACCTCCAAAAAATAGAGCAGGTAGAAAAAAATGAGAACCAAAGGAAAAAAGGGCCAGCTTTGCCACTAGTCGGGAGTTCCCATCCCCCCCCCTAAAAGGGGAGGATGATGGGGACCAGCGAGCAGCGCCATTTCCCAAAATGGGAATAAAACTCCAAAGAGTTGGCCTACATGGGTGAAGTGAAACTGCATGAGGAATGAGTCCGCTTGGGGACCCGCTGTCAACTTTGGGTGCAAAAAAAATTGCACCTCAGTCTTGTAGAAAAAAAATTGTGAATCGGCGGCTGGGGGGGTATCAGGAGAGCGTCCAGCATCATCATCTATGCTTCTTCTAGAAGATGAAAGGAATGTCCCTGTTCAGTCCTCCTCTGGTGGAGGGTGAGGAGGGGGAGCCTGGTCTGGGTGATTTCTGCGGGCGCCGGTTACTTGCTTGCCATGGTTCGGAGCGAGATGGGAGGGGAATTTCCGTGGAAGCTCTCCAATCAGGGACGTCCACACGTGGCAGTCCAAGAGATTTCAGAAACTGGGGTAAATCAGCTCTGTTGTGTAAGGTATGTTGCTTCCCATCTTTGGTTGCAGAAAGACTGAATGGAAACCCCCACCTGTAGGGTAGTTGTGCATCCTGTAGAGCTGCTAGCAGTGGCTTAAGTGCACGGCGCTGCATCAGCGTGCGTCTGGAAAGGTCTGGGAAAAATGATAGTTTAGCGCCATCAAAGTCCACGTGTCTGAGTCCCCGAAATTCCTGCATAATACGTTCCTTGAGGGAGTATTTGTGTCATTTACAAATAATGTCCCTGGGTCGGTCAGGGTCTTCTGATGGGGGTCTCAGGGCTCTATGGGCCCGGTCAATCTCAATGTATTCAGGCGCCCTTTGGCCTAGGATTTGTTTGAAGACCCCTTGCAGGGCTGGTACAATGTCTCTGGGGCCTGTAGCTTCTGGCAAACCCCTGATGCGGATGTTCACCCTGCGACTTCTGTTTTCAGAATCATCCATCTGGTCCAACAGGGCCTCAATCCTGTGGTCTTGCATTTTGCAGTGGTCAGACAGGGCTTGCAATGTGGGGGTAGTTTCTTCCCACTGCGTCTCCAATGTCTCTACTCTTCCCCCTAAATGTGCTGTGTCAGCTTGCAGGGCCTCTATGTCCTGTCTCATGGCCTTCTCCACCCTGTGTACAAATCTCTCCAGGTCAGCTTTTGTGGGCAGGGATAGAATGTGGGAGCGGATATCTCTATCCCCCCAGGCATCGCTGTCCTCTGTGGGCTGTCTGAGCCAGAGGGAGAGGAGGGAGGCGGCAGGGATAGCTGTGGCATGTGTGGGGAGCCGATGGGGGAAGCCGCTCTGGCCGCATGGCCGCCGGGCGCCATCTTGGCTGTACCTGCTGTCTCACTGCGGGACCCGGAGAAGAAGGCGTCCAGGGATTCCGACCGGCTCTGAGGGGTCCGTTGTGGCTGTGGGGACGTTCTGCGTTTGGGAGGCATCTTTGGCTTTTGTTTTCCCCCCGTAGGTGCCGCCGTTCAGGCAAAATCTCGAGCGGGTCTCCCGGAGCTCAGAGCCGGCGCGTCCTCACTCACGCATGCCGAAGCCACGCCCCCAACACACCCTTCTTGAAATAATTTTAGACTAAATGCCATCTTATATCCCCCACACACACTGAATGGCTGAGCAATTTGATTGGCCGTTTCCATTAAATGCTTTGATCTGTTCCTGTCTTTCAGAGTGACAGCAGATCACCCCAAGCTGTGAACAGCTGTAGTCATAAACTGCCCTAATCTGCATTCTTGCATATTAACATCAACATAGCCCAGAATCATTATCTGTGCCAGGAACCACCGAGTAACCCTGGCATTAGTCCCTTTACCTTGTCTCAGCCATGTTAAAGGTGTATGGTCAGAAACCAGCCTAAACTTCCTCCCCAAAAGGTAATATCTGAGGGATTCCAGAGCCCACTTAATGGCCAGACACTCTCGTTCAATTATAGCGTAGTTTTTCTCCGCTGGCGTTAACTTCCTACTGAGGAAGACTACTGGGTGCTCCTCGCCATGAACAACCTGTGACAACACCGCTCCCAATCCTACATCGGAAGCATCAGTCTGTACAACAAACTCTTTTGAAAAATTGGGTGCTACTAGGACAGGGTGTTGGAACAGTGCCGACTTGAGCTCCAAAAAAGCCTTCTCAGCGTCTGCATTCCATTCCACCATGACCGATTTGCGACCCTTAGTCAGATCGGTCAATTGAGCTGCCAACGTGGCAAAGTTGGGTACAAACCTCCTGTAGTATCCCACCATACCCAGGAATGCACGTACCTGTTTGTGAGGCTGTACCTGCTGTCCCACTGCGGGACCCGGAGAAGAAGGCGTCCAGGGATTCCGACCAGCTCTGAGGGGTCCGTTGTGGCTGTGGGGACGTTCTGCGTTTGGGAGGCATCTTTGGCTTTTGTTTTCCTCCCGTAGGTGCCGCCGTTCAGGCAAAATCTCGAGCGGGTCTCCCGGAGCTCAGAGCCGGCGTGTCCTCACTCACGCATGCCGAAGCCACGCCCCCAACACACCCTTCTTGAAATAATTTTAGACTGAATGCCATCTTATATCCCCCACACACACTGAATGGCTGAGCAATTTGATTGGCCGTTTCCATTAAATGCTTTGATCTGCTCCTGTCTTTCAGAGTGACAGCAGATCACCCCAAGCTGTGAACAGCTGTAGTCATAAACTGCCCTAATCTGCATTCTTGCATATTAACATCAACATAGCCCAGAATCATTATCTGTTCCCCTTTGATATGTGGAGTAATTCTTGTTTGGCCACTTCCCCTTTGATCAACAAGCCCCCTTTAATATGCGCAATTAGATTAACAGCTACCAATGTGGCCTGCCTAGAATGAACTTATCTTAGAATGCCTACATAACCATATATAAAATATATAAAATGCACTACATATATCTAATATATATATATATATATTGTAAAGTTCGGGGGACCAGCTAGATCGCAGGACACAGGCTTTTAACCCAAAAGGAGGTTTATTAAACTTAAACAGCTTTACAGCAGCAAAAACAAAAGGAAAAGGTTTCAGTCTCACCGACTTGCAAAGTCCAGAATTGCTATCGCAATCAAACAGTCCTTGGGTGGTTGCAGGTGACTTCAACTGCTAGGAGGCTTCCAGGTAGAATGCTGCTGTCCACTTTGGTTGCTGCGAATCAAACCACACACAAACCCCCATCTCCTCTACACTCCTCCACACACATCTGCAACTTCCTGTCTGTTTTTTAAACCCACTTCCTTTGACAGGTGAGTTAACCCTTTTTGTTCCCTGAAAGGGACCACAGTCCAAACAGAGGGGAAACATAGCGTCCTTCCAGGACCCAGCCACGGCGTCCGGTACATATCCCCCCCCCCCTGTGCCCCAACGCCAAGGAGGTGGAGGCAACAGTGGAGCTCAAACAATGGACTCGGGAGAGGGCATCTGCATTTTGATGCAGTCTCCCGGGCCTATGCTCCACTACAAATTTAAATTCCTGGAGTGCCAGGAACCACAGAGTAACCCTGGCATTAGTCCCTTTACCTTGTCTCAGCCATGTTAAAGGGGCATGGTCAGAAACCAGCCTAAACTTCCTCCCCAAAAGGCAATATCTGAGGGATTCCAGAGCCCACTTAATGGCCAGACACTCTCGTTCAATTATAGCGTAGTTTTTCTCCACTGGTGTTAACTTCCTACTGAGGAAGACTACTGGGTGCTCCTCACCATGAACAACCTGTGACAACACCGCTCCCAATCCTACATCGGAAGCATCAGTCTGTACAACAAACTCTTTTGAAAAATTGGGTGCTACTAGGACAGGGTGTTGGCACAGTGCCGACTTGAGCTCCAAAAAAGCCTTCTCAGCGTCTGCATTCCATTCCACCATGACCGATTTCCGACCCTTAGTCAGATCGGTCAATGGAGCTGCCAACGTGGCAAAGTTGGGTACAAACCTCCTGTAGTATCCCACCATACCCAGGAATGCACGTACCTGTTTGTGAGGGGGCGGGGCCAATTCTGTACAGCCTCTACCTTGTTGACCTGAGGTTTTACTACCCCTCTACCCACAATATAGCCCAGGTATTTCACCTCCTCCATTCCCAAAGCACATTTTTCCGGGTTTATTGTAAACCCCTCCTTCCAAAGAGAGTCCAGTACTGCCTGGACTTTGGGCAAGTGTGATTCCCAGTCTCTGCTAAAAATGACTATGTCATCCAAGTATACTGAGGCATACTCCCGGTGAGGACGTAAAATCCTATCCATTGCCCTCTGGAATGTGGCTGGAGCAGTTTGCAATCCAAAAGGCATTCTTTTGTACTGAAAACTTCCCTCTGGGGTAGAAAAAGCAGTTTTCTCTCTAGCAGCCTTAGTCAACAGGATTTGCCAATACCCCTTGGTAAGGTCTAATGTAGTGATATACCTGGCTGGACATAGTCTCTCAATAAGCGCATCTACCCGGGGCATGGGGTAGGCATCAAACCGTGAAACTTCATTTAGTTTCCGGAAATCATTGCAGAATCGCAGAGTCCCGTTGGGTTTTGGTACCAACACAATCGGGCTTGACCACTCACTCTGTGATTCCTCAATAATTTCCAGGTCTAACATCTTCTTCACTTCCTCTGAAACAGCCTTCCTTTGGGCCTCTGGAATGCGGTAAGGCCGGACAAAAACTTTGACTCCCGGTTCCGTGACAATATCATGCTCTATGACACTAGTGAGCCCTGGCAAGTCTGAAAATTTCTCTTTATTTCTCTGCAAGAACTCCTTTGCCTGCTGACTTTGGACTCTAGACAGGGTATTTGCTACTTGGACACTCTCCACCCCAACCCGAGGCTCAAGTCTTGCACCAGCCAGGGAGGTCACCGGTTCCCTGTCTGTCCAGGGCTTTAACAAGTTTACATGATATATCTGATAGGGTTTCCTCTTACCTGGTTGGTGGACTCTATAATTTACCTCTCCCACTTTTTCTACAACTTCAAAGGGGCCTTGCCACCTGGCCAAGAATTTACTTTCCACAGTGGGGATCAACACCACTACTTGATCCCCCACTTGGAAGTTCCTTATTTTAGCAGCCCTATTATAGACCCGTCGTTGAGCCTCCTGGGCTTTTTGCAAATGTTCTTTGACTAGTGGCATCACCGTTTGGATCCTCTCCTGCATTTGGGAAACATATTCAAGAACACTCTTATGCTGAATAGGTTCACTTTCCCATTCCTCTTTAACAAAATCCAGTAGTCCGCGTGGTCTCCGCCCATATACCAACTCAAAGGCAGTCCCAGTCTTTCCCATCCCTTTGTACAACTCTCTTGAGCATAGACCTAAGGGACTTATTAAAGCGCTCTACCAACCCATCCGTTTGTGGATGGTAGACCGATGTGCGCATCTGTTTAATCCGGAACAGCTTAACCTTCGACATAACAGGGTGCCCTGGTCCGTGAGTATTTCCTTGGGAAAACCAGTCCGTGTAAACAACTGGAATAATTCCCGAGCAATAGCCTAAAGCCCCATACACACGGTCGGAAAATCCGACCACCAAATCCGATGGATTTGGTCCGACGGATTTAGTCCGATACTGGTGTTGCATACACACGGTCGGACAAAGTTGTCGGAAAATCCGATCATTCTGAACGTGGTGACGTTTGTTGCCTACGACGGGACTACGTAGAGGCTAGTAGCAAATAGCTTTGGTCTTGTAATGTGATCTGAGCATGCGTGGCACTTTGTCCGTCGGAATTCGCTACACACGATCGGAATTGGTGTGATCGGACTTTGTTGTCGGAAAATTTTTAGAGCAGGAGATACATCTTTGTCCGTAGGACCATCCGATGGAAAATGTCCGATGGTGCCTACACACGGTCGGAATTTCCGACAACATTGTCCGATAGGACAGAATCCATCGGAAAATCCGACCGTGTGTATGGGGCTTTAGAGGAGGTATTCCGCAGAGGTAGCGCTTCAGGATATCGGGTGGCATAGTCAAGGATCACCAGTATGTAGGAGTGACCTCGAGCTGACTTTACCAAAGGACCCACTATATCCATGGCTATTCTCTCGAATGGGACCTCAATTATGGGCAGAGGGACCAAAGGGCTCCGGAAGTGTGTCACTGGAGCGGTCAACTGATAGGTGGGACAAGAGGCACAGTATCTTCTTACCTCTGCTTTCAGACCTGGCCAGTAAAACCGGTCGGTGATCCGTGCCTCCGTCTTTTCAACTCCCAGGTGTCCCCCTAAAACATCATCATGGGCCAGGTCCAGGACCTTGCGTCTATACTGTTGGGGTACCAATAATTGTTCTACCACATTTTCTCTCACTTTGGTAACCCGATAAAGCAGTTCATTACATATTGCAAGGTGTGGCCACCGCTCATTCGCACCTGGCTCTTGGGGTACCCCATTTAATACTACAACTTGTTCCCGTGCACGGGCCAAATTGGGGTCCTGCATCTGGGCAGTACCAAATGTCCCCTGGGGAACACCCAAATCCGGCAGGGCAGGGATAGAGGCCACTTCCTCATCCTCTTCACCCAGCATTACCTGAAGTGGGGAAGGTTCCCCCTCCTCAGTGTTCCGGTAGGTCTGCAAACCACACATTTTGACACCCTTAACAGTATCAGCACTACTTTCATCACCATTACCCAAATCATTAGCATTTTTATCAACTGGATGCACATTAGGAACATTTGGCATCTCAGGGTTATTACCCTCAACCGTAGGAACAGAGGAACTAGTTTCTCCCCAGTCTTGGGATCGTTCAGGTAGTTCCCCTTGTCCCCACAGTTTTGCAAAAAATGGACAGTCTCGTCCTATGATAACATCATGTATCAAGTTCTTTACCACCCCCACCTCTTGAGTACCAGTGCCATATGCTGTGGAGATGGACACCGAGATGAGAGGGTATTCTCTAGTGTCCCCGTGAATGCACACAACCCGTAAAGTTTTGCTTACCGGACCGATCTTCCCAAGTACTCTAAGATGAACCAGGGTTACCATGCTTCCGGAATCCAGCAAAGCCCAGGCAAGGAGGTGGTTCACTTGGATTACACACTCACTCACTCTTCTCCACGGTCAAGGTGTGTGGTACATGCTCTATGGGCATAAAAAGACCCCCTCCGAAGAACCCCGCATTCCATGGGCTCCTCTTGCAGTGGGCAGTGGGCCCGGGTATGGCCCCAGGAATGACATCGCCAACATTGTACATCCCCTCCTCTCCGAACAGGAACAGATCGCTGAGGAGGTACTGGGAGTGACTCTTGACCTTCCGGGGTATTGATTCCAGGGCTCCAGGGGACATCCTTTCGAAGGGTGGCAGTCGATCGAATAGGCCGTGGCAGACTGGGCCCTTGGCGGTTGGTAGGGCCAAGCAGATCTTCCACCACTGTATATCGTTCTACCATCTCGACAAGGAGGTTCACTGTTTTGGGGTCTCCATGGCTGACCCACCGTTGAAGGTCGTCTGGCAGTGACCGTAGGTATCGGTCCAGCGCGACCCGCTCCACGATTTGGGGGCCCGACGACACTTCGGGCTGCAGCCATTTTTTTACCAGTTGCACCAGGTCATGCATTTGAGACCGTGGTGGACGATCTGGACAATACTTCCATTGGTGCACTCGTTGGGCCCGAACGGCCGTAGTCACCCCCAAACGGTCGGAATTTCCGACAACATTGTCCGATAGGACAGAATCCATCGGAAAATCCGACCGTGTGTATGGGGCTTTAGAGGAGGTATTCCGCAGAGGTAGCGCTTCAGGATATCGGGTGGCATAGTCAAGGATCACCAGTATGTAGGAGTGACCTCGAGCTGACTTTACCAAAGGACCCACTATATCCATGGCTATTCTCTCGAATGGGACCTCAATTATGGGCAGAGGGACCAAAGGGCTCCGGAAGTGTGTCACTGGAGCGGTCAACTGATAGGTGGGACAAGAGGCACAGTATCTTCTTACCTCTGCTTTCAGACCTGGCCAGTAAAACCGGTCGGTGATCCGTGCCTCCGTCTTTTCAACTCCCAGGTGTCCCCCTAAAACATCATCATGGGCCAGGTCCAGGACCTTGCGTCTATACTGTTGGGGTACCAATAATTGTTCTACCACATTTTCTCTCACTTTGGTAACCCGATAAAGCAGTTCATTACATATTGCAAGGTGTGGCCACCGCTCATTCGCACCTGGCTCTTGGGGTACCCCATTTAATACTACAACTTGTTCCCGTGCACGGGCCAAATTGGGGTCCTGCATCTGGGCAGTACCAAATGTCCCCTGGGGAACACCCAAATCCGGCAGGGCAGGGATAGAGGCCACTTCCTCATCCTCTTCACCCAGCATTACCTGAAGTGGGGAAGGTTCCCCCTCCTCAGTGTTCCGGTAGGTCTGCAAACCACACATTTTGACACCCTTAACAGTATCAGCACTACTTTCATCACCATTACCCAAATCATTAGCATTTTTATCAACTGGATGCACATTAGGAACATTTGGCATCTCAGGGTTATTACCCTCAACCGTAGGAACAGAGGAACTAGTTTCTCCCCAGTCTTGGGATCGTTCAGGTAGTTCCCCTTGTCCCCACAGTTTTGCAAAAAATGGACAGTCTCGTCCTATGATAACATCATGTATCAAGTTCTTTACCACCCCCACCTCTTGAGTACCAGTGCCATATGCTGTGGAGATGGACACCGAGATGAGAGGGTATTCTCTAGTGTCCCCGTGAATGCACACAACCCGTAAAGTTTTGCTTACCGGACCGATCTTCCCAAGTACTCTAAGATGAACCAGGGTTACCATGCTTCCGGAATCCAGCAAAGCCCAGGCAAGGAGGTGGTTCACTTGGACTACACACTCACTCACTCTTCTCCACGGTCAAGGTGTGTGGTACATGCTCTATGGGCATAAAAAGACCCCCTCCGAAGAACCCCGCATTCCATGGGCTCCTCTTGCAGTGGGCAGTGGGCCCGGGTATGGCCCCAGGAATGACATCGCCAACATTGTACATCCCCTCCTCTCCGAACAGGAACAGATCGCTGAGGAGGTACTGGGAGTGACTCTTGACCTTCCGGGGTATTGATTCCAGGGCATCCTTTCGAAGGGTGGCAGTCGATCGAATAGGCCGTGGCAGACTGGGCCCTTGGCGGTTGGTAGGGCCAAGCAGATCTTCCACCACTGTATATCGTTCTACCATCTCGACAAGGAGGTTCACTGTTTTGGGGTCTCCATGGCTGACCCACCGTTGAAGGTCGTCTGGCAGTGACCGTAGGTATCGGTCCAGCGCGACCCGCTCCACGATTTGGGGGCCCGACGACACTTCGGGCTGCAGCCATTTTTTTACCAGTTGCACCAGGTCATGCATTTGAGACCGTGGTGGACGATCTGGACAATACTTCCATTGGTGCACTCGTTGGGCCCGAACGGCCGTAGTCACCCCCAAACGAGCCAGTATTTCTGCCTTTAGTTTTTGATAGTCTTTAGTGTCATCCGGTGGCAGGTCGAAGTAGGCTTTTTGAGGATCTCCAGTGAGGAAAGGGGCAATTAGGCCGGCCCACTGGTCCTGGGGCCACCCTTCTCTCTCTGCCGTCCTCTCAAATGTAGCAAGAAATGCCTCTACATCATCACTCAGGGACAACTTCTGCAAACAATGGCTTGCCCTCACGGTCACCTGGTTGCCAGGGGCAACAGCCGCTTGCTCACGACCCTGAGAAAACTGCTGCACTACTTCTTTTAAGGCAGTCACCTGAGCCTGCATAACCCCTTGCTGGGTTTCTTGCTGGGCTGCCAACTGAGCCACCAACAGGCGAGTATTTTCTTGCTGTACCTCCAGCTGGGTTGCTAAGCGCTGATTAGCTTCCTCGTGGCGGGTCTGCGCTTGCATAGTAGCCAGGGACAGTTGTTTAATTAGTTCCTCCATTGCTTCAGCTTTCAGGGTTTGGGCAGCTTTAACCCAGGACATAAATCCACTGTACTGTCCCTTTAAATGTCAGTTTTAAATTCAAATGCAAAAACAGCAAAAAAAAAAAAAAAACGCCTGTTACTCTGTCCTGCCCGCATTCAAGCACCACTTGTAAGGTTTGGGGGACCAGCTAGATCGCAGGACACAGGCTTTTAACCCAAAAGGAGGTTTATTAAACTTAAACAGCTTTACAGCAGCAAAAACAAAAGGAAAAGGTTTCAGTCTCACCGACTTGCAAAGTCCAGAATTGCTATCACAATCAAACAGTCCTTGGGTGGTTGCAGGTGACTTCAACTGCTAGGAGGCTTCCAGGTAGAATGCTGCTGTCCACTTTGGTTGCTGCGAATCAAACCACAAACAAACCACCATCTCCTCTACACTCCTCCACACACATCTGCAACTTCCTGTCTGTTTTTTAAAAACACTCCTCCACACACATCTGCAACTTCCTGTCTGTTTTTTAAACCCACTTCCTTTGACAGGTGAGTTAACCCTTTTTGTTCCCTTATAAGGGACCACAGTCCAAACAGAGGGGAAAAAGCCATAGCGTCCTTCCAGGACCCAGCCACGGCGTCCTGTACAAAAGCATTTAGTCCTTCATTTATATATATATAAATATAATATATTCTATATAAATCACATTTTGACAACATGCTTTTACCCTTTGCTAATGCTTCAAACAAGGCACCCTACTCTGGATCGCAACGGGGTCCTTCAGTTCTGTATCCTCAGCCTACTCCCTCTATCATTGGGGTTCCAGAGCTCACATTTCTTTTCTGGTGGAACCCTGCCTTTCCTGCTACTTCCTTCCAACTCAGTTTCCGGATTCTGTAGGGAACTTCCACCTCACTGGAGGTATCCATCACAGCCTGACGCTCCTCTGAACCACTGTCAGACGCATGTCTCCCACTCATGCACTCTAACTCACCAATAAGCCTCTGCGAGTCACCTTGACACTTGACATTCAGCTGCTGGGCTGTGAACACCACATCTGCCATGCATGCGCCCTGATCTGGTATAGCAGTTGTTGTATTCACACCCCTGTCACTCAACACAGCCTTGTCTAACATGGCTAGTAATTGTTTGGCCCAAACAGTTACTTTGTCACCGTCCCAATTTATTGCGCTTCTATTATGAGGGATCAGCAGTACCTCATCATCTGCTATAGGAGGCACCTGGTATTCAGCAGCACAAAACAGTACCTTTGTCAGTTCTATATAAATCACATTTTGACAACATGCTTTTACCCTTTGCTAATGCTTCAAACAAGGCAGGCTGCAATACACCCTCACCACCTTGCTCCTGAGGCGCTAACACACTCAGCTGTGTACCTTCAGCTGTGGCAGCTGACTTAACCCCTTACCAACTGGGTTACACATATGGTAAACGCACTGTTCACACAAAACTCTCACTGCATGGTGTAGACCCAGTCTGTTCCACCAGAGCAAAGTCAGTGTTGTCCAGGAAAATCTCTGGCTCAAGCGCATGGAGAGTCCCTGAGACTTCCATGGACAACCCTGAGGCTCTGCGTGGTTGCCAAGGGAGACATCACTCTTTCCTCATTACTTTTGAACACATCACAAGTACAATGTATCATCAGCAGTACCTTTACCATCAGCAATCATAGACATAGCAGTGTTATAAGCTTTAACAGGCTGTTTTTGGTCAGAACACACAGCACCCTGTGTGCCGATCAGCACACCATCCTTCCTCTCCAAAGGCATTCTTTTGCCCACTAGGGTGGCTCCACAGTTGACCTGGGAAACCACGTGCCTCACCATTGTGGCTCCTGGGAGGTTTCCCTGGGCATCTCTGTAGCACCTGTCACTAGGGAAAATGGAGCACTGTCACTTTAAAGCAAGTTGCTTTTCACTTGATGCAAGCTTTCCTCACCTGCACAGTGCACACACAGATTGTGCTGTCTCATGCGCACAAACAGTTCATAGAAGAAAAAAAAAAAATTGACTTTTCATTCACAGGTACACAACCTGCAACACGCAATGCCTTTTGCCTGGCTGCACTTTGATACACAGCCAATAGTTCCTGACTTGAACTCACTGTGGAGCAAGGACCCAGATTCCACCGTCTTGTGCCCGCATTCTCCACCACTTGTAACATGGGGGGCCATTAGCTCTCGTGGTAGATGCGTTTGTTAGTGATTCAAGCCAGTCAGGAACTATATTTAAGGGCATGGTAGCCCATTTTTATTAAAAAGGCAAATGAAAGTCTGTAACATAAAGTTTTCCCACACAGGGGTTCTTCTCCAGCAAATAAACACTCACAGAAAATGCTAGCCCACCTGGCTCTTTAGCAGTACCTCTGCGCTTTGTCCTGGTCTCACAGACCACAGGATTTCCTCTCTGGCCTTAGTCCTCAAGCCCCTGGAGACCTGCTGTCTCTCTGGGTGTGGATAGTCCTCAAGCTGTTGCACTGCCTCTTGCAGTCGCACGTTCTGGCTGCCTCCTGCAATCTCCAAACTAGAACTGACCCATAAATCAAGCAACAAACATATCATTACGATTTGAGGTACTGGATGCTTTACAATGGCTCATATAAAATATAAAGTTGAAACTGGTTACATCTCTCTTCACCAGCCTCTAAAATAGCCCCATGAAACAGTCATAAGATAATATAGCTTTAGACCATGACTGGAAAAGGATTCAGTAAACATCCATGGCCCATATAGCTGTTAGGCGTTATTATATCACATCAAGATCTTAAATATTGCACAAAAACAAGCTGATGTCACAATTCATTCTTCGATCTGATGTCATCACATCTCTCACTGAAAGTAAACTTGGTATGCTCTGGGAGCTCCGATCCACATAAATCCAGGATTCTCATCTCCAGGCTCAAGGTTTTCATTTTTTAAAGATGCTTTTGCACCAGCAAATCCTGAAATTCTACTTCCGTCTTTATAGTAAGAAGAACCATCAATGTACCAGCACTCACTTTCAAGTTCAAAAGGTTTAGATACGGCAGAAAAAACTGTGCTGCAAACTATTTCCTTGTACTTGACATTCATGAGTCCATCTTGCAAGCATTTTACATTTCACATCTTCTTTCCATTTTAGGCCGACTCCTCATTGCCTTTAATAGAGTTACTTGGATCATTTAGTCCATAATTCCACCTGAATGGTATACCAATCTATAATCCATATATCCATATAATCCATATATAATCCCCCACTTTCAGATAGAATCAGCTTGACATCAGTGTTTATCAGATCTTCTATCCAGACAAAGCAGCAGTGGAAAATCTTGCCAGTAAAGTTAGGTCTTTTTCATCCATATACGTCATAGCCTTTAGCATATTATCAATGACTGATTCAACAAAGTTTCAAATCATGACTGGAGTGATGAATTTCACTCACCCCTCTTATAAATTTAGGAAAACCACCTGTGACGGATCCTGTACTCAAGGTGTCCACCGTAAATGCTTCCTAAGTCCTGGAACATGAGTCCAATGGATCTGGTTATAGGAACCCCCAAGAATTAAACAGCACTATTTCTTGAGGTACATCAGGAATGCTTTATTTGACATTTCACACACACATATATATAGCCAGATGACTAAAAGCTAACCTAATTAGCATGAGCTAAGTCAGACTAGTTGACTGGCTGAAAAGACTTTTCAGGGTCAGACTTTAAGGCTCCTAGTTAATTGGAATGACTATTCAACAGACATTACCATAAACCTTAACACAGGGCTAATTAGCACAACAACATTGTGTGGAATACACCTTACAAGCCAGACCAGCCTCATTAACACAACAGACAGGTGGCTTGAGTTCATGACATTAGCATCTGACAGCTTGTGTCCCATTCAGTCTATTGCTAATGCCAAATGCATATACAGAGATTGTGTCTTGTCTTGGGGGGCTAGCATGGACCTGAATCCAAGTAAAACCAGCTCAGCGGTCCCCAGGCATGCAGCTCACAAAGAGCACCGTTCCCCCAAATGCCAGGGCCCGTAATCCGTTGGCAGGAGGTTTGCATGTAGTCCTCTCAAAAAGCCTGTGTCCCGGCTAGGTCTGTCACATTTCTCCCCTTTCGGCAGGAGACTAACACAGGAGGAGACCCCAGACGGGTTGACTCCGAAGTTAGTCCATAGTTCCAGTCCTCTAATGCCTGTACCCACACAGTACCCCAAACAAATTGTTTCAAACAGAGCACTCACCCAGCCAACCTCTGCCTCTCTCAAAGAACATATCTGCCGCTGGGGAGAGGCCTGGACTGGTCCTTCTCCCTGGAGTCTTTTCAGCCGCTGGAGAGAAGACAGGGTGACTGGGCTCACTCCATCATGCTGTTGGGGATCTGGGCCGACCGCCCAGCATCCCTGGGTTATACTGGTGGAGACTGAATTCCCATCCCCCTTTACAGGAAATCTGTCCTGTTTTAGTTGCGGGCAGAGGCCAGCAGCGCTCTGTTCCGTTGCCAGCAGTTTAGCTGGGCGTAGGAGCTTCCCTACATCATCTGCTCCAGCTAACTGTTGGGGAGAGAGGCCGACTGCCCCAGCTCCCTGGAACTCCGCAGCTGTTACCGGTGCTGGGCAGAGGTTGGTAGCACTCTGCCCGGTTGCCAGCATTTCTGCTGGTTTTCTGTTAGTGGAGACCACAGGCCCATCCCCGACACCAGATCAAGCTGCAGTTGTGAGGTGACAACTGCATTCTCTCCTTGAACCCTGATCTGCAACTCGTGATGGACTGCCACCTCCTCACCCTGGGCCTCCAGAATTGCTGTAGGTGTGGGGCAAAGGGCTTGGACCCTCTGTTCAGTTACCAGATCTTCAGCTGGAGAAGTTTGTTGTAACTCCATAGATGCTGCTGGTAGGAAATCACATGTCCCTGTCAGTGTTGTGGGAGAAGGGCCAACTACCTCTTCCCTCAAGAAGGCCGAAGCCACTGTTGGTGCTGGGCAGAAGTTAGCAGAGTTCTGCCCAATTGTCAGCACTTCTGCTTTGGGGACGACAATCTCCGTTGTTTCCACTGCCGATTCTCTGGCATGCTGCTGAACGTGTTCTAGCAGTTTCCTGTATGCCCTTTCCAGATGCTGTTCCTTCCTTAACAAATGGTCCAGATCAGGTTTAAGCTCTGAGACACCTGCAAGACCGAGCATAGCCTCTCTATATTCTCGCAGGTCCTCAAGGGTAGGTTCCCCTTCATCGCCTAACACAAAATGATCTGTAAGGCTCTCCCACAGCAATCCAGGGCCTCCAAAGTCATATCCCTCCGGGGAGCATTCTGTTGTCTCCCCTAAATATCCCTGCTCTGCGTGCCATTGCAGAGCCCGATAACGATTGTCCAGGTCTATCTCCTGCTGGACCAGCCTTTCCAACTCAGTCACCCATTGCTCCTGGGGCTGCTCTCCCAGGAATGTCATCCGCAATGCCCGTTGGTCACTGGCCCGTTGCTCTTGGGTTGGAAAGAACTTGCCCTGTTTTATACCAGCGAGCTGGAGGGCTCCAATCCACAGCTCCACCCGAATCTGCTGCCTGAGCTCCAGGTATTCCTCCTTAGACACAGTCCTTGTGTATGCTGCAAGGATGATCCGCAGCAGCCCCGGGAACTCTGATGCCAGATCCATATCTCCGCTGGGGTGACCGAAGTCTTCTATCCTGATCTTGGATCCCGGTGGAGGGTTGGATGTCCCAGACTGCAGGAAGCACAATCCCACTGCTTGCCAACAATGTGACGGATCCTGTACTCAAGGTGTCCGCCGTAAATGCTTCCTAAGTCCTGGAACATGAGTCCAATGGATCTGGTTATAGGAACCCCCAAGAATTAGACAGCACTATTTCTTGAGGTACATCAGGAATGCTTTATTTGACATTTCACACACACATATATATAGCCAGATGACTAAAAGCTAACCTAATTAGCATGAGCTAATTATCTTAATCATTGCCCAGACTAGTTGACTGGCTGAAAAGACTTTTCAGGGTCAGACTTTAAGGCTCCTAGTTAATTGGAATGACTATTCAACAGACATTTTCATAAACCTTAACACAGGGCTAATTAGCACAACAACATTGTGTGGAATACACCTTACAAGCCAGACCAGCCTCATTAACACAACAGACAGGTGGCTTGCGTTCATGACATTAGCATCTGACAGCTTGTGTCCCATTCAGTCTATTGCTAATGCCAAATGCATATACAGAGAGTGTGTCTTGTCTTGGGGGGCTAGCATGGACCTGAATCCAAGTAAAACCAGCTCAGCGGTCCCCAGGCATGCAGCTCACAAAGAGCACCATTCCCCCAAATGCCAGGGCCCGTAATCCGTTGGCAGGAGGTTCGCATGTAGTCCTCCCAAAAAGCCTGTGTCCCGGCTAGGTCTGTCACACCACCCAACATACTATAATTTATGCTATGCCAAGCCATTGTGCAGCATCTCACCTTAGATGTGCAATATATTGATCAATATGCAATATGTAATGTGTACAGGTGTTATGAAAATTATTTTAGGTTTAAATGTTTCGCTCTGGTTTTAAGATAAAGTTCAAGAAATAAAACATAATAAAATAAAAAATAAAAAAAATGGGAAAGGGTGAAAAATAGAAAATAAAAAAATAGGGAAAAGTCCATTGACAAGAAAAAAAAAAAATTAGAATGTTCAAATAAAAAAAAAAGCGTCTATTGCTTGATGAATATTGAGAGAGTCCATAATATTGTCTATTTAGCATTTCTCCCCCACTAGCCAGCAATTTCAGACTGTCCTTCTGCTATTCACATGCAAGCGAGTATCTCCGCAATCTGAAAGACAAAAAACTCTCCAACAAAAAAATTAATTAGCAAGGTTCTTAAACATTGTTTGAAGTTAAAACAAAGGACTATTTACACATTTACAGTTTGAATTCACCCCCACTGCTAGAGAAGTGTCATTTGCATTCAAAAACAGATCTGGAGAATGTACATCTGCATTTATGACACCCGGGTTTCTGTTGAACTGTTCCAACAATGTGTAATGTTCTATTTTCATCTTATCATCAAATATGTTTATAGAAAGTGAAGACAAATAGAACAAAATGGTACATATTGATTCAGCGAAGCTCAAAAAATCTTTATAAATAGCCATTGGAAGGACGATCTTGAGTCAGGAAGGTATTTTACTCGTTGTGTGAGGCATAGCTGTCATAACTGTCTCTGTAGGAGCTTCCACCTTCTGAGCGATCACCATAACTTTGACTCCTGCCACTGCTATAATAATCCCGGGATCCACCGCCATAGCCTCCTCCACTTCTGCTGCTTCCACCCTATCCGCCGCTGCTTCCACCATATACACCAACACCACCACGGCCTCTGCCTCCACGGAAGAACCCTCTTCCTCCAGGTGAGCCTCCTCTGTAGCCTCCACGCCTGTCGTTAGAGGACTTCCCAGCCTGATCAACCCGAATCTGACGACCATCCACAGTCTTCCCATTCATTCCCACCATGGCATCTTTTGCATCTTCAGCATTTTTGAATGTGACAAAACCAAAGCCACGTGATCTCTTGGTCTCCCGATCCTTCACCACAACCACTTCACAGATGTGTCCGTATTTACCGAATACATCTTCTAGACTCTGCTCGTTGGTATCAAAGCTCAGACCTCCAACAAAAAGCTTTTCTTTGTCAGATGACATGACGATATCTTGTCCAAGTGCAGCTTAAAGATCACACAGAAAACAGCAATGCAGAGTACTATCCGGGTCACGGCACCAATGTAGTGATATAATATATAGTTCGTAGATGGTTTGTAGTTATTAATAAGTATTGTCCCGCAGCAAACCCAATTCTCCCAGAGAGAGATTTTATTGGCTTCTAAAACAGAACAGTCTTGTAGTAGATGACAATCCAACAGGGTATAATCATGACAGTGTTCTAGAGCCCCATGAATCCTGGTGACTTTTGGTGCCTTTATAAAAAAAACACACCCTTCTTGAAATAGTTTTAGACTGAATGCCATCTTATATCCCCCACACACACTGAATGGCTGAGCAATTTGATTGTCCGTTTCCATTAACTGCTTTGATCTGCTCCTGTCTTTCAGAGTGACAGCAGATCACCCCAAGCTGTGAACAGCTGTAGTCATAAACTGCCCTAATCTGCATTCTTGCATATTAACATCAACATAGCCCAGAATAATTATCTGTTCCCCTTTGATATGTGGAGTAATTCTTGTTTGGCCACTTCCCCTTTGATCAAAAAGCCCCCTTTAAAATGCACAATTAGATTAACAGCTACCAATGTGGCCTGCCTAGAATGAACTTATCTTAGAATGCCTACATAACTATATATAAAATATATAAAATGCACTACATATATCTAATATATAATATATATATAATATATATACTATATATATAATATATATATATATATATATATATATATATATATATATATATATAACATACTACACCTGTCCTCAGGGGAGGAGGGTGTCCCTGTCCTCCAGGGGAGAAGGGAGGTCCTGTCCCTAGGGGAGAAGGGGTGTCCCTGTCCTCTGGGGGAGAAGGGGGGCTCTGTCCCCCGGGGAGAAGAGGTTCCTGTCCCTAGGGGAGAAGGGGGGACTCTGTCCCCAGGAGAGAAGGGTGTCCCTATCCTCTGGGGAGAAGGGTGTCCCTGTCCTCCAGGGGAGAAGGGGTGTCCCTGTCCTCCAGGGGAGAAGGGGTGTCCCTGTCCTACAGGTTTCTCTATCCTCAGGGGAGAAGGGTGTCCCTGTCCTCCAAGGGAGAAGGGTGTCCCTGTCCCCAGGGGAGAAGGGTGTCCATGTCCTCCAGGGGAGAAGGGTGTCCCTGTCCCCAGGGGAGAAGGGTGTCCATGTCCTCCAGGGGAGAAGGGGGGACTTTTTCCCTAGGGGAGAAGGGGTGTCCATGTCCTCCAGGGGATTAGAGTGTCCCTGTCCTCCAGGGATGAAGGGGGTCCCTGTCCATGGGGGGGGATGGGGTCCTGTCTCCAGGGGAGAAGGGTGTCCCTGTCCTCCAAGGGAGAAGGGTGTCCCTGTCCCCAGGGGAGAAGGGGTGTCGCCGTCCTCCGGGGGAGAAGGGGGGTCTCTGTCCCCGGGGGAGAAGAGGTTCCTGTCCCTAGGGCAGAAGGGGGGACTCTGTCCCCAGGAGAGAAGGGTGTCCCTATCCTCAGGGGAGAAGGGTGTCCCTGTCCTCCAGGGGATAAGGGGTGTCCCTGTCCTCCAGGTGTCTCTGTCCTCAGAGGAGAAGGGTGTCTCTGTTCTCCAGGGGAGAAGGGTGTCTCTGTCCTCCAGGGGAGAAGGGAGTCCCTGTCCTCCAGGGGAGGAGGGTGTCCCTGTCCTCCAGGGGAGAAGGGGGGACTTTGTTCCTAGGGGAGAAGGGGTTTCCCTGTCCCCGAGGGAGAAGGGGGGTCTCTGTCCCCAGGAGAGAAGAGTGTCCCTATCCTCAGGGGGGAAGGGTGTCCCTGTCCTCCAGGGGAGAAGGGTGTCCCTGTCCTCCAGGGGAGAAGGGGTGTCCCTGTCCTACAGGTGTCTTTGTCCTCAGGGGAGAAGGGTGTCCCTGTCCTCCAGTGGAGAAGGGTATCCCTGTCCCTAGGGGAGAAGGGTGTCCCTGTCCTCCAGGGGAGAAGGGGGGACTTTTCCCCTAGGGGAGAAGGGGTGTCCCTGTCCTCCAGGGGATTAGAGTGTCCATGTCCTCCAGGGATGAAGGGGATCCCTGTCCATGGGGAATAATGGGGGTCCTGTCCCCAGGGGAGAAGGGTGTCCCTGACCTCAGGGAGAAGGGTGTCCCTGTCCTCGGGGAAAAGGGTGTCCCTGTCCTCCGGGGGAGAAGGGTGTCCCTGTCCTCCGGGGGAGAAGGGTGTCCCTGTCCTCCGGGGGAGAAGGGTGTCCCTGTCCTCCGGGAGAAGGGTGTCCCTGTCCTCCGGGGAGAAGGGTGTCCCTGTCCTCTGGGGGAGAAGGGTGTCTCTGTCCTCCGGGGAGAAGGGTGGCACCCTCTTCTCCTCCAACCACCCAAGAACCAGCTCTTCCAATTTTGCCCAGCCTTGGGGCCATCTCCTTCTCCACCAAACAGCCAGGATCTCACTCCTTCTCTGCCAACCACCCTGGGGGCCCTTTCCTCCTCCCCCATTCACCTTGGGGGCCCTTCTCTCCCTGACCCCCGGGGGAGAAGGGTGTCCTTGTCCTCCAGGAGAGAAGTGTGTCCCTGTCCTCCAGGAGAGAAGGGTGTCCCTGTCCTCCAGGGGAGAAGGGTTGTCCCTGTCCTCCAGGGGAGAAGGGTTGTCCCTGTCCTCCAGGTAAGAAGTGTGTACCTGTCTTTAGGGATGAAGTGGGGACTCTGTCCCCAGGAGAGAAGGGTGTCCCTATCCTCAGGGGAGAAGGGGTGTCCCTGTCCTCCAGGGGAGAAGGGTTGTCCCTGTCCGCCAGGGGAGAAGGGTATCCCTGTCCTCCAGGGGAGAAGGGTGTCCCTGTCCTCAGTGGAGGAGGGTGTCCCTGTCCTCCAGGGGAGAAGGGGGGGGTCCTGTCCCTAGGGGAGAAGGGGTGTCCCTGTCCTCCGGGGGAGAAGGGGGGACTCTGTCCCCAGGAGAGAAGGGTGTCCATATCCTCAGGGGAGGAGGGGTGTCCCTCTCCTCCAGGGGAGAAGGGGTGTCCCTGTCCTCCAGGGGAGAAGGGATGTACCTGTCCTCCAGGTGTCCCTGTCCCCTAGGGAGAAGAGGTTCCTGTCCCTAGGGGAGAAGGGAGGACTCTGTCCCCAGGAGAAAGGGGTGTGCCTATTCTCCAGGGGAGAAGGGTGTCCCTGTCCTCCAGGGGAGAAGGGGTGTCCCTGTCCTCCAGGTTTCTCTGTCCTCCAGGGGAGAAGGGTGTCCCTGTCCTCCAGGGGAGAAGGGTGTCCCTGTCCTCCAGGGGAGAAGGGTGTCCCTGTCCCCAGGGGAGAAGGGTGTCCCTGTCCTCCAGGGGAGAAGGGGGGACTTTTTCCCTAGGGGAGAAGGGGTGTCCATGTCCTCCAGGGGATTAGAGTGTCCCTGTCCTCCAGTGATGAAGGGGTTCCCTGTCCATGGGGGAGAATGGGGGTCCTGTCCCTAGGGGAGAAGGGGGGACTCTGTCCCCAGGAGAGAAGTGTGTCCCTATCCCCAGGGGAGAAGTGTGTCCCTGTCCTCCAAAGGAGAAGTGTGTCCCTGTCCTCCAAGGGAGAAGTGTGTCCCTGTCCTCCAAGGGAGAAGGGTGTCCCTGTCCTCCGGGGGAGAAGGGTGTCCCTGTCCTCCGGGGCAGAAGGGTGTCCCTGTCCTCCGGGAGAAGGGTGTCCCTGTCCTCCGGGAGAAGGGTGTCCCTGTCCTCCGGGGGAGAAGGGTGTCCCTGTCCTCCGGGGGAGAAGGGTGTCCCTGTCCTCCGGGAGAAGGGTGTCCCTGTCCTCCGGGAGAAGGGTGTCCCTGTCCTCCGGGGGAGAAGGGTGTCTCTGTCCTCCGGGGGAGAAGGGTGGCACCTTCTCCTCCTCCAACCACCCAAGGACCAGCTCTTCCAATTTTGCCCAGCATTGGGGCCATCTCCTTCTCCACCAAACAGCCAGGGTCTCACTCCTTCTCTGCCAACCACCCTGGGGGCCCTTTCCTCCTCCCCCATTCACCTTGGGGGCCCTTCTCTCCCTGACCTCTGGGGAAGAAGGGGGTCCCTGTCCTCCAGGGAAGAAGGGGAGACTCTGTCCCTGGGGGAGAAGGGTGTCCTTGTCCTCCAGGAGAGAAGTGTGTCCCTGTCCTCCAGGAGAGAAGGGTGTCCCTGTCCTCCAGGGGAGAAGGGTTGCCCCTGTCCACCAGGGGAGAAGGGTTGTCCCTGTCCTCCAGGGGAGAAGTGTGTACCTGTCCTTAGGGATAAAGTGGGGACTCTGTCCCCAGGAGAGAAGGGTGTCCCTATCCTCAGGGGAGAAGGGGTGTCCCTGTCCTCCAGGGGAGAAGGGGTGTCCCTGTCCTCCAGGGGAGAAGGGTTGTCCCTGTCCTCCAGGGGAGAAGGGGTGTCCCTGACCTCCAGGTGTCTCTGTCCTCAGGGGAGAAGGGTGTCCCTGTCCTCCAGGGGAGAAGGGTGTCCCTGTCCTCAGTGGAGGAGGGTGTCCCTGTCCTCCAGGGGAGAAGGGGGGTCCTGTCCCTAGGGGAGAAGGGGTGTCCCTGTCCTCCGGGGGAGAAGGGGGGACTCTGTCCCCAGGAGAGAAGGGTGTCCATATCCTCAGGGGAGAAGAGGTGTCCCTCTCCTCCAGGGGAGAAGGGGTGTCCCTCTCCTCCAGGGGTGAAGGGGGTCCCTGTCCATGGGGGGCCTTGGGGCCCCCCATTCACCTTGGGGGCCCTTCTCTCCCTGACCTCCAGGAGAGAAGGGTGTCCCTGTCCTCCAGGGAAGAAGGGGAGACTCTGTCCACCAGGGGAGAAGGGTTGTCCCTGTCCTCCAGGGGAGAAGTGTGTACCTGTCATTAGGGATGAAGTGGGGACTCTGCCCCCAGGAGAGAAGGGTGTCCCTATCCTCAGGGGAGAAGGGGTGTCCCTGTCCTCCAGGGGAGAAGGGGTGTCCCTGTCCTCCAGGGGAGAAGGGTTGTCCCTGTCCTCCAGGGGAGAAGGGGTGTCCCTGACCTCAAGGTGTCTCTGTCCTCAGGGGAGAAGGGTGTCCCTGTCCTCCAGGGGAGAAGGGTGTCCCTGTCCTCAGTGGAGGAGGGTGTCCCTGTCCTCCAGGGGAGAAGGGGGGTCCTGTCCCTAGGGGAGAAGGGGTGTCCCTGTCCTCCAGGGGAGAAGGGTGTCCCTGTCCTCAGTGGAGGAGGGTGTCCCTGTCCTCCAGGGGAGAAGGGGGGTCCTGTCCCTAGGGGAGAAGGGGTGTCCCTGTCCTCCGGGGGAGAAGGGGGGACTCTGTCCCCAGAAGAGAAGGGTGTCCATATCCTCAGGGGAGAAGGGGTGTTCCTCTCCTCCAGGGGAGAAGGGGTGTCCCTCTCCTCCAGGGGTGAAGGGGGTCCCTGTCCATGGGGGGCCTTGGGGCCCCCCATTCACCTTGGGGGCCCTTCTCTCCCTGACCTCCAGGAGAGAAGGGTGTCCCTGTCCTCCAGGGAAGAAGGGGAGACTCTGTCCACCAGGGGAGAAGGGTTGTCCCTGTCCTCCAGGGGAGAAGTGTGTACCTGTCCTTAGGGATGAAGTGGGGACTCTGTCCCCAGGAGAGAAGGGTGTCCCTATCCTCAGGGGAGAAGGGGTGTCCCTGTCCTCCAGGGGAGAAGGGGTGTCCCTGTCCTCCAGGGGAGAAGGGTTGTCCCTGTCCTCCAGGGGAGAAGGGGTGTCCCTGACCTCCAGGTGTCTCTGTCCTCAGGGGAGAAGGGTGTCCCTGTCCTCCAGGGGAGAAGGGTGTCCCTGTCCTCAGTGGAGGAGGCTGTCCCTGTCCTCCAGGGGAGAAGGGGGGTCCTGTCCCTAGGGGAGAAGGGGTGTCCCTGTCCTCCGGGGGAGAAGGGGGGACTCTGTCCCCAGGAGAGAAGGGTGTCCATATCCTCAGGGGAGAAGGGGTGTCCCTCTCCTCCAGGGGAGAAGGGGTGTCCCTCTTCTCCAGGGGTGAAGGGGGTCCCTGTCCATGGGGGAGAATGGGGGTCCTGTCCCCAGGGGAGAAGGGTGTTAGGGATGAGCCGAACACCCCCGGGTTCGGTTCGCACCAGAACCTTCGAACGGACCGAAAGTTTGTGCGAATATTCGAACCCTATTTGTTACAATGGACGCGAACGTTCAAAATCAAAAGTGCTAATTATAACGGCCAATATGCATGTTAATGTCATAAAACAGGTTTGGGGACCTGGGTCCTGCCCCAGGGGACATATATCAATGCAAAAAGAAGTTTTAAAAACTGACGTTTTTTCGGGAGCAGTCATTTTAATGATGCATAAAGTGAAAAAAAAAAAAAGTGAAATATTCCTTTAAATATGGTACCTGGGGGTGTCTAAAGTATGCCTGTGAAGTGGCATGTGTTTCCCGTGTTTATAACTGTCCCTGCTCGGACGACGTGATGACGCCGACCAGCAAGGTGGGAGGACCCTGTGCGTAGAGCTCGAGGCGGGAGCTGATTGCGGGACGCCGTGATAGACGGAGAGTGAGAGCTCCGGAACAGCGTGTGATATCTCCCGCACCCGCCGCGGCGCCCATCTCCCGGGCCCCTCACCTCGCAGCTGCGGTGGCCGCTGGCACACCGCAGGGTAAAGATCTCGCCGCAGCCTTAGGAGCGGTGCATATGCAAGGCGGTCGGGGACCCCTGCGCCTCTCCCCCTCTCTCCCCTTGCTTTCTTTTTCCCCTCTCTCGGTATGCAGCAGCAGATAGCAATGTCATCGCTCCGGAAACCCGGCTTGGCCCGTCTCTTCAGCTGTACAATCTGGGCTGACCACCTCCCCACCTCACAGGGTGGCTTTGCGCAATTAGAAGAGCAGAAACTTGAGGTAAAAAGTCTGTTTGAGTGTGCTGGAGAAAGGTGAAATATTCCAGAAAGCAGGATGACGGGTCTAATTCACTGGAGTCTAATGTGGTAAGAACTGTGGTTTCTCAAAATCCTTAAAATAAATTCCCTGGAACTTCACTGCAATTTGTCTCTGCTGGAAAAATGTTGAAATTAATACAAGCTGAAGATACCTTATATAGCAGAAAGCTGGGGGAAGTAGATACTGGACTGGAGTCTACTTGGGCAAGAAATATGGCTATATAAGCTTTCTAATGCGATTATTTCGATGCACTGCCGCAATATGTTCTGAGTAGCTTGGCAAGCTTAATTACTGGCTTGGGAATAGCAAGGGGGAGAGGAAAAGTGAAGGAGGAATAGGAGAGGAATCGAGAGAAAAAAGAGAAAAGAAAGGAAAATCCCTGATTTTGCGCAAAACTGAACCTTTAAATAAATCACTAAAAAGACACCCCATTATTGGACTGCCCTAGCGGGGCGGATGGACTTTGCTCTCTTGATGTGATTGCTCTTTCCTTTTCTTTGCACCTTGTTTTTTAAAATTTTGAAATTTGCCCTTAGAGAACTGTGAAAGACACGGCGTCATAACTCTGGGTGCCCCCCATCCGTCTAAATGAGTAAATCCTCAGTGGTGGGACGGTGCTAGAATTTATTGGGGGCAGTACAACGAATGTCACTGTGGCTGGAGATTGAGCTGTGGCCACCATTGTGGGTTAAGATACTAGGACTGCGGCCACAGTAATTTTCAAGCGAGGAACTCTGACCGGGTCCCCCTTCTCCCCCACCCTACCCTTCCCCTCCGGAGGTACTGTGGACAAACTCCAGCTGAAGGGGACTTAGGGTGTGTATGTGCTAACTTATGTGCCTCCTGTTTCTCCTTTACTTGCTACCCCTGTACTGCCCACACTTGTGTGCAAGACGACATACCAACTTGCAACCCCTCTAGACTTGTCCGAGAAAGCAAATAAGAACTGAAATTCACCACTGTTTGTGCCCCCAAGTTTGCTGGAAATCCAGTAAATACGCCCTCATAAAGTTTACCTTTATTCGATTATATAAGAGAGGGGCTTGCTCTCATAGTAGAGTACAACCTCAACATTATAGGGTCGGATACAGTGAAGAGGGAAGAGAGGTACCTCTTATGGTAAAAAGGTTCTTAAAGAAAGAAAACCGGGGAAACGAATAAGGAAAGCAAAAGTAAAGGACGCAAATATGAGTAAGCCCACGAGTAAAACAACAAAAGGGGGGCCCCCTAAAACCCCGAAAGAGAAAAGTACAGAAAGTACCATTAAGCAGTATATTACTCAAGGAGCCAGCCCAAAAACCCGGAAGGAACAAGACAGAATCATCTCAAAATCGAACGGAAAAAGGGGTCAGAAAAAAAATTAGAGGTGACTCTTGATCAGGACCTCATCACTGAAAGCGAAACAGACGATAGTAAGACTGAAGACCCTAAAGAGGGAGAACATTTACCAACAAAAGGTGAGATGACGGCGATGCTTCTGCGACTAGAAAACGCAACAAAAGCTGACATAGGCCTTCTGAGGACAGACTTAGGACTTCTGTTAACACGAGTGGAAGAGGTCGAGGACAAGACCGATAAGCTGGCTCAAGAGCTGAATAAATTAAAGGACCAGATTAACCAAGCACATCTCAACCAGAGGAGACTACAATATAAAATCGAGGACCAGGAAAATCGCAATAGAAGACAAAACCTAAGAATCAGATCAGTGCCCGAAGTCAGAGGAGAAGACCTTAAGATAATTATTAAAAAAATATTCTGTCCAGTGTTAGGCAAAGGGGAGGATGAATTTCCTAGGATAGATAGAGTACACCGCGTAGGCATACCTAGGGATCTGAACACAGAACGACCATGAGACATCATTGTGCGATTCAGTCATTATGAGGATAAAGCGGAGATATGGGCAAGGACTAAGAGGCCTACGCTAACACAATATGAGGGTATAGAATTGCAGGTATTTATGGATTTAGCCCCAGAGACCTTAGCCAGAAGACGACTACTCAAACCACTTCTGGAGATTATGAAAACCCGGAATATACGATATAGTTGGGGGTTCCCAGCCTGCTTATTGGGTTTTAGAGATGGGATTTCAGCAAAATTGATTTTACCGGAAGATTTGAGAGATTTCTGTGAAAAGCTGGAACTGCAGGTTCCGGAGCTTCCGGGTTGGTCGGATGGTTAGGCTGCTGTGACGGGAGGGGGGGGGATGGTGGGATTTTGGGGGGGTGGGGGGGACTGCGGTAAATATGTGGCGTGCCCTCCCCTGGGTGGGGCACACGCACGGGTCCCCTCGAAGTGCGGCTCAATGATGGTCAAGAGGTTCGGGACCATAGGCGAGCCGGGGGCCGTAGAGGGGCAAGTTGGGGTTGGGGGGTTTGGATTTGGGGGGGAGGTATGTGGTTGGGGCAGGTGGGGAGGGTAAGGGGAGGGGTCGGACTAGGGGGGTTTGAAAGAGACAGTAAAGGGCTTGACCAGAATGTTTGTTTTTTCCAGATTAGACAAATAGAAGTTATTCCACTCTATAGATAACGATGTCAACCATAAGTTTTATAACATATAATGTTAAGGGGCTGAATACACCCAATAAACAGCATAAAATTTTGAAGGAGTTAAGACAATACGAAGCGGACGTGGTTTACTTGCAGGAGACGCATATCTCACATGAATTAAATGTCAAATTGTTCTCTAAAGATTTCCCTACTTGGTACTATGGCGACACAATCACCAAAAGAAGTAGAGGAGTAGCTATAGGGTTCGCCAAAAAAATAAGATTTTGTTTGGAGGATAGTGCGTCCGACCCCGAGGGAAGATACATCTTCTTGAAAGGCAAACTGGGAGAAACGGATGTCACCCTTGCTAACATATATGCCCCTAATAGCAATCCGGGGACATATTTAATCAGAATATTGGGAAAATTAATAGAGTTCAAAAAAGGAGCTCTGATATTGATGGGAGACATGAACTTCTGCTTGGATCCACAAGGGGACAGTACGTCCCGTGTGCAGGGGATTAGTAACGTACAACTAAGAAGAGTCAAACAAAAACTATACGCATGCCAATTGACAGACGTATGGAGAAGTCAACATCCTAAAGACAAAGACTACTCGTTCTACTCCCCTGTACACGGGACGTATTCTAGAATTGACTACATATTTTTGGAGCATAGTATATTGGAGAAGGTACTTGAATCCAACATAGGGATAATTTCATTGTCAGACCACGCTCCGGTTAGGATGAAAATACAAATAACAGGAGACCGGAAGATATTTCCCAGGTGGAGATTGAATGACGAGATAATACGAAGGAGTAGAAGGAGCTGAGAAAATAGGCAAAGAGTTGGAACAATATTTTAGGACGAATGACACAGAGGGAATCTCGGGGCAGACCCTTTGGGAGGCCCACAAGGCCTACATAAGGGGGATTCTGATTGCTGCGGGAGTTAAAAAAAAAAAGAAAGAGTCGGAAAAATTAAAAAAGTCACTGAGGAAATATTTAATCTAGAACAAAAACATAAAAAGTCTCCGAGCCAAGATAGAACACTATACCAAGAAATAATTTTAAAAAAGGGATGAATTCAAAACATTAATGGAACAAGAAACTAAAAAAAACTTTCATTATCTATCTAGGGAAAAATATTTCGGGAGTAATAAATCCTCTAAGTACTTAGCAAAAATGTTACAGAAGAAAAAAACTATAAACTTTATAGAGAAATTACAGACGGACAACGGGGCCCTAGAATACACTACAAACGGGATAGCACAAACATTTAAGAACTACTACGAGAAACTATACGCTGTGAAACATGAAGGGGGCTGGGTGGAAAAGGAAAATAACAGGAAAATTAAGGATTTTTTAAGTCAAGCTGGCCTAGTAAAGATTACAGAGAGCGATCGAGACTCGTTAGAAGGACCGATTTCAGAAGAAGAGATAATTAGGGCTTTAGCCGAATACAAAAATGGGAAAAGCCCAGGACCAGACGGGTTCACAATTTTCTATTACAAAAAGTTTCAGAAAATTTTGATCCCAAGGCTATGTAGGTATTTAAATGGTCTAGGAATAGAGTAACAAACGAGTAAAGAGGCTTCATCAGCCTCAATCACGGTCATCAAGAAAGACAGCAAAGATGGAGCGTGCTGCTCCAACTACCGGCCAATTTCTCTGCTCAACGCAGATACCAAACTTTTTGCTAAAATCCTTGCAGGTAGGATGAAAACCCTCATGAATAAACTGGTGCACCCAGATCAAGCGGGATTCGTTCCAAGCAGGGAAGGAAGGGATAACGGGGTGCGAACCCTGCTTCTACTCCTACAAGAGAAAGAGAAGAAGAGCTCGAGTATACTCCTATCAACAGATGCCCAGAAGGCATTTGATAGGGTGGATTGGTCCTTTATGTTCAGGACATTAGAGGAAATGGGGATAGGCCCAAACATGCTCCAGCAGATCAGGACGCTGTATTATCACCCGATAGCTACAATTAAGATCAATGGCACAGATTCTCCCCCCTTCGAAATGAAAAATGGGACAAGACAGGGATGCCCATTGTCCCCTCTTCTGTTTGTTTTATCCCTTGAACCTTTGCTGTCTTCAATTAGGAAGGATCCTGGGATAGAAGGATTCAAAGTTGGGGAGGAGGTACATAAACTATCTGCTTACGCAGATGATGTTTTGTTTTATATAAGTAAACCTGTGGTGACCCTTCCCCGACTTATGAATATAATAAAAGAATATGGCGAACTATCAAACTTCAAAATCAATCAGGGGAAGTCGGAGGTTCTAAATATTAACACCAAAAATTCAGAAAAACAAAAGCTCCAAAAGGAATTTAAATTCCCTGGCGTAAAGAATTGAAATATTTAGGCATTAAGTTAGTACCTTCATTAAAAAAAATATTTAAATTAAATGTTATCCCATTGTGGGATGAAATTAAGAAAGAGAGTAAAAGACTGATACATAGACCACTGTCGTGGTTTGGGAGAATCCACTCACTCAAAATGTTTATTTTGCCTAAAATCCTATACAAATTCCAAATGATGCCCATCGCGCTACCCAATTATTTTTTAGCAAAACTTAAAGCTTTATTAATGTCTTTTGTGTGAAACAGGAAAAAACCCAGAATTGCATTTGTCACTCTTAAAAAGGAGAAGAATAAGGGAGGATTGGCAATCCCTGATATACACCTTTATTACAAGGCGATCGTGCTCTCAAGAATTACAGAATGGATAAAAGAAAATAAAAATGAAAAAAGATGGTTCAATTTAGAGTTCACCCTTAGTAATGCACAATTAGGTAAAATTATATGGAATCCCCCTAAACACAGGACAATAGATTTAAATAGCAGTAAACTTACACTCAATGCACTGAGGATATGGGATGGAATATATAAGAAACTCAACGGGCACTACAACTCACCTGTTATAGCTTTAAAAGAAAATGAATTTTTCGCACTGGGGATGAAGATTAATGGGGGGAATTGGATGAAACACGAACAAACACAGGTGAGGGATATTTTAAAGGATGGGAAGATCCTACCACTCCAGGAGTTAAAAGTTAAGGAAGGTTTTGAGGGAATCGATGGGTGTACCCCATCACCAGCTCGCCCGTTTCACTGAGAGTCTGCCCCACCCTCTGAGAGAAGCGTAAGACCTAACTGCGCTTGAGCGGCTGTGTTTAACCAACAATACCAGGGGTACTATATCTAGGTGGAGCAGACTCTTACTGGACGGGGAGGGAGGGGGGATGCCGCCATTCATATCGAAATGGGAGAGGGAATTGGGTACACAATGTGATATAAGCACTGTCAATTTTTTTTTAAAATTAACACATAGGTCCGCAAATGACAATAAGCCTGCTGAAACAAATTATAAAATTCTTTCGAGATGGTACGCTACCCCCAATAAGACTTGCAAATACCAACAGGGCAAACCAGGGAACTGCTGGAGAGGGTGCAGTGAATCAGGCACAATGACACATATCTGGTGGAGCTGCCCTAAAATTAGGGCATTCTGGGGGAAAGTTTTGCACCATGTAAAAGAAATAACAAATATAGAAGTCCCAGATGAACCGTGGACAATTCAATTTCATGGTACAAAAGACGGAGTTAAAAAATATCAAGGGTCGTTAATTCCACATTTTTTAAATGCCGCAAAGAAACTAATTCCCATGAAATGGCAAGAGGCGGAAGCTCCAACAATTTGGGAATGGATAGATGAAGTGGAAGGTATCTATAGTTTGGAAAGGTTAACTGACGGAAAAGGTTGTACGGATGACGGCAAAATAGATAAGTGGCAGGAGTGGAGGATATTTAAAAAAACATGGAGTTACGCGGAACAACTAAGAGCCTAAGAATCTGGGAGGAACATCGGATAATGAGGAGATAATAAATAGCTTTAAATATGAAGCATACACTGGTCAAGCCTGGGGGTGGGTGGGTGGGGCAGGGGTGGGTTTAATGGATGGGTGCAGGTTTAAAATGAAATAAGGGAGTGATGGAAATATTGGTTGTGCTATGGTGTTTATTATGTAAAATTGAGGTAATTAAGGTAAAAGAAGCATATAAATATAAGCTACAATGATGTGAATATGAGAAGAGACAGTTATGATCAGAAAGTTGATTTTAAGTCTCCCGAAAATTTTGCTGAAGTGGCAAAAAAAAAAAAAAAAAGAACTGTCCCTGCACAAAATGACATTTGTAAAGGAAAAAAAGAAGCCATTTAAAACCGCTTGCGGCTTTAATGTCATGTCTTGTCCTGGCATTATGGCTGAAAATCTTTGATAAAAATGGCATGGCTACCCCATCACCCCCCCCCCCCCCCCACCCCAGCCCCTTGGGTCTTGTATGGATATTAAGGGGAACCCCACACCCAAAATAAAACCCTATACCTACAACCCTATATACTCTGAACAGCAGTATACAGGCGGTGCAAACAAGACAGGGACTGTAGGTTTGTTCTTAGGTAGAATCTGAACAGGTACATTTTTAAGTGTAGCTCCATCCAAAAAAAATCAATTTTTAAGCTTTTTGGAGAACATAGGGAGGGGTTATCACCCCTGTAACATTTGTTTTGCTGTCTGTGCACCTGTTCAGAACATTTCACTTCACTTTCCGTCCCAATGACAAATGTTTTTGGAAAAGTGGGGTTTTTATTGAAACAAGGATTGGTGATAAAGCATCAGTAGAGAGGAGATACCTTTTTCCCAAATGAAATCTAACAGGATAGAATTTCCCTTCCTAGGGGTAGATTTCCTCTCACTTCCTGTTTTCTCCTTCCGTTTGCAAGTAGGAGTCGTTTGTAAGTTGGATGTTTGAAAGTAGGGGCCTGCCGTATATACTCTGCAGAAATTTGCCCCATTAGATGTTGGTGTAGCCACAACACTGTAAGCCCTCACAGTTACTCTTGGTGGGCACAGGAATTGGCCCTGCTGTGAATTATTAGATCAAGATTTGTAATTGCATGCACCTGTTGAACAGGGCAGAAAAATTGGGCCTTTGGTGGTGGTGGTGGACAGTGTTGCCACAAGACTGTAAGCCCTCACAGTTACTCTTGGTGGGCGCAGGAACGGGCCCTGCTGTGAACTATTAGATCAAGATTTGTAATTACACGCCCCTGTTAAACAGGGGCAGAAAAATTGGGCCTTAGGCACAGGTGCTGGTGCCACAACACTGCAACCCCTCACAGATACTGTACTTGGAGCACAGCAGTCAGACCTGTTGCGAAGCATTGCTTAAAAAATTGTAATTACACGCCCCTGTTAAACAGGGGCTGAAAAATTGTGCCTTAGGCACTGGTGCTGGTGCCACAACACTGCAACCCCTCACAGATACTGTACTTGGAGCACAGCAGTCAGACCTGTTGCGAAGCATTGCTTAAAAAATTGTAATTACACGCCCCTGTTAAACAGGGGCTGAAAAATTGTGCCTTAGGCACTGGTGCTGGTGCCACAACACTGCAACCCCTCACAGATACTGTACTTGGAGCACAGCAGTCAGACATGTTGCGAAGCATTGCTTAAAAAATTGTAATTACACGCCCCTGTTAAACAGGGGCTGAAAAATTGTGCCTTAGGCACTGGTGCTGGTGCCACAACACTGCAACCCCTCACAGATACTGTACTTGGAGCACAGCAGTCAGACATGTTGTGAAGCATTGCTTAAAAAATTTTAATTACACGCCCCTGTTAAACAGGGGCTGAAAAATTGTGCCTTAGGCACTGGTGCTGGTGCCACAACACTGCAACCCCTCACAGATACTGTACTTGGAGCACAGCAGTCAGACCTGTTGCGAAGCATTGCTTAAAAAAATTGTAATTACACGCCCCTGTTAAACAGGGGCTGGAAAATTGTGCCTTAGGCACTGGTGCTGGTGCCACAACACTGCAACTCCTCACAGATACTGTACTTGGAGCACAGCAGTCAGACCTGTTGCGAAGCATTGCTTAAAAATTTTTAATTACACGCCCCTGTTAAACAGGGGCTGAAAAATTGGGCCTTAGCCACTGTTGGTGGCACCCAGAAACAAAAATGTTCTTCCAAGATATCATCAGGATCATTGAGGAGGAAGAGGATAGTCAGACAACATAACAGGACAGTCACTCAGCATCAGCATAGGCAGTCTTGAAGGGATGTGACATAAATTATTCAGTTATATCAGCTTCAGGTGCCTGGTAGCTGGTGGTGATCCAAGACTGATTCATCTTTATGAAGGTCAGTCGATCAACCGAGTCGGTGGACAGGCGCACCCTGTGATCAGTGACAAAGCCTCCAGCAGCACTGAATCTGCGTTCGGAAAGAACGCTGGATGCAGGACAGGCCAGTAGCTCAATTGCATACTGTGCAAGCTCTGGCCAGTGATCCATCCTCAAGACCCAGTAAGCCAGAGGATTTTCGGTGGGAAAGGTGTCCAAGTCTGACCTTGCCCCTAGGTATTCCGGCACCATGTATATCAGACGCTGGCGATGGTTGCTGGAACCGATCATACCTTGGGGCTGCGGACTAAAAAATTGTCTGAACGCATCGGTCAGACGTCCACCTTCCCCACCGCTCCTTCTGCTACTGACCGAAGCCTCAGCAACTCATCTTCCAGGACCAGGAGTTTGTAACCTCCCAGTCTCTAGGAACGCGTTGCACAGACCTTTCTGCAAGGCCTCCCTGAGATGTCTCATCCTCTGCTCCCTCTGCAACGGCAAGATAAGGTCCGCAACCTTAACGTACCCTTGTACCGTGGATCAAGGAGAGTGGCCAGCCAGTAATGGTCCCTCTGCTTGATCCGAAGAATACGAGGATCCTTTCGCAGGCTTTGCAGGATCAGGGAGGCCATGCAACGTAGGTTAGCTGAGGCATTCAGTCCGGAGTCTTCTGGGTCACTGAGGACGACATGATCGGCAGTCACCTCCTCCCAGCCACGTACAAGTCCACTGGTTTGTTGGGACTGTAAATCATCCCTAAAAGACTGCTGCTGAGTGCCGGGCTCCACCTCTATGCTGACACAATCCTCCTCCTCTTCCTGTGTGATGGGTGTGTGAGAAGGAACACTGTCTGGATAAAGGGGGCCTTGAGAGGCAAGGAAGTCCTCCTCTTCCTGCCTCTGTTCTGCCTCAAGTGCCCTGTCCATTATCCCACGCAGCGTATGCTCCAACAGGTGGACAAGAGGTACAGTGTCACTGATGCATGCACTGTCACTGCTCACCATCCTCGTGGCCTCCTCAAATGGTGACAGGATAGTGTATGCATCCCTGATCATGCTCCACTGGCGTGGGGAAAAAAAAATCTGAGCTCCCCTGACCCTGTCCTGGTGCCGTAGTCGCACAGGTACTCATTGATGGCCCTCTGCTGCGTGTGCAGTTGCTGCAGCATGGCCAACGTTGAGTTCCACCTGGTGGGCATGTCACATATAAGGCGGTTCTTGGGCAGGTTCAACTCCTTTTGCAGCTCAGCCAGCCGAGCACTGGCATTATATGATCGGCGGAAATGCACACAGACTTTCCTGGCCTGCCTCAGGACATCCTGTAAGCCTGGGTACCTGCCCAAGAACCGCTGCACAACCCGGTTAAGGACGTGAGCCATACAGGGCACATGGGTCAGCTGTCCCTGTCGCAGGGCGGAGAGGAGGTTGGTGCCATTGTCACAAACCACCATTCCTGGCTTAAGCTGGCGTGGCGTGGTCAAGATGAGCAAATATCAGAAGGATAGTTCCCCCGAATGTTGGAGAGGTTGCGGTGACATAGGCACCATGGCACACATATGGTGGTACTGTCCTATAATTAAAAAATTCTGGAGATCAATTCTTGAATTGATCAAAAAGATAACAAATCAGAACATACCCGAAGAGCCATGGGCGGTACTGTTCCACGGGAATGATATTCCCCTGAAGCAGTATCAAGCTTCCCTAGTACCCATTCTCCTAGATGAGGCAAAAAAATTAATTCCGAAAAAATGGAAGAAAGGTGAGAGCCCTCAAATAGGGGAATGGATAGCACGAGTGAACATACAACAAAGATTAGGAAAAACAGAACCCAAAGGAGTTGAGGGATTGGGAGAAGAGGTAAAGGAGGGCAGGTGGGAGAGTTGGAATAAATTTAAAAACTCGTGGAGATATTACGAAGAGATAACCCGGTAAGGAGAAAAGCCCCTTCCGTAAATAGCATTGAATGGCCCCTGTTAGGGGGAGAAAGTGATAAGGCCGTTTAAAAGGAACAGGACGATTCTGATCCATACAGGTGAAAGATAGAAGTATTTTTTTTTTATTTCTTTTCTGGTTTGGCTGGGAAGGGGGGGGGGGGGGGGGGGGGGGGTGGTAAAATATCAATCAGATTGCTACAAGGCGGAGACATGTGTTGTCTGAACCTTGTTTATATGTTTTTATATGTGTGTAAAAAAAAATTTCTTTTGAAATAAATAAAGATTTAAAAAAAAAAAAAAAAAAAAAAGCTGGCGTGGCGTCAACCACCTCTCGGCCTGCCCCTGCAGAGCTGCCAGAACCTCTGCCCCAGTGTGGCTCCTGTCCCCCAAACACACCAACACAAGCACGGCATGGCATCTTTTTGCCTGCGTACTTGCGCAGCCCCTTGTACGCTTACGGAGCACCGCTGGTTCCGAGGAAAGAGCACTCGAAGAGGCCATAGAGGAAGAAGAAGAGGAGGGGGTGGAGGAGAGAGGTGTGTCACAACCAGTAGTAGCATTTTGGAGGCGTGGTGGCGGAACAACCTCCAACACTACTGCACCTTGTCCTGCATCCCTCCCAGCTGCCAAAAGAGTGACCCAATGGGCCGTGAAAGACAGGTAACGTCCCTGTCCATGCCTGCTGGACCATGAGTCAGCAGTAATATGCACCTTAACGCTGACCGCCCTGTCCAGCGAGGCATGGACATTGCCTTCCACATGCCGGTAGAGAGCCGGAATCGCCTTCCATGAGAAAAAGTGGGGTTTGGGAACCTGCCACTGAGGAACCGCACATTGAACAAACTCACGGAAGGGGGCCGAGTTTACCAACTGAAAAGGCAGCAGTTGAAGTGTTAGCAATTTAGCCAAGCTAGCATTCAACCCCTGGGCATGTGGATGGCTGGGAGTAAACTTCTTTCGACGGTCCAGCAGCTGGGGCAGGGAAATTTGCCTGGTAGAATCGGACGTCGGTGTACTGCTAGCAGAGTGCCCGCAAGTACTTGGCTGTGACACACCTAATTCTACACCTTCATTCCTCTCAGTGCAGCTTTCAGAGAGGACTGAAGGTATAGTGGGGTTGGAGATCCCAGCTGATGAGGAGCAAGGAGAGGTCCGCTTTGTTCTTTGGTGTGGGTCTTTAATGTGCGCTTGCCAACGAGCTGCATGGCAGGTCGACATATGTCTGGTCATGTTTGTGGTGCCAAAGCGGCTGATGTTCTGGCCACACGAGATACGCAGACATATGTTGCAAATAGCAGTGGTGCCTCCGACCCGGGGAAGTGTCTCAAGCCAGCTGTCATGCTCTGGTTCTGCTTAGAGGTAGTTGTAGCGGATCCTCAAGTCCGCTGGGAAATCCTTGAAGCTGAGGAAGTGCTAACTTATCCACGGCCACCTTTTACCCCCCCAGTAACTGGACTGCACACAGTTCGGGGAGTCAATGAACAACTTTATTTTAGCCTCAGCTGGCTTTTTATATGCTTCCCCATGCAAGGGGTTTCTTAACTCATTTTTCAGGGGCATTCCCCTAACAATAAATCACATGACTAGGAGTGTAATTGCATCCCGTATCAGATAATAGGTGGATTCATTAACACACTGAACAATAGGCGAATGGAAAGCTGCCTCAGACCCTACTTAACCCAATTTACTTATTCAGACATCAATAGACATTCTGTCTCCACCTCTCCTCGAATGCCCCTTCTAGGAGCCAGAGATCCTGGCCATCAACCTCACAGTATATTGGGGACTTGACCAAGTACCACATAGCTACCTTTCTGGGCTGCCCAGCTATACACTCCCACCCCTTTACTTTACCCAGTAATGGAGACCACACCGTGCTGGAGTGTAAAATGGCCGTAGCAGGCCCTTTATTAAATAATAAAATATATAAATAACTTTATAAATAACTTTTATAAACAAATAAACAATCCAATAAACAAACTCAAGAACACGTGACGTAGGCCTATAGCAGGGCATTACCCCCCCCCCCCCCACCCAAATTACCATAAACAACAAACTCGTGCACTGCGGTCATCTCAACTGTAAATAGGCCTCAAGCTGACATACTAGCTCAGAGACAAAACTATTCCCGCAGTGCAGTCATCCACTATATTCCCTACATCACTTATAAGGAATATACCAAACGGGCCCATATCTCCAATGGGTCCCGCATCAAGTTTTCTGTGGGGAGGGGGTTTCTTCTCTATGCCTACGTCAGCCAACATCCGCCACCACAAACAAGGTTAAAACCTTAACCTTGAGCGCACCTCCACACCCTAAGGCTGCATTCACACCTGAGCGTAGCGGAACGAGCGTTTTTACCGGCGTTTTTACCGGCGTTTTGTCGCGCGAATACGGTCGTTTCTGCACATTAGCATACATCGTTTTCAGGCGTTTTTCAACTTCATCGTTTTTCTGGATAGCCAATAGGAAAAATGATCATCACTGTCATCATTTGTTGCTATGTTTTTAGATTATGTTCATCTGCTTCCTGGGTGAATACTGTACTACCGGGTCATCATTGTGCTTCCTGCTCCATATTGTACTATCTTCTGCACAAAGATGAGTGACAATGAGATGGCGTGTTTTCTGGCAGCAGCCACGGTTACCTCATACTTTCTACATGAAAGAGAGAGGAGAAAGAAGAGGGCACGCAGATATTGGATCCACCCAGTAATTGCCGAACGTGAAGAGAGAGGCCAATTTTGGGTCATGTATAGTGATCTACGTGAGCATGATGAGAAATTCTTGGACTACACAAGGATGTCCATAAAAAGGTTAGTCAAAGTAATTTGGATTCATGATGTTTGACATTGTTCCTGTCTTATAATGTCCACTAATAAACCCCATATTTCTTGCTCACAGCTTTGATGAGTTACTGGGTTTACTCAGTAGCCGTTTGCAAAGAATGGACACCTATTTCCGGAACAGTATACCCCCAGTGGAACGACTAATCATCACACTGAGGTAAATTCTTCTTATTTCTTTTTGTCCCCAGTGCCACGTGTCCCCAGTGCCACGTATCAATACCACCTGTCAGTGTCATGTGTCATCATTGCCACCTGTTAGTGCCACGTGTCCCCAGTGCCACGTATCAATGCCACCTGTCAATATCACGTGTCATCATTGCCACATGTTAGTGCCACGTGTCCCCAGTTCCACGTATCAGTACCACCTGTCAGTGCCACGTGTCATCAGTGCAATGTATGTATTTTGGGGCGTTATTAGTGGTATACACATTTCATCTGCGAAAAATAACATATTACAATGATTATTATAATAAAATTCCTACTTTTGTAAAGAATTGAGGGAAAAATAAACATCCGATCACACAATTTTAATATTAAACAAAAAACTTTATTTATTACTATCAAATAGTAACTAAATATAACTTATTCTCTTTTTTTTTTTTAAATTGAAAAATATACAGCTCAACCAGAGCTAACGTAGCTCATAAAAAAAAAAAAAAAATCAGAGGTGCTGAAAGGTTTGGGAGGAGTTGACTCCCTCGTTAGGTGCATTGACCACATCCATGGCATGGCCATATTGTGACCAGGTGGAGGTAGATGCATGGTCATTGGGCTGCCAATTAGAAGGTGGTGGTGGTGTTGGCAGACGGTAGTAGTTGGTTGGTGGCGGTGTAGGCAGAGGAGGGTAATTAGGAGGTTGTGCTGAAAACCGAGGAAGTGCTGGCAGATGGGGCGGGGGGGATTAGCATAAGGACCATATGGTGGGGGAGGTTCAGAGGACCTATATGTGGTGGTCGGCGGGATGAAGGTCACAATGTAGCGTATAGTGCCTGACAGCATGTCTGCCTGGAGCTCTGATGGAACCTTCTCCATCAGACCTTCCAGACACCGAGCAGACACTTGTACATGGGACCTATTGCTGGTCATCCTGTCCGACATACCGGCCATAATGTCGAGCATTCTATTAAAATCCGGTTCCGGAGCCCTCCTTCTTGTTCCTCTGGCTGGCACACGAACAGGAATAGGTGGTGTGGACTCCTCGTCACGGTCTCCCACAGGTGTTGTTGCTGTAGAGCGTGCCGGAGTAGACAACTGGCTCTCCGGATCTTGTCCTTCTTGTTCACCGCCTGATGCCTGGCTTGCTTGTGGGTCCAAATTATTTTGGGAGCTGTCCTCCCAGCTGTTTTCAGTACTGAAAATAGGAATTAATTATTAGAACTTTCTCTTTACATTTGTTAATGACATTCGTACAGATGATAGCTTACCGCCCCAAAGCCACCAATGGCCGAAGGAACTCCAGTTCTCTAGCAAACATGTACTCTCTTGGAGCACATGCTGCAGATCCACTCCTACATTCCCTGGTCAGGCGTACATGTCGTGTGTAGGCATCCCGTAAGCTTTTCCACTTCAGTTTTAGCATTTTAACTGTCAAAACACAAATTAAAATATATATATTTATTTCTTTGTAGGTACCTAGCAACTGGACAATCTATATCAAGTCTGCACTATAGCTTTCGGATAGGGAAATCAACAGCTAGTTATATAGTCCGTGACACCTGCTCTGCAATTTGGGAGATTTTGAAGGATATCGTGTTGAAAAAACCGACATCAGAAGAGTGGTCACAGATATCAGAGGTTTTCCTGCAACGCTGCAATTTCCCTAATTGTGTCGGAGCAATCGATGGGAAACATATCAGGATCATTAAGCCCATGGGAAGCGGAAGCCAATACTTCAACTATAAAAAATATTTTTCTTTTGTTTTGATGGCGGTTGCGGATGCCAATTATTGCTTCCGGTACATTGACATTGGTTCGTATGGCAGCAGCGCTGACTCGGCTATTTTTAACAATTCCTCATTTGGACACCTCCTACGTACCGATTGTCTGGACCTTCCGGCAAGCAGGCCACTCCCGGGCACAAATGGCCCTCCCCTACCCAGTGTGTTTGTTGGAGATGAGGCCTTTGCTCTGAGTGAGCATCTACTACGACCTTACTCAGGGCACAATCTAAATGAACAGAGGAGTGTGTTCAATTACCGTCTAACACGAGCACGTCGTGTGGTAGAATGTGCATTTGGCATATTGTCAAATAAATGGCGGGTACTGCACACTCCGATTGTTCTGAATATGCAAAATGCAGTCTCTGCTGTAAAGGCTTCATGTGCATTGCATAATTTTGTAAGGCAGCGGGATGGATATGATTTTGAGGAGCCAGTAATTGAGAGTATGGAAAGAGCGCATTGGACCGGTGTGCGTGGAAACAGACAAGGGACACATGTCAGGGATCAATTTGCATCCTACTTCATGTCTCCAGCAGGACAGGTCCCATGGCAGCTTGAGGCAATTCAATAAATTATTTCTTTGTCATAATAATAAAACCGTATACTATGCTAGGTGAATAATTAATAAAATTGCTTGATTTATTGTGAAGAAGTTCCGTGATTTTTTTTTAAATATATATTTATCTTTATGTGCAGTATCCATACAATATACACTAGGGGTCAGAGTGTGCCATCATGTATTTGTGACATGCTGACTATACTATAGTCCTATGCATAGGCCCCTTTCACACTGAGGCGTTTTTCAGTCGCCTGTATAGCGCCTGACAAAAGCGACTCCTTTGCGCTAGCAGGGCGGTAAGAAAAAGTCCTGCTAGCAGCATCTTTGGAGCGGTGAAGGAGCGGTTTATTCACTGCTCCTACCAATTAAAATCAATGGGGCAGCTTGTTTTAACCCTTTTTCGGCCGCTAGCGGGGTTAAAAATGCCCCGCTAGCGGCCGAAAAAGGGTTAGAAAGGCACGCAAATCGCCGCTGCAGAGGCTCTTTGCAGGCGGGTTTGGAGCGCTGCCACATTTTTTTTAATGGGAAGGGGCGCTTAGCGCTCCAAAGATGCGGCTTGCATGACTTTTTCATATGTTGGGTATCTATTTACTCGCCGTATCTTCATCTTTGACATTATGCAACAAAATTGTGATAACTTTACTTTTTTTTTTTTTAAAGCATGAAAAAAAAACGTATTTGAATAATTGCTGCGAAAATACCGTGCAATATAAAAAGTTGCAACGACCGACATTGTATTCTCTAGGGTCTTTTCTAAAAAATCATATATAATATTTGGGGTTCTATGTCATTTTCTAGCCAAGAAATTATGGATTTTACATGTAGGAGAGAAATGTCATAATTGGCCCCAGGTGTGAAGTGGTACTGTTTTTCTATAATGTACTAATGTTTGCAGGGGTTTGTCTTACCTTTTACATCCTTAACATGGCCAGTTAGGTCTGCCCAGTTTGAGAAAACTTTCATGGCAATCTGGGTCCATGCCCTCCTCTTGCTCGCTCTGAGCTTATACGTGGGATCTCTGGTATCATAGAGACAGGGGTGCTCCTTGACCATTCCAATAAATCTCTCTTGATCCAGCAGGCATACAGTATCTTCATCCTCCATATTGCTGGTCTGTATGTCTGCTAAAATGGTTATCTGTGCACTTCCTGTTATGTTATGTCATTTCCTTCATGTAAAAATTTACTTCACTCGAGCAGATGCAGCGACAAAACGCCCGTAGAAACGCTCGTTGTCGCGCTATTCGCTTGAATCGAGCGTTTCCATTAGTTTCTATGGGGGCACGAACGCCCAAATCTGCCCGATTCGCGCGACAAAAAAGGGTCCGGAACTTGTTTGAGCTTCAGGCGTTCGGCTTCAGGCGTTTGGAGTGGAGATGTGAACGATCTCCATAGAGAATAATGTATTTTTTCCCCTCGAGCGTTTTGTAGCTTCAGGCTTACGGCGGATTAGGGCGACACAACGCTCAGGTGTGAATGCAGCCTAAGTGCTCGTTCAATACCATCCTGAATACCGATGGCCCACATATCTGTGCCAACTGGGTTCAGATGAACACCATCAGCCCTCAGATAACGCCAAGTGTCTACCTCTAACTCCCTGTGCCTGATGGCCAACCCCCCGTGTTTAATAAAAAACCTACTGACCTCCTGGTTAACCTTCTTCCGAGCTTTGTTAATTAGGTCCACTGACCTGGCAAAACGCCATGAAGTCCTGGCGATCATGTCTGACCAAACCAGGACTGTGTTGGGAAAAGCCGCCTGAAGTCGGCAAAAATCATATTTTATATCCCTCGTGACATCTAGTTTGGTCCTAAGCCCCAAGTCGTTGCCCCCAACGTGAATAACTAAAACTTCAGGAGGCCTATCCCATCTCGCAAACTTGAGCGCTTCCGGGATAAGACGGCTCCAGAGCATGCCCGGGAAACCCAACCACTTTATGTACGCTTCCCTCCTTGAAAAACCCAACTGTCTACCGTCCGGTCTGTCATCACCCCTTCTGGCTCCCCAGCAAACATATGAATGTCCCATAATCCATACGAGACTTGGTGTTGAATCTGGAAGAAAAAACAACAAAATTCCTGTAAACCACGCAGTAATGTACCACACGAAACCATGTCGGCACTACACACCGTCTATATACAACAACCCCCTTTAGTCCACTAAATCCGTCCTGACGTATGACCTGAAGCGCCTGGATTCCCACCTCCCGATCTGCTTCACAGCCTCCTCCGTCAAACCCCACCTTACTGCTTCCGTTGCCGCCCCAATCCTAAATGAATGTGAGGAAAATCTTAGATCCCCCATATTCAGCTCCCGCAAGCATTTTTTGAAGACTCCTATAAATTGAAAGCGCGACAGCGCCTCTCCATTGTTGTGTACCAAGAGAGGGCCGTCCCCCTCTGGCCTACTTTGCAAAAACACCCTCGTGACCAAGACGGGGCAGAGTTTGGCGTCCGGAATGGCAAAAACCACCACATCCTTGCCTCGGCCCTGCTGATCCTTCTTTGATTTCCTAAGGTGCATCACCAACCTGTCCCCCAAGCACCGCACATCCCCCATTGCCAATCCATCCTTTCTGTTCTTTGAGGAACTAACCAGCTCCCCTATCTGGAAAGCCCCAAAGAAGGCCAGCACGAAGGCCGTGCGGAAAAGCCCCGCCTCGTAACCAGACGAGCAAACCACTCGCAGAGTGTCCACCACTCTGCCCAATAGTTCGAACGTTACCGGCCGTCGCTCATCCCGTTGTAACTTCCCTTTCTTATAACCCTTCACAGCCTGCCGTGCCCAGAACTCCTTTGTCCAATCGCACCCTCCACCAAGCTTGCACCAGAAAGCCATAGCCGCCATAACTTTCCCCAGCCTCGACACGGAAATACCATTCTCCATGTGCCTGGCGATAAAATAAACGAACAGCAGCCTCAGTTCACCCTTTCCCCCTGCTGCCTGACCCTGGAAAGCAGCCCATTCATCCCATACTCTCCTGTATGCTCTCCATGTCACCTCGCTCACTGACCGCTGGATCCATCCCGTCAGTCTTCCAGGGCAATCTTCCACATCTCTGACGGACACGGTGCTCCCTGACGCTCCGCCTCCGGTTCCAACTCTCAAAACTTTTCCCACTGAAACCGAGAGAGAGCGTCAGCGACCACGTTGTCCACTCCCGGCAGGTGCACTGCATGAATGAAAATGTTCCACTGCATGCACCGCAGCACAAAATGTCTCAGCAAACGTATCACCGGCGGTGATGCCGCTGACACCTTGTTGATGACGTGCACCACCCCCAGGTTATCGATGTGGAAGCGAACTTTCCGATCCCGGAAAAATTCACCCCACAGCTCGACCGCCAGTACCACTGGGAACAACTCGAGCAGTAACATGTTCCTGATCAATCCTGCTTGTTTCCAGCTCTCTGGCCAAGGGCCCGCGCTCCAACGCCCCTTGAAAAATGCCCCATAACCTGCTGACCCCGCGGCGTCCGTGAACAACTCAAGGTCGAAGTTACTGACCGGCCCCGTCATCCACAGCGCTCTGCCATTGAAGTTGTCCAGGAATACGTGCCACATCCGCAGATCACTCCTATGTTCCCTCGAAAGTGTCACGTAGTGCCTGGGCGACTCAACCCCCCCGGTGCTGGCTGCCAACCTCCTGCTGAAAATGCGACCCATCGGGATGATTCTGCACGCAAATTTCAGCTTCCCCAACACTGATTGTAGAGCTCTAAGCTGAACTTTCCGCCGCCCCACCAATTCCCGCACTTCCGCCTTTAATGCTACTAGCTTTGATTCTGGCAGCCTGCATTCCATGGCTACCGAGTCAAGCACGATCCCCAAAAAGCTAATCTCAGTTTTGGGCCCTTCCGTCTTGTCAGGTGCAAGGGGAATGCCGAAGTCCTTAGCCACCCTTTCTATTGTTGACAGCAATACCGCACAAACATTGGATGCGGGAGGGCCGACACACACAAAAAATCGTCCAGATAGTGGATCACTGAGTTCAAACCAGACACGTCCCTCACCACCCATTCCACAAATGAGCTAAAACATTCGAAGAATGCGCAGGACACCGAGCAACCCATAGGTAAACACTTATCCACATAGTACTCTTCCTGCCACCTGCAGCCCAATAGGTAAAAACTATCAGGATGAACAGGTAACAAACGAAAAGCCGCCTCGATGTCTGTCTTTGCCATCAGTGCCCCCCTACCACACTTGCGTACCCAAACCACGGCAGCATCAAATGATGTGTAGTGAACCGCGCAAACCTGGGGATCAATGGCATCATTCACTGACCCCCCTTTCGGGTAAGACAGGTGGTGAATGAGCCTGAACTTATTTGGTTCCTTCTTGGGGACCACTCCCAAAGGAGAAACCACTAGCTCGGGAATGGGCATGTCAGGGAAGGGACCCGCCATTCTGCCCAGGGCTACTTCTTTTTGCAATTTCTCCGTTACTACTGCTCGGTGATTGAGAGCCGACCTCAAATTATCCGCTCCAGGTGGCACCGAGCCCAATACCGCAGGAATCACAAAGCCCTCCCCAAACCCCGCTGTTAACAATTGTGCTACCGCCTTATCCGGATACCTACCTAGAAAAGGCAGCATTCTTTCCACTCTCACCGGCGTCTTCCCCTTTGTTGCTAGACTCGCTGGCCTTACCCTTCCCCTGTTTAAAGCACCGCGAGCTGGGGTGTGATCCCCCACATCCGGAGCACTCGTGCTTATACTTACATCCTGTGCCAAATTTGCAGGTGCCCTCGTTATACTGCCAGCAGACTCCCTTCTTTTTTGCGGCCGATTGACCTGAAGCCCCAGATCCACCGGCCCCCCCCTGAAAAAACTGCCCCGCCGGCTTCGCCGATGACATCAAGCGTATCCACAAACTGATGTCCTTGTGGTCCCAGCGAAGGGCCGGCCTGACTGCCCTTCTCTGGCGAAATTGTTCGTCATAGCGCAGCCATGACAACCCCCCATATGTCCGATGAGCTTCCCCAATGGCATCCAGGTAACAGAACAGGGCCGAGCAGTGCTCAGGCTCCTTCTCCCCTATCACGCTTGCCAAGATTGCAAACGCCTGAAGCCAATTCTGGAAGGTCCTAGGAATCAACCTGTATCTCCTCTTCTCTTCATCCTCCTTCTTACTATCATCGGGTTTAACCCTATCCAAATTGAACTTCTCCAGGGGAAGCAGTGAAAATATCTCCACATATTCCCATTTCCAGATTTTTTCCCTCACCTCCTGCTTTAAGTGGGCCCCCAGGGGCCCCTCGAAACATACGTAGACTTCGCAGCGTGCGGAGTCCGCCAAACGTACGATGTCTTGTTTTTTAGGTTTGTCTCCCCCTTTTTCACCCTCCCCCCTCACCGGAGCCGTGGGCGGACTCGCCACCACCGCGCTCCCCGACCCTGCCTCGTTCCCCCCCGGGGCCAACGCGGGCGGAATCGCCACCGCCGTTTCCCCTACCTGCTCGCACGCCCCTACCCCTTCTACCGCTGTTCCCCTCGATCCCCCCCCCGATTACATCCCCCCCGGGCGGGACCCAAGCTCGCGCCGGCCCCGGTGGAGCCGTCGGAGGGAGGTCGAACCTGCCCACGAGATCCCTGAGCCCTGCCAGGAGAACCCTGAAACCGTCTCCCGCTGAGGAGGGCTCGTGAACCCCGCTGCCCGTGGAAAGTGACCCCTGCGCTGCCCCGGCACCATAATGCCCCCCCCCCCAACGCGTGGTTCCCAAACAGAAAACACATCCCCCCCCCCTGTACCCAAAATTGAAGATGACTTACCAGGCTGCCTGGAAACGCTCCCACCAGCCATAGGTGCCACATCCACCGCCGCCGACCGTCCCTCCGGTACCTCGTCCTCCGACCTGGACAATTCGCCTTCCGACAACTCCGGCTCCTCTTCCATCGACTCCGACAATTCCGCAGCCTGCCCCCCAGGGGATTCACCCCCGGAGGCGGACGAGCTCCGCTCCCTCATGCTCCTCTTCCGCCCTTCTGCCGACTTCCTGGCGCATTTTTTGGGGCTCTGCGTACGTGTTCCAGGTGCAGGTCCCACTTCTGCGGGGTTAGGCGGCGCGCCTCTGTGCCCCTGAAGTGGCTTTTCAGGCCTGGGCCGTACGACCCCAGCCCCTGCCGACCATGCTCCCCGGCTGTTGCTTGCGTTGCTCCACCCCCTGGACCGTGCTCGCGTAGGCGGACCGCCTTCACCCCGCATGCCCGTCAGGTTGCTGCCGTGCCGACTAGTACTGGCCCCCCCAGCTGCCAACTGCAGGCTAGGCGGAACGCCACCCTGCTGCGCCATCCTTCTGGTTTCCCTGGGCGGAACGCCCCCTTGCTCCTCTGCCCGGTCCCCCGTCAACCCCAATCCAGAATACTGTGCCCCCCCCTGGCTCCTGGTGCTCCTCCTCATGCCCACTGCCCGCGGACTGCTGGCCGTGGCGGCCGCCCGGTCCGAGGCTGTACCGTTGCTCTGTATACCGGGTCCCCCCTTGTGGCTGCTCCCCTCCCCCTTGCTGGCCCCTCGGTCGCCGATCTGGCGTTTGCCACACACAAGATGGCCGCCGCCGCCCCCCCCCCCACCGCCGGTTGCGCCATGCGGCCTGTGAACTGCACATGAGGCCTGGAGCCTGTGGCCGGATTCCCGCTGTGGCCGGGCCCCCCCGCAGTGCTGTATCCCCCATCCGCCCTGTGGGTGTTCGCCGCTGCCCCCCTCGCCGACCGCTTGGCAGGCGGTTCGGCGGCTCTGGTGACCATGCTGTCCCCCGGCCTAACAGAGGCCCTGCGTCCCTCAGGGGAGTACCGCTCCGGCGGTCGGATCTGCCTGGCCCGGGACCCCTGCGCCGTCCCCCCCTGACCCTCCTCCTGCCCGAGGGCTCTCTCTACCTGAGCCCTCATCCATTCAGGGCCGTTTGCCGCCGCCGCCGCCCGGATGTTGGAGAGGAGCTCTTCCATGCTTCCTCTCAGAAACTTTCCTACTCTCAGAATGACTCTGGGGAGGACTGTCCCTCCCCTTCCTGTTGCCCAGCTCCACCCCACAGGAAATCCTTAAACGGCCATACACAAAAAGGGCATGTTGACTTTATTCATGCCAGCCCTGCGCTGATCACTTTGTTCATAGCTGCGGGCTGTTCTAGATCTTTATATTTTGCTACAGTAGTCTCATCAGATTCCCTGAGCACTATGAGTTACAGCTGCCCAACAACAAGAACAGACAAACTGGTCGGGGGTTCGTGGTGAAATACTACCAAACAAACAACGCTTAGTGCCCGGTGGAAGTTTCTCGACTCTCTTTGCAACCTATTTGTAGCAACTCCTGTAAGTAGGCCGCTGCTCCCGTTTTCCATGCATCCTATTACTTCTAAACAATTCATTTCTAATGTAAGAATTTTACTCGCCAGATTAGATGTGGATCCAAGACGTTTCCCTGGACATTCATTCAGGATTGGGGCAGCATCGGCAGCTTCCAAACGTCCCGTCTTACATCATCAAGCACATGGGGCGCTGGAGGTCATCCTGCTTCAGCAGGTACATTCCCGAACCTCACACGGAGGTTAGAAGGGCGTTTGCTACATTATTGGATTAATTATTATTTATTTAATTAAAGCTTCATACTATACCTATCTTGTGTCTTTTGCCCTCTTTTAGGCGTATTTGCAAACAGACGGACAGTCCCCAACGGGTTCGTAACCCGGGGACCCCCTGTATTATGGCGGGGATAGGCAAGGGGTGTGTATTTTGAAGCATGTGATTAGAGCCAGAGGTTCTAATAGGATTTAAAATAGGGTTCAAAATAGGGTGGGCCCGAGGGCGCAGAGCATTATTTATTTTTTTATTTTATTTTATGATATTTGATACTATTATTATTGCTATTATGCATTTAGCACTTTTTTCATCTAATATTACTATTATTGATATTTTATTTTCTGGTGTGCTATTGTGCATGGCACCTTGTAACTCCAATGCTGCGTACACACGGTCGGAATTTCCGATGGAAACAGTCCGATGGGAGCTTTTCATTGGATTTTCCGACAGTGTGTATGCCCATCGGTCTTTTTCTGTCGGAATTTCCGACTGACTTTGGATTAAGAACCTGTTCTTAATTTTTCCGACGGAAAACCTTTTTCCGATCGTGTGTATGCAATTCCGACACGCAAAATTCCGACGCATGCTCGGAAACTATTCGACGCATGCTCAGAAGCATTAAACTTTCCTTTTATAGTGCAGTCGAACGTGTTGTATGCCGTGGTGTTATTGACCGTCGGAATTTGGTGTGACCGTGTGTAGGCAAGACAGTTTGAGTGAAATTCCATCGGAATTCCGACGGGAAAACCATCAGAGCTTTTTCCGACGAGAATTCCGACCGTGTGTACGCGGCATAAGGGGTCCATATAACCTCACTGAGTTTTTTTTTGGCACAATTGGCACTTGTGCGCTTTATATCTAGGTGTGCGTTTTAGTTGTGCGTTTATAGATTATTTGTTTTGCTATATTTTGCACTTGCACTTTTACACCAGTTGTATGTTTACTATTTTATGCACATCATTATATTCTTGTGGATGTATAACTATAGATTAAGATACAGACTATTTATTGCATAGCCATTCCAGCGCAGCGTATATTTATTTTTGTCCCGATTCCACCCTGTTGTGTGGCATAGTAAATTAATTTTCGCTATTTTCACACTAACATTCCACCCTGCCAATCAGCAGGCAGGTCAGTGAGACCTGTCTCCCGATTGGCCAAAGCATTAGGCGATCCTATTGTATGCCTACCACTTTGGCGGAAGAGGAGACACGGCGGAGGGAAGCCTGAGGAGCCGAGCGGACACAGGAGCCGCAGCCGCCGCTACAGAAGAGGCCGCGCGTGCGGGGGGGGGGGGTTAGTGAAGTGACAGCCGAGCCGGGGGATGCACCTGGCTGCATCTGATGGGCACAGGTGGCTGCGTATACTGGGCACAGGTGGCTGCATATACTGGGCACAAGTGGTGGCATATGATGGGCACAAGTGGTGGCATATGATGGGCACAAATGGCTGCATATCATGGGCACAAGTGGCTGCATTTGATTGGCACAAGTGGCTGCATATGATGGGCACAAGTGGCCTCATATACTGGGCACAGGTGGCTGCATATGATGGGCACTTGTGGCTGCATATACTGGGCACAAATGGCTGCATATACTGGGCACAAATGGCTGCATATGATGGGCACAAGTGGCTGCATTTGACGGGCACAAATGGCTGCATATGATGGGCACAAGTGGCTGCATTTGATTGACACAAGTGGCTGCATTTGATTGGTACAAGTGGCTGCATATGATGGGCACAAGTGGCTGCATATACTGGGCACAAGTGGCTGCATATGATGGGCACAGGTGGCTGCATATACTGGGCACAAATGGCTGCATATGATGGGCACAAGTGGCTGCATTTGACAGGCACAAATGGCTGCATATGATGGGGCACAAGTGGCTGCATATGATGGGGCACAAGTGGCTGCATTTGATGGGCACAAATGGCTGCATATGATGAGGCACAAGTGGCTGCACATACTGGGCACAAATGGCTGCATATGATGGGTACAAGTGGCTGCATTTGACAGGCACAAATGGCTGCATATGATGGGGCACAAGTGGCTGCATATGATGGGGCACAAGTGGCTGCATATGATGGGACACAAGTGGCTGCATATGATGGGCACAAGCGGCTGCATATGATGGGCACAAGCGGCTGCATATGAGGGGGACAGTTGCTGCATTTGATGGGCACAGTGGCTGCATATGATGGGCACAAGTGGCTGCATATGATGGGGCACAGGTGGCTGCATATGATGGGCACAGTGGCTGCATATGATGGGGCACAAGTGGCTGCATATGATGGGGCACAAGTGGCTACATTTGATGGGCACAAGTGGCTGCATTTGATGGGCACAAGGGGCTGCATATGATGGGCACAAGCGGCTGCATATGATGGGCACAAGCGGCTGCATATGAGGGGCACAGTTGCTGCATTTGATGGGCACAGTGGCTGCATATGATGGGCACAAGTGGCTGCATATGATGGGCACAGGTGGCTGCATATGATGGGCACAGTGGCTGCATATGATGGGCACAGTGGCTGCATATGATGGGGCACAAGTGGCTGCATATGATGGGGCACAAGTGGCTGCATATGATGGGGCACAAGTGGCTACATTTGATGGGCACAAGTGGCTGCATATGATGGGGCACAAGCGGCTGCATATGATGGGCACAAGTGGCCTCATATACTGGGCACAAATGGCTGCATATGATGGGCACAAATGGCTGCATATGATTGGCACAAGTGGCTGCATTTGACGGGCACAAATGGCTGCATTTGACGGGCACAAGTGGCTGCATTTGATTGGCACAAGTGGCTGCATTTGATTGGCACAAGTGGCTGCATATGATGGGCACAAGTGGCTGCATATGATGGGCACAAGTGAATGCATATACTGACATGGTAAAAATCTGACTGTCTGTAGAGCAAACAGCCAATTTTTCCGGTTTTCTAATATAACCAATGATTCTTTCCGTCTTAATGATATAATGCCTTAACCTTAGATCATATGTCTCCCCTCTACCTATCAACCACTCATACATCCTTACCTCAGCGCCCTCATTCAAACCTCACCAGCCAAGCATTGCATACATCACCGCCCCAGCCTAACGTCTTCCCAGCCAGGTCGCATTAAAACAGCCATCACAAGTAAGTATTCTTACATCCTCACCTCAGCATGGTCAGTCAGCAATCCTGCCTTTCCTGAGCTGAGCGAACTCCTTTATTTCAAATCCCTTCAAGGCCACACCCTCAAGGGTTTGCCTCTGACAGCTAAACCCCTCCCACAAAGGATGTGACCTCATCCTTCACACAGGATGTGAATGACCATATAAGGACATACAATACAAATTCAATACAATACAATGGTGTTACAATACAGGGACAATTGTTTTCCTTCAAAAGAACCAATGACACACATGTATACATTCAAATAGACTAAGCAGTGATGTCCAAACCGTCTAACTGCTTTCAATGACAACGAACGATATAAAGCCATGGGCCATAATATTTATATCGCTATGCTAATGTTCCAGTGTACACAGAGATGTTCGCTTGAAGTCATTGATGCAGTCACCGGGAAGTGGCCAGTCTCCCGGTGAGGCACAAATGAACTTCCTTAAACCAGCAAACACGTCTGTAGTGTCCACAGGAAGATTTCCACAGCCAATGGTCTTCCGCCAATGTCTTTATGTGCGAATACGCTCACATGAGCGCATTACAGCAAAGCCGACGCTGCGGGACATCTGACAACATACATTAATAAAATTTTCCATAACAGTCCTCCGTTTTTGTCATATCCTCCCATGTGTCCATTGATGAATCTTGATCTTCTTACACCTGGCCTTACAGTCCATATGAGTCCATAAAAAGAAAAACACGGCTTGACATGTAGACTCTGTTCTTCAGTAGAGATGACATGGTGAGCTGTTGTAGTCGCTGTTTGGTCTGGGATCCTCTGTGTCTTGTTTGCAGGTCAGGCGTCTTGGGCATCTCATTGAGGAAGATGTGGTCATCTGCTCAGGCTCTGGTCACACGTCCAAATCAGGCAACAGGAGCACCTCATCACGATATATATATATATAAGGAATAGAAACAAAAACAACATGAGTAAATATACCCCTACTTCCTTCAACTATGATCCGCTGCAAAAATAAAAATCACCACAGATTCCCAGACCCTTTAGAGGATTCCAACCTTTACTAGCTATAGCTCTGGCTTTGCCTCTCAGGGATCCAAGCCCCATCCATATGGGCCTGAACTTTGTCACTAGTATCCCCGATTCAGGTATAGCAATCTTTACTTATGAATTCCCAGGACCCCCCTTGGATTGTGGGAACTTCCTTGTAGCTTCAACAGTTACATGAAAACATCCCATCCTCAATGGATGATACATTTTTCAATCGTTTCATAAGCTCAAGCCCCCACCGTGTACAAGCAATTCCCTTCTAGGTGTCCCTGTCATTCTTACCTTCCCTCGCACCATCAGATCCTCACGATCGCCCGCGACATAAGATGCTGGGACGAGATTCACCAGCACACATGAATCTCTTCCATTAGGGGAATTACTTTATAAACTGTAGATCCGAAGCACACTTGTGGGCTACCTAGTTATCCCGATACCAAAGCTGGCGAGAACCAGAGCTATTGTCAAAATTATAATTAATTTTACCCTCTAGAAATGTATCGATAAATTCCATTTACAAGTGTCTGTTTGGAGTCTTTACTAGTTTGTCACAACTCCTCATACCAATATGCCTATATATCATACACCGCTGTCATCACTGGGGCACTAGAGCTCCGTGGAGACTCAGAGTAGACCCAACCATGTGTCCTGTTCACTTTCTTAGCTAGTTGGAAAATACACTTTTAAAAATAATAAAGATACTTCTCTTCCTTGTTGTATTGTTCATCAATCTTCTCTGCAACGACCCAGTCACCTGTCACAAACTTGGCTAGAATTAGAGTGGTTAGTATCATTGGTTTGAAAAATTGTCACTCAGCCCTATCTTCCCCCCTTTTCCTCATCTTTACAAAGTGGAGGAAGACATGCAGGGTTTAGAATGGTGCAGAGCCTCAGAAACTCCTTGGACCTGAAAAGATACTTATACACACAAGTTATTAATCTGTCATTCATAAACAATACAACATTCGTGTACATTCGTAAATTGTCAATGACATTCTTCAAAACCGATAATAGCTAAACCCTCTGTAACCCTTACTTTCATGTTTTTACTAAAATACAACACCCATAACACGACTGTCACGGTAGGTTCAGACTTATGCCCCGTACACACGCTCGGATTTTCCGATGACTAGTTCCGTTCCGATAATTTCCGTTGGAATTTGTCCGATGCTGGTGTTGCGTACACACGGTCGGACAACGTTGTTGGAATTTCCGGTCTTCAAGATTGCCGTGACTTAAGCCATGTTCCACGAGACTATAAAAGTAAAGTTCAGCACCACGTCCGGCACCCATTGGGCTCCTTCTGCTGATTCCGTGTTTATCGCGTGTTAGTAGAAGTTGGGGACTTACGATTCGCGCTTCTCAGTTTTCTGACTCAGATCGTTACTGCTCTTCAGTTTGTGCTTGTCGTGCGTATCTGTTTATCGGTGCGTGTAGTCAGTTTGCATTTGTTGGTCATTGCGGCCTAAATCTTGATATAGGACGCTTTGATTTTCACTGCTTATTGTCTGCTCGTTTCTGGTATTCATTTTGTTCTTTCAGGCCTTGCTGTTTATCGGTGCTTTCTGTTTGTCCGTTCTGACCAGCCGATCGTTTGTGAGTAGGGATGGGCCTGGTGTTCGATTCGAACCCATGTTTGAATCGAACATCGGGCGTTCGCCCGTTTGGCGAGCCCAGAACTATTTGGGCCGCTCGCATCAAATTCTATTTGGCCAGTCGCAGTGCAATGCTGGCTGATGATTGGCCAATGCATTCGTGTGATGCGAGCGGCCCCGCAATGCATTGCGCCAGTCGCAGTGCAATGCTGGCTGATGATTGGCCAGGCATGCACTGTGACCCCGCATGCTTGGCCAATCACAGCGCCGGCAGCGAGGAGAGCCATAATTGGCTACAGGCAGGATGCCTGTAGCCAATTATAGCTCAGGGGCTTTAGTACACGCCCCACGGTATAAGAGGCCGCCGCTTCCGTCATCTTCTTCCATTTTCTTCTTCCTCCGATCCGCTTCTTCTTGCGCTGGTCTTCTCGTCCTTCTCGTCCGGCATCTTCTTCCATGGCGTCAGCGTCTCTTCTTGGGCCACTCCTTGCAATGGGAGGCTCCCGCTGTGTGAGGCTTCGCTGCGTCTGACAGGTCTTTTATAATGGAGGGCACCTGGTGACCCCGCCCCCTCTGACGCACGGGGACGTCATGGGGAATTCCCTATGGCTTTCCCCATGACGTCAGAGGGGGGCGGAGTCACCAGGTGCCCTCCGTTATAAAAGACCTGTCAGACGGAGCGAAGCCTCACACAGCGGGAGCCTCCCATTGCGAGGAGCGGCCCGACAGAAGAACAGATGCCGACGCCATGGAAGAAGATGCCGGACGAGAAGGACGAGAAGACCAGCGCAAGAAAAAGCGGATCGGATGAAGAAGAAAATGGAAGAAGATGGAAGAAACCGAAGGATGAAGAAAGAAGAAAGAAGATTTTAATAAAGGAATTGTCAAAGACCGTCTCCTGTAATTTTTAAAATTTTTGACACTTTTTTGGTGAAATGGTAGGGGTACTTTTGTACCCCCTTACCATTTCACACAGGGGGGGGCCGAGATCTGGGGGTCCCCTTGTTAAAGGGGGCTTCCAGATTCCGATAAACCCCCCTGCCCGCAGACCCCCACAACCACCGGGCACGGTTGTGGGGACAAGGCCCTTGTCCTCAACATGGGGACAAGGTGCTTTGGGGGTCTCAGACCCCCAAAGCATCCTCCCAATGTTGAGGGCATGTGGCCTGGTACGGTTCAGGCGGGAGGGGGGGGGCGCTCTCGTCCCCCCCTCTTTTCCTGCGGCCTGCCAGGTTGCGTGCTCGGATAAGGGTCTGGTATGGATTTTGAGGGGGACCCCACGCCATTTTTTTTGGCTAGGGTTCCCCTTAAAATCCATCCCAGACCTCAAGGGTCTGGTATGGATTTTGAGGGGGACCCTACGCCATATTTTTATTTTTTTTGGCTGGGGTCCCCCTTAATATCCATCCCAGACCTGAAGTGCCTGGTTATTAAATTTGGGGGGACCCCCACACTTTTTTTTTTAAATTTTTTTTAATTTTTTATGAATGACTTTTTTTTTTATGAATGACTTTCAATGAATGGCTGTTCTCTGTATTACGGGAGCCGTCAATTCACATTAGCCGCGAGTGATTTTAAATAGCTTTTTTTCTTGCAAAAATTACACTTTTTGCAGGGACAGTTCTAAGCACAGCAAACATGCGCCCCTTTACATGCATACTATAGACACCCCCCAGGTACAAAATTTAAAGGAATATTACACTTTTATTGTTTCAATTTAAGCATTATTAAAATCACTGCTCCTGAAAAAACAGCCGTTTTAAAAAAAAAAATTTGCATTGATACATGTCCCCTGGGGCAGGACCCAGGTCCCCAAACACTTTTTATGACATTAACATGCATATTAGCCTTTAAAATTAGCACTTTTGATTTCGAACGTTCGCATCCATTATAACTAATAGGGTTCTAAAGCTCGCACAGACTTTAGGTCCGTTCGCGGGTTCTGGTGCGAGCCGAACGGGGGGGGTGTTCGGCTCATCCCTATTTGTGAGCGATGTTTCCTGTACGTACTCTTCGCCGAGTTTGTGCTGTACAGGGACTTGGTGTTGGGCTTTTAGCTTTGACACAAGACCCGTCCATGAACAGAGCGAGGAGGAGTATGTGGACCAAGAATTGGTTGCTTCAGCGTGACCAATTCTCGCACATGCCTTTGCTTCGTGAGATCCGGGAGAATAATCCTGATGATTTCAGGAACTTTCTCCGGAAAAACGGATCACTGTCTTTTGGCTTTGCTGACCCCTTTTATCAGCCGGCAGGATACCTGCAGGAGACAAGCCATCACTCCGGAGCAGAGGCTTGCTGCCACGTTGAGGTACTTGGCGACAGGGAGAAGCCTTCAGGATCTGAAGTTCTCCACAGGGATCTCTCCCCAGGCTCTGGAAATCATTATTCCAGAGACCTGTTCTGCCATAATCCAGGTCCTGCAGGAGGACTATATTAAGGTAACATTTCTCATTTACTATTCCCTTCTATGTATGCTCTGTTTGCTAATCTCTTGTATTTTTGACCTCCTTCCCTAATTACTTTGATTGCAATATGCTCCAATATGCTGTGCCCCTTTTCTCCTTCATGCATTTTTCCCTTCACTTACCTCCCCAGCATGCTCTTCTGGCCAAATATACACCTATGGCCTAGTCACTTAAGCAATGTATTTTGTCTGCTCCATAGTATTGTTTTCCCCCAAACACCCCCTAAAATATGCACAAATGTTTGCTGTGTTTTTTACTTCATGCAGAGTCCCTTTGAATATTTTTTTTTTTTTTTTTTGGGGTGCTAAACTCATTAAGAACCCCCCTCCCCCAACTGCTCTGTCAGATGATACCAATCCTCTATCTGCTGGCTTTGCCAAGCTCAATACACACTATATACCTACCTCTTTATAGTGGTCATATTTAGGGATGAATTCAGCAAAGCATGTAGTGCAAGGGGCTGGCTCAATACTTTACAATGTTTTTTTTTTTTTTTTTTTTTTGGGGGGGTTTTCTGTATTTTCCTCCTATTATTAGCTTGATAGGTAATTGCAGAATGTCAAAATGTGCTTCCCTTTTTTTTTGGGAGGGGGGGGGGATTAGGAAGCTTCTTTTATCTTTCCTGTGGGCTGCCAATAGTGTTAAGTAAGGAGGGTCTGGCCAAACTAGCACACATTATTGAGCCATTTGGCTATCAATGAAGTGGAGAGGGTTACCTGTCCAACCCCCCCCCCCCAAACTCCTAGTTATTGTCAATGGCCCATCAGAAGTGGGGGGATTGATGGGGGGTGAGTAATATGCTAAGGGGACCTTGTACTTTGGGGTGCAAATACTTTCAAGGTTACAATTTAAGTCTGATCTTGTTCCAAGATGTTAGTGTCTAATCTGCTTGCAATGTTTATGTGCAAAGTGACTAATTTTTTTTTTTCTTGTTTGACTCCACAGTTTCCTTCCACGCCACAGGAATGGCAGACTGTGGCCTCCCACTTTGCCAGCCGTTGGGACTTTCCTAACTGCGGAGGTGCAATTGATGGGAAACACGTCCGCATCGTCCCACCCCCCAACTCAGGGTCATACTATTATAATTACAAGGGGTTTAATAGTGTAGTGATGTTGGCGGTGGTGGCAGTCAGGAGGAAGCAGGGGTTAGTGGCAGCCAAGAGGTGGGTAGGCCTAGGAGCCTGACTGTATCCCAAGTCCCTCCCCTCCGTCTTCCCTACAAAAGGGCCAGAAAGGTGGGGGAGGTGGGTGAGTCAGCGCTCCGGCTGATAAGGGAGGCTTCAGCGGCACTACATGCCACACCCACCTACGAGGAGGCCTTTGCCTCCTTGGCTGCCACTAAACTCAAAGATATGGAGGCGGGACAACGCAGCATGTGTGAGGAGGTCATCCTCAAGGTACTAAATAAGGGGGTGGCTGGGGAGATGACCCCAGCAACACATGTTTGCAAGAGTCACCATACTCCGCCTCCTTCTCCTCCTCCTCCTTCTGCCACACCTCCAGCACCACAGCCACAGCGTGGAAGGAAGCGTGCAAGGAAGACCAGAGTGTGACGACCTGGATTCAGTCTGGTCTGGTCTGAGAGAAGATGGAGCCTCTCGTATGACCACAGCCTGGGGACATAGATGGCATCTGCTGCAGTTCCGGAACTTTTGGACTTTAGGACCAGATTGCACTCCCTTATTAAGATACGTACTCCTCAGGCCACCAATTTTTGAACATAAAAAAATTATGTCTGCCGTGGGGGTCAAAGGCTTTGCAAATTTCCCAAGTTTCTCCATCGCTGCCTTCCTCTTTGGTTTGTTGCTGACACCTAAATAAAGGTCGTTTTGATTTCAAGAAAAACTTGTGTTTTACTTTTCAACAATGACAGTTTATTTGTGGGTAGACAGGTACATTTCACAAATCATAAAGTACAATTAACAAGGGGCACCAACAACAAACAACCTCCTAGTGAATTTATGCTATAAATACAAATGATAATTATGGTGTTTGGATAAGTTGAGACACACAACCCCCCCCCCCCCCCCCCCCAAAAAAAAAAAAAAAATAAGAGAAATCTGGATTTTAAAAAAACCCACTATATCCACAAATCGTAAAAAAAATATAAAAAACATTCTTAAGATCTGACAAATAAAAAACATCTAGCCAAGAAATCATGAAAAATAAGAATAAAGAATAAAGAAGTTTGTGAGAAGTCAGAGCAGCTAAAACACGTCATCCTTCTTGCATTGTAAAGAAAAAAAGAATGCGCTGCATTAAACACATTTTAATATTGCAGCGTGACGAATGTGCTGTGTCGATTAGGAACGGTAGTTTTACCTGACCGAGCGATTCCGTCACAGAATTTCTTCTGAGCATGCGTGGCACTTTGTCCGTCGGACTAGGCTACACACGATCGGAATTTGTGTGATCGGACTTTGTTGTCCGAAAAATTGAGAGCAGGAGATAAAACTCTGTCCGTCGGAAAATCCGATGGAAAATGTCCGATGGAGCCTACACACAGTCGGAATTTCAGACAACATTGTCCGATAGGACATTTTCCATCGGAAAATCCGACCGTGTGTATATTCACTTAAAAGAAAACAGCACATGGTTTCACACACAAAGGAATGATGTCTGCCCCTTCCCCTATAGGATGACCCAGCACAACTTAAGACAAAATACACTTCTTGTCCCCCCCTAAAGTTACTCACTGTGGCATCAACTTCCATAACAAGCCATTGAGAAATACAGTGATGTTTGTTCAGCACATCAGAGATCCATTCAGTTATACATAGCTCGTACACTTACACACACACACATACATACACACTCACACACACATACACACTGTTGGGGAAAATTTTATGAAGATGTTTTAGATGTATTTTTGTCATAAGAGTCCCCAGTTTTCGTTCTGTCCCAGCCTGCTCTAAAGAGCTGACTGGGGCAGACTGACACTGGTTGAGACCTGTTAAGTAGTGGATAACTTCCTGGGATTGGAAAGAGATGTTTGCTCTGCAAGGGTCTGTTGTGTGCAGATGTGCGCTCATCGTCTCTGCTGTGTCTGATCAGCACATGCTGGGATTGGCGGCATACATCTGCAGATAATCTTCCATCCACAGGGAAGGTAGCATAATCCAGGTACACATTGTTCTCTTCGAACAATGTGTACTAAGGATTACTATCAACAGAATTGTCAGTTTGCTAAACCTAATTTAAAAGTATACAGGTCTGTGATTGGTTCTTTTGAAGGAAAACAAATGTATTTATTGGCTGTCTGTGAAGACACCACCTCCTTCTCCATTGTACTGTTTCAAATCCTTATATGGTCATTCAATTTCCTGTGAGGTCACAATCCTTTGTAATTCCTTTTGGTTGTCTGTGAATAAAAAGCAAGCTGGCCCATTGAAGAGGGGCCGATGCTGAGAGGATGACGTGAGACTTGTATGGTAATGTCTGTTTTTGGGAATGGGGAAATAGGGAGACATACGATCAGAGGGCGCATTATATCATAAGATTGAAAGGCGCTTATTAGCGCAAGAGTGTGGTGAAATATCCACTACAACACTCACACACATACACACACACTCACATACACACATACACACACTCAAACTTCCAGCATTATCTCAAAAAGACAAAAAGTGTGTTCTATTTTTCAAAGCAGAACCTCCATATCACATCACATAGCCAAGGAGGTTCAGTTTGGTCCCCCAAGTGAGTCGCCAGCTGACATGGTAAAAATTAGACTGTCTGTATAGCAAACAGCCAATTTTTCCTGTTTCTAATATAAATACCCATTTCCGTCTTAATGATATAATGCCTTACCTTTAGATCTTCCATTACCTCCCAAACCCCTGGTTTCCCATTCCCCAGTAAATAGCCATCAACAGCATTCTTAGATCCTCATCTTTGCATGGTCAGTCAGCAATCCTTGGCCACACTAGCCAGCATGGCCTTTTATTATCACAAAAGCTTTCACAAACAGGAAGTGCCTGCCTCCAACAGCCGGGCACTCCCTCAATACAAAATGACATCACAGGAAGTGACATGGAGTAAAGGGGAGGGCACTCACGGGAGGAAGTGCACACGATTAAATCAGACACAGGGAGACAAATGACAATCTATAAAAACACACATCCTAGAATAAAATGTCCACATAAATGTTATACAATATAATTTCCACAACACAGCATTATCTCAAAAAGACAAAAAATGTGTTCTTTTTGCAAAGCAGAACCTCCATATCACATCACATAGCCAAGGAGGTTCAGTTTGGTCCCCCAAGAGAGTCGCCATCTGACATGGTAAAAATCTGACTGTCTGTAGAGCAAACAGACAATCTTTCCTGTTTCTAATATAACCAATCATTCTTTCCATCTTAATAATATAATATAATGCCTTAACCTTAGATCATATGTCTCCCCTCTACCTATCAACCACTCATACATCCTTACCTTAGCCACCTCATTCAAAGCTCACCAGCCAAGCATTGCATACATCACCGCCCCAGCCTAACGTCTTCCCAGCCAGGTCGCATTAAAACAGCCATCAAAAGTAAGTATTCTTACAGCCTCATCTCAGCATGGTCAGTCAGCAATCCTGCCTTTCCTGAGCTGAGCGAACTCCTTTATTTCGAATCCCTTCAAGGCCACACCCTCAAGGGTTTGCCTCTGACAGCTAAACCCCTCCCACAAAGGATGTGACCTCATCCTTCACACAGGATGTGAATGACCATATAAGGACATACAATACAAATTCAATACAATACAGGGCCAATTGTTTTCCTTCAAAAGAACCAATGACACACATGTATACATTAAAAAAACAGACTAGCAGTGATGTCCAAACCGTCTAACTGCTTTCAATGACAACGAACGATATAAAGCCATGGCTCAGTGGGCCATAATATTTATATCGCTTTTCTAAAGTTCCAATGTACACAGAGATGTTCGCTTGAAGTCATTGATGCAGTCACCGGGAAGTGGCCAGTCTCCCGGTGAGGCACAAATGAACTTCCTTAAACCAGCAAACAGGTCTGTAGTGTCCACAGGAAGATTTCCGTAGCCAATGGTCTTCCGCCAACGTCTTTATGTGCGAATACGCTCACATGAGCGCATTACAGCAAAGCCGACACTGGGGGGCATCTGACAACATACATTAATAAAATTTTCCATAACAATACTGGGCACAAGTGGCTGCATATGATGGGCACAAGTGGCTGCATATGACGGGCACAAATGGCTGCAAATGATGGGCACAATTGGCTGCATTTGACGGGCACAAATGGCTGCATTTGACGGGCACAAGTGGCTGCATTTGATTGACACGAGTGGCTGCATTTGATGGGCACAGTGGCTGCATATGATGGGCACAAGTGGCTGCATATACTGGGCACAGTGGCTGCATATACTGGGCACAAGTGGCTGCATATGACGGGCACTTATGGCTGCATATACTGGGCACAGATGGCTGCATTTGACAGGCACAAGTGGCTGCATATGATGGTCACAAGTGGCTGCATATGATGGGCACAAGTGGCTGCATATACTGGGCACAGAGTCTGCATATGATGGGCACAAGTGGCTGCATATACTGGGCACAGTGGCTGCATATGATGGGCACAAGTGGCTGCATATACTGGGCACAAGTGGCTGCATATGACGGGCAAAAGTGGCTGCATATGACGGGCACAAATTGCTGCATATGATGGGCACAAGTGGCTGCATTTGATTGGCACAAGTGGCTGCATATGATAGGCACAAGTGGCCAGTGATGTAAGTAACTGAGTTAAAATAAACTGAGTTATGTAACGCAGTTACTTTAGAGGGTAACGAGTAATCTAACTGATTACTTTTCCCCTCATGGTAACTCAGTTCCCATTACTTTGGCGGAGTTACCCCAATTACATCTACCGCCACTAGATGGCAGTAGTCTAATTCCGGTGTCCTGCCGAAAAAGTTCCCCCCTGTACTGCACAGGTGCAGCGCTTGCGCAGCACGAAGGACTACGGAGCTTCCGAAAATTGCCGAACCTAAACAGCTCTGAGTGAACTCTACACCGCGCAGGCGCAGTTAACATGTAATTGTACGAGGCGATGCCGTACGCTCCTGATGTTCGTGCTACTCTGCAAGGGGCGTCTATCGTGTAACTAAGGGGCGGGTCTAGTATTACTGTAACCAAGGGGCGCATTTATTATTATTGTTATATATCGAGCTCTGCCCATTAATTTAACATTCGCCCTCTTCTGTAGCCATCCGCCACTTACACGATATAATAATAATAGACCCGCCCCTTGCTTACACGCTATAACAGATCTGCCCCTTGGTTAGAGTAATAATAGAGCAGCCCCTTGGTTACACAATATATAACAATAATAATAAATGCGCCCCTTGCTTACAGTAATACTAGACCCGCCCCTTAGTTACACGTATACAATATTAAAAAAAAAAGTCACAGTTACTTTGCTGTGTAACTAATTACTTTTCCAATGTAGTAACTGAGTTACTAACGCAATTACTTTTTGGGAGAAGTAATTTGTAACTTAACTAATTACTTTTTTAAAGTAAGATGACCAACACTGCAAGTGGCTGCATATACTGGGCACAGTGGCTGCATATGATGGCAACAAGTGGCTGCATATGATGGGGCACAGTGGCTGTATATGATGGGCACAAGCGGCTGCATATGATGGGGCACAGTGGCTGTATATGATGGCCACAAGTGGCTGCATATGATGGGCACAAGTGGCTGCATATACTGGGCACAGTGGCTGCATATGATGGCCACAAGTGGCTGCATATGATGGGGCACAGTGGCTGTATATGATGGGCACAAGCGGCTGCATATCATGGGGCACAGTGGCTGTATATGATGGCCACAAGTGACTGCATATGATGGGCACATGGGCTGTATATGATGGGCACAAGTGCCTGCATATTATGGGCACAAGTGGCTGCATGTGATGGGCATAGTGGTTTAATTTGATGGGGGGGTGGGTTTAGCTATATGTTTTTCCTCGACCTCACATACACACACAGTGCTATTATGCACGGGGCCCGCCCCCCTTCTCCAGTGCAGGCTAGGGGTGTGTTATGGGCGGGGGCTTGAGGCGGTGTGCTGCCTTGATTAAGCAACTCGCACCGCCTCCGCCCACCCTCTCGAGTCTATAATTTTTCTCCACCGAAAATAGCGTCTGCGCATGCGCGATCAGCTGTTTCGTGACGTAGACGCACCGGAAGTGACGCGAATGAGGTTTTGCGTGGGTCGACGTTTTTTTTTTTATAACACCGGAAGAGGCTAGGGGTCTGGTCTTTTGAGTGTGTGTAGTGTGCGCCTGGTGTAGTTTCTTTTTGTGTGGAGAAACTCTTAGACTTGTGATAATGTACGATGCAGACGAAGGTAAGGAAAGCCGCGGGAGCTGATTTCGCGATGTCAAGCCGCTTGTTTTTTTTTTTTTTGTGTAAATTCTGTTCTTTTTTTTTTTTAGCATTCTGAAATTGCTTAAAAAAAAAAAAAAAAAAAAATCTGTTCAAATGTAATTTGCTTTGCTAGATATGCAGTATGAGGAGGATGATGACGAAATAACTCCGGATCTGTGGCAGGAAGCATGTTGGATTGTCATAAGGTAAGGTCCTTTTTCTAGCATAAAGTCTTACAGCTTTTTTTTTTTTTTTTTTTATATATAAAAGGCAATTTTTTTTTTCTTTAAAAAAAGTCAAAAGCTACAAATACTGTAGCTCTTCACTTTTTTACTATAAGGAAACTTATTTGTGCAGGTGGCAATATCCTTTATTAACCACTTGCCGACCGCCCCATGTACATATACGTCGGCAGAATGGCACGTACAGGCAAAAAAACGTACTGGTACGTGCCATTCTTCTGGCGGCTGGGGGGTCCGATCGGACCCCCCCACCGGCGGGGACGGTCGGCATCGATTCAGGAGCGATCCGGGATGAGGGGACGGCCAGTGGTTTCTGGCCACCCCCTCGCGATCGCTCCTGGCGAATGAAAAGCTTTCCCTGTCTGTCTATTGTATAGACAGGCAGGCGGAAGTGATGTCACGATCGGTGCGTCGGTCTATCTGACCGGGACGCCGAGGAGTGAACACACACACAGTTTGGTGCACAAACAGTACACTGACACCAGTACACATAGGCACACAACCCCCCTGCCCCCCCCCCCCCCAGTCAGTGTCACTAATTGCAGTGATCATTTATTTACTGATCACTGCATTTAGTGTCAGTGTGACTGAAATAACTGTCAGGGCAGTTAGTTTTAGGCCCCTTTAGGTCTAATGTAGCCCCCTACCCCCCCCCCCCCCCCAATAAAGGTTTAACCCCCTGATTGCCCCCAGTTAACCCTTTCACCCCCTTTTGCCAGTGTCACTAAGCAATCGTTTTTCTGATCGCTGCATTAGTGTCACTGGTGCTGCTAGGTAGCCAGTTTTTTTTTTTAGGTTAACCCCCAGGTTTATATAGGTTCATAAATAGGTTTATAGGTCAGGTACCCCCATATTACAACCTAAATAAAGGTTTTAACCCCCTGATTGCCCCTAGAGTTAACTCTTTCACCAGTGATCACCATATAAGTGTCACTGGTGACGCTGGTTAGCCAGTTAGTTATTTAGGTTCCCCGTCAGGTTTTTATATAGCGTCAGGTACCCCCATATAGTACCTAATAAAGGTTTTAACCCCCTGATTGCCCCTAGTTAACCCTTTCACCAGTGATCACCGTATAACTGTTACGGGTGACGCTGGTTAGTTAGTTTGTTTTTTATACTGTCAGGGTACCCGCCATTTATTACCCAATAACGGTTTAACCCCCTGATTGCCCGGCGGGTGATATCAATTAGGTTTTAGGGTCAAATAAGGTCTGCGTCGCCCCAGGTTAGTGCCAGTACCGCAAACACCCACGCGCAAAGAATACACCTCCCTTAGTGGTACAGTATCTGAACAGATTAATATCTGATCAGATCTATACTAGCGTCCCAGCAGTTTAGGGTTCCAAAAAACGCATTGTTAGCGGGATCAGCCCAGATACCTGCTAGCACCTGTGTTTTCCCCCTCCGCCCAGCCCAGCCGACCCAAGTGCAGTATAGAAACCTATCTCTAGAAACCTGCTGAAAAGCAGATAGTTGGCGTTTCATAAGGGTATTGAACATTCCCTGTAATGTCAATACCAAATCCTCTAAACCGGTTGCCTCCGGTAAGCCTCTGACCCTAATATTTCGCCAGTTTCCATTTTCGAGGTCATCGATGGTAGTGATCGCATACTTTAAACATTGCTTCTGTTCCTGAAATAATTTTTGTTCAATAACTGATACTCTAGATTCCACCGTATCCATCTTATTTTGAGTATCTGCCGTTTTTTTTTTTGTGATTGCAATTCAGCTTTATGAGTTCTCTAATCTATATACATATTTATCCATGTCTTCTCTCATTGGTAAAGATTGTATATATGCCTGCTATATCCCAGGGCCCTCTTTCAGCTGTCTCTGCTCCTATTATAGCTTGTATACTTTGAGGGGGGCCGCTACTATATCTCAGCCTCTCCAGTTGAGGATGATATGTTCAATTCTGCTACATCAAAGGCTTCCTGTTGACCTTGCATCTGTGGGCATTGAAAGAACCCCTTAACCACTTCAGCCCCGGACCAATTGGCAGCCAAAGGACCAGGCCCCTTTTTGCGATTTGGCACTGCGTCGATTTAACTGACAATTGCGCGGTCATGCGACGTGGCTCCCAAACAAAATTGGCGTCCTTTTTTCCCCACAAATAGAGCTTTCTTTTGGTGGTATTTGATCGCCCCTGCGGTTTTTATTTTTTGCGCTATAAACAAAAATAGAGCGACAATTTTGAAAAAAATGCAACATTTTTTGCTATAAGAAATATCCCCAAAAAATATATAAAAAAAACTTTTTTTTTTCTCAGTTTAGGCCGATACGTATTCTTCTACATATTTTTGGTAACAAAAATCGCAATTAGCGATTATTGATTGGTTTGCGCAAAAGTTATAGCGTTTACAAAATAGGGGATAGTTTTATAGCATTTTTTTTTTTTTTTTTTACTAGTAATGGCGGCGATCAGCGATTTTTATTGTGACTGCGACATTATGGCGGACACATCGGACATTTTTGACACCTTTTTGGGACCATTGTCATTTATACAGCAATCAATGCTATTTAAATGCATTGATTCCTGTATAAATGACAGTTGTAGTGATAGAGTTAACCACTAGGGGGAGGGGAGGGGTTATGGGCTCTGACGTGTGTGTGTGTTTTTACATTAGGGGGCGGGGCTGACGTCTGACTTCATTGATCGGCTTTCCCGATGACCGGGAACAGCCAATCAATGACAGGCAGAGTAGGAAGCGCGGGGAGAGGTATGTTTACATATACCTCTCCCCGTTCTTCAGCTCCGTGACCCGATTGCGGGACACCAGCGGCGATCGGGTCCGCTGGTCCCGCGGCCGGGGTCACGGAGCTCCCGACCGGGTCGCAAGCTCGACCCACGGGCAGGCAATTTAAAGGGGACGTACAGGTACGTGCTTTTGCCTGCCCGTGCCATTCTGCTGACGTATATATGCAGTGGGCCGTCGGGAAGCGGTTAATGTCAGTTTTTTGTGCAGATTGAATTTTTGGGGCGCTTTTGGTTGTTCCCCCTGTGGATCCCCTCTTAGCTTTCTGTGCTTGGGCTCATTTGGGTGGCATCTTACAATCCACTGTATCTGTATATAAAGTTATAGATCTCTCCTTGATCTTTTTTCACTGGATTTACAGGTATCCACCAGCTGTAAATCTCCAATCAAGCCTCACCCTCCACTCTGTCTGTGTCCCATACATAGAGCTATATGAACTAGGTGGGTTACGTCCGGGTAATCAACTCTTCAGACCCGGTCTCTCAATTGACCACGGCTATCAAGGATATCACGTACTGATCTTAGCCTCGTCGTCTCCAGGGATCTTTGATCCTGCTTTTCGTTTGTACTATCTGTCCCCAGGGAAGATGGCACTCTAGGCTGCAAGCCTCGGCGGTGTGCTGAGTTACAGGCTTAGCTGTATGCCGTGCTGCATGCATCGGCTATCTCGGAGCAGGCATGGAGGATCGTGGAGGTGGAGTGGCCGGCTTCTGCGGCGCTCTGCTCGTGCACACTCCCTCCTTTCACGTGGTAACCTTTATGCACCGATTGTGTCTTGCGTCCTCCTCCTGTGTCATGCGGCTGTGAGATTTTACACTGACCACAGGTGGGTGTCTCTCATACTGTCATTTGGGAATCTCCTCAGCTACAAATAAAGGATTCAGTGGAAGTAGTTTTGACTGTGTTCCTAGGCTTAGAGGAACTACCTCATTGCTTAGTAACTTGGTCATCCCTACAAAGCCCCCCCCCCCCCGGTACCATATGGCTTCTTTAATAAAAAAAAAAAAAGTACTTGTCAAAATAGCGGCTGGGGGGGGGTGTTTTTTTACAACTCAGTTGTTTATGGGGGGAATGGGTGCTGTGGGGTTGGGGGTGCATGGCACCCACCTTTCCATGTTGAGGGCATGCGGCCTGTTAAGGTTCAGGAGAGGCCCTTTCCTGACCTGCTGGGCTGCATGCTCGGATAAGAGTCTGGTATGGATTTTGGGAGGGGGCCCCACGCCATTTAAAACATATTTTTTTGGGAGCGGTGGGGGGGTCCCCTCCATATCAACAGTCTTTTAGGACAGCCACCTTTTTTGAGAGGCCTTGAATCCTCCCTTCACAGGAAACACCTTAGCTTTAAGCCCCTCTTGCCCCACTGGACCCTCAGTGAGGAGACATCGCTGGGAACCAAGGCTGATCAGCTGGGGACTTTGAAGCCTTTTTTCACTGTAGAGAAGCTCTCACCCCCCCCCCCCCCCCCCCATTTCAGTTTCTTGGCCTGAGCCTTGGGGAAAGTACCGATAGGTCTGCCACTTAGCCACCCCAGCTTCTCCTGAATGTGGGGAAGAAGCTTCAGGGTTCCGCTCTTTCTGTCCAGGGAGGGTGTCCCCAGAGGTTCTCCGTTTTTTGCCTGCATTCTGTGTGGCCCGAGGCTGGGCCAGAAGACGTGGTGACGTCACGTCTGGTGGGGCGTGCACCTCTGCTGGGGCTGGAGTTCCGGTTCCCGCTGCAGTCAGAGAGGGCCAGGCTCTGGCTGGTACGAGCCTGTAACGCTGGAGGTTTCAGCGAACCGCTCAGGAAGGCGTGACCACCGCAATCCTCAGCGGGAGGTGTCTAGGGCAGAAGTGGCCCAGACTGCTCCTGGCAATGCCAGCACCAGCCACTAAGGTGGGGTGGGTGTTCCCTTCTCCATGTTACCTGATGGCTTCATGGGTGTACACCCCTCTTGGTGGTCGGGGTAGGGGGGGGGGGTTGGGAGGTGGTACTGGGACCTTGGTGGTGGTTGGTCCTAGGGGCACTCCCGGTGAAACTCTGGGAGCAAGGCCACTCATGGCCCTCGAGGGAATGACTGTTTCCATGTTTTAAAAAAAAGTACTCACTGCAGTGAAGGTGTCTTCTAGCACCTTTTCAGTAGGCCACCTATCGTTTACCAAGCTCTGCAGATATCTTGGGGCTGAGGCTGTGGGATTGCTTGAGTCCAGGAGTTGTGGTCTATCCTGCACAATGTTGATGGAGTGTACACACTAAGTTCAGTATCGATTATGGTGGCTTCAGGCGAACCTGGGGCTACTAGGTTGTCTTAAAGTGAAGTGCTAATTTCCAAAGTTCGGACTTTAACCGTCATTCACACGATGTGCGTTTTTTTTATTTTTTTTGTATGAGAACCCTAGATGACGTCAGAGTGGGTTTGTCTTGAATATGTAATCTCATAACGATTCAGATCCCGCAGCCCCAGGCTGGAGTATTGCACCAGCCATGCTGGTCTTAACCTCCACTAATGGAGAGAAATAGAGGAGGGCACTAGTAAGAAGCTGAGGAGCCAGTTAGTGCTTCACGCTCATAGGTGGCGTCAGAGGGAGAGGGGTTGGATGGTGAGTCCTCTGGACCCTCTCGCTACAAGCTTTCCCTGGAGGAGGTGAAGGAGCTCTTGGGAGCCATCCATACCACCCTGGGAATCCAGGAAAAGCCCCTATCACTCCATGACCAGATGTATCAGGGCCAGGGAGAACAGAAGGACGTTGTTCCTGTCAAGTACCTGGCTGTCTTCGAACCGGGATGTTCCTGGTCCCACAGCTGCAGTCTTACCTGCTGTGCCACGGAGGAGCTCTGGAGTTATTGCAATGTTCTCCTAGCTTGAAGCATTGCCTTGGACTCGCCAGCCCCACCTGTTGCCAGCTGTGGACAATGTACAATCAAGCAGCCCCTAAATAACAGCACTTCCTGCTACTCAGTGCCTGTTTGGACTAGCTCCCTGGGTCTGTTGATAGCGCTGTGATTTTGACTACTGTGTATTGAACCTCTGCCTGAATTCTTGACCATTCTCCAGCCTGCTGATTTGGTACTTCACCGGCAGCTAGTGTATGACCTCCGCCTGCCTGACCATGCTTTGCCTGATCTGTTGCCAACTTGTCCTGCCTGACTACGTCTTCGTCTGAATCCTCAGCATACAAGCTCCACTTTGGACACTACCCGTCACCGTTGCCTTACAGTTCCCGGTCCATGAAGTTCTGGTGAAAACCATCAAAGAATGGCAAGATCCAGAGAGGAAACACTTCCTTTTCAAGGGGCCTGAAGCGTAGGTTTCCTTTTGTGGAGGACAGTCCGTCATTCTGTAAGATCCCCAGACTTGCCGCAGCCTTCTATCAGGTTTCCAGGCATACAGACTAGGGTTGCACCGATACCACTTTTTTTAAGATCGAGTACAAGTATCGATACTTCACCTAGTTGGTGAACTATATGGGCTGGGTGTAACAAGATGTCTGCTGCCTCCTTGTGACTGCAGGCTTACAGCGGCCAAGTGCAGGGTGTATGAAGATGGCCGTCGCGGTGTTAAATCTGACGGAGGCACGGGCTGTCACTTCCGTTAACGAATGCGCCCCCTCCACCGCCCCGGCAAGCTAACCCTCTGCTGCTAAATAAAAGATCAACCAGCGCAAAATAAAAACCTAATACAGCAGCTGAAATACTGAGGGTCAAAATATCAAGTCCCCCCAAAAAGTCAATGTAAAAAAGCAGTACAGCACAAACCTATAAAAACGCAATCCTACAAATAAAACAATATATAAATTAAAATCAAGCACAGGAACAGTCCTTATTCTTCATAATAGGAGTATCTTTAGTTGATCAGGGAAGAAACCAGCAAGTATCCAGTGCAATAGGTGATATCAATTAGATAAGGTGACTTGTGTGACAACCTCCACCCCCAGAAATGGGTGCTCACCTCAAGCGATGGACCCCTGAGTAAATTAGTCAGGTCAGAACAGCAGTTCCCTTTAAGGGTATGAATCGGCAGGAACGCACACTGGTATCGGATACAATGCCAGTAACTTGCTATGTCACAAGGGATTCATCAACTCCAGGTACGATGTATACATAGAATAAAAGCAATAATATCTAGTGCTCTCTGTATACTTAAGAACAATTTATTTAAAATGTGAAAAAGCACTTACAAAAAAACGCACTGTGCCCCAGTGCTAAGGATGAATGGCAATGATGCAATGTTTACCACGAGGATCAGCGTGTAAGGACGCGGGTGACGTCAAGGTTAGAAACATTGTATCATTGCCATTCATCCTTAGCACTGGGGCAGTGTGTTTTTTTTGTAAGTGCTTTTTCACATTTTAAATAAATTGTTCTTAACCACTTCAGCCCCGGACCATTTGGCAGCCAAAGGACCAGAGGTCTTTTTTCAATTTCGCACTGCACTACTTTAACTGGTAATTGCGCGGTCATGCAATTTTGTAACCAAACGAAATTTGCGTCCTTTTCTTCCCACAAATAGAGCTTTCTTTTGATGGTATTTGATTGCCTCTGTGATTTTTATTTTTTTTGCGATATAAACGGAAAAAGAGCGAAAATTTTGAAAAAAAAGAGATTTTCTACTTTTTGTTATAAAAAAAATCTAATAAACTCAATTTTAGTCAAACATTTGGGCCAAAATGTATTCAGCCACATGTCTTTAGTAAAAAAAAATGCCAATAAGCGTATATTTATTGGTTTGCGCAAAAGTTATAGCGTCTACAAACTAGAGTACATTTTCTGGAATTTACACCGCTTTTAATTTATGACTGCCTATTTCATTTCTTGAGGTGCTAAAATGGCAGAGAAGTACAAAACCCCCCCAAATGACCCCATTTTGGAAAGTAGACACCCCAAGCTATTTGCTGAGAGGCATGTTGAGCCCATTGAATATTTTTTTTTTTTAGTCCCAAGTGATTGAATAAAGACAAAAATAAAAAAGATTTTTTTTTTTTCAAAAAGTTGTCACTAAATGATATAGTGCTCACACATGCCATAGTTATATGTGGAATTGCACCCCAAAATACATTTTGCTGCTTCTCCTGAGTATGGGGATACCACATGTGTGGGACTTTTTGGGAGCCTAGCCGCGTACGGGGCCCCGAAACCCAAGCACCGCCTTCAGGATTTCTAAGGGTGCAAATTTTTGATTTCACTCCTCACTACCTATCACCGTTTCGAAGGCCATAAAATGCCAAAATAGCACAAAACCCCCCCAAATGACCCCATTTTGGAAAGTAGACACCCCAAGCTATTTGTTGAGAGGCATGGTGAGTATTTTACAGCTCTCATTTGTTTTTGAAAATGAAGAAAGTAAAGAAAAAAAAAATTTTTTTTTCAAAACTTTGTGACAAAAAGCGAGATCTGCAAAATACTCACCATACCTCTCAGCAAATAGCTTGGGGTGTCTACTTTCCAAAATGGGGTCATTTTGGGGGGTTTTATGCCATCTGGGCATTCCATGGCCTCCGAAACTGTGATTGGCAGTGAGAAGTGAAATAAAAAAATTACACCCTTGGAAAGCCTGAAGGCGGTGATTGGTTTTTGGGGTTCCGTACGCAGCTAGGCTCCCAAAAAGTCCCACACATGTGGTATACCCATACTCAGGAGAAGCAACAGAATGTATTTTGGGGTGTATTTCCACATATGCCCATGACATGTTTGAGCAATATATCATTTAGTGACAACTTTTTGTAAAAAAAATATATATATATATTTTTTTTTTTTTCATTATTCAATCTCTTGGGACAAAAAAAAAAAAATATTTAATGGGCTCAACATTGCTCTCATCAAATAGCTTGGGGTGTCTACTTTCCAAAATGGGGTCATTTGGGGGGGGTTTGAACTGTCCTGGCATTTTATGCACAACATTTAGAAGCCTATGTCACACGTCACCCACTCTTCTAACCACTTGAAGACAAAGCCCTTTCTGACACTTTTTTTGTTTACATGAAAACATATTTTTTTTTTTGCAAGAAAATTACGTTGAACCCCCAAACACTATATATATATATATATATATATATATATATATATATATATATATATATATATATATATATATATATATATATATATATATATATATATATATATATATATATATTATTATAAAGCAAAGGCCCTACAGATTAAAATGGTGGGTGTTGCATTTTTTTTTTTCCACACAGTATTTGCGCAGCGATTTTTCAAAGCATTTTTTGTGGAAAAAATACACTTTTTTTTATTTTAATGCACTAAAACACACTATATTGCTCAAATTTTTGGTGAAATAAAAAATATGATCTTAGGCCGAGTACATGGATACCAAACACGACATGCTTTGACGCAGTGGCGGCAAACTACATACATTTTTAAAAGCCTTTAAAAGCCTTTACATGATACCACATTAGATTCACGGAGGAGGTCTACTGCTAAAATTACTGCCCTCGATCTGACCTTCGCGGTGATACCTCACATGCATGGTGCAATTGCTGTTTACATATGACGCCAGACCAACGCTTGTGTACGCCTTTGCGCAAGAGAAGGGGGGGCAGGGTGCTTTTTTTTTTTTTTTTTTTTTTTATTTATTTATTTAGCTTTTTTATTTTATTTTTAAACTGTTCCTTCCATTTTTTTTCTTTGTTATGATTTTTATTGTTATCTCAGGGAATGTAAATATCCCCTATGATAGCAATAGGCAGTGACAGGTACTCTTTTTTTTTTTTTTGAAAAAATTGGGGTCTATTAGACCCTAGATCTTTCCTCTGCCCTCAAAGCATCTGACCACACCAAGATTGGTGTGATAAAATGCTTTCCCAATTTCCCAATGTCGCGGTTTATATCCGGGAGGGGGGACATTCCCTCCCACTGCTTGTAAAAGCAGTCTAGAGGCTAATTACCCGCTAGAATTGCTTTTACATGAAAGCCGATCACTGGCTGAAAAGAATGATACCAAGATGATACCTAAACCTGCAGGCATCATTCTGGTATAACCGTTCAAAGTCCAGCAACATACTGGACATATATTGTAATCTTTTTTTTTTTTTCATGCAGCCTCTTGGCTGAACGAAAAAAAGAGATTGGTTGGTGGGTATGCCCACCATTAGAATACCTCCCTTCATCCACCCACTTCTAATGATGGGCATACATGCACCATTTATATATGCCGATGCATGGGGGCATCCTCCCGCAAAAGTTATGCCGTGTACACACGGTCGGAATTTCGACCGTATCTACGTGGCATTAGGAGCCAATCGCTCCCCCCCTCCCCCTGCTGCCCCCATGCTTCGGCATATATGCTCTTTTTTTTTTAACTGTGGTGGTGAAATCACCTCCTACAGCGTTGGAGTCGCGGCTTTATGTATCGTGGGAGCAAACGCTGTTGCTGTCAAGATAAATAAATCCGCGTTGCAACTGAATGGCGCACCTGAAAACAAAAAAATGCTTAACACTAAAACACAGTAAACAAAATTACATACCTGAAAAGCAAGCATGATAAAACATAATAAAACATTGCAGAATAGAATGGAGTAAAAAAAGAGCAACAATAGAGAGAGAATAGAGAGAGAGAGAACAATAAAACGACAACTATTTTTTATTTTTTTATTTTTTTGAGATTCACAGGTAAAAAAGCTCCTGACTGAAGCGACTGAATCAAAACGCTACCACAAAAAAAATGTTAGCGATCGCAGGGATCAGGCCTGACTCTGCGAACGCTGCAGTTATGTGTGCTTAGTGTTTTGTAAGTGACAGTGATCGATCGATACTGCACTTGGGTGGGCTGGGCGGAGGGGGAAAACGCAGGTGCTAGCAGGTATCTGGGCTGATCCCACTAACAATGCGTTTTTTTTGGAACCCTAAACTGCTGGGACGCTAGTATAGATCTGATCAGATCAGATATTGATCTGTTCAGATACTGTGCCACTAAGGGAGGTGTATGCTTTGCGTGTGGGTGTTTGCGGTACTGGCACTAACCTGGGGCGACGCAGACCTTATTTGACCCTAAAACCTAATTGATATTACCCGCCGGGCGATCAGGGGGTTAAACCGTTATTGGGTAATAAATGGCGGGTGCCCTGACAGTATAAAAAACAAGCTAACCAGCGTCACCCGTAACAGTAATACAAAAAAAAACTGGTTACCTAGCGACACTAATGCAGCAATCAGAAAAACAATCGCTTAGTGACACTGGCAAAAGGGGGTGAAAGGGTTAACTAGGGGCAATCAGGGGGTTAAAACCTTTATTAGGTAATATATGGGGGTACCTGACGCTATATAAAAACCTGACGGGGAACCTAAATAACGAAATAACTAACTGGCTAACCAGCGTCACCAGTGACATTTATACAGTGATCACTGGTGAAAGGGTTAACTCTAGGGGCAATCAGGGGGTTAAAACCTTTATTTAGGTTGTAATATGGGGGTACCTGACCTATAAACCTATTTATGAACCTATATAAACATGGCGGTTAAAAAAAAAAAATGGTTACCTAGCGACACTAATGCAGCGATCAGAAAACCGATCGCTTAGTGACACTGGCAAAGGGGGGTGAAGGGGTTAACTAGGGGCAATCAGGGGGTTAAACCTTTATTAGGGGGGGTTAGGGGGCTACCTTGGACCTAAAACTAACTGCCCTGACAGTTATTACAGTCACACTGACACTAAATGCAGTGATCAGTAAATAAATGATCACTGCAATTAGTGACACTGTGACTGGGGGGGCAGGGGGTGATCTGGGGGGTGATCAGGGGGTGACAGGGGGGTGGATTGTGTGCCTATATGTACTGGTGTCAGTGTACTGTTTGTGCACTAACCTGTACATCTTCACTCCTCGGCGTTCCGGTCACATAGACCGGCGCACCGAGCGTGACATCACTTCCGCCTTCCTGTCTATACAATAGACAGGAAGGGGAAGCTTTTCATTCGCCAGGAGCGATCGCGAGGGGGTGGCCAGAAACCACTGGCCGTCCCCTCGTCCCGGATCGCTCCTGACACGATCCCGACCGTCCCCGCCGGCGGAGGGGGATCCGATCGGACCCCCCAACCGCCTGAAGAATGGCACGTACAGGTACGTCCTTTTGCCTGTACGTGCCATTCTGTTGACGTATATGTACATGGGGCGGTCGTGAAGTGGTTAAGTATACAGAGAGCACTAGATATTATTGCTTTTATTCCATGTATACATCGTACCTGGAGTTGATGAATCCCTTGTGACATAGCAAGTTACCGGCATTGTATCTGATACCAGTGTGTGTGCCTGCTGATTCATACCCTTAAAGGGAACCACTATTTTGACCTGACTGATTTACTCAGGGGTCCATCGCTTGAGGTGAGCACCCAAGTCACCTTATCTAATTGATATCACCTATTCCACTGGATACTTGCTGGTTTCTTCCCTGATCAACTAAAGATATTTCTATTATGAAGAATATGGACTCTTCCTGTGCTTGATTTTTATTTATATATTTGTAGGATTGTGTTTTTATGTTTGCGCTGTACTGCTTTTTTACATTTACCCTCCGCTGCTGCAAAGAAATCGGATTAGGCATTGGGAGCATTTGCCCGAGTACAAGTACTCGGGCAAATGCTAGGTATGGGTACCGATACTAGTATCAGTGCAACCCTAATACAGACCTTACCTTGGAGAGATCCCATGGACAAGAGGATGGATTCACTCTTGAAGGATACCACATTGTCACCGTCCCGGTCCCTATCTTGTCCTTTCCCATGCTCTTGCGTAGGGTGGCATATATTGCGAATGCCTTGGCAGAATCAGTGCATATGTCCGCCAGATTCTCAGCCCTAGTCATTTTCATCAAAAAAGGGCTTTGGGGTTAAAGCTTGGCCAGGGGTGTACGTCCAAGGCTAAGCTCTGCGGGATTCCCCTCATTGGGGACCTTTTGTTCGGTCCTGGTGTGGAAACCGTTTAGATCGAGCGGTGATAGGTAAAAGTCCTTTCCCATCAGGTATAAACGGGGAGCAAGCAACGAATAAGGTTAGCCCACGAAAGTTCAGGGCCCTGATGGCCGGCAGTCCAAAGATCTTGGGGTCAGAAAGGCAGGGCTTTGAAAGGGGGTGTGATAATTTATTTTCCTCCACCCTCCTGAACGGCCTGAAAGACACAATGACAGCTGACCACAGTGGGCTGAAGCTTGGGGGGGCCTTCCTCCCTCCCACAACAGGAAGCGGTCTCCTCCAATCATTCTTTTTTGGGGATCGTAAGGAGGGTTATCTTCTTGAATTTGCAAGACCCCCCCCCCCCCCGGCTGCTCATCGCCAATTTGCTAAAGTGCACCGAAAGTCGCAGCCTTACTACCCTCCCTGAGAAATCCCAATCATGGTACCAACAGTGGTCAAGTGGCTCTCATTCCGGGCTAGCAGCACTCAAACCATGGATTCAGATACCAAACTTGGTATCACCTGCTTGAAGCTTAAATAGTAAACAGCAGAATATAATGAAAATGGGCGAATGCCTAATTGCCAATGCCACATTATCATGTTTGTTTTAAAAGGGTGTTCCCGTGGGGCGTGGCCTGACGGCGCATGGAGTAGGACGCACTTTACACAGCTCCGCTCGTTGATCCTGCAATCCCTTCCATCCTGCAACCCACGAGTGGAATTAAGATCTCCTACTCACCTAGGGTGAAGCCCCAGACCGAGGACAGCATGTCTCCACCGAAATCCCAGAAAAACGCCGCCGCCAAACTCTAGCAGTTCCGCCGTCAGGAGAGGGGCGAGGTGGAGGAAAATGGCGCTGAAAAGGTCAGTGGGGAGAGGACAGCGGGAGACACGGACAAACTCCTTGAGGCCATAACATTATGCCGCACCTCGCTCACCGCACAGATGGAGGAGGTGAAGGTCGACATATCCCTCATCAGACAAGACTTCCACAAGCTCCGGGACCGGGTTATCGGGGCGGAGGCACGGGTAGGCCTCGTAGAGGACGCACTCCCGCCACTGCAGGCCGGTACAGAACGTATACACAGGCAGATCCAGCAGCTAGTCTCAAAGCAAGACGATATGGAGAATAGGATCAGGAGGTGCAACATTCGACTGATCGGCCTCCCTGAAGGATCAGAGGGGAAAGATCCGACCGCATTCCTTGAGCAGCTGCTGATTAACACCTATGGCAGAGAAGCATTCTCCCCTATGCTAGCCGTTGAAAGAGCACACCGCATGCCGGCCAGACCACCACCTCCCGGGGCCCCCCCACGTACATTCATAGCCAAACTCCTAAACTACAAGGACAGAGATGCAGCACTCAGAATGGCCAGGGAACGGGGTAATATCACCCTGGGAAATGCCAAAATTGCCATCTTTCCAGACTTCTCGGCGGAGGTCCAGAGGCGCAGACAGGGCTTCATGGAGGCCAAGAGACGGCTGAGATCCCTTCATATCAAGTATGCAATGCTATTTCCAGCGAGGCTCAGAGTGGAACATGATGGCAGAGTCTTCTTCTTTGAAGACCCGGAGGACCTAGCTACCTGGATTGAACAGCGTGGAGCACAAGAGGGAGCAGAGTGAAGACCCTGGGGGTAATACTCCTCTAACCCTTTTCCTTTTTCCCCTAGAAAGGGGCTTTGTTGTTTACTTACTGAGACCCTGCACAATACTCGTTGGTACTGTCTGTCCGCCTGGGCCTCCTGCACCACGAGACGGCATCCTCACCCCCTTTTTTTTACCTGTTGACTGCAGGCTGAGACATGAGGTTTCTGGACAGCCCTGGCCACAAGCTGAGAGGGATCTCCCCCTTCCCTCCTCCTTTTTTTCTCCCCTTAATTTTTTATCCCCAGTCCCCCCCAATACCACCCCCTTTTCTGTTTATCCTCCCCCCCCCTCACCGTTTCCCTGACCCCCTTCCCCCCTATTATTTTTAAATCCCCCTCGAGGCTGAGGTTGGAGAAACAAAACTTCTCCTCTGAACTGCTGAGGTCTTTACCCAACAATTACAATGGTAAACACCGTGGAACAATCATCACTTTTTTTTTTTAAATCAACAAGTTTTATTTTGTTTAAAGTGCATACATGTTATAATGTACATTTCCAGGTATGTTACATATCAAACAAAGCTTCAAGTAACAGTTGTATATTCATATCAGATCTTTGTTATCACAGTATGTCTTATGCATGAGATATAAGTAAAAAGGTACCTCGTGTCAGTGTTTTGGTTTGCTTTATTACCCATGGGTTTGGTGATCTTACATGCCGTTAACTTTCCCAATGCAAAATGCAAGAGTCAGGTCATGAACAAGTGTCAGACTCCTGCAGCCACCTGTCCCAGATTTTATAGTATTTCTCAGGACATGCTCTATTCGTGTATACAAATTTTTTATATGGAAGGGTGTTGTTTATTTCTGCTTTCCAGTCTGCGATACTCGGGGGGACAAATCCTCATCCATTTCCTGGCTATTACCTTTCGTGCTATGAATAGTGTCTCGTGTAAAAATGTCTTAGTGTACCTGTCGGTCGAGTCTGGCAATAGTCCCAGAAGGCACATTTTTGGGTCAAGCGTAGCTGGAGAGCCCATGACGTCATGAAGAAATCCCACTATCTGTGTCCAGAGTCCCTGTACTTTGGGGCATGACCACAATAAGTGAATGAATGTGCCCGTCTCCCTTCCACACATTTGGCACAAAGTGGACTGGGAGCGTCTGTATCTGGCTACCCTGAGGGGGGTAAGGTACGCTTGATGGATTATGTAAATTTGGGTCAGTCTGTCTGAGTTTTGGCGAAGTCGCTTTGCAAAATTCCAGGGCTTCCCCCCATTCCTCGTCCTCCATAGGTCCCACCGCCCTTTCCCAGCGAGGCTTAAGGCCATACGCTATTTTAGTTGCTACTGGGGTGGAGAGTATGTTATAAAATGCTGATATTAGTTTTTGAGGATCTGTGTTTTTGACTATTGCCATGATGACATTTGAGATGGGCTGAGGGGGGGATGAAGAGAATTGAGTTTGGGTTGCATGTTTTGACTTGTAAATATCTAAAGAGCATGTGGTTGGGAAGATTGTATTCTTCTTTGAGCGTTTGAAAGGTTTTTAGTGTTCCATCAGTGATTAAATGATGTAGATAGAAGATTCCATGAGTTGACCAGCAATCCACATCAGGAATTTGCCAGAGTTCGGGTAGGGTCTTGTTGTGCCATAAAGGGGTGAAGTCATTATATTGAGGAATCTCTAGTTTAGCGGAGGCAATGTCCCATATGCGTCTGTATTGATGAAATAGGGCCTTCTCACCACTCCGTAAAGTAGTATTTCCGGTGCCTATTGTTATTGCATAAATTGGGTCTTTAGTGTATCTGGCCCACTTGGGACACATTAGCTGGAGGAACCTCTCTCTGTCTGTCTTGTCAATGTGGTATAGTTGGGATAATTGGGACGCAATATAGTATAGGTTGAAATCCGGCAATGCCATACCTCCCCGGTCAGTTGGGTTTTTAAGCGCCTGCCATGCCAGTTTGTGTCTATTAGGACCCCATACGAAAGGTTTAAAAAGGGCTTCTAGGGTCTTGAAGTATTTCAAAGGTAAGTGTGTTGGGGAGTGCCATATGACATATATAATATTTTGGGGAGTAGAATCATCTTGATTAGATTTATTCGGCCCCATACCCCCAGTGGCAGGCGAGCCCAAGTCCTGAGCTTAGCTTTCACATAGGATATAAGGGGTTCAATATTTAGATGTATATAGTCTGTCGACATTCTAGACACATGTATCCCAAGGTATTTAATGGTACTAACTCTTTGGAGTGGTAACCTGGCCTGTGGCTCGGTTGGTGGGAAACTGTCTATTGGTAATATCTGAGATTTCTCCCAATTAATTTTAAGACCAGAAAAAGTCCCAAATTGTTCAATTGTTTGCAGTGCCAAACGCAAGGAAGGTCCCGGATCTGCGAGGTATAATAGTGTGTCGTCCGCATACATACTGATTTTTTCAATCAGATTACCGGAGCATAGTCCCTTGATTTCTGGATTATCCCGGATGGATATGGCTAGCGGCTCAGCTGCCAAGGCGTATAGCAACGGCGAAAGGGGGCAGCCCTGCCTTGTGCCTCTACTGAGGTCAAACTGCTCGGAGGGCCAACCGTTCGCCATCACCTTGGCCGTGGGTGACTGATACAATAGTTGCACCCATTTAATAAATTTAGGGCCAAAGCCATACCCCTCCAGACATTTCCACAAGTACTCCCATTCCACGGAATCAAAGGCTTTTGCCGTGTCAAGTTACTACCACCCGAGAACCTGCTTCCTCGTGCGTGGCCTGCAGGTTGATGAACAACCTGCGTAGGTTGAAGGATGTGTTGCGACCCGGCATGAATCCTGCCTGGTCAATATGTATTAGAGAAAGGATAACTTTGTTCAATCTCAAGGATAGTATCTTGGCTAGGATTTTTATGTCTACTTGGAGTAGGGAGATTGGGCGATATGATTCCGGATATCCCAGGTCTTTCCCCTGTTTGGGAATGAGCACTATTACTGCCTCTCTCATGGACGGTGGTAAGGAAAAGGTTTCGAACAGGTGGTTGTATAGCATGAGTAGCTTTGGAGTAAAAAGTTCACTGAACTGGGAGTAAAACTCGATTGGGAGACCGTCCGAGCCAGGGGATTTGGATCTGGCAAAACTAGCCATAGCCGTGGCTATTTCGTCTGTGGTGAGGGGTGCCTCAAGAAGGTCAATCTGGTCAGTCGTCAGTTGGGGGAGGGTGATGCTATGGAGGAAGGCCGCTCTCTGGTCCGTCGGGTCTGTTGTCGTTGTTTTGTATAGATCTGCAAAGAAGTCTCTAAATCTAGCAGTTACACTATGCAGATCCGTGATCTGTTGGCCCCCCGGTCCATGTAGTGTGATGACCACTGGGGGTCTATCCTCACTATGTACCAGATAGGCCAACAGCTTACCTGCCTTTTCCCCATGCTCAAATTTTTGCTTTGTGAAAAACTGTTTTTGCCTGGCCTTTGTAAACTGAAGTTGAGTTGCTACTCTGGATTGCATTTTGAGTCGGGCAGCTATCTCTGGGGTAGGATTAGTCGCATATTCCCTTTCTGTGGAGGTTAGTTCCGCTAACGCCTTGTCAAAGACATCTGCGGATTTTGTCTTAATTACATTTATGTGTGAGGTAAGGGTCGTGCGTGCGTATATTTTGAATGAGTCCCAAATTGCTGAAATAGAGGCAGTTTGATCGTTTTCTGCAAAGTATTGCTCCCATAGGTTTGAGAGCTCATCATCTGGTAGCAGGGACAACCAGAATGGGTTTAGGCGCCAGGGCTTTGGGGGTTTACCAATGGGGATGCTCAGTGAGGTCCAGTATGGGCTGTGATCAGATAGTAGTCTTGGACAGAAGGCCGTTTCTAATATCCGTGGTGTTAGGGTTCTTGATACAAGGATAAAGTCAATGCGGGACATGGAGTTGTGGGAAGGTGAAAAGCAGGAGTAGGCCTTTGTGAGGGGAAATTTGTAACGCCAAGTGTCTATTAAGTGGAAAGTGGAGGTCAGTTTAAAATTTTTTGTCTCCCTGGTATCTGCATCTGTCCCCTGTGTAGTCTGGAGTCTATCTAATGCTGGCTGCAGGGTGGTGTTAAAGTCTCCCATCCAGATCACTGGTATTGTGGGATGACGGGTCATAAGGGCGAGTCCCTCTACAATCAGTCATACTAAATGGGGGAGGTATGTAAAAGGCCATGAGGAGAAACTGTTCACCATATAGTTTGGCATGGAGGAACACATATCTGCCCTGAGGGTCAGTAATTACTTCACATAGCTCAAAGTGTACCGATTTGGCAATTAATATTGATACACCTCTGGCGTGGGTAGTGTGCGTGGAATGGTATGCCCACCCCACCCACGGCCGGCGGAGGGCCATCTGAAGCCTCCCTTCTATATGTTTCCACCAATGCCACCACATCTGCTCTCTGCTTCTTTAGGAATGAGAGGGCCGCCGAGCGTTTAATCTTATCCCGTAGGCCCCTCACATTCCATGTCAGGAATTTTATAGATGTCATAGCACATCTTGTGAAAAATAACACCAAGAATTTCCCCTTTAGAATCGTCCATTAAAGAGTCATAGAGTATCCAGAACATGAGTAGCATTAGAAACTGGCATAGATCGTACCATGCATGTGACAACCATTTAGGAGACCTACCTGTTGTCATGGCCTCCTCTTGTAATAACACTTGTGCACTTAGATGTTGAGACAGTAACTGTGTAACATTCCCCTCCCCCCTCCCAACCCTGCACTCACCCCAACATGTGCGGGCCTTATCCCTCAACATTAGTAAACTACCACCTGAGAGTTCCATCACTTGTAAACATGTGAAAAAAGAGCATAAAAAAAAGGGGAGGAAAAATGGGAGGATAAGAAGGTAAAGAGAGAGGCTGCAAAAATTCAGCCACTGGGTACTACTGAGGCGTCTGGTCATGCATAGTAATACTGGGTGATTGGTAGCCCCATTCCTTTGAAAGGTGTTATACGGAGCTAGTGCCCAGTCCCAGTTCCTTCTGCAGTTTTGGGGATGGTGAGCTCCAGGGATTGGCGGAGCTGAACTTCGCTGCATCTTAGGGTCTAATGTGAAATACATTATATAGTAGAACCGAGGTACAGTAAACACCATATCGGGCACCTCTTCAGCAAATATACATTTTCCAATAGTCAGTTCCTGAGGCACTATATGCACACTTAAAAATTGCAAACAGAACTGTTTAACAACCCCCTCCCCCCTCCCCGCCTTACACCCACCCCAACTTGTGTAGGCATGATCCCTTAATAACTCTAAACTACCATCTGGGAAAAACAGTAACTTCGTATATAAGGCAAAGATGAGGAACAGTTTTAGCCACCGGATCAAATAGTGGTTCCGAGCCAGCCACCACAGAGGAGGATGAAGATGGGGCCCAGTTGCACGCCCCGCAAATTAGTATAAAAAGGAGGCAATACGACCCAGTTCCTCTGTTCATCTACATAGTCATGATTCCCAGTGGTTATTGGGGCATAAATTCGCTGCACTATGCATGCAGCTTGCAGGGCCAGTACACTTCCACAGCTCCATGTGTCGGGTAAGTTGAGGAGTTTGAAAAAGACTCCCACGAGGGGAGCAATGAGATGTAGTAAGTCCACTCAAGAGATCCGAAAAAAAAGGGGAAAAAAAGGGACAATTCCTTTCTAAAATGTGGCAAGGGCAGTTAGGCAGGCCGAGTGATGGCGGAGACATGTAACAAGAGGATCTTGCCATATGGCTCACCTGGTGTGTGGTCAGTCACCCCTACCGTGTGCAGGCCCGCGTTCCAGCCAGGAGATGACTTCACGAGGATCCTCAAAGAACGACACTCGGCCATCATGTTCCACTCTCAGGCGTGCAGGGAAGAGCATGGAATACTTCAGGTGACGGTCGCGTAGTCTACGCTTGGCCTCCATGAAGCTCTGTCGGCGTTTCTGTATTTCGGCCGAGAAGTCAGGAAATATTGCCACCTTGACGTTTCCTACTGGAATGTTACCCCTCTCTCTCGCCAGCCTCAACGCAGCGTCTCGGTCTTTGTAGTTTAAGAGTTTTGCAATAAAGGTACGGGGGGGGGGAGCCCCCTGAGGAGGAGGCTTAGCGGGCATCCTATGAGCCCTCTCCACCACCAGCATGGGGGAGAATGCCTCCCGACCATATGTGGTTACCAATAGTTGTTCCAGGAATGATGTCGGGTCTTTACCTTCCGCTCCCTCCGGGAGACCGATGAAGCGGAGGTTGCACCTCCTCAGACGATTTTCCATGTCATCTTGCTTGGCGAGCAGCTGGTTAATCTGTCTCTGCATGTGTTCAGATCCAGCTTGCAACGGCGGCAGGATGTCTTCTACCGTACTGATGCGGGTTTCTGTCTCTGTGACCCGTTCACGGATTTTCTGAAAATCCTGTCTAATCAAAGACACGTCCATCTTGACCCCCTCAATCTGTGCAGTGAGGGATGTCCTGCAGAGTGTGATCGCTTCCAGTAGTTTGTCCGTGTCTCCCTGCACACGCTCTCCTCCTGTCCTCTCAGCACTGCCATCTTCCTCCGCCTCTTCTCCCTCATTCCGGCGGTACTGTGCGAGTTTTGCTGCGGTTGATTTTTGGCTCTTCGGAGGGGACATAACAGGCTTAGATGAGGTCGTTTAAACTTGTCAGGGTAGGCCAGGGAGGATGGAAAGGGGATGACAGAAACGGGGCCTAGTGCTGGCTTGAGGGTTGGGTGTACCAAGATGGCCGCTGGTCTCTGTGCACAGGCTGAAGCTAAAGACCTGCCTGGGTGCAAATTCTGTGTGGCAGGCCCACCTCTCTGCTCAGTAGTCGGGTTGCTGGTTGTTTTAAAGAGTCCAGGCAGGAAGGGAGAGGGTTAGCCTGCACAGGGCCCAGCGCTGGTTCCGAGGCAGGGTGTTCCAAGATGGCCGCGGGCCTCCGTGAGTAGGCCGAAGCCGGGGACTTGCCTGAGTGCGGCCGCCGTGCGGGAGGACGCCTCTCCGATCGGGCCGCCGGGGATCAGGTGGGGTGTGGAGAGGGTCTCCAGACAATCCGCAAGCCTGCCTGCACAGGGCCCAGTGTAAATTGAGAGGCTGGGTGTCCCAAGATGGCCGGGCCGCAGACCTCCGTGAGTAGGCCGAAGCCGGGGACTCGCCTAAATGCAGCCGCCGTGCGGAGGGACGCTACTCCGATCGGGCCGCCGGAGGGCCGGAAATCAGATGGGGTATGGAGAGGGTCTCCAGTTGTGCTGCCCACTTGAATGGGGGATCCCTAGAGTGGAGGATTTTGCTGTTAGGCAGGATTAATGTTGGAGCTCTGGGTATACAGGCCCTACTCCATGCTCTGTCAGGCCACGCCCCTACAATCATCACTTTTTACTTATATGCAATATTCGGCACTGTCCTCCCCAGGAGGTTCAGTGCACTACATATGTGGCTACTTAGGTAGCAGGAGCTCTGTTAGTCCTACCACGTACGTGTGTAGTGCAGCGTAAGTTACCCCCACGCACAGTTAAGATATGCAGCCCACCGGTCTATGAACAATCTTGTGGTAATGTTTTATTTTTTGCACGAGATGGTTTTAGGATCAACACCAATGTGAAATTCAGAAGACTACATATGTACAACTAGGAAGAATATGTAATCCGCGCTTAGGACAGAGATTAAGGTATGCGGCCTCCCCTGAGTGGACTCCCTAAGGAGCCAGTAAGTGAATGAAAGTGATATAAGGGATAATGGCGCTCCCTAGTAAAGAAAAAGTGTGTAACTGCACTAACCCAACACACCCAGTGCAAATAATAAAAAAATATATATATAAAAAAGTATGTTTGGAACCCAGTGTTAGGTTAACAGCAGGGGCTAATCAGATGGTTAGCACTCCAAGCCATGCATGGCCATCCAACCTGGGGACACTCAATAGTAGGTATACCTCCAGAAGGCACCCAAGAACCTAATAGGAAAATCTATTTAGATCAACCTCTATATAATTTGTGCATTATACATTCAATAAGTACATCAGTAGTGCAGATATATATTATGCAGTGTGTCGGTCAACTTGCATCTTAAACCAACCTATATGAAATTGGTACATTTACGCATACAAAGAAGCACATCAATAGTGAAAATATATACTATGCAGTGAGTCCATCAAATAGCATATGGAAAAAGTTAAGTGGAGAAAGTGTGTGTGTGTGTATGTGTATATATAGATATAGATATAGATATAGATAGATAATACGTGGAAAAAAACCCTGTGTATAAAAGTCCTCCCGGGTTAAGTGGTCCAGTAAGGTATAGAAAAAGGACGAGAAAAATAAAAAAGAAATATATGTGCAAAGTTCAATAATTAGTGACTGTGGTGACTTCGCTGCTGCAGATAAGGTGACTTCGTGCTGCCCGTATGGTCCCACACTCACCGGATAATACCACCCCTGCAGGGGTAACAGGCATACATAGAGATCAGTCAGTGGTCCCTCAACCAGCACTGGATTTGGTCCCAAGAACGATATCCTGCTCCTCCGTTTCCACAGGAAGGGTCTCAGGATCTATATACTGCTATCCAGCGTCAGCACTCCATTATCCAGGATATTCAGAAAAAATATCCCTCCATGGCAAAAAGGAAGAAGGAAAATAGGGGACTCATAGCGCAATTTGTAAAAAACAAACTCACTTTTATTTCAATAAAACCAAAAGAATAAAATGGCAGAATCCCGGCAAGCTTACATAAAGCTTAATGCCTATTATCCTCTAGTACAGGCAATGCGCAGTGGCCGCTCCGCAGCTTGCGTCCCAGCAGCGTTCCAAGCCTCCTGCGCTCACCGGAAGTGATGTAAGCACGCCTTACGCCTGTGGAAACTGAGGAGCGGGATATCGTTCTTGGGACCAAATCCAGTGCTGGTTGAGGGACCACTGACGGATCTCTATGTATGCCTGTTACCCCTGCAGGGGTGGTATTATCCGGTGAGTGTGGGACCATACGGGCAGCACGAAGTCACCTTATCTGCAGCAGCGAAGTCACCACAGTCACTAATTATTGAACTTTGCACATATATTTCTTTTTTATTTTTCTCGTCCTTTTTCTATACCTTACTGGACCACTTAACCCGGGAGGACTTTTATACACAGGTTTTTTTTCCACGTATTATATATATATATATATATATATATATATATATATATATATATATATATATATATATATATATATATATATATATATATATATATATATATATACACTTTCTCCACTTAACTTTTTCCATATGCTATTTGATGGACTCACTGCATAGTATATATTTTCACTATTGATGTGCTTCTTTGTATGCGTAAATGTACCAATTTCATATAGGTTGGTTTAAGATGCAAGTTGACGGACACACTGCATAATATATATCTGCACTACTGATGTACTTATTGAATGTATAATGCACAAATTATATAGAGGTTGATCTAGATTTTCCTATTAGGTTCTTGGGTGCCTTCTGGAGGTATACCTACTATTGAGTGTCCCCAGGTTGGATGGCCATGCATGGCTTGGAGTGCTAACCATCTGATTAGCCCCTGCTGTTAACCTAACACTGGGTTCCAAACATACTTTTATATATATATATTTTTTTATTATTTGCACTGGGTGTGTTGGGTTAGTGCAGTTACACACTTTTTCTTTACTAGGGAGCGCCATTATCCCTTATATCACTTTCATACATATGTACAACACCTACCTCTCGGGTACCCTGTTTAATGTCGTATGTTTTACTTTCATATCCGCTTTTACATGGTGGACTGCAGGTCAAGTTTTGTTATGGGATGATGCCCGCACAGGTTGGGGAGGGTGCAGGGCGGGGTGGGGGGCGGGAGGGCAGGGGAGAGTTGTTCACTCAAGAATACATGTTGCTGAGGGCAAATTATCGATCAGGTATTATGCTATGTCTTATTCATTGTCTTGCAGGTATCCACTTAATGAATATGTTGTAACGATGGTATACACAATCGCCACTTTAAATATGATACCGATAGTCTATGAGGCTGGGTTAAAAATATGTTCACGACCACACTCATGGCTACTTTAAAATTCCTGACCTGGAACGTGAGGGGCCTCTGAGACACGGTTAAGCGCTCGGCAGCCCTCACGTTCCTGAAGAGGCAGAGAGCTGATGTCATGGCGGTGGTCGAGATGCATATAGAGGGGCAGATGCAGAGGGCACTTCGCAGACCTTGGGTGGGATGGGTATATCATTCCACCTACACTTCCCACTCCAGGGGAGTGTCAATTCTTATAGCCAAATCAGTTCATTTTGAACTGACGGAGCTGTGCCTGGACCCCCAGGGCCGCTACATATTTCTGTCTGCTAAATTACATGGGGATCCTTTCCTCATATTGGTCTCGTATATCCCCCCCCCCCCTTCTCCCCCGTGACAGTTACGGAGGGCCTTGAGTTCATAGCCAAATATCCCACAGCACTAACGGTATGGATGGGCGACTTTAACACTACACTTAATGAGGACCTGGACAGACTCAGGACTATGCCAACCATTCAAAATGACTGGGGAATCTAGACTTTCTAAAATGGTCTCCTCCTTTCAGCTAGCTGACACGTGGAGATACAAATACCCCCACACACGTCGATACTCGTGCTTTTCCTCCACACACAACTCTATGTCACGCATTGATTTTATATTTGTTTCCAAGAGACTCCTTCCCCGGTTGCGGGAGGCGTCGTTTGGCCCCAGACTCCTTTCAGACCACCACCCATACATCATTACACTTAGTACCTCACAAGACAGACCTCCACGGACGTGGCATCTAAACCCATTCTGGATGTCGCTTCTGCCTGAAGATGACAGCATATCCACTGAACTGGGCAGACACTTTTTGGAAAATGCCAGCTCTGCATCTCCCGCAGCAGTCTGGGAAACCTTTAAACTCCATGCCCGTGTCACCCTACAATCTAGAATAAATCTGAAAGAGAGACTCCGCAGCAGCTTATGACAAAGCAATATCAGAACTAACCCTGACGGAACAAAAATACAGGGGGGACCCGTCACGAGACAATGCAGACGCACTAAAATTGCAAGCCAGAGCAGCTACCCAAATCGAATATGAAAAAGCCAGGCAGAAGTTTTTTAGCAAGCAAAAACATTTTGAATTGGGGGAACGAGCGGGTAAACTCCTTGCCTACCTCGTGCATAACGAGGATAGACCCCCGGTGGTTATTACACCCCAAGACTCTGGAAACCAACCTGTCTCAGACCCCCTGACTGTTTCCTCCAAATTCAAGGAATTCTATGCAGACCTATATACGTCCACAGCTCAAGAGGACCCTGGTCCTATGGCTCAGTTTTTTGAATCCATCTCATTCCCCAAACTATCCCAGGAACAGGTCACCTTATTAGAAGCACCTCTCACCGAAGAAGAGATTGCAGGGGCGATAGCCAGCTTTGCCAGAGCTAAGTCTCCTGGCTCAGATGGCCTCCCCATAGAATTCTACTCGCAGTTCACAGAGATACTCACTCCCAAGCTACTTGCCCTATATAACGACCTGATTAAAACACAAACTCTACCGACATCCATGAGAGAGGCCACCATAGTGCTAATACCCAAACCGGGCAAGGACCCTGGTCTTCCGGAGTCCTACCGCCCTATTTCCCTCCTCCAGGTCGACATAAAAATCCTCGCCAAAACACTTTCCACTCGCCTGAATCAAGTTATCCTTACTCTAATCCACGCTGATCAAGCGGGGTTCATGCCTGGCCGCAACACCTCCTTTAACCTCCGTAGGCTCTTTATGAACCTGCAATCCTCCCATGACAATGTCAGCACTAGGGTGGTGGTGTCCCTAGACACGGCCAAGGCATTTGATTCAGTAGAGTGGAAATGCCTATGGGGGTGCCTGAAGAGATATGGTTTTGGTCCACGATTCATCAAATGGGTACAGCTCCTCTACTATGAGCCTGTGGCCAGGGTGGTGGCAAATGGGTGGCCGTCTGAGCTTTTCACCCTCAGTAGGGGCACGAGACAGGGTTGCCCATTGTCTCCCCTCCTGTACGCCCTAGCGGCGGAGCCCCTTGCCATGTCTGTTCGGGCAAACACAGAGATTAAGGGTTTGAGGATGGGGCCCCTGAGTGAGAAAATAAGCATGTATGCGGACGACACCCTACTATACCTAGCTGACTCTGGCCCATCCCTCACCACCACCCTTCAAACGATTGAATGCTTCGGTAGATTTTCAGGCCTTAAAATTGGGGAAAATCTCAGATTCTTCCCCTGGACAGCTTTCCACCTCCTGCATCGCAGGCTGACCTGCCCTTGCAATGAGTCGACGTGATTAAATACTTGGGGGTTCATGTGTCGAAATCCCCGGCTGACTACGTCAAGTTTAATATTGAACCCCTGGTCCCCTTAATTAAAACCAAAATACAAACGTGGTCCCGCCTACCCCTAGGTATCTGGGGTCGAATCAATCTCATAAAAATGATCCTCCTCCCTAAGATCTTGTATGTCCTCTGGCACTCCCCGGTCTACTTACCCCTTAGATATTTTAAACTAATTGAAGCTCTTCTTAAACCATTTGTATGGGGGAAAAATACACAAGTTAAAATGGCAGGCACTCAAGAATCCCACGGACGGGGGGTACGGCATTGCCAGATTTCAACCTTTACTACATTGCCTCTCAGCTCTCTGTTATTTCATATCGACAAGGTAGACAGATACAGATTCCTTGCACTGCTATGTCCCAAATGGGCGCAACTGACAAATGACCCAATCTATGCCATTACAACGGGTACCGCGGCCAATGAGACAGGTGGAGACAGGTACTCCCTGACATACCACTACAACCGTATCTGGGACCTAGCAGTCTCTAAACTGGGTATACCCCCACTGAATGACTACACTCCATTGTGGCACAACAAGAAACTGCAGGACATGTATAGCTTCCAAGATGCTCATCTCTGGCTCAGGCGAGGTATCTTCTACTTGAATCACCTGCTGGCGAATGGAGCAATAAAGACATACACGGAACTCAAAGCAGAATTTGCACTACAAGACCACATGCAATTCCGGTACATACAGCTAAGACACGTAGCTCAGGCACAACAAGCTCAACTAATCCCGCAGCCCGCCCTTAACCCTGTCATGGCAATCATTAAAGATCCTGACCCCAGTAAGCTCATATCATGCTTCTACAACATGCTTGCAGCACCTACTGCAGCTAAAATTGCATACAACCTGAAACCACACTGGGAGGGAGACCTAGGCCCCCTGGAAGATGAGGAATGGGAAGAGGCGATGGAAACGTGCACACAGGTATCCCCCAAGCTCTCAGACAGAATGACGCAAATTAATATACTGCACCGTGCATACCTTACCCCTCTCAGAGTGGCTAAATATAAACAGGAGCAACCCAGCACATGCCCCATGTGTACATCTGCACAAGGCACCTTCTTTCACCTGATCTGGACATGTCCCAGGATACAGGGTTATTGGGAGCAGGTAGTGGAGTTTCTACACGATAATATGGGCTCCCCTTTGGCTCTAGACCCCAAGCAATGTCTGTGGGGATATTCCCAGATACCCTTGACAGACACACCAAGACGTTTCTCCAGGAAACTCTTTTTGCCAGCAGGAAAGTGATAGCTAGGAAATGGATGAGACCGATACCCCCAGATATGATGGAATGGAAGGCTGATGTGAACTCTTTTCTTCCCTACAAGAAGTTTGTGTATATTAATAGAGGATGCCCTGAAAAATATAACAAGATATGGGACAGGTGGCTCCAGAACTCTGAGACATGCACTTAATGGGGTGTAGAATGTGCCTGCTAGCTCTGTACACACAAGACACAACCATAGATGTATACCCTGTAAGAACCATGACAACAATTTGTACACGTGGATGCTAATGTATTTGCTTTATTGGATGCTTATTCTGATGACAACATGCGAACAACCTGTACATTTTCAAACCTGTATTATGTTTACCTGTTACCAATAAAAGTTTTTTTTGAGTGAAAAAAAAAAAAGGGTGTTCCCGTTCCATGAGGTTTGGGTGGAAGTCATCAAAGAATGACAAGATACGGAGAGGAAATTCTTCCTTTCAAGGGGAGGTAGCGGAGAAGGAGCCAGTTGGCGCTTCTTTAGGCTTCTAGGTGGAGTCAGAGGGGTTGGGCGGTGAGTCCTCTAGACCCTCTCGCTACTGTGGTGGATATTCCACTACACTCTTGCGCTAATAAGCGCCCTTCCACCATAATGGTATAATGCAGCCTTTTGAATCCATGTCTCCCCTGGTTCCCCAGTAAACATACTCATCTTAGCATGACTGTCATAGCTTTTGTGATGTTTGAAATAAAAGCAAGAGGGACTGCTAAGAAAGGCAAACAGGAAGCGATGGCTACAACAGCCAATCACTTCCTCAATACAAAATTACATCACAGGACATGGCCATATAAGGACATGGCCATATAAGGACATGGCCTTCAACACAGGAAATGCACCAACCAATGAATGATGACTACAATTCCTCTGATAGGAATCCTTATACTACAGTTCCTTGTGGATGGGAGGCTATCTGCAGGTGCACACTCATGGAGCCACAAATATGTTGATCAGGCACACAGGGGCGACACGAGCGCACACTCGTTAAACGGATAATGTCTTTGCAGAGCGAACACACCCCCACCAGACGATCGTTCTGTGCATCGCACAGGGGCCCTTAGCTGGCGGAGATGTCTCCACTCAGCAAACTCTTCTACATTCCCAAGGAGCTTTTCCACTACCTAATGGATCTCAACCAGCGTCAGTCTGCCTGTCAGCTCTTTAGAGCGGGCTGCGGGAGTGCTAACACTGTGATGCTCTTATGACGATACAAATTAAAATAAATCTTCATAAAATTTCCACAACATAAGCTTTCCCCAGAGAAGGTGGAGGATCTCCTGGGAGCCATCCATACCACCCTGGGAATACAGGAGGAGAAGCCGCTATTGCTCCGTGTCCAGATGTACCAGCTTACAGAAGGCTCCGTATGGCCTCAACCTTTTCAGTAAGGCTCCCCCCCCCCCAATACTACTTAATGGCATTTAAAGACCTGAGGGATGCTTATCTGCACATTCCCATTGTGGAGAGCTGTCAAAATGTCTGTCCAAGGTCAAGCCATTGCGACTCGGGCATTTCAATATTCGACTATATGGCCGAGCTGCTCCGATTTGTCTTCAAACCTTCTCGATCCGAAAGGATCTGGTGTGGAACCTCCCTGGAGTCTGCCTATCCAGGAGGACCTTCTTCTCGGGGTCCATTCTGCGGTCCCCAGGTAGAGCGATGGAATCTCGCTGCATGGCTTCCAAGGAAGAATGGCTAAAAGGCAAGGGCTTTTTAGATTGGTTGATGGCTCGAAGTAGCAGAAAAGAGGAAACCCACTCAATCTACCTGAAGATGTGGAGACGTTTTAATAGCTGGTGTGCAGAGATCTTTCGGGGGGGGCTGCCCCCTTTCTACAAATTTCCACACCAATTGATGATTTTTTTTTTTTTTTTTTTACCACTTAAGCCCGGACCATTTGGCTGGCCACAGACCAGAGCGATTTTTGTGATTCGGCACTGCGTCGCTTTAACTGACAATTGCGTGGTCGTGGTTCCCTAACAAAATTGACGTCCTATATTTCCCCTACAAATAGAGCTTTCTTTTGGTGGTATTTGATCACCTCTGCGGTTTTTATTTTTTGCGCTATAAACAAAGCATATTTTGAAAAAAAGCAATTTTTCCCTAATCGTCTTTCAGGACCGCACCGGAGAGAGTGACTCCTCCCTTTGTCCACAGGAAACACCTCTTCCACCAAACTTTTAAAAGGAGGCTCCTTCCCACATATGGTCAGTTTTTGTTTCCTCCGGAGGGAACACTTCGTGGGAGACAGGGCTCTTAGGTGCTATCCTGAGGGCCTAGGATCCTACTCCACCTTTTTTCTTATCTCAGGGGAGCTGTCCCTCCCATTCCACAGCGATGCTACGATGCTGGTGGCTGGGCTCCTTCTCCATGTGGCTCACTGGAGCCAGACTGCTGTGGGTTCTGCTCCTGGGTGGCGGTGTACAGCAGCGGTGGCCGGTTTGTTTTTTGTATGTATGCCGGTCCACTTGTTGCTGTATGAAAACACCGCCGCCATCTTGGGGATAGCATGCTGTGCTCCATCCGCCGGAAGTGAGGCATCCGGAAGGGGGCGGGGCCTACGGAGCAGGCGTGCGGCGTCATTTCCGCCGGAAATCGCAGGAGGAGAAGGGAGGGGCGGGGCTGGTGCTTATTTAGCCGGTTCCGGTCCGGCGCACAGGCGTTATTGGAGTCCGGAAACGGCAACTCATTGTAGGAGGTGACCTCAACATCCCCTTATCGCCGACGGAGCACACATCTACTGGACTGCCCTCGACTTAGCGAGACTTGCGCAAAAAAATCTCCGCTACAGGCGACGCAACTGATAGACGCGTGGCGTCTCTTCCACCCCGGGGAACGAGACTATATACCTTCTATTCTAGACCTCACCAGACATACTCGCGTATCGACTACTTCCTAATACCTCAGACACCTACAAGCCATCAAAGACACCACAAAAGGATCAATTACCTGGTCAGACCATGCCCCAATAACCCTACGGTATACTATAACAGGCATTCACAAAGCACAGATACAACCGTGGAGATTAAATGAAGGCCTACTACAAAACCCAGAAATATTAACAGACCTAGTAAAAGAAATTGAACAATATTTCAACCTTAACTCCACACAGCGAACCGGGGGTGGTATGCGAAGCCCACAAGGCAGTAATTGGTGCGATACTTATCAAGCACGGCTCCCGACTTAAGAGGCCAAATGCAACACAACTGACCACACTACTCCACAAACTACAAAACCTTGAGACGAAACATAAACCCCATCTGTGCAACTGGGATCTGAGCTAGACACCACCCGTAAGCAGATCACTGACCTGCTACATTTCAAAGCTAAAGCGGCACTCTAGATATGCCGGAAGAAAATTTATGAATCCGGGAATAAATGCGGGAGGATGCTGGCCCAGATCCTACGAACACAAAAATTGGCTTCCTACATTCCACATATAATCCATCCCAATGGCCAAAAAAACTCACTTCCCCAACAAATATCACAGGAAGTTACCTTAGACTACATAACCACGTCCCTAATGCCAACCTTAACATCCGACATAAAAGATCTATTAGAAGAACCCATCACATTGCTAGAACTTAAACGCATTAAGCAGCGCCAAACCGGGTAAAGCTCCCACCATGTACTACAAGACTTTGCTCCCATCCCTAGGATACCACATAATTAACCTGTTTAATGCCCTTAGCTCAGGCGCACACTTACACGGATCTACATTACAAGCCCAGATTGCTGTAATACCGAAGGAGTGGAAAGACCCAGCCTACTGTGGGAGCTACCACCCTATCTCCCTATTAAATACAGACCTTAAACTCTTCACCAAAATTATAACCTCTAGACTACAACACCTCCCCTACCTATTACACCTAGACCAGGTTGGTTTTGTCCCAACCAGAGAAGCCAGGGACAACACTACAAAAGTCCTTAACCTACTACACATCGCCAACAATGGCAAAATACCATGCATTTTCCTCGAACAGATGCCGAAAAGGCTTTTGACCGAGTGAGTTGGCAATTCATGTTTACAACTCTAAAACATATAGGAATAGGCAACAAAATGCTGAATTGGATAACAGCGGCATACTCAAACCCAACAGCTAGAGTCAGAGCGAATGGTATAATCTCCGACTCCTTTCCGATCACCAACGGGACCAGACAGGGATGCCCACTTTCGCCCTTACTGTTTACTCTTTCCCTTGAACCATTCCTCTGTCATATACGATTGAATCCCAACATTACCGGGATAGTCGCAAGCACACAGTATAAAGTATCTGCATACGCAGATGACCTGATCTCCGTAACAAACCAATTACATCCCTCCCTAACCTCATGAGCGAATTCGACATCTACGGGAAATTATCCAACTTAATAATCAACTTTAATAAATCCGAGGCGATGGGTATAGGAATACCACCCACACAACTTGCACACCTTCAAGCCAGTTTCAATTTGAAATGGTCAGACACATCATTGAAATATCTAGGAACGTATATTCCCTCAAATCTCTCCCAGCTGTTCAAAATCAACTTCCCACCCCTCTTAAAAAAAAAAAAAAAAAAAAGTCCAGTCCCTAGTACATCAATGGGACAGCAGCCTACGCTCTTGGTTTGGCCGCTGTAACATCCTCAAAATGGCAATCCTACCAAAATTTCTATACCTACTACAGGCCCTCTCTATACATATCCCAGTGACCTACTTCAAACAAGTTCACTCAACATTTATAACATTCCTCTGGGCAGGGAAAAAACCCAGACTACACAAAAGAATACTACCCCCCCCCAAAACATGGTGGCTTGGCAATGCCAGACATCCGAACCTACTACCATGTGATACATCTAAGTAGACGGACTGGTGCAGGCACGGTGAGACCCAACTTTGGACGCAATTGGAACAAACTCAAAGCGAGGTCCCTCTACGTAGAGCCCCATGGTGCCACTTAGACATGCCACCGGCTATTATACGACGCCCACTGGTAGGTAACACAATCAAAATCTGCGCACAGCTGCTATCCAAAGCACCCCTATCTTCCTGCAACTCTCCACCAGATTTACTTCGGGCATGTGACGTGAGGTTCTGTGCCCTGATTGAGGCAGGAATACATCAAGCCTCCCATTTTAGCACCAGGGGGTGATGGAAAACAATAGCAGAACTTAGACCCCGCAGGTCACTACAGACTTGATTTCTTTAGAGCCCTACAGCTAAATCATTTTTTCAACATCATGACCCCCCTAGCCCTTTAAATCAACCCCTTACGACCCTAGAGGAGCTTTGTACAGAATCTGATGTAATTCTACACACTCTCCCTTACATACAATATACTAATCACGCCATCAGAGGACTATCATCTTCCAAGTTTCGACAAATGGGAAAGGGAACTGAACTGCACATTTACTGACAGCACACACACACACACACACACACACACACACACACACACACACACACACACACACACACACACACCCTTCATATACACCTAAATTCAAGAAACCAGTTACAAGATCCTCACACAATGGTACATAACACTAGCGTTGCTGAACAAAATCTTCCAGACGACGCCGGATTTATGCTGGCGCTGTCGGGAAGAAAGATGGACCTTGCTACACATCTTTTGGTCCTGCCCCCGGATACAAAACTTCTGGGGAGAGGTCCGCCGAATAACTCAAAAATTTACAGACCGAACTGTCCCAAACGACCCAGCATTCCTCCTACATGCAAATGACATCCCAGCACGGGTCTACAAAAAATCAGTAATACGCCACTTGTTGGACGCAGCCAAGACTTGTATTCCTCTTTATTGGAAATCAACAGTCCCACCGACGATAGACCTATGGCTCAGAAAAATAGATATTAACAAGATGGAAGACCTGATCCTTACAAGCCAGAATAGAGGAGACCTATTCCAAAACATGGCAATTATGGAATTTGTTCAAATACTCAGAGGAGGGGCAAGCACTCAGAACCCCACCAGAACTTAACTACATAACTCTCCCACCGCCAAGTGGAGACCATACTATAATTTAAACTGACTACATATGCGAGGTAGATTTGAAGAATCAGACCTGTCCCCTCCCCATCCCACACCCACCTTCACTCACTCCCCCCTACACCTTTCTGATATCTATACTTTCATGCTTCTAATACTCTGGAGCACTGATTAACTTTTCCTTTCTTCTTCTTTTCACTGTACTCTTAACTAATTAGAAAAAGGTAAGGGGCGGCACCCACAGGAGTATGGCAGCCTGCCCAACCACAAGCAGATGCAGGAGACGACCGCAATCATGTTGGAATTTTAACCACATTGTACTTCCTATATATGTAACCTTTCTTGCATCTGTAACATTGTTGTTTTGAAAATGTTGTGGCTATGGTCCATGTGGGCCCATGCCCCGATTTTATAAAGAATAATAAAAAAAAAACAATAAAAAAATATTATTTGGTTTGCACAAAAGTTGTAGCGTCTACAAAATAGGGGATAGATTTATAGCATTTTTCTAAAAAAAATATTTTTATTAGTAATGGCAGCGATATGCAAATTTTATCGTGACTGCGACATGGTGGACACATCGGACCCTTTTGACACCATTTTTGGACCATTGTCATTTATACAGCGATCAAGGGGTTAAGTGTGTCCTAGGGAAGGTGTTCAGCTTACGGCTGGCCACGCACTTCTCATGCACGTGTCGCACTGTGCTCTGCTGTTTTCCAGCCAATCTTCTGGGTTGTATCCCTGAAGATCGCTGGCAGGGAGGGGGCCACCTAGGGCGAGCAGAGGAGTCGCCTAGGCGGCCGAGAACAGGAAGGAGAAAGTTGGGACTGAAAGTCGCGCTAAAGAGGGTACACACCCCCCCAAAAAAAAAATGACATGCCAAATTTGGCATGTCAGGGGGCGAGGAGTGCTTAAAGCGGAAGTTCCACTTTTGGGTGGAACACTGCTTTAATGACCAGAGCACTTTATACAATTTGGCACTGCGCTGCTTTAACTGGTAATTGCGAAGTCATGCAATGCTGTACCCAAATTAAATTTGCGTCTTTTTTTTTTTTCCCACAAATAGAGCTTTCTTTTGGTGGTATTTAATCCCCTCCTGGGATTATTATTTTTTGCAATATAAACTAAAGACCGATAATTTTGAAGAAATTATATTCTACTTTTGTTATAAAAAAAAAAAAAAAAAAAAAATCCAATAAACTCAATTTTAGTCATACATTTAGGCCAAAATGTATTCGGCCACATTTTTTGGGTAAACATTTTTTTTTCAATAAGCGTATATTTTGTGCAAAAGTTAGCGTCTACAAACTATGGTACATTTTCTGGATTTTTTTTGCAGCTTTTGGTTTGTGACTGCCTATCTAATTTCTTGAGGCCTTAAAATTGCAGATAAAATAGAGATTGTTCTTAGTTTCTGACGCACACAACAGACATCTGTGTGGTGGCTCTCCAGGGTATCGTCGAGATAAACCACCACACATAACTGCAACAAATCTCGGGGGACACTGTAAATTCCTGGAAAACTGCCTGGGCGTTACAAAGACCAAAAAAAACATTACGAGATGCTCATAATGGCCTGTTCTGGTATTAAACTCAGTTTTCCACTTGTCGCACTCCTTAATCCTCACGAGATTGTATGCCCCTCAAATCAAGCTTCGTTAAAAGTTGCTCTCTTGAGGCAGTCAAATAAGTCCGTAATCAACGAAATCGGATAGGCATGCTTAATCGTGAAACTATTCAGACCCCTCTAATCAATACAAGGTTTTAGTTCACCACTCTTGTTCACAAAGAAGAAACCAGCACCAGCAGGAGACGAGAATTTGCAGATGAAACCTCGAAAGTGCATCTGCAACATCCTTCTCCTCCAAGACCGACAAAGGGTAAACCTGGCCACGAGGGGGTATGGCACCAGGTTGAAGGTCAATTGCGCAATCATTTGACCAGTGTGGAGGCAAACTACCATCTTGTCCTTTATCAGACATCGCTAAAATTGCGGTACTCCTCAGATGCACGGAACCTTGACTACCTTCTGGAACCAGGTCTTACTGCATTGTGGCGACCAGGAGAGAACCTCAGCACAGAACCAATCAAGAGGGGTTGTGCCTCTGTAACCAAGGATAACCAATAACTAGCAGAAACTTAAGTGAGGAAATAAACTTGGAATTAGATTATCTCATGGTGAAGAGCCCCTACGGCCATGGATAATGGAACAGTCTCATGGGCAGACTGTAGAGATTGCCCGTCGAGAGCCTCAATGGAAACTGAGTGTCATACAGCTGCAGTGGTATCCAGTGCTTCGATACAAAGGCAGCATCAATGAACAGGCTGGCAGCCCCAGAGTTTAGAGCCTATAGCTCGATGGACGACTCAGCCCAAGATAGGGTATTCGAAACCAGGGGCTTATCCTCAGGGATAACTGGACGAAACAACGCCACCTAAGGTCTGTCCGTGACAGGACCTCAAGGTTTGGGCGTTCCATAGTTTCAGTTCAACCTGAGTATCTACAATTGTCCCTATCCCTGTTCATTTCACACTCACATCGGTCCCTACCCTCAAGGAGCCCACAATCCAAGGTCCCCATTCATATATTAGGGGCCATTTTTGACCAGAGGCCAATTAACCTACCTGCATGTCTTTGGATTGTGGGAGGAAACCGGAGTACCCGGAGGAAACCCAGGCAGGCACAGGGAGAACATGCAAACTCCAGGCAGGTAGTGTCGTGGTTGGGATTTGAACCAGCGACCCTTCTTACTGCTAGATGAGAGTGCTAACCACTACACCACTGTGCCGTTCCCTGGATGGGTAGGACAAAAAGTGACCTTCCTAGCCATGAAGGCACAATCTCTCTCCCTTCTAAGGGTTCTCTCTGCAGAGACACCTGAAGCCCAAGTACATGGGTTCATCTTTACTGACCGACTCGGTACCTGGAGGCATGGGAGGTGAGGGAGGCAAGGGTGGGACTAAAAAGCTTGGAGACAAATATACAGCAGGCTTCCGCAAGCGCTCCTCAAGTCTTTCTGAGTCTGGAGTCAATCAGGATGGCAAACAAGATTAACTAACTTCTCCAGCTCAGCACTCGGGCTGCTGTCTCATCCTTGATATCCGAGAGACCCATGAGAAAAAGCAGCCACGAGGGCCTCATTGTTCCAAGCAACCTCTGCTGCCAGAGTACAGAATTCAATGGCGTAATCGGCAACAGTTCTCGTACTGATGGACATGAGGCACTTGGCAGTGGAGCGTGCTGGAATGTCAAATACCCTCTTAACGGAAGCCACAGACACTTGAGACAGGTTTTTGCGTCTCCCATAGAGGGGTTGCCCAAGCCAAGGCTCTCTCAAAGCAAAGATATCACGAAACCTACTTGGCCTCTGTCCGTGGGAAATGCCTGGGGCAACATTTCAAAGTATATCTCAACCTGGTTGACAAACCCTCTGCGTTTTTGGACTGGCTCACCCCCAAATCGCGGGGGAAGCAGAGCGGAACCAGACATGCCTCCTTTTATAGAGGTAATACTTGAGGTGGGTGCCTGCACAGACTGGAACAGAAGCAGGATGGCTTGCAACACAGGTTGTACCGGAGTAGCCACAGTGGGAGATTCCAGGTGAGCCGTGCGACTCGGGAGCGTTTGTAACGCCATGGCAAACTGATCCATGCGGTGATCCTGCTCATCCAATCTGGGAAAAAATATTACCAACAAGTGGATTGACTGCATCTTCTGAATTCATGGCCTTCGCCTACTGTCAGAAACCCATTCCTCTTGGCAAAAAGCCTCCAGTTCCTGGAAATTCTTGGGCTGTCTTGCGTGAACTGCACGTTTTGAGATCTCCCCAAAGTGGCTCAATGATTTTGTGTTCAGGAGACTGAGATGGCCACTCCAGAACCTTCACTTTATTCTGCTGTAGCCAATGACGGGTCGACTTGGCCTTTGTGTTTTGGATCATTGTCATGTTGGAATGTCCAAGTACGTCCCATGCGCAGCTTCCTGGCTGATGAATGCAAACGTTCCTCCAGTATTTGATAACATACTGAATTCATCTTGCCATCGATTTTGACCAAATTTCCTGTGCCTTTTTTGTAGCTCACACATCCCCAAAACATCAGCGATCCACCTTCCGTGTTTCACAGTAGGAATGGTGTTCATTTCATCATAGGCCTTGTTGACTCCTCTCCAAATGTAGCGTTTATGGTTGTGGCCACAAAGCTAAATTTTGGTCTCATCACTTCAAATGACTGTGCCAGAAGGTTTGAGGCTTGTCTGTGTGCTGTTTGGGGTATTGTAAGCGGAATACTTTGTTGCATTTGTGTAGTAATGGCTTTCTTACGACTCGGCCATGCAGCCCATCTGTTTTCAAGTGCCCCCTTATTGTGCATCTTAAAACGGCCTCGCCACATGTTTTGAGAGTCCTGTATTTCACCTGAAGTTATTTTTGGGTTTTTCTTTGCATCCCAAACAATTTTCCTGGCAGTTGTGCCTGACATTTTTGTTGGTCTACCCGACTGTGGTTTGGTTTCAACAGAACCCCCCCTCACTTCTTGATTAAACACTGCTGATTGCCATTCTCAATTCCTTGGATATCTTTTTATATCCCTTTCCTGTTTTCCTGTTTTCCTGTTTTTTTTATACAGTTCAACAACCTTTTCCCACAGATCCTTTGACAATTCTTTTGCTTTCCCCATGACTCAGAATCAAGCAAACAGATCACAAATGAGTATAGTTACTTTTTTAACAGCCCTTCAAACCCCTTTGTGTCAATTTTGTGTGCATGTTATCAGGCCAAAATCACCAGGGTATGTAAACTTTTGATCAGGTCATTAGTTTCTGTTGTCATTATGATTTTAAAAAGAGTAAACAGTTGATATGGCTTCAGCCACACGCTAACCATGAGACTCCATTCACACAGGGGCAACTTTGGATCCGACTTCAAGTCGCCCCTAGTCTCCAAGTCGTGCTACATGTAAAAATCAATGTAAGCCAAAGCACCTTGTCATGTTGATGAGGACAAGGGCCTCTTCCCGACAACCCTGGCCGTTTGTCGGTCTGCGGGCGGGGGGCTTATTGGAATCTGGGAACCCCCTTTAATAAGGGGGCCCCCAGATCCCGCCCCACCCTATGTGAATGAGTATGGGGTACATCGTACCCCTACCCATTCACATGGGGGGGAAAAAAAGTGTAAAAAAAAAAAAACACAACACACAAGTTTTTTAAAGATATTATTCAGCTCCGGGGGTCTTCTTCCGACTTCTCCGCTCTGTCCGGCGTCTCCGGCTCTTCTGCCGGCTCCTCCGCTATCTTCTTGCAGCTCTTTTACTAGCGGAGGAGCCCGGTCTCCTCTGTCCTTCTTCCCTCTTTCGATGTTGACACGATGCTCTCTCCCACTGTAATGCTGGGTGAGCGCTGCCGCGATCACTTATATAGGAATGGGGCGTGGTCACCGGGTGATGTCACACGGTGGCCCCACCTTTTTATGACATCACAGTCCCAGCGTGCCTCAGGCCTGACATCATAAGGGGCGGTGACCACCCATTCCTATATAAGTGATTGCGCAGCACTCACACGGCATTCCAGTGGGAGAGCGTTGTCAACGGAAGGAAGAGGGAAGGATGGAGGAGACCGGGCTCCTCAGCTAGTAAAAGAGCTGCAAGAAAGCGGAGGCGCCCCCTTCCCCAAAGCACCCATCCCCCATGTTGAGGGCATGCAGCCTGGTACGGTTCAGGAGGGGGGCGCTCGTTTGTCCCCACCCCCTTTCCTGACCGGCCAGGCTGCGTTCTTGGATAAGGGTCTGGTATGGATTTTGGGGGGGACCCCCATGCCGTTTTTTCGGCGTAGAGGGTTCCCCTTAAAATCCATACCAGACGTAAGGGCCTGGTATGCTCCTGGAGGGGGAACCCATGCCGGTTTTTATTTAAAATTTGGCATGGAGTTCCCCTCGAGAGCTGATTATTCTGATTGGCCACGGCCAAAGTCGCCTGGCCTGGGCTGGGGCGGCTTAAAGTTGTGTTGTAAGTTGCCCCAAGTCGCGCTGTTATTCATACTCAAGTCGTGTCCAAGTTGCCTCCAAAAGTCGCGCTGGAAGTAGTGTTGCCCCTGTGTGAATGGACTGAGTGAAAGATGTTTTTGTGTTATCATTCATACTCTGAGAAATGGCCAAGAAATCATAAATTCTGCCAGGGTATGTAAACTTATACTGTGTGTAAAATGTTTACATGCCCTGGCAGAATTTGATTTCTTGGCCATTTTTCTGAGAATATGAATAACGCAAAAACATTTCTCACTCATGGTTAGTGTATGTATCATACATACAATTAATGTATTTCTCACGAGTACACCACTAACATTTTTGTAAATATTTTATCGTTTCTTGTGACAACACTGAAGAAATTACACTTGGCTACAAGGTAAAGTAGTGAGTGTATAGCCGTGTAAATTTGCTGACCTCTCAAAATAACTCAATACACAGCCATTAATGTCTAAACCGCTGGCAAAAAAAGTGAGTACACCTCTAAAATGTCCAAATTGGGCCCAAAGTGTCAATATTTTGTGTGGCCACCATTATTTTTCAGCACTTCCTTAACTCCTCTTGGGCATGGAGTTCACCGGAGCTTCATAGGTTGCCACTCCTCCATGAAGACACCACAGAACTGGTGGATGTTGGAGACCTTGTGCTCCTCCACCTTCCCTTGGAGGATGCCCCACAAATGCTCAATAGGGTTTAGGTCCAGAGACGTGCTTGGCCAGTCCATCACCTTTACCTTCAGCTTCTTTAGAAAGGCAGTGGTTATGTGGGAATACAGTCAGTCAGTGAAGAGAGGGGGATCATGCTCTGCTTCAGTATGTCACAGTACATGTTGGCATTCATGGTTCCCTCAATGAACTGTAGCTCCCCAGTGCCGGCAGCACTCATGCAGCCCCAGACCATGACACTCCCACCACCATGCTTGACTGTAGGCAAGACACACTTGTCTTTGTACTCCTAACTTGTTTTTTTCGCGGCACACGTTTGGCACCATCTGAACCGAATAAGTTTATCTTGGTCTCTTCAGATCACATGACATGGTTCCAGTAATCCATGTCCTTAGTCTGCTTGTTTACAGAAAACTGTTTGCGGACTTTCTTGTGCATTATCTTTAGAAGAGGCATCCTTCTGGAACGACAGCCAAGCAGACCAATTTGATGCAGTGTGTGGCATATGGTCTGAGCACTGACAGTCCGACCCCCCCACCCCTTCAACCTCTGCAGCAATGCCGGCAAAGACTACCTCTGGATATGACACGGAGCACGTGCACTCCATTCTTTTGGTCGACCATGGCGAGATCTGTTCGGAGTGGATCCTGGCCTGTTAAACCACTGTATGGCCTTGGCCACCGTGCTGCAGCTCAGTTTCAAGGCCATGGCAATTTTCTTATGGCCTAGGCCATCTTTATGTAGAGCAACATTTATTTTAATTTTTTTATTCAGATCCTCAACTTTCAGTGACCAGTATGAGAGAGTGAGAGTGACACCAGAGACCTTGTAACACTGAGTCACATGACAGCGGGGAGGGAAAAGGGCGGTAATGTTTGACAAAGAGCGCTCTGGTAGGGGAGTTACCCATTCTTACCCTTAGGAATGGCCTTAATGGAATGTCCTGAGACTATAGATAGGCTATCGGAATGCCGTAAGGATGCAAAATGTTGGATTCCTGCCAAGTATGTCTGCAGGGTTTAAGCCGTGAGTGGCAGTAGGCCGCAAAGCCAGAAAGGTATCGAATGTTGTAACAATCAGGCCTAGGGTACCATGCTTGAAAAGTCTTAAGTATTCCAGGCCGTGTTATAAGCCTTCCCTGTATTGGCAGATAATGATCTGTCGACCAACCCTATCGCAGTAGCCCAGTGAAATGGATGAAGGCCGAGTTACCTGAGGCGTAGCAGGCAAATTAAATATGTAAACTCAGGCCTCGGATACCTGAAAGTTGCAGGCAAAAATATCAGTGTTGTGAAATGTCAAACGTATGACCTATGTGTAACGGATGAGGAGACTTGCCAACCGCACAAGCCACCTTTTCTCACAATTATCTCAATCCGTTAATACCCATAAACGGGACTGGTAATGGTGTAACCCTGCGACCCATCAAGTTTAAATATAACCTTGACCATATATGTGATGAAATAAAATTTGGTGAACAATTCTGTCATAATGTACAAAATTCGTAATGTAAGCCGTATGAGAATGGATGAGACCACACAAGTTGATTAGAAACTAACATCTCAATCCGTAGGTACCATAAACGTTCTAGGTAACTGTGACAGACCTAGCCGGGACACAGGCTTTTGGAGAGGACTAAATGCGAGCCTTTTGCCAACCGATTAATGGGCCCTGGATTTTAAGGGGCACATGGTGAAGGAGAACCCCACTATAATCTGTACTAGTCAGATTCAATTGCAGGGTTAATTAGCACATACAATAGGTGAAATATTCTTTTTAGAATCTGTGTCAAGACAGACTAGCCTCATTTGCATTATACAAGACAACAGACAGGTGGCTGGAGTTGATATTGGCATCGAACATGTGTGACGCTTGGTGACCACAAGTCTGACCTGTAGTGAAATCCTGATGGGCACAGAGTAACATTGGCTGCTTAAAGGGATTAGTTAATTAGTTTAATTTGTTACAGGTGTATTAGAGTAATATGAGCAGGAGGGGGGAATCTCCTCTTCTTCTACTTTATTATAAATACTGTCATTTTGGTTCTAATCAGTCCATTTTAGCACTAAGCAAGTCTCGTCTCGTTTGGTGCTTGGGAGCGGTTGGAATATCTGAGGTCTATATTCAGACTGGGAGGAAGTGGGATATGACAAAAGCACTCAAGAGGAGTGTAGGGACGTTTCGTCACAGTAACCTTGCAGTGGGGCGATGCCATAAAACCTGACCGTAAAGATGTGCTCCTGAATCATGTATGAGACCAACACAAACCACAGAATAATATGACAAAGTACCCATATCTATTTTTTTTTTTTTTCATGGTGACCTTGGCAAATGATGAAGTGAAAGCACTAAGCGCATGGAAATCTCCCAGATCATCCTGTATAAGAACATTTTCCTATAGGAAAACCTATTTATAATGACTAATAAAAGAAAAAAATAGAGGGGAGGATGAATGTAATAATCGCGGGGAGCTCAGGAGGGTGGAGACCCACTGCGAGGAGCTCAGGAGGGCGGACACCCAACCTGTGGCGCATCATCACTTACTGTGCAAATTAGCAATAGCCCATGGTTGAAATGAAAGAAAATTGCATAATATATTGCCTGCCCTTAGATGTGACAGCTGCATTGGTTCCCATCTTTCAGTTCTTATTTACAGCAGGTGATCCGTCAATGTTGACCAGTTTTAGCCAAAACCAGGTTTAAACCTGTGCCACACCATGTACAGCAGATATCTAAAAAAAAGTTTTGAGTCTTTTTTTTTTTTTTTTTAATCGAGTAAAAACCGGACAGTCATTCCAGCAACCTTTTGAAGGTGGCCTGGCAACCAATAGAACCCACCCTCTTTTTCTGTGGGTCTTTTTATGTGACATGGGGGTCAAGACAACTCGTTATGGAGAAGCTATGAGCCCCCCACATTGAAGTCATTCCATAAATGGCAAGCAGAAGTAATCAAATACAATCCCAATGCAAAGGCCCTGTTGTATTTAGAGGGAAATATCTTCAGCTTCCCTGACAGCAAAGAAAAACCTAGGGGAGAGTAGCGACCACCGGATCGGGTGCTGCGTGCCCCGGTGATCGGGAGAGGGGAGCCTCACCATCCCAGCTGGTAATAGTGCTGCCACCGCAGGAGAGGAGCCCGGGACCGCCATCCCCCAGCGTGTGTGTGTGTGTTTTTTATTTTTTATTTTTTTCATGCCTTTTTTATTTTTCTTATGCATCAGTAAGTTATAGTTCTTTCCGATTTAAAATAAAACCGATATATCCTTAACCACGTATTTTTAACTACTTACAGACTGCCACGCGCCGATATACGTACTAACTTTGAAGAGGAATATCGTTGTTATGGCAGCAGCTAGCTGCCGTAACCCCGGTATGCTCTTCGGCTGGCGGTCCGCTTTCAGGTGAAAGTGGTCTCTGCGGCGGATCCCCCCTCCCGCCACGCTCCTCCGCTTCTTACCGGGGCAGTCGGCGGAGGCAATCGGATATTTTCACGTCAGTGGCATGGAGACGAGTGAAAGGAAGATGGCCCCCACCCGTCTCCATACCATTGCAGGGTGGAAGCGACGTCAAAACATCACTTGCGCCCATAGCTCTTAAAGGTCCATTTTTTTTTTATTTTTATGCATTTTTAGTGTAAATATGAGGTCTCTTTGACCCCAGATCTCATATTTAAGAGATCCTGTCATGCTTTTTTTTTTCCTGTTACAAGGGATCTTTACATTCCTTGTAATAGGAATAAGTGACACAATTTTTTAAAAGAATATTAATATATTTTTAAATGCGCCCAGTCCTGCCGAGCTCGCGTGCAGAAGCAAACGCATATGTGAGTAGCGCCCGCATATGAAAACGGTGTTAAAACCACACGTGAGGTATTGCCGCAATCGTTGGAGCGAGAGTAATAATTCTAGCCCTCTAACTCAAAACATGCAACCTGTAGAATTTTTTTAAATGTCGCCTATGGAGATTTTAAAGGGTAAATGTTTGTCGCTATTCCACGAGCAGGCGCAATTTTGAAGCGTAACATGTGGGGTATCAATTTACTTGGCGTAACATTATCTTTCACAATATAAAAAAAAATTGGGTTAACTTTACTTTTTTTAATTAAAGTGTTTTTTCCAAAAAAAGTGCGCTTGTAAGACCTCTGCGCAAATACGGTGTGACAAAGTATTGCAACGACCGCCATTTTATTCTCTAGGGTGTTAGAACCCCAAACATAATTTTTTTTTTTCTCCAAGTAATTTTCTAGCAAAATCCTGTTTTTATCTTGTAAACAACAAATCTCAAAAAGAGGCTCAGTCCTTAAGTGATTAATCGTTAATCCTTAACCACTTGCCGACCAGCTGCCGTCTTACTGCGGCAGGTTGGCACAATCCCACGAACCGTCGTAGCTATACGTTGGTCCCTTTTAAGCGTGATAGCAGGTGCGTGATGCTTGTGACCGGTGGTCGCGATGACCTCCGGGCACGAGAGGCAGAACAGGGACGTGTGTGTGTGTGTGTGTGTGTACACACATCCCAGTTCTGTGAGGAGAGAGATTGTGAGTTCCTACGAGCTGGGAACCACGATCTTTAATCTTCTATAGGCAGTCCCACCCCCCACAGTTAAAACAGTTAACCCCTTGATCGCCTCCTAGTGTTAACCCCTTCCATGCCAGTGACATTTTATATGGTAATCGGTGAATTTTTATAGCACTGTGTAATTGTCAACCGACCCAAAAATGTGTCAAGTGTCCGCCATAATGTCAGTCTCGCTAAAAATCACAGATCGCCGCCATTACTAGTAAATAAAAAAAAATGCCATAAATCTATCCCCTATTATGTAGAAAAATACTTATCTGCCTAAACTGAGGAAATAATTGGCCCCAATTTTTTTTTTTTTTTTTTTTAAAGCCATTACAGCATAAAGTACAGAATATAGTTTTTTTCTCAAAATTGGCACACTTTTTTTTTGTTTATAGCGCAAAAAAAAACGCAGATGATCAAATACCACCAAAAGAGCTCTATTTGTGGGGAAAAAAGGGCGTCAATTTTGTTTGGGGTACACCGTCGCAATTGTCAGTTAAAGCGACGCAGTGCCGTATCGCAAAAAATGCCCTGGTCATTGAGCAGCCAATTCTTCCGTGTGTGTGTGACTATGTGCTTTATAAAAAAATGTTTCCAGCAAATAATTTAAAATGGAAACCTGGAACAGAAGATGAAACTGTTAAATAGTGATTATACAGGTTGAAATGAGAGGGTTAAGTAGTAAAAAAAAAAATATAAAATGTGGATAATGTATGTACAGTGATTTATGTCCACCTGTGCAGTCCCAGAATACTGAACTGCAAAAATGGAAATCCTTTGTTTACATCACCATATGCACCAATTTAAATCGTGCATCGTCAAGTACCATTGCCTAGAATATATGACCACTGATGTCGCTTCTGGTACACACAAGGAGATCCCCTTTAATTTCCAAATTATTTTAATATGAAGGTTATACCAACATCCTCCTGCTTGTACAATAAAAAAAAGTTAAACCACTCACATGTTCATAATGCTTGCTTGTTTCCTGTGACAGGAAGATTGAGGCCCAAAGGAAAAATTAACAAATATTCCTTTGAGCCTCAATCATGGTGGCATTCATTGAGGAGAGAAATAAAGAAAAAATATGGACAGAACTAAGCTCTTGAAGGATAAACGGGATAAGGTTGTATTACCTTATCCCGTTTACTGGCACCAATTGGTGAAAAATGTGATAGATTCTTTGCAGCGGAGGGGGATTTGCATTCTTTGAAGGTAAAGTTTTTTTTTTCGGCTACAGGAGATGCTGCAGCAAGGTCACTAGGAACCAGAGAAGGAATTATTTTTGTAATACACACATGGGAAAGGAATACATCATTAGGGATTTAATTTTCTGTGACACTCGAGGGGTGGTCTATGCTATTAAATGCCCATGCAATTATTTATATATTCGGAAAACTAAAAGCGCTAAAAGACAGAATAAAGGAGCATGTGCAACAGTAGGGGATATTAATAACCTTTTCTTAACCATAAGGATGTTGGGGGGGGGGGGGGGGGGGGGGGGGGGGGGGGGGGGTTACAATTCGGGGCAATAGAGGCGTATCATAGCCATTGGAGAGGTGACGACAAAATCGGAGAATAGAGTAAGAAGGAATCCTGGTAAATCTGTGAACTCAATACCATGGCTCCCAATGGTTTAAACAAGGGATTTGACTTTACATGCTTTCGCTTGAGTTTTTATTTTTTTATTATACAGGCAAGTACAGGCATACCCTGCTTTAAGTACACTCACTTTACATACACTTGCGAGTAAGGACATACCCGTAAGTGTATGTAAAGTGGCTCTCAAGCTAAAGCTGCAGCTGAGTAATCCGTGCACGGATAGTTCAGATTCCCTGCTACTTGGAAACAGTCCCTGACTCCCCCCCCCCCCCCCCGCCCGCCCCCCCCCCCCCCCTCCCCCCCCCCCCCCCCCCCCCCAACTACAGTCCCTGACTCCCCCCCACAGTCCCTGACTCCCCCCCCCCCCCAACTACAGCCCCTGACTTCCCCTCTACAGCCCCTGACACCCCAGAAAAATTATTGCTTCACTTTAAGTACATTTTCGTTTTACATACATGCTCTGGTCCCGTTGTGTACTTAAGTGTGGTATGCCTGTAAATTTTTACGAAATGATGATGCATCATGTACCTCTCCTAAGGAATTGTGAATATAAAAGAAAGGGATGGTTATACGGATTGGATTTAGTTTTCAATTTTAATTAATACTTGAGAATTATGTGGGTCACATTAAGCAGAATTTATTGAGGCGTATGTGATTAACTATAGACTTAACGTTTTTTTTTTTTTTTTTAATCAATATGGCGTAATATTTAGTTTTTTATGGTATGCATGTATGTAATATTTTAAAAATGTTGTTCATATTTTAAATTTGACATGGGTTTATGTGTTTATGGATTTAATTGGGGTGCATACCAGATGGGTGAAGTGTAGATTTTTGCATTTGATTATAGTAAGTACATACCAGCCTATGTACACATGGCATTTGTTCATAACCCTTGTTTAGATTAGGGAGTTTCTTGAAAGTAGATAAATGTTATGTGGAGATGAACACTGTTTATTTAGTTGCGATAATTATCCAGCGCAACAGTAAAATGGCGCCAATAAAACATCCCAGTGTGAAGAAAAAGACAAAAGTTTAACGGTGCCCACTAACCACCAAGGAGCGGTCTTTGGGAAAATTGCGGCGATTACAATATATAAAACATGGTGTATGATTGAATCCCCCTGAGGAAGCCACGTGACCCTATGGCATAATGCGTAGGGGAGGAGCTTGCTGAGGTCACGGGACATGAACGCACGAGAGAGGAGGATATCGCGGTAAAACATTACACTGGATAATCTCTACTGGAGATTCATACAATACATATTGCATGCTGGTATTGGCTGGTGCACTGTAAACACCAAGAACATGTGACTGGTTCTAACTTATGCTTGTACAATAAACTTTTTTTTTCCAAGTCGTCTTCCAGGACGGCTTACAGAGAGATAGTCTCCTCCCACCTAGCACAGGAAACGCATGATCCACATCATAAAAGCAGCACACATGCCTTAGCCCCTCAGTATTTGTGTTTTCCTCCGGCCAGTCAGGTACTCCAAACAGATGTTTGTTGTTTTTCCGGCCTTCGGGCTAGGTGGCAGGGGCCTCCCGACGTCCATACCCAGGGCAAACAGTGGTAGTACTCCTGGGGTATGAGTCAGTTTGGGCCACCCAGAGACCCGATAGAGCGGTCTGGGGTGAAAGTAAGGGACCCTCCTCTTCCGATTGAGTTGTAGCCTCAGTGAGGTACCTGTAAGGAGTGGATGAGGTGCTCCAGTGGGTCCATCCGAAATGGCACAGCAGGGTGTTCTAGTGGAAGCGCAAGCCGCCGCATGGTCCGGGTACTTTTTTTTTTTTTTTCTGCTGTTTTACAGAGATCTTTATGTGCAGGGCTTCCCCCTTCTCTCTCCCAGCATGGGGATCATGCTGGTGGCGCAGAGTTATGAGGTAACTTCCAGGGCTGGTGACAGGAAGTGACATGGCAGGAAGTCCAGTGGCGGCCATCTTGGTACTCCCAGATGAAGCCTAGCTGGGGATTACGGGGCTGTGCCGGAGGGCAGCGTCAGATCCACAGCGCCGCCTCGGATTCTCCACACCTCCTTGTATAAGGGCCCGAATAACAAGATGGCACGAAGGCTTCCAGAAGCATGGAGACACCAGGATCCATGGAAGCAGGTCTGGAGGCGCTATCCGTTGATTCAGGCCCTAAGGTAAGATAGGGGGCAGACTGCTCCTTCCTTCCCTTTTCTTATCCTCCTGTGGAGGGGCACAGGGGGCGTTGTGTTTTTTTTCTTCCAGGGCCTGTTTGTTATGCTTGGTGTGGACCGGTGTCGCACATACTAGGTGGTGGGTACTTTTAAAAAGGTTCTTAGATTAGAATTTTTGTTATCCACAGGGTGTTTTTGTTACGGGTATTGTCTTCAGTGGAAGCAGTGTGCTGGCGTTTGTCATTTGATAAATTTCGGGACAAAGCCCATGAGCCCAGAGATGGCAAAACAAAGACACCCAGAAAATGCCTTATGGGTGGCAGAAAAGTGCATGTCAGAACTGTATAGACAAGCTCATCAAAGGTTCAAAGATCCCTTTTTCCTGCAGAGGCACTATTAAAGGCTATATATGACACCCTGGAGCTGGACGAGCCATTGTTTGTACATGACCTTTTATATGCAAGCCTTCAGCCTAAGCAGAGCAGAACCTTTCCGGTACATACTAAAAATACAGTACTTCTGGTATGGAAGAAACCGGAAAAGGGAAGTCTTCTTCCCTAAAAATATGAAAAGGTTTCTCTTCAAAGAGCAAGATACAATGTTGTGGGAAAAGTGCCCCAGACTGGACGCGTCCCTATTTAAAGTTTAAAAGGGTTCAGAGCTTTCCTTTGAGGACTCGGGCACCCTAAAGGAGCCAATGAACAGAAAAGCGGAAGGGTTTTTAAAGAAAGCTTGGAAAGCCTGCTCCGCTATCTTTAAGCCAGCACTAGCCACTACATGCGTGGTGCGTATGCTTGATTTATGGCTTATGCGCTCTTCTGGAGTCAGATACTCCCAGGGAAGAGATTTTGGATGCTTTACCAATGCTAAATAAGGCAGTAGCCTATATAGCCGATGAGTCCACAGAGTCTAATATTTTCGGCCAGGTCTACAGCATTAATTAATGAAGCCAGGGGGGGCTATCTGGCTGAAGTCCTAGGGATGAGTGTCAAAGGCCAAACTGTTCCCTTCCCTTTTTAATGGAGATTTGCTCTTTGGTAAAGAGCTAGAATCTGTCCTAGAGAGGTCGACCGATTTTAAAAAAGGGTTTCCTTTCGCCCAAGAGGGCTCTTTTCCAGAGAGCTAGGTCTTCCCTCCTACAGGGTATGCTGGAGGAGAAGGTGATGCGCTTCATCCCCCCAACCCTAAGAAAAAGGGGGTTTTATTCGCACGGCAAGTGAACATGTACGTAAGGTACAGACTATTCAAAATTGAGTCCATTTTACACCACTAGAGATTTGTTAACCCCTGGGGTTTTCATTTTCTCATTGGACTCAAGACACCTATCCTCATGTCCCCATTCGACAGGAGTTTCTTAGGTTTGCAGTGAAGTAAGGGTTCAGTTTCAGTTCAATGCTCTGCCCTTCGGATTGGCGTCAGCACCACACATCTTCACGAAGATTTTGGCAGAAGCTCTGTGGGATTGGAGGGAATTTATATAATTCCCTATCTGGATGACCTGCTGATCTTTGCAGACGAGGTGAAAAAAAACCTGAGCAGAACTATCAGACACCTTCAGCAGCTGGGGTGGCTGGTAAATCAGGAGAAGTCGCAGTTGGTACCTACTCAAAGTATAGTATTCCTAGGATACCTAATGGACTCAACTACATCCAAAATGTTTGATGAAAGAAAAAGTGGCAAAGATAATTGCAGAGGTGAGCAGCCTCTGCGTAATGTACAGAGACCTCAATTCAGGGTATAATGAGGGTTCTTGGTTTGACAACAGCCATCCCAGGAGTCCAGTGGGCACAATTCCATACTCGAGCACTTCAGACGTTCATGCTTTGTCTGGGATGGAAGGAAGGAATCTCTTCAGAGGCAGACAGAGATCCTGCAGGAAGTAAAACTCTCAATAGAGTGGTGGTTGATCCCTGCAAATCTCTCTGCAGGTCGACTTTGGTCCCAACACAACCCTCTGGCGGTCACCACGGATGCCAGCGGTCAAGGGTGCAGAGCCCATTCAGGCGCACAGATCTGGGTCTGGAACTGGCAGGAAGCCAGCCTCTCCTCCTCCTATGCAAGTGAGCAGAGTGCAGTTCTAAAGGCTCTAGTAGGCTTTGGTCCATCTCTGAGGGGAAGACATGTGCAGGTCCTTTCGGACAATATTACCACAGTAAGTTACATCAATAAGCAGGGAGGTACAAGAGTCCCAGGTCTTGTGAGGATAGCAGAAAATATCCTTCAGTGGGCGGAGGCAAATCTTTTATCCCTGTCTTCAATTCACATAAGGGGTATTAAATACTCCGGCAGATGTCCTAAGCCGGGAGATTCTCAGACAGAATGGTGCTTGAATCGAACAGTGTTCGAACAGATGGCGCAGAAGTGGGGAATCCTACAAATAGACATTTTTTTCTACAAGGCAGAACAGGCAGGTGGAACAATTTTTCTCCCTACAGAGTCTGGGCCTAGATGGCCTATCCCAATCATGGGAGGCAAATCTGGTGTATGCATTTTCACCCTTTTGCCCTCATTCCAAAGATTATCCGGAAGATTGTTGAGCACGAAGCTTATCCTGATCGCACCATTCTGGCCAAGGAGGTCTTGGTTCTCAGGACTACTAAGACTCAGCATCTCAGAGCCTTGGAAACTGCCTTACAGGGCAGACCTCATATATCGGTGAGAGGTGAATCATCCAGAAGTGAGCTTTTCTCTGACGGCTTGGCTTCTGAGAGGGGGCTGTTAGGGCAGAGAGCTTTTTAAATCAGACTGTCATTAGAACCACTGGTCAAGATTTCTTCCATCCATCAGCCGTAAGCGGATCCTCAAGTCAAGGAGGTTCCCTCTCTGGGACTTATCCACTGTGTTGCAAAGTCTTTGCAAAACACCATTTGAGCCAATATACGAACTGCCCATGAAGCTCTTAAACTTGAACAGTGATTTTGGTGGCCCTAGTCTCCGCTAGGAGAGTTGGTGAGATGCAGGTGATTTCAGTAATTGAGCCCTTCTGCATCATCTTGCAAGAAAAGATTATCCTCTCGCTGGATCCGGCATTTCTCCCCAAAGTACCGTCTAATTTCCATAGGTCGGAAGAGATTGTGATACCATAATTTTGCGGAAATCCTGAAAACCACAAGTAGGCAGGATTTAATATGCTAGATGTCAGGAGATGCTTGATCGCTTGCATAGAGCGCACCAAGGAATGGCGACGTTCCACCAGCCTGTTTGTGGTGTTTTTGCAGGTTCAAACGGGTAAAAGGGAATCTAAAAATACCATTGCAAGGTGGATGAAGTAGGCCATCGCAGAGGCATACAAAGCAGCATCCTGGACACCTCGGTTGGGTATAAATGCTCATTCCACAAGAGCGGTTTCTACTTCTTGGCCTGAAAGGACAGGAGCGTCTCCCCTCCATATTTGCAAGGCTGCATCCTGGTCCAGGTTTCAGACGTTATTAAAGCATTTCAGACTGGATCTGCTTGCCAGCCAAGACCAGTCTTTCGGCAGGAAAGTGCTGCAGGCTGTGGTCCCACCCTGATAAGGTTTCCTATTTTGTCCTCTCTGTAAGCCGTCCTGGAAGATGACTTGGAAATTTTTTTATTACCTGTTAACTATTTTTCCCAGGAATCTTTCAGGACGGTGTCAGTTCCTTCCCTTCTGTGTTGGTTATTAGCAATGTAAAACATAAAGTTTAAAGCTACGCTAATGAAGGTTAATAATGGCTTATTCTGAAGCCTTCAGTTATTTGTTAATACTGAGGGGCTAAGGCATGTGTGCTGCTTTTATCATGTGGATCATGTGTTTCATATGCTAGGAGGGAGGAGCCTATCTATGTAAGCCGTCCTGGAATATTCCTGGAGAAAGTAGTTAACAGGTATTAACACTGTTTTTTAAAAGATAAAGCACTATGTATAGCCTTCCTTTTCTATGGTACCTGGGTTGATTGGAGGATGCTGGTATAATGTTCATATTTAAACAGCACAGCAAAAATCAAAGTGCTGCGCTAAAAATTGTGACATAAGGGAATCCTATATTAAATGCTAATAGAGAAAACCAAGTGACAGTCCCAAAAACTAAAAATCTATGAAAAGATGAATAAACTGTCCATACAGGGCCACCAATAGCGTACCCATGCAAAGTCAAAATCCAGAAGCGCTTGAAGCGTGTGGTAGAGATTTGGCTGTATGCTATGCACAGCCGTATCTCTTGTGCTAATAAGCACTTATTTCCGTCTTAATGATATAATGTACCTTTCCTATCAACCCACTCATCCAAGTAATCAGACATTAGCACATTCTTACATCCTCCTCTCGGCATAGCTGCCCTTCTAAGCCGTGCGTCTGCTTTTATTTACACATAAACAGGAAGCCACACCCTGGAGGGTTTGCCTCACACAGCTAATCCCCTCCTACAGTTTGTGACCTCACAGGAAATGAACAGGATGTGAATGACCATATAAGGACATGACACAGATTAAAGGAATTTATACAATAACCAATGAATGACTGCAATTCCACTGATGGAAATCCTTATTATGCATTGTTCCAAAGAACAATGCATACCTGGATTATGCTACCCTTCCTTGTAGATGGAAGGCTATCCGCAGATGCACGCTGCAAATCTCAACATGTGCTGATCAGACACAACAGACAATGAGCGTACAGCTGCCCATAACCGATCCTTGCAGAGCGAACCTATCCCCTCAGACGATCGTCTGTGCAATACACAGGGGCCCTTTCATTGGCGGACATACCCCCCACTCTGCAAACACCTCTCTCCAATCCCAAGAAGTTTTCCACTACCTAACGGATCTCAACCAGCGTCAGTCTGCCCCAGTCAGCTCTTTAGAGCGGCCTGCGGGAGTGCTAACACTGGGAGACTTATGACAATACATTAAAATCTTCATAAAATTTTCCACAAGTGGTGATCCATAAACAGCCACTGGCGTGACAGTAACCACCACCATTGAGTGTACGCTTACCAGAGTGTGGACCCAAGTGCCTTACGGTAGTGAGTCACACAAGCGGGGGTAAGTAGACATCATATAGGGAAGCCAGATCACTCAGGTGTTTTCATATGGACACACCAAGCAGTTGCACATAGTGTAAAAACATAAACAGATTTAGTTACAGAACACTTGCAGGAAAAAAAATGTATACAGCGCTTGTTGGCATGTAATCCCAAATAGCATGCAATCACCTAGGCAGGAGCTGGACCTGACAGGTTTCATCAGAAATAATATCCTCAGGTTTGAAAGTCTCCTGATCATTTGTGCATATATCTATAGCTATAGAGAGAATTCTTAAAATTGGGCAATTAAAAATCATCTGTGGATAAGCGGTCTCATAAGGGTGATTACGGCCGAGGCATTGGCAAGATGGTGCCTGGGCGTGCGTTCTAAGCCTCGTTTCCGCCATCAACAATCAGAAAAAGACTTGAACTGCCAGGGACATTTATCACTGGCGTATGCATACATGTCTCCTCTATAGAGGACTGCCCACCTTCCCGACTGCCACACAGAGGACTCAGGAAGTGGACCAAGGTAAGCCAAGCCTCGCTATGTTCACCTTGTATACATGAATGTGTGTTAAATAACAAACCAAAATTTAAACTTGACTATACAAATATGAGCAAAAAGACTCTTCAAAAGCAACATGGAAAAGAATGTTGTGGAAGACACCGGAGTGCTGGGGGGAAGTCGACTGTTGGTGATCACTCGCAGGGAGAGGAGCCTAGACATGGTCGGGTGAGGACACGATCTGATAGAGCTCCGGGATTCCGAGTGAAAATACAGCCTGTAACCGCTGATAGAGGAATTGGTATCACGGCATGAGCGAAGGCAGCAGATACCAGACCCGCTCCGCGAAAGAGGGTGCACCCTCGTATTGGACAAGGAGATATTCAGCAATACTTTACTGTACCGCCGCGCATCTCATTTGGATCTGAGATGCGGCAGACTCCAAGTGGGAGTGACGGCTTGCTTCCTGGAGCGGAGGCTGCGATGGAGGACGTGGCGTCTCCCCATGTGGGTTCACTGCAGGTTGTGGACGTGCTGCAGCCTAGAGGAGGGAGCCCTGGAGAGAGAAATTAGAGGCATCAGAGAGCTGCTAAACACTCTACCTACTCCACTCTACCTATATTGAAGCGCTGATCCTCAGACTGGAAGAATCGCATCGTCAAGACATCCAAGCGGTAAGGTCTGAAATCTCTAATTTAACAGAGCCAAAGGAGGAGAAGAGACAATAGCTATGGTGGAACAACGAGTGGGGATCTTAGAAAAAACACTGACCGCCCAGGTGACTAGGACGGTAGACCTCCAACTGCATACAGAGGAACTTGAGGACAGAAGTCGCAGGAATAATCTGCAACTTCGAGGTCTGCCAGAAGTGCAGGGGCCAGAAGACCTGGAGGTAACACTAAAGGCTTTATTTCAGCATGTCTTGAAAATCCCTGAGAAAATAGTAGACGTGGAAAGGGTCCATGGAACTGCAGGCCCTAAATAAAATGACCTAGAGAGACCCAGAGACGTGGTCTGCCGGGTCCATCGCTATACAGAAAAGGAACTAATACTTAGAATGGCATGGGACGTGGGGGACATTGACTTTAATGGGACCTCCTATTAGGATTTTATCAGATTTGTGTCGCGCGACTCTGCAACGGAGAACCTATTTACGTCCCATTTTGGAGTTGGCAAAAGAGCGGGGGGTGTACATATAGGTGGGGGTACCCATTAATGGTTAGATTCCGTAGAGAATCGTTATCATTCACTGCACACACCTGACGATCTCCCGGGACTGTTTACTTTCCTAGATGCTGCCCCCATTCAGATCGATAACTGGCTTACTTATATCCCCTATACGGGGGGTCGTTCGAGCATATAAATATATAAATAAAGAATTTTTTTTTTAGACCGGACCTTATATTAGGTCTATGCACCTATCACGATATCACATTAAGATCCCTACCCCTCTTTGCTTTTTTTGTTTGGCACAATATTGAGATAATATTCACTATGCAGTATTGTGTTTTTGATAAATGTAGATCTTTTTTTAATAACCATTTTATATTCACTGATTAAAGACTAGGGTATTTTTTTTTTTTTTTTTCTCTTTCTGGTACCCATTCTTTTTTTTTTTTTTTTTGTGGTTGGCACAAAGATTATTCGGCCTTCTTGTTCCCCTTTTTTGTTTTTTTTTTTTTCCCTGTCCTTCTTCCCCTCTAGTTAATGAGTAGAATGTTAGATGATTATGTTTATAAATAGAAAAGAATCCCAGAGCTCCACACCCGACTACCCTTGTTTATTACCCCAAATAAAGGGACGCTCAGATACTAATTTAAATTTTTCCCTTTTTTTTTTTTTTTTTTTTCGGTTGTTGTCGTAGTGACTGCTAGAGTCAATCCATAGAGACACTTAAAAGTATATCATTGAATACTAAAGGTCTAAATATACCGGGAAAAAAGGCGCATACTCTTACATGAATTGTAACGTTGTGGATCAGATGTAGCATTTATTCAAGAGACCCATTTTAGAAATAATAAATTACCTATCTTAAAAAGCAAGATATTCCCGACAGTATGTCATGCTACAAACAGACGCAAAATCAAGGGGTATCTATCCTTGTCTTATTCACGTATAGATTATATTTTTGTTCCTCATGCTCAACTTGATGCAGTACGAGAAGCCAACATAGGTTCTATTACCTGGAGTGATCATGCACCTATCTTTATGACATATGAACTACAGAATACTAGGAATAACGGACCAAGACAGTGGAGATTGAATGAAAGTCTTACAAGACAAAGTTGTCCTGGAAGACGTAATTAAGGAATTCGATTTTTATTTTACTACCAACACAGATTGTGATCCCGGAATCATATGGGAAGCACATAAAGCGGTTATTAGAGGGGTATTAATCATACATGGGGCTATGATTAAACGCAAATGTATGGAACATCTAAAGTTATTGTTGGAAGAATTAGCTATGATAGAAACTTGTCATAAACAGACCCTTTCCCCATCTTTAGAAAAAGATCTCCATGCTAAGAATACAAATTTCAGATCTCCTTCACCATAAGGCCAAAGCAGCGTTGCAGATATGCAAGAAATTCTCATACGAGTCAAGTGATAAGTGCGGAAGTTACTTAGTTACTTAGTTAGAACTTTACGACAGCAGAAACAAAGAAATTAAATACCGCATTTAATATCTTCTAAAAAGAATAAGGTTACAAAACCAGTTGATATAGTTAAAGAATTCCAAGAATTTTATAAGTCATTGTACAATTTACAGACTAAATCCCCTACACAAGACCAAATAGACAGGTATCTTTAACAATCACAAATGCCTCAGCTATCAGACCTAGATGGACAACTTGGAAAAACCTATAACAATGGAAGCACTTCAGGGAGTTATAGGGAATTTTAAATTGGGTAAAGCTCTGGGTCCGGATAACTTGTCGGCCCAATATTATAAGACCCTGATTACCTCATTGGCCCCATATATGGTCAAATTATTTGATTCTCTTGGCACGTTTCTCTCCCAAATTTCAGTAATCCCTAAAGAGGGAAAATACCCGTCTCTCTGCGGAAGTTATCGCCCTCCTTACTTAATTTGGACCTTAACATTTTTTCCAAAATCATAGCAAGTAGAATACAACAATATATCCCAAGTCTGATACATTTAGATCAGGTGGGATTTGTCCCTACACGTGAAGCGAGAGCTAATACTACGAAAGTTCTCAATCTTCTACATGTAGTGGAGAAATCCCGGATACAATGCGTATTTATAACTACAGATGCGGAGAAGGCCTTCGACAGGGTAAATTGGAATTTTATGATATCAGTGTTGCGATATGGTGGCTTTGGAACTAAAATGTTAAAATGGATTACATCAATTTACTCTGGACCTACAGCCAGAGTACGAGCTAATGGAGTATTATCTGAAGTCTTCCAGATCTCAAACGTGACTCGGCAGGGATCCCCCTGTCCCCACTCCTCTTTGCCCTGTCGTTGGAACCATTTCTCTGTACAATATGTTTGTTTAAATCAAGATATCACAGGAGTTAAAATAGGAGAGGCTCAATATAAGATTTCGGCCTATGCTGATGATATGATCTCCTTGACAAATCCCTTGATTTTGATCCCGAATTTGAGTTTAGAGGATATAACTTGCTCTCTAATCTTCAGATTAATTTCACCAAATCTGAAGCAATGGGGCTGAATCGCCCTCAATTAATAGAACAAATGAAACAAAATTTTAGATTTAAATGGACAGATATAGCTCTTACCTACTTAGGAACGCGGTTAGCGCCTAATATTGGTAACATTTTTGGGTTACATTTCCCCCCTATTGCTGCAAAAGGTGAAGATTAAATGGAAATGAAATGTGCATCATGTCCGGAAGGCCACCAAGGAGAGGCAGATGCTCACATGCCACTAAAAGAAGGTAAGCAGGCTCTGTGTCTACAGTCAACAGTGCTGGTCGTGGACATGGTGCATCCTCTGCAGGTGGCCGTGGGGCACGCCAGATCAGGTGAACAGTGTAGGAATTACAACAGTTTGTATATGTGCCTCACATTTTTTAAGGTACCAAAAGTAATCATCCATCAAACTTTCCCTTTTTAATACTTGGTTGCAAATCCTTTGCAGTCAATTACAGCCTTAAGTCTGGAACGCATAGACATCACCAGATGCTGGGTTTCATCCCTGGTGATGCTCTGCCCGGCCTCTACTGCAACTGTGTTCAGTTCCTGCTTGTGCTTGAAACATTTTCCCTTCAGTTTTGTGTTTAGCAAGTGAAATGCATGCTCAATCGGATTCATGTCAGGTGATTGACTTGCCATTGCATAACATTCCACTTCTTTCCCTTAAACTTTTTTTTTCGCAGTATGCTTCGGGTCATTGTCCATCTGCACTGTGAAGAGACGTCCAATGAGTTCTGAAGCATTTTGCTGAATATGAGCAGATATTGCCTGAACCAGTTCCATTGGCAGCCATATATGCCCACGCCATGACGCTACCACCACCATGCTTCACTGATGAGGTGGTATGCTTTGGATCATGAGCAGTTCCTTTCCTTCTCCATACTCTTCTCTTCCCATCACTCTGGTACGTTGATCACTCTGGTAAGTTGATCTTGGTCTCATCTGTCCATAGGATGTTCCAGAACTGTGAAGGCTTTTTTTAGAGGTTTGGCAAACTCTAATCTGGCCTTCCTGTTTGAGGCTCACCAATGGTTTACATCTTGTGGTGAACCCTCTGTATTCACTCTGGTGAAGTTTTTTTCTCTTGATTATTGACTTTGACACACATACACCTATCTCCTGGATTGTTCTTGATCTGGCCATCAGGGAAAGACTTCTTTGGTCATCCACCACAGTTTTCTGTGGTCTTCCGGGTCTTTTGGTGTTGCTGAGCTCACTGGTGCGTTCTTTCTTAAGGATGTTCCAAACAGTTGATTTGGCCACACCTAAAGTTTTTGCTATCTCTCTGATGGGTTTGTTTTTTCAGCCTAGTGATGGCTTGCTTCACTGAAAGTGACTGCTCTTTAAATCTTGTATTGAGAGTTGACAGCAACAGATTTCAAATGCAAATGGCACACTTGAAATGAACTCTGGACCTTTTTATCTTCTCCTTGTAAATGGGATAATGAGGGAATAACACATGCTTGGCCATAGAACAGCTGAGCAGCCAATTGTCCCTTTACTTTTGGTCCCTTTAAAAAGTGGGAGGCACATATACAAACTGTAATTCACCGTTCACCTGATTTGGATGTAAATGCCCTCAAATTAAAGCTGAAAGTCTGCAGTTAAAGCACATCTTGTTCGTCTCATTTCAAATCCATTGTGGTGTCTATAGCCAAAAATATAAAAATTTGTGTCCATGTCCCAATATTTTTGGACCTGACTGTACATCAGCATCAAATGCTTGATAGCTGTTGATCCAAGACTGATTCGTTTTTATGAATGTGAGCCTATCAAGAATCTGTGGACAGGCGCAATCTTTGATCCGTTACAAACCCTTCAACCCTGTGTGTATTCAGAAAGCACACTGGATGCGGGACAGGCCAGTAGCTCAATTGCATATTGAGCAAGCTCTGGCCAGTGGTCCATCCTCAAAACCCAGTTAACCCAGTGGATGCTCTGTTGGAAAAGTCTGTCTGCTCTCGCTCCTAGATATTCATGCACCATGTAATGCAGACGCTGGCAAAGGTTGCTTGAACCGATCAAACCTGAAAAATTGTCTAAAGGCATCGGTCAGCCGGCCACATTTCTCCACCGCTCTTCCTCTGAACGAAGCCTCAGCAACATGTTGTCTCCAGGAAATCGTAACCTCCCCAGGGTCTGGAAATGCATTACACAAACCTTTCTTCAAGGCCTCCTGAAGATGTTTCATCCTCTGCGAAGGCAGGATGAGTTTTGCAACCTTACCCTTGTAACGTGGATCAGCCAGTAATGATCCCTCTCTTTGATACCACAAATCCTCCCACGTACAACTCCTTTGGTTTCTGGGGACTGAAAACCATCCCTTGAAGACTGCTGCTAAGTGTTATCCTCCACGTCCATGCTGACACAATCCTCCCCCTCCTCTTCTTCCTGTGTTTGGCGGACCCGCAGGAATAATATCTGTATAAAGGGGGGCCTTGAGAGGTAAGGAAGTCCTCCTCTTCCTCCTGCTGTTCTGCCTCAAATGCCATGTCCATTATTCCAACAGGAAGACAAGAGGGACAGTATAACTGATGCATGCATTGTCACTGCTCACCACCCTCGTGGCCTCCTCAGATGGTGACAGGACAGTGCATGCATTCTTGATCAGTAGCCACTGGCGTTGCGAAAATAAGCCAAGCTCCCCTGACCCTGTCCTGGTGCCATACTCGCACATGTACTCATTGATGGCCCTCTGCTGCGTGTGCAGCTGCTGCAGCATTTCCACTGTTGAGTTCCACCTGGTGGACATGTCACAGATGAGGCAGTTGGTGGGCAGGTTGCATTCCCTTTGAATGTCAGCCAGCCTTGCACTGGCATTGTATGACCGCCAGAAATGACCAGACTTTTCTGGCCTGCCTCAGGTGATCTTGTAAACTTGGATACCTGCTCAAGAATCGCTGCACCACCAAATTCGGGACGTGTGCCAAACATGGACCATGGGTCAAGTGTCCCTATCAGAGGGCAGAGAGAATGTTGGTGCCATTGTCGCATACAACCATTCCTGGCTGAAGCTGGTGTGGCGTCAACCACCTCTGAGCCGTCCCCTGCATAGCCAGTATCTCTGCCCCAGTGTGGCTCCTGTTCCCTAAGCAGTAGTTTAACCTTAAACTACGTAGAGGGTTCTTTACTGTAAGAGCGGCAAGGATATGGAATTCCCTTCCACAGGCGGTCTCAGCGGGGGGCATCGATAGTTTCAAGAAACTATTATATAAGCACCTGAACGACTGCAACATGCAGGGAAATACAATGTAATACTGACATATAATCGCACATAGGTTGGTCTTTTTTCAACCTCACCTTCTATGTAACTCAAGTGCTTGCATAGCCTCTTGAATGCTTACGGAGCGCTGCTGGTTCAGAGGACAAATCTGCAGAAGAGGCCATAGAGGAAGAAGAGGGGGTGGAGGAGAGAGCTGTGGCAGAATCGCCACTAGCATTTTGGAGGCGTGGTGGCAGAACAAGCTACAACAATACTGAACCCTGGCCTGCATCCTTCCCAGCTGCCAGCTAGTAACTCGTACCCAGTGCGCCGTGAAGGAAAGGTAACATCCCTGTCAATGCCTGCTGGACCATGAGTAAGCAGGAAATTTGCACCTTACTGCTGACCGCCCTGTCCAACGAGGCCAAAACATTGCCTTCCACATGCCACTAGAGAGCCGGAATGGCGTTTTGGAACCTGCCACTGAGTTGCAGCATATTCCGCAAATTCACGAAAGGGGGCAGAGTCTACCAACTGAAAAGGCAGCAGTTGCAGTGCTAGCAATTTGGCAAAGCTAGCATTCAGACACTGAGCATGTGGATTGCTGGGACCGTATTTCTTTTTACGGTTTAGCAACTGGGGTAGGGAAATTTTTACCTGCTAAAATCAGATGGTGTACTGCTAGCAGATTGGCTGCAAGTACTTATTGCTATACCTTCATTCCAAACAATGGGATCTAAACCTCATTGTTTTACACATACTCACTTCAAAGGATCCCATTGCGGGATATGCAATGAAGGGAGGCCAACCCGTAATCCAATACTTAACTTCTCGGGAAAATTCAAGTTAATCTCCTGCTCAGAATAGTCACAAGGATTTGCATTAAAGGGGGCTGACTTATGCAAAGTATAGGGATTGGAGATGTAGCCAGTCCTTAACCAGGAATAGAGAAGCTCACCAATCAGAGCCACGCTATGCCAACCAATGACGCATCAGCCTGTAATGATATACACAGACTAGATGGGAGGAAAAACGCACACTTTTATGGGAGATCAGCCATCAGAATGGAACCTTGGTGCAAAGGGTAATTATGGGAAAGGTCTGCATTTTACTTTTTTTTTTTTTTTTTAAAGGAATATACTCCTGTATTCCTTCATGTAATTCTTATTTTAACCTAATATTTTCTTCCTTGGTGTGTAGACTATAGCTAGATGGTTGTGTATTACTTTCAACTACTCGCCAATAAATGTTTGTGTTAAAGCTTTCACTCATGGTCAAAACTCTAATTTAACCCAAATCGTATCAGAGAGATTAAATCTCCAATATGGTATACGGGAAACGGACTGTGTGGGAGGTCGTGTCTGGTCAAGCATGTGGTGCCCAAGCAGCTGCTGTTCTGACCGCATTTGATCCGCTTCAGACATGGGTTGCAAACAGCAAAGGTGCTATCTGCTGTACACGTGTCAAAGGCCCAGACCAAGGAACTTTCAAAATCAGCGGGGAGTCAGAAGTGCCCTGCGCTTGTGCTGCTCTGCGGTGTGACGCAGTAGGGTGGCTGCCCTTAAGCTGCCCCCTAGAGGACATCCTGCCTCGGAGTTGTCCCTCCTCCTTCTCCTTCTCCTCCTCCTTTTTCCTCTTCCTCTATTCTATCAGGCACCCAAGTAGTCAGTGACCTCATCCCCCCTCCCTCCTTGGCACTATGCTACAGCTGGGGGAACATGACTGCCTGTTTCTTGTCCTTGGGCACCCCCTCTCTCTAGGCTCACATTACTCCCTTCCTCAACCTGGGAACCAACATCGGAGCCTTCAAATCGCTGTGCATCCTCCAGCAGCATGTACCCGACACTGGTCGAATAGTTCAGGGGACTCCGTGCATTATGGTGGGGCTACGGAAGGAGTGACTGGACAAGGAGCCAGTGGAATAGGCGGCTTTGGCAGCTGCATAGGAAGGCAAACTACTCTGACCCTGGGTGACGGACAATGAGGACAGCTTTATTATCCACTCCACCAGCTCTTCTGCATATTCTGTCAATAACACATCCAGCAGCTGAAATGGGACAAGCGTGCCCCACAGCCACCTGCAGAGGATGCACCATGTCCACGACCAGCACTGTTGACAAAGAGCCTGCTTGCCCTCTTTTATTGGCTTGTAGGCGTTTGCCTCTTTGGCCTTCCGGACATGATGTACATTTTGTTTTGCAACACCACACTACACTGTACTGTGTACACCACCAGAAAAGTAGTAGCAACTGCACTATGGCTGCACTGTATTATAATTACAATTTTTTATCTAATATTTCACAGCAGGGCACGTTCCTGCGCCCACCAAGAGTAACTGTGAGGGCTTAGTGTTGTGGCACCACCAAAGGCTGTTTTGCTTGCGTCTATCTAGCAAGGTTACTCTGTGGTATAACAAGGAAGCTGAGACTTCTGCAGTGTATAGATATGCTTTTTACTATACAAAGCTGCTGTACAAAACTATTACAATCTTAGGAATACAATAAAAGACTGACATATCTATAACAAGCAAAATGCCTAGAAAATAGAACAGCCTAAAGTCTAACAGTACAAATACATTTAAAGGGTTACTTAACTTCTGTCACTGTATGTTCATAATCTCCATTGGCAATATTTCTTCTTGGAGACCAGGTTCTGTCCTATCATGAGTGGCTTCTGATGTTCAAAGCATGCGTGTCCTGATGTTGCAGCATGATGTGTTTCAGTCTCCCCTCTGTGTATCTACTCATCCATTTTATTTGTCCCAGTTTGTTGACCAAAGTTAATGTTTATAGACTTGTTTCCATAACAACCGACTAACAGTCATTCTTTTCAGGTTGAGACACCCTCTCACCCTGTTTACTGTAGCTGAAAAGACAATGGACTGTTGCTAGCTATCCATTGTCTCCTTAAACCAAATCCTGTCATCAATACAACATTCATTCTTTTCAGTCTGACAGACACTCTCAACCTGTTTACTGTAGCTGACGAGACAATAGCCTCTTCAAACTGTCAATTTGAATACAAGAATGTTATCTAACACCATTGTATGAAAACAGCATTTGTTTGAGAATTCTACTCATACCAGAGACTTGTTTGTAATCTGATCAACTAAATTTGTAATATTCTCCCATGTAATGTTAGGTCTGATGTTTAAAAAATGTAATAAATTTTTTTTGAAATATTGAACAGCAAGGCCTGTTCCTGCGCCCAACAAGAGTAACTGTGTGGGGTTTGTGTTCTGGCACCACCAACACCTAAGGCCCAATTTTCTGCATAGTATTTAGGGCAGGCTGTATAGTGTATTTATACTATTGTTCAGAGTGTATAGTGCCTGGGGGACCCCCCACGCCTTTTTTATTTGGGTGCGGTGTTCCCCTTAATATCCATACCAGACCCAAATAGCTGTGTAATGGGCTGGGGAGCAGACAGACTCATGCAGTTTTTCCTCAATGTTTTTAATCTATATTGCCAGGACCCGACAATACATTATAGCCACAAGCGGTTTTAACCCCTTCCCGCCAAGCGTAAACAGATATGCATACTCTACTTTTGGGGGTTATTCCAGGATGATGCAGGCATCATCCCGGTACTGTTTAGAGCCGGAGATACGCTTTCCAAGGAAAACAACCGATGCGGCTAAAAGCCGCTCGGTTGTTATCCCGGAGGAGCGGGAGGGGACGTCTGTTCCTGGGCCACCCGATGACACGGAAGGGCCGATCGAACATCCGCCACTTCCAGCGGCTAGTGAGAGACTGGATTGAAGCCGGAAACTGCTTCATTCCAGTCTCCTTGATGTAAACACGGAAGCGACATCACTTCCTGTTTACCTGGCTGCCAATGGCGCCGGTTTTTAAAAAAATATACGGTAGTCAGATACACCGTTTTCGGTGATCTGAATACTTTGAAGTGCAAAGGAGGGATTTGGGGTCTTTTAGACCTCCGATCCCTCCATAAAGAGTACCTGTCACCACCTATTACTGTCACAAGGGATGTTTACATTCCTTGTGACAGCAATAAGGCCCCTTTCACACTGGGGCGGGGAGCCGCGGTGACGGTAAAGCAGCGCTATATTTGGCGCTGCTTTACCGTCGTTTTAACCGCAGTATTCGGCCGCGTGCGGTTTTACCCCCCGCGAGCGGCTGAAAAAGGGTTAAACACCCCCGCAGAGCGCCGCCGCAGCGTCGCTTTGCGGCGGTATTGCCGTGGTTTTACCGCGGTTTCCCATTCAAATCAATGGGAAGGAGCGGTATAGGAGCGGTGAATACACCGCTCCTATACCGCTCCAAAGATGCTGCTAGTAGGACTTTTTTTGCCGTCCTGCTAGCGCACCGCTCCAGCCCGCCGGCTTTCACACTGGAGTTAAAGGGGCCGGATTTTTTCAGGCGGGGAACAGGCGCTATTTTTAGCGCTGTACCGCCTGAAAAACGCCCCAGTGTGAAAGGGGCCTAAGTGATCAAATTATTTCTTTCTTTTTTTAAATTACAATTTCTTAATTTAAAAATAAATAAAATAAGAAAATAAAATTTCAAACTGCCCCCGTGCCCGCACAGCAAAGAAAATGCATACGGAAGTCGCGCCTGCATAGGTAAACTGTGTTTAAATCACACATGTGAGGTATCGCCGCTATCGTCAGTGCAAGAGCAATAATTCTAGCATTAGACCTCCTCTGTAACTCTAACCTGGTAACCGTAAAAAAAAAAATCTAAGCGTCTCCTATGGAGATTTTTAGGTACCAAAGTTTGTCACCATTCCATGAGTGCGTGCAATTATAAAGCGTGACATGTTTGGTATCTCTTTACTCTGCATAACATCATCTTTCACATTATACAATATATTATATAATTATATAATTTATATAATTTCACATTAAATTTGGATAACTATACTGTTTTTTTTGGTTTTGTTTTTATTTCATGAACGTGTCCCTTTTCCCAAAAAATTGCGTTTTAAAACACTGCCGCACAAATACTGTGTGACATAAAATATTGCAACCACCGCCATTTTATTCTATAGTAGATTCTCTGCATATATACACACACACACACACACACACACACACACACACACACACACACACACACACACACACACACACACACACATATATATATATATATATATATATATATATATATATATATATATATATATATATATATATATATATATATATTAGTGTGGTTTCTAGCAAAAAAATAGGGATTTTAACTAGTAAACACCAAATGTCAGAAATAGGCTTAGTCATGAAAGGGTTAAATTACTTTTCCTTTTTAGAAATTTCATTTTGCTGTGGTAGTCTAAATACGGGAAAACTTGGCCACTTTACAGGCATACTGTAGACGCCCCCAGGCACGATATTTATTTAAAGGAATATTTCATTTTTATTTCACTTTAACCACTTCGCATCCAGGCCAATTCTGACATTTCTCTCCTACATGTAAAATTCATAATTTTTTTTGCTAGAAAATTACATAGAACCCCCAAACATTATATATGTTTTTTTTTAGCAAAGACCCTAGAGAATACAATGACGCTCGTTGCAACTTTTTATCTCACACGGTATTTGCGCAGCAATTTTTCGAACACGTTTTTTTCAGAAAAAAAACAATTTCATGCTTAAAAAAAAAACAAAACAGTGAAGTTAGCCCAATTTTTTTTGCATAATGTGAAAGATGAAGATACGCCGAGTAAATAGATACCCAACATGTCACGCTTCAAAATTGCACGTACTTTGGTATTTAAAAATCCCCATAGGCGACGCTTTAACATTTTATACTGGTAACATGTTTTGAGTTACAGAGGAGGTCTAGGGCTAGAATTATTGCTCTCGCTCTAACGTTCGCGGCGATACCTCACATGTGTGGTTTGAACACAGTTTTCATATGTGGGCGGGGCTTACGTATGCGTTCACTAATGCTTACGAGCTCACGGGGACAGGGGCGCTTTAATTTTTATTTTATTTTTTATTATTGTTAATTTGACTTATTTTTTGAGTTTGACAGTTTTAAAAAAAAATATAAAAAAAAAATTGATTACTTTTATTCCTATTACAAGGAATGTAAACATCCCTTGTAATAAGAATATTACATGATCGGACCTATTATCAGTGAGATATGGGGTCAATAAGACCCCACATCTTACCTCTAGGCTAGGAAGGCTAAAATAAAAAAACGATCACCGATTACCAGCGGAGGCGGCGCCGTTATTTGAATGCAGAGGCCGGGCGTGACGTCATAACATCGCGCCCGGCCTCCGAACGATCATAGAGACTCCGACCATCTGGTCCGCCGGAAATCTCTATAGTCATCATCCGGGGGCCGGCGGATCCTGTGTCCGACTCACCGATGGAAGCAGTGAGTCGGTAGAAGCACCGGAGGGCGGGAGGGGGGGCGTCCCCTCCCGCCGCCCATAAGAACGATCAAGCGGCGGAACAGCCGCTATGATCGTTCTTATGGTGCAGGGAATCGCCGCCTGAAAACGGCAATATCTGAATGATGTCTGTAGCTACAGGCATCATTCAGATATACCCCCGCAAAGTGGAGGCCGTCATATGACGGCCTCCGGATGGGAAGTGGTTAAGCATTCTTAAAATCTTTGCTCCTGAAAAACGGCCGTGTTTTTAAAACTTTTTTTTTTTTTTTTCATTGATCCTGGGACAGGACCCGGGCCACCAAACAGGGGCAAAAACTTGCATACAAGCTTTTATTATTAGCACTTTAGATTTTTCACGTTCATATCCTATAGACTTTAACGGTCTTCAAACTAACTTTTTTGCATGTTCGGATGTTCTGCTGCGAACCGATCCCCATTGACCATAGAACCAAAAGACACAACTTTCCTACCTAAACTGACATTAGAACAATTGCCTTTACTACATGGATAATGGCCAATTGTGTTATAGAAAAGATTTCAATGGGGGATTACATTCGGGGTCACTTTACCTTTTAGCGAGGGGCCCCCTCTATAGACAACCCTTGCCCTATCAGTGAGTGTCGGGACTAAAACCCGATAATTTTTCAAAACATTCCAATGTTTATTGAAAATTTTTATCTTTTTTATTTTTTTATCGGTCTATGCTGGATGGAAAACCCAGTGAAAAATGACCACCTCCCAGAGGTCATTATTACTGTTCCTTGGTTTGTCCACTAAGGGTTTTCCTATTAAAATTGAAAACTCGATTTAATATCAAGATCTAAAGGGTTATAACCCCTGGCTAGAAATATCTCCAGTTTCATGTTCGCTTGTCTATAAAAAGGTATTAATATAATTTTGGTAGAGTAACAAACTGCCTACGAGGAACTGAACACAGCCAAGCTTGATGGCAACTATCGCAAGGTAGAAATGAGTTGAAGTGTGTATTAGTGACCATTTTTTTATTCACCAGTTTGATCTCCAAATCTATAAAATGTATGCAGTCATGCCTAAATCATGATCATTGATTTGGGCCATGAAGGTATCTAATGTTTCTCTGCTTCCATTCCAGAGGAGGAGGATGTCTATATATCTGGCCCGTAAGACAAGTTCAGGCCTTGCCTGATCATAGATGACATCCTGCTCCCACTTGGCCGTAATTAAATTTGCCAAACTGGGGCAAACTTGGGCCCCCATGGCCACACACCGCTGTTGCAAATAGAACTTCCAGAAATAATTATACCCTGAGGCAAAAAGTAGAAATTCCATAATGAACTCACTGGTTATGGGGCACAGTTTCATCTGGGGAAAGTGTTCAACTGCCTCAAATTCCAGATGGAGACTACGTGTGTGTGTGTGTATGAAGAGGCGATTACCAGCTGTTACTAACCAATTGCTCTCACTATTAACACCTTCTCATAACCGAATAGTATCTTTTAACCACTTCAGCCCCGGAAGGTTTTACCCCCCTTCCTGACCAGAGCACTTTTTACAATTTGGCACTGCATCGCTTTAACTGGTACTTGTGCGGTCATGCAATGCTGTACCCAAACTAAATTTGCCTCTTTTTTTTCCCCCACAAATAGAGCTTTCTTTTGATATTTGATTGCCTCTGATTAAAAATTTTTGCGCTATAAACGAAATAAGACCGAAAATTTTGACATATTATATTTTCTACTTTTTGTTTAAAAAAAAAAAAATCCAGTAAACAAAATTTTAGTCATACATTTAGGCCAAAATGTATTCAGCCACATGTCTTTGGTAAAAAATGTCAATAAGCGTATATTGGTTTGCGCAAAAGTTATAGCGTCTACAAACTAGGGTACATTTTCTGGAATTTACACAGCTTTTAGTTTGACTGCCTATCATTTCTTGAGGTGCTAAAATGGCAGGGCAGTATGACCCCCCCCCCCCCCCCCCCCCCCAAATGACCCAATTTTGGAAAGTCGACACCCTAAGAAAATTGAGAGGCATGTTGAGCCCATTGAATATAATTTTTTTTTGTCCCAAGTGATTGAATGACAAAAAAAAATACAAAACGTTGTCGCTAAATGATATATTGCTCACACATGCCATGGTTATATGTGGAATTGCACCCCAAAATAAATGTTGCCGCTTGTCCTGAGTACGGTGATACCACGTGTGGGACTTTTTGGGAGCCTAACTGCATACGGGGGCCCTGAAAACCGCCTTCAGGATTTCTAAGGGTGTTAATTTTTGATTTCACTCCTCACTACCTATCAGTTTCGAAGGCCATAAAATGCCAGGATGGTACAAACCCCCCCCCAAATTACCCCATTTTGGAAAGTAGACACCCCAAGCTATTTGCTGAGAGGCAGTGTTTTGCAGCTCTCATTTGTTTTTGAAAATGAAGACAAGAATTTTATTTTTAAATTTTCAAAACTTTGACAAAAAAAGGTCTGCAAAATACTCACCATACCTCTCAGCAAATAGCTTGGGGTGTCTACTTTCCAAAATGGGGTCATTTGGGGGGGGGGGGGGGGGTTTGTGCCATCTGGGCATTCCATGGCCTCCGAAAACTGATGGGCATTGGAAAGCCTGAAGGCGGTGCTTGGATTTTGGGATCCCGTACGCGGCTAGGCTCCCAAAAAGTCTTGCACATGTGGTATCCCCGTACTCAGGAGAAGCAACAAAATGTATTTTGGGGTGTAATTTCACATATGCACATGGCATGTTTGAGCAATGTATCATTTAGTGACAACTTTGTGCTAAAAATAAAAAATATTTTTCCTGCAATTTGTCACAATATAAAATATTCTATGGACTAGACATGTCTCAGCAAATAGCTTGGGGTATCTTCTTTCCAAAATGGGATAATTTGGGGGGGGGGGGGGGGGGTGAACTGTCCTGGCATTTTAGGCGCAACATTTAGAAGCGAATGTTGCACATCACCCACTCTTCTAACCACTTTAAGACAAAGCCCTTTCTGGCACTATTTGGTTTACATGAAGAAAAATTCAAGAATTTTTTTTGAACCGCTAATTATATATATATTTTTTAAGCAAAGGCCCTACAGATTAAAATGATGGGTGTTTCATTTTTTTTTTTTTTTCACACAGTATTTGCACAGAGATTTTTCAAATGCATTTTTTGGGGAAAAACGCATTTTTCTTTTTTTTTTAATTTTATATAAATAAAAAAGTTGATCTTAGGCCGAGTACATGGATACCAAACATGACATGCTTTAAAATTGTGCACAAATGTGCAGTGGGGACAAACTAAATACATTTTTAAAAGTTACCACTTTAGATTTACAGAGGAGGTCTACTGCTAAAATTACTGCCCTTGATCTGACCTTCGCGGTGATACCTCGGGGACAGGGGTGAGTTTTTTTTTATTTTTATTTTCTTTTTGTTTTTTGTTTTATTTTTTTTTATCTTTTTAAACTCTTCCTTTCATTTTTATTTTTTTCTTATTTTTTTGGTTATCTCAGGGAATGTAAATATCCCCTATGATAGCAATAGGTAGTGACAGGTACTCCTTTTTTTTTTTTTTTTTTTTTAAATTGGGGTCAGCACGCCCTAAGGGGAGGGAGGCGTGCTGACGCCATCGCTGTCTAGGATGAGTGTCTACAAGCCAGCCGGCTTACTTCATTTTACACTCGCGTTTTTAAATGTAAGTGCATTACTTTTTTGTATAATAAATTTTTTCCTGAAATTGAGTTACACTATGGTGAGCTTTCTTTCCTTGCTGAGATTGTGATTGCTGCTTTTGGACTGCCTATCGATTTGGGACTCCCTGGTTTGCTCTGTGTATTCGCAAGAGGTGATCTGAGGTCTTGATGCTGTGTTAATACTACAGGCTCTATATAGATCATTTGCCTTCTGGTAAGAGCATATGCTGCATGATGGTTCACTCAATTGGTGTTTTGTGTTAATCACAGAGAATATAATTCATTCATAGAATTTTCTGTCACCTTCATCACTGGACTTTAATAAATATATATATATATATATATATAATATTCATTCTATATCATTTTTTTTTTTTAATTTCATCTATGAGTATTTTGTTTTGTTACTTGCTGGGTTTCATCTAACATTTTTTGCACATTGCAATATTGCATTATACATTTGTTTTGGTTTATATGGTCACATCAACAGTCACCCTTGATATCATATGTTTTACATTTTATTTAATTTGTGCGCAGCTTCCATTCTATTATAACTTTCTGTGATTGTGCATATCTCGCAATTATTTATATTTTTTTGCATATTTTTTTTTGCACATCTTTTAGGTAGCGCGGTAGATTCTTTTTGCATTCCATAAAATGCTCGTAGCTTACGGTTTCTTAGGCCATAGAGATGATTGGAGCCATTCTGGTCTCTGATCAGCTCTATGGTCAGCTGGCCGAATCACCGGATGCATTCTCAGGTTCCCTGTTGGGACAGGAGAGCCAGAGAAAAACATGGAAGACGGTGGGCGGGGCATTCCCTCCCACGGCTTGTAAAAGCAGTCTAGATGCTATAAAAAACTGACAGCGAACCTAAATACTTTCCTGCCTAACTAGCTTCACCTGTGACACTAATGCAGCGATCAGAAAAATGATCGCTTAGTGACACTGGCGATGGGGGGTGATCACAGGCTTAAACCTTTTTATTAAGGTGGTACCCTAGACCTACAGGGGCTAACCCTATCTGCCCTACCACTTATAACGGTCACAATGCACCAATGCAGTAATCAATGATGCAAGTAACGTTCCTTTGCCTGCGCCATTCTGCCAACGTATATCGTCGTGAGGCGGTCGGCAAGTGGTTAAGGTAAGAGGGCATTGCACTCACCAGTGGCTGGAGATGGAAATCAATATATTTCCCAATTCTGGAGGTGATTGTCTGTCTATCCCGCTCACTATTGGGCGACTGGGTGGATGAGTAGGGTTTTTGTGTATTTTTGGGACGTAGTACATAACTGGAATCCTTTTAGAGCCAAGGGTACAAGAAAATATTTCCTTGTCTATAATCTGGTCTTTATAACCTTTTTATTGATCAATTTAACTAGTTTCCTCTTATACTGTTCTGTGGGGTTACTGAGAAGCTCAATATAGGTATCGTGGTCACCCAATAGTTTCTCCATTTCTTTTTGGTAGTCAGATTTGTCAAGGACTACAATCCTGTACAAACCCTGTTGTGTTTTTTCATTTTTTTTTTCTGTTACTGCACCTTTTTTATTAGTTATTTTTTTTTATGCTTTATATAGAGTATATGGTGGCTTGTGTATGTATACATTTTTATTTTTTATTTTTTACCTATGTTTCTTTAGTCTTTCTGCTTATTTGTATATTTAGATTTCAATTGTATCTGTCCATCTCATATGGTTTGCTTAACACATATTCATGTATACAAGGTTATTTCCATAGTGAGGCTCACATTGGCACATTTCCTGATTCCTCTGTGGCAGTGGGGAAGGTGGGCAGTCCTCTATAGAGGAGATGTGTATGCATACGTCAGATCTATGTCCATGGCAGTGCAAGTCCTTGGTTGATGGTGGAAACTAGGTTTGGAACGCATGCCCGGCGCAATCTTGCCAGATGCTATTACCCTTATGAGACTGCTTTCCACAGACTAGTTGTAATTGCCCATTTTAATTCCTCTTATACAGTGGATATAGAAAGTCTACACACCCCTGTTTAAAATGTCAGGTTTCTGTGAAGTAAAACAATTAGACAAAGCTAAATTTCATAACTTTTCACCCATGTGACCTAGAAACTGTAAAACTCAATTGAACACACTTTAATATTTTAGGTGGAGGAAAGTAAAAAAACTAAAATATGGATGCATAAGTGTGCACACCCTTACACTAATACTTTGTTGAAGCACCTTTTGATTTTATTACAGCACTCCTACCCAAAAAGACCATCAGCATGGCGCATCTTGACTTGGCAATATTTGCCCTCTCTTTGCAAAAAACACTCCAAATATGTCAGATTGTGAAGACATCTCCTGTGCACAGCCCACTTCAGATCACCCCACAGAATTTCAATCGGATTCAGGTCTGGGCTCTGGCTGGGCCATTCCAAAATTGTAAATTATGGTAAAGCCATTCCTTTGTTGATGTGTATGTATGCTTTGGGTCGTTGTCATGCTGAAAGATGAAGTTCCGCTTTCTAGCTGAATACTGACAATTTTGTGCCACTATTGACTGGTATTTGGAAATGTTTAGAATTCCCTCCTACCTTTTTACTGAGAACCCTGGTTCCAGCTGAAGAAAAAAAACCTCCCCAAAGTATGATGCTGCCACCACCATGCTTCACTGTGGGTATGGTGTTTTTTTGGTGATGTGCAGTTTTTTTTTTGTTTACTTGGGAGATATTCCTGCAGCTCCTTTTAATTGTGCTGTATGCCTCTTGGCAGCCTCCCTAACCATTTTTTTTCTTCTCCTTTTCATCAAATTTGGAAGGAAGTCCAGTTCTTAGTAATGTCACTGTTGTGCCATATTTTCTCCACTTGACTGTCTAAGGCAGGGGTAGGCAACCTGGGGCCCTTCAGCTGTTGTGGAACTACATTTCCCATGAGGCATTTCAAGGCTGGCAGTTACAATTACTTCCAGAGGCATGATAAGATTTGTAGTTCTGCAACAGCTGGAGAGCCCCAGGTTGCTTACTCTAAAGTCTAAGTCTAAACTGTGTTCCATGGTATATGTAAGGGCTTGGAAATTCTTTTGTACCCTTCTCCTGACTAATGCAGTACCTTCTGATGCTTTGGAAGCTCTCTGCGGACCAGGGCTTTTGCTGTAGGATGCAACTAATGCTGCGTACACCCGGCCGAAATTCTGATGGGAACTTATTATTGGATTTTCCGACCGTGCGTATGCCCATGGACTCCAGGAAAGGTAAGTGTCCATTTATTGAAAGTCAGCAGCTGCAGTATTTGTAGCTGCTGGCTTTTAATTTTTTTTTTTAGGTGCACTCCCTCTTTAAGAAAAGGGGCAGGGCCACATACACGTAGCGGCCCGCCCAGATCCCATTGGCTGGTGTTTGATAGCTACTGGGTCCCGCTCACCCCTGACATCAAGCTCAAATCTGACAGATCCTCCTCTCTCCTCTGTTACTTGTCAGTTTCACACTCGGCTGCTCTGGCAAGCATCAAGTGCTGCGCTGAGTGTGGAGAAGGGAGGAGGAACGGCGGTCAGTGTTGATGCACTGCATGTTTGGGGCATCGGGAGTTATAGTGAGTGGGCTGGTGGGGGCAGCCTAGGCGCCAGGCTGCTATTTTTGGTCGCCATGGCGACTTGGCGCCTGGAGTTTGTCGAGCCCTGGTGGGATCCATCCATATGAAACACCTGTGTGATCTGGCTTCCCTATGTGATTTCTACTTGCCCCTGCCTGTGACTCACTACTGTAAGGTACTTAATTTCACACTCTCTGGAAAGCGTACCTTCATAATCCTATGGTGGTTGGTGGCTGTTTCTGTTTATGGATCACTCCAAGCACTTCTGTGGATTTTGACTTTGCATTGGTTGCCCTGTATTTTTTATTTTTTTTAATTTTTTTTGAACACCAAGTTTTTGGGACTTTAATAGCGTGGTAATTTTCTCTATCCAATGACCATGGCGCATGCCACCTGCTACACTTGTCTAACAAAAACATAAGCCAACAGCAAAAGCTTGATACCGGTTCTCACAATGAAGCAGATCTGTCCGCCGCAATGTCACAGTCCCTCTAAAAAATCACAGATCACCGCCACTACGAGTAAAAAAAAAAATAAAAAAAAAAAATGCTATAATGTAGACTTTTGTGCAAACTGATCAATATACACTTATTGCGATTTTTTTTTTTTTTTGTAGAAAAAAAAATTTTTTTTTTTTTTACAAAAATACATTTAAAATATATATCAGCCTAAACTGGGGAATCATTTTTTTTTTTTTTGGGATGTGTTTATAGCTAAAGTAATAAATATTGCGTTTTTTTGTTTCAAAATTGAATTTTGTTTTATAGCGCAAAAAATAGACTGCAGAGGTGATCGAATACCACCAAAAGAAAGCTCTATTTGTGGGAAAAAAATTCATTTTGGGTACAGTGTTGCATGACCGCGCAATTGTCAGAGTGACAGTGCTGATAATTGGCCTGGGCAGGAAGGGGGTTTAAGTGGTTAACAACCATTTTCATTTCAGGTGATACTACATATGTTCCTAGAGCACCATGGGTTAGTGGGAAGAAAATATTAATATAACCACTATAAATTCACTTTTAATCAAATTGAGTTTTCTTTTTTTTTTTTGCATTGCCTACTATCGCTGTTTGTAAAGCATGTATATCTTAAATTTTGAAGTAAATGATCAATATGCTTGCTGTATTGTTGTAGTAATATTTTTGCTAACTTATGTTTATCACATTACAGCCAAGATACCTTTTGAAGTTTGAGCAAATATATTTATCTAAACCGACACACTGGGAAAGAGATGGTGCCCCTTCACCAATGATGCCAAATGAAGCAAGACTAAGAAATTTAACGTAAGCAACTTTGTGCCTGACGTGAGAGCCTTACAGTCATGCATCTGAAATATTAACATAGCAGTTAGATGTTTGTAGTTTTTATTTATTTATTTTTGTATGGCTCGGTTTTGCATCTACATTAAGCTAACGCAGGGGTAGGCAACCTTTTGTGCATTGTGCCAAACAATATTTACAAAGACATTAAGAGTGCCAGTTACATAAAAAAAGCCAACGTCCCACACGCAAATGCGAAAAGAAAATTTGATAAACGAAATGCTGTAAATTACTTGAATAATAGTAAAATGAATATTAAGCTTTGTGCCTTCACACATCGAATCAGCCCAGTTCTTGCACCTTCACACCTCAGCCCCAGTTCTTGCACCTTCACACCTCAGCCCCAGTTCTTGCACCTTCACACCTCAGCCCCAGTTCTTGCACCTTCACACCTCAGCCCCAGTTCTTGCACCTTCACACCTCAGCCCCAGTTCTTGCACCTTCACACCTCAGCCCCAGTTCTTGCACCTTCACACCTCAGCCCCAGTTCTTGCACCTTCACACCTCAGCCCCAGTTCTTGCACCTTCACACCTCAGCCCCAGTTCTTGCACCTTCACACCCCAGCCCCAGTTACAGCTCTTGCACCTCCTGAATTAGTAGTTCCCAATAGCTGGTTAATTAAAAGGGCAAAATGAGAGAAGGCAGCTTGAAGTGTCCGACTTAACACCAGGACTGTGTTGCTAATGTGGAGGTGCATTAAAAAAAAAAAATGGTAGGTTAGTAGGGCAGAGGACAGGAGTCTGCAGGGCAGAGTGTTGTGTCACTGCTGACAGGGTACTCAGCTGCTCCTCCCAACACTGCACACAGCTAAGATCTGATGGTTTTCCAGACACAATCTGTATTTGCACAGTGTGTAGCTGGCTGTTGCAGACTGAGGATCTCACAGGCCAGAACTGCAACAGCCAGCCACATGCTGTGCCAGTCAAGCTTGTCTGGATAACGGATCTTAGTTGTGTTCAGTGTGGGGAAGAGCCATGGGGGGGGGGGGGGGGGGGGGGGGGGGGGGGGGGGGTTGGGTTGTGCAAGCTGTATGTCATCGCAGACCCAAGCACAGAATTCGTGCTGGGCAAGCAAAGCGGCATGGAGTCAGACCCAGGCACAGCATTTGTGCTGAGGAAGGGTCGGCACAGTGCACCGCCCCTTAGATTACGCCATCCACTTAATGTCAGCTGTATACCCAACTACGTCGGCCCAGCTGATTGGCAAATCAGCTGTTGTGCTGTTCCATACGGCACATGTGCAGTTATACATCCTGGGCACTATTCGATGCCCCCCCCCCCCTTCTGTCCAAGTGAAGTTTGCACTGCACCACCAGATTTTCTGTGCACCTTTTTTCCATGTGGCCTCAGAATCTTGCGGCAAAATACCCTCAAATTCTTGAGGAAAATCTGCTGCCCTCTGCCAGAAAGTTGTCAATAGGTTATCATGACAATGACCCAAAGCATACAGCAAATATGACAGCACAATAGTTTGAAGGAGTAAAGGTGAATGTCCTTGCATGGCCTAGTCAGAGCCCAGACTTCAACCCCAATGAAAATCTGTGGCTTGAAGACAGCAGTTCACAAACGATCACCATCAATTTTTTTTTTACTATTTAATCTTTCTGTAGTACGGTTACAGAACTTTACAGTTTAAATATTCCTCAAACTTCAGTACAGTTCTGACGCAAATGTTTCTTTTCAGTGTGAAAATAAGAAAACCGATAGGGTATGGGAAGAATATTTCATATCAAGTATTCATATGCCACATGCAGTTCTGTTAATCATCACCGTAAAAGAAGTTGAGTGTGACTGTGACTAAGGAAACAGACTCTCGTGTGTATACCTCCTTGGTAAAGAAGCCATCCTCAAGCCCCAGATTGGCCTAAGCCGATCTGAGGGTCCAGATTCACTCCGAAGCGGCCCCACCCGGGCTCTGCACAAGGGGAGGGGGGGCCACGAATGCCTCCAACTAACCTGAGCCACACCCAAGCCCCTCCAGAGCACCAGAGGGTAGTAGAACAGTACCACCACATATTTGATGCCCCCCCCCCCCAGTGGTAAGACATTGGTATCACTTGTCAGCTAAAACATTCCTAAGAGACATGTAACCAATTCTCAATACAATATCAAAAGGCGAAAGCAAATTAGTAGAGAAAAAAAGAATCAAATCATACCTGGAAGAGCGTGATAGCTGTCAGTTAACACCAGGCTCCCCACCATGGGGAATGTGGGGTGTCCTCCAGAGCAAGGAAGGATAATGTTCAAAGCCAAGTCTCCAACCAAGGGTAATTGCACTCACACTACTACTGGGTTTGCATACATTGTCGAAGAGAAGGTTCTGGTAGCTCAAACAGTGCCAAATCTAGACTGCAGGATACCTCGTCTGAGTCGTGGACATGGTCCCAACCACAGGGACCTTGTGCTGGCAAGCCCATCCCAGGTACCCCTACATGTTGCAATCCAGTCCTCCACCTCTCTAATCTCATTCACCTTGCGTACCTATTCCTCCCGGCTCAGTGTCTGCATTCCTTTCCAGTAGACTGGGAGCAGCTGATTGGCTGCGTTCAACAAATGGGGTAACAGTCTCTTTATACTGACTGGCATGGGAGGGATATGCAGAAGAAAATGCATTGGCGAGAAGGGGCTATCCAGGCCCAGAATTTAATCTGTTCCCTAATGTCTCTCCAAAAAGGCACAATCACTGGACAGTAACACCATAGATGCAAGAGTGTACCACGGTACCCACAGCCCCTCCAGCATAGCTCTGAGGGATATTTTTGGCCAGGCCAGTGAGCACCCTATACCAGCGTGACAAAAATCTTAGTTTGTCTCTTGTATTTTAGAGTCAATAGACCTCGAATGAGTGAGCTGGTATAGGTGTGTCAGTTGAGTGGCGGTAAAATCGGACCTTGGGTCTTTCCCAGGCCTGCAAATATATGGGTTTAGCAGCTGAGGTGGCCTTCAGCGTCTCAAAGGGCAGCAGTTTGCCATTCCTCATTAGCTTCACACAGCTAACTTTGCCATAGTCTACCCAGGGCACAAAAAATAAATCTGTTCTGGCACCAGCGGGGACACAGAGGGAGCCAATTCAAGCATTCGGTTGACAGGATCCCATATTTTAAGTACACCGGTCGTCAATGGGGACGTATCGTCCCACAACCACCTGTGTTCCAGAGAGAGCCACAGGGCATAGGACAAGTTCCTGCCATATATTTCTCCATTGAGACCCAGAGCGTGGAATGAGTGTGGAAGTGTTAGTTCAGGATCCGTTGGAGACTATAGCCCTGTAGTATCTTTATGTCTGGGATTCCCCGACCACCCGAGCATTTCGGGCGTTTCAGTAGTCTCAGGGCTATACTCGGTTTCCCAGTTAGCATGCTCGTTAATTGGCCAAAAAAGCTTTTGGGCAAGGGCACGGGCAACATCTGCAAATAAAATAGTATCCGAGGGAGGATATTCATTTATTTACCCTTCCTAGCCAGGTGAAAGCTGTTTTAGTCCATAGCGAAAGGTCCCGTCTAATCGCAGTCAGTAACTGGGGGAAATTGGTAATTTTATTTAGTATCAAAGCGGTCTTTGAGCTGGATACACAGGTATCCCAATGAGGATTTGTCCCATGTGAAGGGGAATGGGGCCTTAAGGCTATTGGTCATAGCAGGGGGTACTTGGATAGGTAAAATATCATAAGATTAACTTTAATGTTCGAGTGTGTCCCAAAAATGCTGAGGTTCTCGCATCAGGACCGGCAACAAGATCAAAGGGTCCGTGAGGTGGAATAGGATATCAGCATAAGCTGAAAGCTTATGTTCCATGGTGCCCATCGTTAAGCCGATATTTACCCATCGTTAAGTTGATATTTACATTCGCTCTCACTTTATGCAACAAGGGTTCTAGGACCAATGCAAAAAGAGGTGAAAGGGGGGACACCCTTGTCTTGTTCCGTTCTTGATCGAGAACCTAGAAGAGAAAAGACTATTCCGAACCTAGTGCACAGGTTCAAGTCAACAAAGGGCCATGATCCAGGTAAGCATGTTTGGTCCCAATCCCATGGTCTCTAGCACTGCGTGCAGGTAAGACCAGTGTCAGGGAAATCTCACTATGTATAGCACACAGCCAAATTTCCTGTTTCTAATATAACACTTTCCGTCTTAATGATATAATGCCTTACCTTTCGATCGTATGTCTTCCATTACCTCCCAACCCCCTCATCCTAGCATTCATACACCACCAGCCAAGCATTGCATACATCACCACCTCAGCCTGGCTGCTTCCCAGCCAGGCCCCTCTGCTTTCCCCATTAAGAGACATCACTCGTATTCTTACGTCCTCATCTCAGCCACGGCCAGCATGTCTGTCTGTCCTCCCTGAGCCGAGCAGACTGCTTTTACTTGCATATCAATTCGAAGCCACACCCTGGAGGGTTTGCCTCCAGCAGCTAAACCCCCTCCTACAATGCTTGTGACCTCACATGGGCAACACAGGATGTGAATGACCATATAAGGACATGACACGGAATAAATTAACAATACAGGATGTTACAATACAGGGAAAAGTGGTGTCTTCAGACAGCCAATCAGACATTTGTATTCCTTCAAAAGAACCAGTCATGTATACATTCAAACAGAAATACAGTAGTGACCTGTGCAGACAGTGGTGTGCAAAACCATGTGGCAAGCACATGGCCTTGAGCACAACCGTGTGCACATTCCCACTGCTACCAGTGATGCAAACCATACCAAACTATGGCCCAGTGGGCCATAATTCTGTATAGTTATACTCTGGTTCCCAAATACACTGATCTGCTCACTTAGGAGTTTAAATGCGGTCGCCATGGAGTGGCCAGTTCCCTGGTCAGGCATAAATAAACAACCTGAGAAGAGCAAACAGATCCGCTGCGTCCAAGGGAAGGTTGGTCTTCCACCAATGTCTGTGCGAATACGCTCACATGAGTGCATTACAGCAAAACCGACACTGGGGGACATCTGACAACATACATTTTATAGGAATTTCCACAACACCAGTCAACGTGGGAAAATGCTTTATCTGCATCTTAACATCAAATATGGTGACGATTACCGCCTATGTCTGCCCAGTGTATAAGTTGAATTGCCCTAATGGCGTTCTCTGGCTGTACACCCTGTATTAAACAATGTTTTGTAGATGGTCTAGAGGTAGGTTTTAACCCTCGATACCTCTGTATAAAGTGTGACTTTAAATCCCCACAGGCCTGTGAGATTAGCCCATTGAGACAATGACACAAGACAACAAAGTCTCTCCGAGCAAATCTAAACTTTATTCTTTGTTAATATTTAAAGGGGCTTTCAGAAAGTACCGCCTTTTTGACAAATTATCCAGTCATATACAGAGACAGTTTATGACCAAAGTGAAATTATTTCTAAAAAATCATGTGCTTTACAAGAAACGAAACAACAAAAGATCACAGGAACATGAACAACGAAACTAGCAATACTTGAGCATATCTATTCTTGAAGTGAATGTTAGAGACACAAAATGGAAACTGATTATAAGAATGGAAGCAGTTAAGCTAAATATTCCTTCAATACCCTCTTAGATCGTATAAGATCTCTACATTTTATGTTGTGTTTTAATACTTCTTTGGGATTGTGGCATAGATTGCCTGATGACTCTTCGAGTATGTCATGTAGGATAGAACCTTATCAGGAGATTTAAGGCGTGGAATTATGCAAGTGCAACACTTAAAGCAGAGGTAAAGAATCAGAGCAAGGATAAATATCATAACAATAACAAGGACAAAGTCTTTTAACCATGAAAATATACCTCCAAGCCCAAATCCTGCATTGGCAAATGGGCTTCATGTTTTAGTAATGTCCCTAGCTTCCTGCTGGAGCTGGCCTACCTCTTCGGTGCTGTGCAATAATATCAAGGTAGTCAGGCACCTTGGCACTTGTTAGAGATCCAATTACAGCATTCGTAGTCCTCAGTCATTTCACATAGACCTGTAAGAGCTGCACTTGTGCATTCTAGAGCCAACTCATGTAGTTCTAGCTGTTTTCTAATTGCTTTAGTTTCTATGTTTAACATGGCAATGTCATCTGAATTCCTCTTAATTATCTCATCCAATATACAGGGGGTCCCCGGGTACGAACCAGTTAGGGACTGTCCTCCTGTTTGTAATTTGGAAATGCTCATAAGTCGGCTGTGCATGCGCAGAACGACAATTACGGACATTTCCGATGTTCTGCCGAATGCCGCTCTGCGCATGCCCGGCAAATTATGGAAATTTCCGATGTTTTCCGAGGCTCCGTCTGGCCGCGCATGCGCAGAAACGGCGGATGTCCGCGAAAAATGGCAGAGGGTCCCCGCAGCGCCCGGTTCGTAAGTAGATGTTCGTAGGTTGGGCATTTGTAAGTCGGGGACTCCCTGTACATGAATAATTATTCAACCCTTTCATTGTACCTATACCCCCATCCTGTCCAAGAAGGGAACCATGCCCAACCCATATCTTGTTTATAGAACAATTGCCTTTTTGTCTGTGTTTAAGGGGGTATTTGAGGTGTATGCTGGCCTCTAGGGGATGTCCCCTTTTATCTTATGACAGGTACAAAGGATGCAAGGTAACACCATCCTTTAACATGGATAACACACTTTCCCACAACATACATAGCTACTTGTCCCAGTGTAAAAGGTCTCTTAGCGACAATCTCATGAGTGTACTTGTCCTGTGTTGCGATTATAAATTGGTGCAATATAGCACCTACATTATCAGAGAGGGAGGAAAAGTTGTGCAAAGTACAGTTTAGCCCTGGGTCAGATACTTAAAACAGTGAGCAGGCAGGGGCAGAGCCTCTGGATTCGCACATGGAGATCGTGACAGACCTAGCCGGGACAGAGGCTTTTGGAGGGGACTGAATGTTAGCCTCTTGCCGACCGATTATGGGCCCTGGCATTTGTGAGAATGGTGTTCTTTGTGAGCTGTATGCCTGGGGACCCTTGAGGTGGTGCTACTTTGGATTCAGGTCCATATCCCCCCAAGAGACACACACTGGGAACCCTGAAAATGTGATTTGGATTACTTCAAATGGGACAGTAATATTCATTAACAATATCTCTCAAGAAATATGAAGATTTTATCTCCTGGACACAGAGGTCTATGGCCAGGAAGTATTAATCCTAATATGGGCTTTTCAGGAAGTTCATTTTAAGAGACCGACCGTCTATTGCTTAAGGATGTTTCTTTTGTCTGGATAAGTAAATCGTGTTAATCTTGTCTGAGGCAGTTTTCCCTTAACCTGTTAAGTGTGCTAATGAACTCATCTGATGTCTGCTAGGGGTGGTATTGACACTCAGAATGTGTATTGGGGGCTTGTTATGTAACCATTGTGTGATGTGGGTGGATCCGGGTCATTGTTCCTATGGGGCCTGCAGTATTAAATGTATAAAAAGAGCCTGCATTTGTTTCAATAAAGATTTCATTCCTGTTTGAACCTCAATACAGAGCCTTGTCTTGTATTTGGGGGAGAATTATTCGTATGGGTTCCTTGTTTGGCTGATGGAAGTGTTCGGTAGCTGCCTTTGTGTTCGGGAAGGGAATATCCTAAACAACTTTAACCCCTTTCATACTCTGGGGGGGGGGGGGGGGGGGGGGTCGTTACAGAGATGTTAAATATTGACCTGCTGAAGAAAGAGGGTTTAGTCTGGCCTTTTCATTTAGGGAATGAGACACAATCAGGGTAATGACTTCTAAATGCTATTGGAAAGGTAACAATGTTTATGTACAGAGTGGTTATGTTAGTCAAGAATACAGGAGGAGTCTCATTGAGAAAGGAGGAAATATTTAAAAATACAGCCAAAAGGGGAATTCGGGCAGTGCTAGGATGTAATTTGCCACATACCCAACATTCTTCATACCCTGATTTTTGAGCATAAGCATACTTAAATTTTAGCAAAAGCATCTTATCAGTAAAACTAGATCCAATTTCTCTTGGTTCTAGCTTGTGTCACTGTAATGTTCTTGTGTGTGTTCCCCCACAGATGCTTTTAATTGCACTCTAATCTTCAGGGTGGTAGATAGTTATGATCCAGGTGGGTAGGAACACTGTCGGAGAGATCAGGATCAATAGGCAGAATGCCTTGCCAGAAGTCTGTGATGAAATAAGCAAGGTCATCTTCTCTGGCTGGACCCGCTTTCCCAGGAACTCCTTTCGTCTGCTTGGACTTCTGCTTGAGGGCCTCCTGTATTAAAGATCTCCTCCCTGCTCTTGGGGCAACCTTTTTCCACTCTGTTGGCATGGATCCAGGACTGGCAATTTTCCACTAGGATGGCTGTTCTGGTGACTGCAACCACTGGTGGTAGGAGGTCCAAAGGTATACTCTTGCTTCTTCTGTTCAGCTGTTGGACCACCACAGTATCTCCCACCTTGAATGGGTGAGCAGCTTCCTGTGAAGAAAAAGGAGAGGTGCGAGCAACATTTTTCTCAACTGTATCCAATGTTTCAACCAATTTCCTTACATATTCTTCCTGTATTAAGTCTAAATCTCCCTTTTCTTAAAGGTGCTCTGGCCCATGGGGTGGGGAAAAGTCAACCCATCAAGACTTCAAAAGGTGAATACCCTGTTGTCTTGGAAGGGGTCATTCTTATTTCTGCCAGGACTGCTGGGAGGACCTTCTTCCAGTTGGCAAAGGTTCTGTGGACTTTCTTATTTTTGTATTTTATTCTGTTCATTCTTTCTACTATCCCTGAGCTTTGAGGGTGGTAGGGAATGGGAAACTTCCATTCTATCTTGAGTTTTTACCAAGTCCTGGCAGACCCTTGATACAAATACAGGTCCATTGTCTGAGTTTATTCAAAATGTGCATCCCCATCGAGGAATGATTTCCTGAACGAGGATCCTCACTATTGCAGAAAAGTCCAGTCTTTGGACCTTTTCTGCACACCTGTTTTGTCCCAATCTGAGATCAGCTTCTTCTGCACATCCCTGCAAATCTGAAAGAACCTGATCAAAAAAGGGCAATTCTGGTGCTAGCATGGGCAATTTGGATCTGTTCATTTTGTGAATGAGCAGCTTGTTTAGCAGCTTGTTTAGCAGCTAAATCAGCTAGACAAGATTAGACAGCAAGATGACCTCATAGCCGCTCAACCTTTTGAGCAGACATGTGCTGTGTATGTACATTTTTTCAACAGGATTGATACATTGTGGGTGGTGTGAAGTGTGGTGTCGTGCCCCAGAGTGAAAGAAGTGGCCATCTCACATCTACCAATAAGCACTCCTTATGGCCAGAGGTTCCCCTGATCACAAGCATGCTTTGTACGTTATTACTTTTTCTTATTTTTATAACCAAACAATTTTTATTTAGATTTCAAATTTTGTGCCAACAGGTTCAAACAGTACTTTCAATTGCTGTAGTACTAATGCTGCAAACAATTCCCCACTATCTATTATGGTTAGTGAGATATTAGTACTTGAACCCTGTTAGCAAAAAGCCAAATATCCAAATTTTGCACCTGACTCCCCCTGCATAAGAGATGTCAGTAGCAAAACGAATTATTCAAATAGCATATTTTGATCAAAAGTTAACCTCAGAGTATTTTACCGACTATGCCAATTTATGTATTACCTTAAAGCGTTAACACTGCTACTACGCTCACTATCTCATACTTTAGAGTCAACGCATTCGTATGTAAATCATTAAGAGTAAACATCAATACATCACCGGATATTGTAGCATTACACAGTGCAGTGGAAAGCGTGGTCTTACCTCACAACGCTCGACTAGTTCCACACAGAATCTTACAAATTATCTTAAACTTCTATGCGATAGATAAGATAAGCAAAGAGATCAGGTTTTTCTGTCACACCTTATCAGACTTTTTTCTTATAATTACAGTACTGTATAAATCATTTTTCTATGGACTTCTCAGAGTCCTTAAAGCTCCCCCAGACCGTTTTTCACTGTTCACCCGGAACAAATGGTGTTTCTTAAAGCAGTCTTATTCTATGGGCTTCTCAGAGCCCTTAAAGCCCTCCCAGGGCTTATCTCGCTGTTAACTCAGAACAGTTAACTTATTATCGAGGTCTAAAGACAACTTCTACATAAATTACAGGTCCCTTTTTTAAAGGAAACAATTTCTAAATAGGTGTCACGGTGAGAGAAGATGCATATATCAATTCTACTCACCAGGCAGACCTATAACGATCCCGGAACGACGAGCCCCCAAACTGATAGGAATGTAGATAGTCTAGGGGTAGGTTTTAAGTCTCGATACCTCTGTATAAAGTGACTTTCAATCCCCACATGCCTTTTGAGATTAGCCCATTGAGGGGCTTTCAGGAAGTACCACCCTTTGACAAATTATCCATTCATATACAGAGACAGTTTATGACCAAAGTGAAACTAATTATTTCTGAAAAAATCATGTGCCTTACAAGAAACCACAAAAGAAGATAGCGGGAACATGAAAAAAAACTAGATTAGCAATACTTGAGCATATCTATTCTTAAAGTGGATGTTGGAGAGATACAAAATGGAAACTGATAATAAAAATAAGAATGGAAGCAGTTAAGCTAAATATTCCTTCACTTACCTTCCTTCGGTAGCACCGAAATGTGCCAACAGAGCCTCTGGAGGGATTATACTGCCTTTTGCTAATGAATTAAAGCACATACACGTGGGGTTTAGCAGTAAGGGGCTGAATGGGGCTTAATACGCCTTAATGAACCCATCTGGGCCCGGGCTTTTCCCATTGGGCAGTAATTTCACGGTGGACTTAATCTCTGCAGCAGTAATTGGAGACTCCCAACATTGGTCATCTGTCAATGGTGGTAGGCCAGTCGTGGATAAATATTCTTGAATACCAGTCAGCCTGGCAGCCTGAGCACCAGGTGGTAAGTTGGCTTCCAAGTGCTATAGCTCTGCATAATCATGGAGCCCAGAGGCAATTTTGGAAGACTGAAAAATCACCTCCCCAGAAGGAGCGGAGTTTATGTACATAGGTCTGAGCAAGTTTCTGACGTAGAGCTCTTGCTAGCATATGGTCTGCATTTATTACCATGCTTATGGTATTTGAGATGTGTAGCGTAGTTACTTACAGGCTTAGCGGTCTAGCAAATGTGAGAACAGCTCTCCAATCTTTGTTTTAGTAAAGCCTCAGGGCCACCACAATTATGTTGAAGTTGCGCTCGTTGGAGGGTGGTAAGCATCCTTTAGTAGTCTACTTGACACTACCGTTTAAGCTTGGAGCCAGGGGAGAACAGCTCCCCCTTATCACTGCCTTATGTCCCTCCCACATCATCCCCTCACTAGTCTGTGGTGTTCTCCTGAAAATAATGGGTCAAAACTTCAGAAACCTTTTTGAGGTCACTACAGAATCGTCCAAGTTTTTTAGTCGCCCTTTGTGTGCCTGGCGACAAGGCTAGGGTAACAGAAATCGGCACATGGTCCGAAACAGTTATGTTCTCAATGGATGAGTGTTGCAGTAAATCCAAGGTGGGGAGGTCTATGCGGATGTCCACCTTGTGGACCTTAGAGAAGTAACTAAAGTCCCTGTCAGAGGGGTGAAGTACTCTCCAACTACGGAAATGTTTTTAAGCAATGTGTAGGAGGTGAGTAGGTCGCTTTTATGGGATGTGTCAAGAGGTCAGGACTAATATTGAAGTCACCCACGAGAATCCGAGAACCTTTACTTAAGGCCCAGAAGGGTTTGCCAGGCCATTTTTTGGAATGCGTCACTGCATCACTTTAACTGACAATTGAGTGGGCGTGCAACGCTGTACCCAAACAAAATTTACTTCTTTTTTTTTGTTTCCCACTAATATAGCTTTCTTTTGTTGGTATTTGATCACCGCTGCGGTTTTTATTTTTTGGGCTAATAAACAATTTTGAGAAGAAAACGATTTATATAATGCTTATCCCAAAAAATTTTCAAAAATGTATTCATCAGTTTAGGCCGCTATATATTTACATAGTTTTGGTAAAAATCGCAATAGGCGTATATTGATTTGGTTTGCACAAGTTATCGCATCTACAAACTATGGGATAGATTTAGGGACTTTTATTTATTTATTGTTTCTACTGGTTATGGCGGCGATCTTCAAATTTTAGCGGGACTGCGACATTGCGGTGGACAAGTCTGACCCCAAATGACACTTTTTTTTTTTTTTTTTTTTTGGGCGACCAGTGACATTATTACATCAGTGCTATAAAAATGCACTGACAGGGTAGGGGTTAACTGTGTTCTCAGCGTGTTCTAACTGGGGATGGGCTACTTGGGACATGACAGATCACTGTTCCGATCACTGGGAACAGTAGATCTGTCATGTCCCCTGTCAGAATGGTGATCTGCCTTGTTTACAAAGGTAGATCCCTATTCTGCCTCTATTAGGCGAAAGCGGGCTGCCGGCGGACATGGAGTCCGCCCAACCCCCGGGCATGCTCATGCAGCGGGCGCTCAAGCGCCCCGCCCGACACTGCGCCTACGCGAGCCAGCGTACAATGACGGTGGTTTGCAGTAGAGCCAACCTGCCGCAGTACAACTGCGGCGGTCGTTAAGTTAAACTCAGCCAGGGACTCAAGTGCTTAGTCAAAGGTGAGTTGATTCATGTTGGGGGCAGAAATGGTGACAAAGGAACTTTTTTATATAGTTTCATTCAAAAAGAAGTGTCGGCCCTGAGGATCAACCTGGTTCCCAGTGGGTTGGAAAGGGCAAGCTTTGTGGATCGCTGCATGCGTAAAAAAACACTGACTATACAGGTGAGTGGGTAGTTTAGGTACTGACTGGGGGGTAAAATGGGTCTCCAAGAAAGATTACCTGCGCCCCCAATTTCTTCGACTCCCACCATAGCTTGCTACGCTTTTAGGGAGAGCAGAGACCTCGAACAATGTAGAAGATTACCTTGAGAGTTGCCATAATGGTATGGAAGAACAGACATCCCACCCCATGAACAGATGAGAATGGCGTGGGCGACGAGGCACACGAATCCTGAAAAGGAAGAAATAGATGAGGAAGAAAAAAAGGAAGAATGTGTGAAAAAAACCTAATTTATAATGTAAGCAATATAACTTGTCAGGAATAACCCAACCATCAATTGGATTAACTGTAGGCTGGGCTGAGAGCCCCCCTATACCTGAGCCCCAACCCATGGTCCCAACAGTAATCTGTACCAATATAGGGATGGCCTCCGTGAGGAACGTGGGCCAACATGGAAAGAACAGGAAGGGGTCTGCCCCGCATATACTGCATCTGACATTGTACAAAGTACATGGTGCCTATGAGTGGGGAAAAAGATTCTGGGATGGAGGGTCCTGACTAGACCAAAACAATTATTCTGAGGCCCATAAGCTAGGGACTCAAGCGGGGCTCAGGCAAACAAGGATTTTAAGGTGCAACAGCCTATCTTGGGCAATGTCTGGATCAATCCCAGCAGTCTACTCTGTGCACGGAGCCAGACAAGGCCCAGAGTCAGTGTCAACTTCAGGGGTCAAGATCTCCTATGAACCGATTCATAAGAGAAATATAAAGACTAGTGAAATTGAGGGTGTAGAAAAGGGAGTAGCCCGTGTAGGCCCATCAGTCTCTTGTTGTGGAAGGGCCTGGTGATGCACCAGATGTAGGATGTTGGTGAACTCTCTTGCGGCTTCTGCGCTTTGCTGGTAGCCAGGGTTGATGGAGCTGGAGAGCCGGAAAGTCTGCCAGTTCTGACTAACCCCTCCAATCCAGGAAATCCACTGGATCCAGCTCAAGAGTTGACAAGTGTGATAGGTCATCTTTGGTGCATAGTGTAACTTGTCTGCTGTCCTTGGTCACCTGCAGGTAGAATGGGAAACCCCAGCAATATGGTAGGCCTACCTCCTGTGTGGCCGAAGAGCCCTGTGTTGCATAAGAATACGCTGTGAGATATCTTGATGGAAGGAAAGATGAACTCCATCAAAGTCAAAAAATGGTTGTTTGCGCATTTTCTGCATAATGCTGTCCTTAAGAGTATATTTATGAAGTTTGCATATGGTGTATCTGGGATTATCCACATTTTGTGAAGGTCGTAAAGCCCTGTGGATCCTTATCCATCTCAATAGGAACAGTACCAGGCAGTTCCAGCATTTCTCTAAATATGCCTACAAGGGTAGGGATGATGTCTCTCGGTGCTGTAGCCTCTGGCAGGCTGCGAATGCAGATGTTTTCCCGCATGCTATGGTTCTCAAAATCATCAAGCTGGCATAAGTTTCTATTTTCTGATCCTGTGCAATACATCTCTTCTGCAGACCAATTTGATGCAGTATGCAGCATATGGTCCAAGTACTGACAGGCTAACCCACCCCCACAACCTCTGCAACATTGCTGGCAGCACTCATGCGTCTATTTCCCAAAGAAAACCTTTTGATATGATGCTGAGCACATGCTCTCAACTTTTTTGGTCGACCGAGGCAAGGACTGTTCTGAGTGGAACCTGTCCTGTTAAACTGCTGTATGGTATTGGCAACCGTGCTGCAGTTCAGATTCAGGGTCTTGCCAATCTTCTAGCCTAGGCCATCTTTATGTAGAGCAACAATACATTTTTTCAGATCCTCAGAGTTCTTTGCCATGAGGTGCCGTGTTGAACTTCCAGTGACCAGTGTGAGAGCAATAACACCAAATTTAACACACCTGCTCCCCATTCACATCTGAGACCTTGTAACACTAACGAGTCAAATGACACGGGGGAGGGAAAACGGCTAATTGGGCCCAATTTGGACATTTTCACTTAGGGGGTGTACTCACTTTTGTTAGCGGTTTAGACATTAAGGCCCGGTTCACACTTGTGCGTTGCAAATTTTATTGCAATTATGACACGATTGTGTTGCGACTCTTTTATGCAAATTTGTTGCGTTTTTGTTGAGATATTACTGCGATTTTACTGTAATTAGTTGTCATTTTGGGAGGTGACTGCAAATTTAGGTCTGGCCAATGGAACCCAGTGTATGCTAATAATCAGCCCAATTCGGAGTGGATCAAAGTACTTTAATTATAAAAAAAAATTTTTTTTTGTCCTAATGGCAGTAGCTGATGCCAATTATTCCTTTACATATATCGATATAGGATCCTATGGAAGCAGCTCGGCATCTCAAGCATCTTCTTACATTCATATTTTGGAAAGATGCTTAGAGAACTCCTTGGACATTCCAGATAACCTGCCACTTCCTGGAACAAGTTTACCTTTGCCTTATGTCTTTGTTGGGGATGAAGCATTCCCTATTTCAGAGCGACTGCTACGGCCATATGCCAACAGGCGACTTTGCACTGCAAAGAGGGTTTTTAATTACCGTCTGTCAAGGGCAAGACGATTTTGTTTGTGCTAGAGCTGGTTACCTATTTGAGGACTCCTTAATGCACGACCTCGAAGACCCATCATGGATTGGAACACGTGGCATCTACAGTGGGGAAAATGTTCGCCATGACTTCACTGATTACTTCATGACAGCAAATGGTCAGCTATCGTGGCAGCTGGATGCAATTGTTTAAAATACTGTACTGTGCTTCACATATTTGTATTAGGTCAGTTTTCGTAGGTAAGAATATAATTTTCTGTTCACATGAGTGTCAATATTTTAATGGGTGTGTTGTGTACATATAGATCTTCCCATACCATATACTCACTACAGATAATCATAATCCTAACCAATTTATTTTCCGAAACCCTAACTGTAAAATCAACCATAACCCTGACACGTGTGCAATCAGTGCATCAATATACAAATGCACATCGATTTTCAATATACTTACACTTTTTTATATAGGTTCCAGGAGGTAGGCTGTAATGGTCATGGTACATGAGATGTAATCCATAGTTGTCTTCCAAAAAATGTCTTATTTCAAATTTTAAATCTGCATGCAATTACATACATTTTGTAAAATTTTCGTGAAATAATGAAACTTCAAACATTGTAAAAAAACATGGAAATGACAATACTCCTCCTTTTTTTTTTTTTTCCCTTTTTAACTTTCCAATTCTCTGCCCCTTCGTGCTTTCTCCCCCTCACTCGATCTGTTCCTTAGTATGACCCTCTCGCTGACTCTGACCCTCTTGCTGACTCTGACCTGCCATATTGCAAAATGGCACCACAACACTTTACATTTTGGTCGGCGGTGGGATACATGTCCTTACATTGGTGCATCTAACCTCTCACCCTAATATTTTGGTAAACTTTTTCCCATGGTGACCCATCAAGTTATCAAAACAAATAAAATTCTTCAAAAAACAAAAATGCACTATAAAGCATTAATGTAAACAAATCCAACATGGATTAACATCATGAAAGTGGCAGTGCCATTTAACATAGTAATCTATAAATTATGAAAGGTTTTAACACGTTGTTCAGGTGTTGCTTGCCTCAAAGGCTCAGACAGGGATATGACTCTATCCGGTGGTTCACTTGGGAGGCCATATTGTGAATTTGTTGGAGGCATAGAATGAATTTCAAGTGACTGATTTCGATATGCATAAGGACCAAGATTGTTTGTTTTGTGCTTATCACTTGGTCCTGACACAGGTGGATATGGATTTGCCATGGGTGACATTTGATTGTAGAGCTGGAGTGGTCTGCTTTGTTGGAAATGGTGAGGATTTTGGGAAGGAATTGGATATGGGATTCTTGGTCTTGGGGTCTCAAGCATGCTTGAGTGTTCATCATAACGAGAGGCATATGGCTTAGGTGCTTGGTTTGACTCAAAATAAATGGGATTTGTACTAGTGCTCTCGTGCATTGGAGGATGGTGGGTCATAGTGTAGGAATGTATGCAATGTTGCACTGCTATTCTCATGCTAAAGTAATGGTCTGGCGAAACTTCTTTGAGCAGAGGTACCAAACTTAATGCAAACGTGGTTTGAGGGCATCGCTGAACATCTAATTGTTCTCTGATCCCTGACGCTAAGTAATTTGTTTCGTCAGGGTTTTCCATCTGTTCAGCTTCCCTGCTGCTTTGCTTCCTGCGTGAAATTCACGCACAGGCTTTATAAATTCAAGGTATCTGGCAAACGCATAGGGATGCTTTGGGACAGCACCAGACTCGCTTCTTGCTTCCCGCTTCATTCTGTCTTTGCAGTGTATCCTTTAGGCTTCGCCACCTAGTATGTATGAGGTGTTCTGTAATCCAAAATAAAAAAAATACATGAATTAGTGTTCAATGGGAATAATTCTCCTTACAATGCAGGTCAGTGGGAGTTGTGGTCAGTGGGATGCATGGTCAGCTGGATGCATGCCCTAACATTGGCGGTCAGCGGGATGCATGCCCTAACATTGGCTGTCAGCGGGATGCATGCCATTACATTGCTAGTGGTATTGGTGGCCAGTGGGATGAAGAAATAAGTACCTTTTTTTGTTTGCGAACTTGCGGTGTAAAGGCTTCCCAGTCAGCATACACGGTTTTACAAATCTTTTCCCAGCCTCTGCACTTCAATGCATTGTTTTTAAATTCGGGTCTCCGGCTGTCCCATATGGCCTGTCACGAACCAGATAAATGAGTTCCTCATTGTCGATGGTGCTACGACGCTTGGGGGCCATCTTATCTCTTTGCATTTGGACATGAGACAGGAAACAGGATGTCAGAGGGCACAGAAAACAGGAAGTGAGGGGGCAGTACTCGTAGGAGGAGCTGGAGGTAAAGAAATTGCACATATGTGAACCATCATTGCGAATCCAGAACTATCTACACATGTCTATGGAGACTAGATTTGCAACGCAGTAAAACGGGACAAGACCCTTTTTTTTTTTCATCGCACAGCATTCGTTGAAGAATCGCAACACATGTATGTGAACGACCATCATTGAAACCAATGACTTTAGGGATGACGTGCGAATTCAAAGTGTTTTTGACGCATCGCAATCAGTAGTAAATTGCACAAGTGTGAACTGGGCCTTATGGCTGTGTTGGGTTATTTTGAGGGGACAGAAAATTACAAGCTGTACATTCACTACTTTACATTGTAGCATTTCTAAAGTGTTGTCACATGAAAACCTATATAAATATTTACAAAAATGTGAGGGGTGTAATCACTTTTGTGATACTGTACATGTGCAGGACCATTGCATGTATGGTCTATGCACAGGGTGGGGGTGGGAGTGCTTTTTACTTTTTTTTTTTTTTTTTTTTTTATTTGAAAGGAAATGCCCAGATTGGCTTTAAATTTTTTGTGTTCTTGGCAGCAACTTGGCTGTAGCAAGATTTTGTAAAACCTTATGATTGTTGTGAAGTATTATCATAGTATCTGCAGTAAAGAAAAATTGTAATTATAAATAGTCATGTTTGTTTTCTGATCATAACTCCCTCTGTAGTGTTGGGTCATACCCTCTTTCCTGTCTTTTTTTAGAAAGATGTGAGAAGATGTAATATAAACTTTTTTTTTTTAATTCCAATACAGGTATTCTGCCCCTCTCTACGTTGATATCACAAAGACTGTCATAAAAGAAGGGGAGGAACAGATTCAAACTCAGCATCAGAAAACTTTTATTGGAAAAATACCAATAATGTTGCGTTCTACATACTGCCTCTTGAATGGCCTTACTGATCGTGATCTATGCGAGCTAAATGAATGTCCACTAGACCCAGGAGGTTACTTTATCATTAATGGGTCTGAGAAGGTAAAACTTAACTTTTTTTTTTTTTTTTTTTTTGGTATATTGTAATTTTCAAGCAGGTGTGCAATGCATTTTAGCCTTTTAAATCCTAAAGCGCATCTTTTGAAGATCGTGAAGGTATGTATAATATTGGTCTGTCATTTCTAAAAAATAAGACATCATTGCCGACTTGTGTACAAGGTTGAACTCCCCCATGCCACCCTGGTTCAGTGTCCCTGAGTTAAATACCCCCATGGTCCTGTGTAATTCAGTAGATTGAAGTGCAAAGGTGGCATAAAGTGCCCGGTTATGTACTTCTTTCCATCATCCCCTTTGTTCTGCTTTTCTTGTTAATGTGAGCTCTGCTTGTTTACGCTGTAGCCTGGAAGTCACTTGGGTGTGCACATGTTGTAGCTCTTCCACATGTGATGCGGTTGAAAGGGTGGCTCTATTCGGATGTGGCTTGACCCCTGACGTACTGGTTGCCCAAGTATGTCGGGGGGGGGGGGGGGCGCATTTAAAATGCTCTCTTGCTGATTTTTTTCTTCTGCTCCAGGGAATCTGTGTGGCATTGTTACCACTACTAATAGGGGAATTACCTGCTTTTTGTCTAATCTTCTTTCCATAGTCTGTTTTTGTTTACCACTTAAAGCGGTTCTGCACCCATTCCATGCTCTTACTTTCTATCTCTTCTCTAGCATGTTAGATGACAGAATTGATGGTTCAATTCTGCATCTTTTAAGCCTACCTTGAATGCTGGCTTCATCTTTGTTGTTCTCCCTGTGGGGGTGGGCGTGGTCTGTGCGGGGATCCTCGTCATTTCCTTGGAGTGCCGCACTGTCTCCTGGGATCATTCATCCCAGGAGTCAGTGCGGACATCCGACCCGTAATCTCCTGAGATTTTCGGACATCCGACCCGTAATCTCCTGAGATTTTCGGACATCCGACCCGTAATCTCCTGAGATTTTCGGACATCCGACCCGTAATCTCCTGAGATTTTCGGACATCCGACCCGTAATCTCCTGAGATTTTAAGACATCGGGCCCGAAATGTCGTGAGATTTTAAGGACGGGAAGTACAAGCAAAATGACAATGCTGTTTTTTTATTTTAAAAGTGCATTTTTTTTTCAAAAACGGACATGGATACCGGACGGACACCTAACAAGTGAGTTTATTGTTAGACTCATATTTTTAACATGAGAAGAAAAAAAAATTAGAGTGTGCAGAACCGCTTTAAAGTGGAAGTAAACCCCCCTATCGTTTTCAGCCAAGGAAGCTGCCATCTTTACCTCTGTTTAATCTACAACTGCCACAGTGCTGCACATATGATCCGTTATGACACCAGCCATTGGATGGTTTGACTGTTTGGTTGAGAGCACAGCCAATGTGCAGTTAGCAGTCACGGCATGCCCTTTTTTTTTTTTTAGTCTGTTAAATCGATGGGTTTACTTCCGCTTTAAGCTTCTTCAGATCGAGAACAAGTCTAACATTTTAGTCCAAATGGCTTTTGGTGACATGAAAATATTTACAATCCTTTCACAGCAATTGGCTGATTTTTTAACACAATGCAGTGTTCTGCCATGGTGTAAAAAATGTTTTGATTTTCCAAGGTTCTACTTGCAGTTTCATTCTGGTGGTCCTCCTTTAATTCCATAAAGTATTTTTTAAGAATCGGAGGTCAGGGCACCTCTGGCATGAAAGGATGTGTTTTTGTCATCCTTGTAGCATATGTAAAATTTATTCTCACTATATTTGCAAATTGCAGCTTTGCTCTCAGCAGAAATTGCACTGCGGAAATGTTTCCAAACTCTAGATGTTGGCCTTACCATTTTACTGAGAGAAGGAAAATAAACCATTTACTGACCAGACTATAGGTTAACATTATGCTGTGATAGTGGAGAGCATAAATAGCAGTCATTTAAAGTTTTTAAACTAACTTATCAGAAAAATATACTGGTACCTTCTTATTCGTTAAAGGATAAGTTCAGCTATAAAAAAATTAAATGCAAATCTTTTTGCAGGTAAAAAAATGCCTCATTTATCAACAGCCTGTGAAGTATTTTGCAATCAGCAGATCACCGGTGCAATCTCAGGCTCCTGCATATTTTCTGTGTAGCTATACCTTGTACGGGCAGCCAGTTACTGAATGACAGCCTCAATAAATTACCCAGAGCGCTCACCAATGCCCTGGTAGTTCATTAACCACTTGTCGACCACCGATATACGTCCTCACTTTGAGAACGAATATCATTATTATGGCAGCTAGCCATAACTGCCATAACCCTGGCATCCCCGTGTTCGGCTGGCGGTTGGCTACACGATAAGTGGTGGCTGCGCCGCAAGATCACTTTTATCGGTGGTGGGAGGGGACCGCCCTCCGACGCTTACCGGAGCCGTTGACAGTGGCGGAGGCGATCCGGACCTTTCACTGGCTGTGCATGGAGACGAGTGAGAGGAAGATGCCCCGCACCCTTCTCCATGACACTGCAGGGCGGAAGCAACGTCAAAATGTCACTTCCGCCCATAGATCTTAAAGGGAAATTTTTTTTATTTTAATGACAATTTTATTTATTTTTTATTGCATTTTAGTGTAAATATGAGATCTTTTTGACCCCCCCCCCCCCCCCCCCCCAGATCTCATATTTAAGAGGTCCTGTCATGCTTTTTTTTTTATTACAAGGGATGTTTACATTCCTTGTAATAGGAATAAAAGTGACATAAATGTTTTATTTTTTTTTATTTTTTTTAAAACAGTGTAAAAATAAAAGGTAAAATAAGCAAAACAAAAAAAGTTTTTAAACACGTCCCGCCGAGTTCACGTGCAGAAGTGAACGCATACGTAAAACCACACATGTGAGGTTTTGCCGCGATCGGTAGAGCGAGAGCAATAATTCTAGCCCTAGACCTTCTCTAACTCAAAACATGCAACCTATAGAATCTGTACTGCGGCAGACTAGTGGGGGGGGTTTACTACCCCACAGGCCCCCAGGGACACTGCACAGCCACCAGAGACCCCAAATAGGGACAAATTTAGATGGGGCATCGAATTTTAGTCTTGTATAGGGCAGCACAAAACCAAAATACACCACTGCTGCATGGCTGCAGTTTTTTTTTTTTTTTTTGGTGACCGCGGGGAGTTTAGGGTCTTCATGGTATATACAGTGCCTTGCAAAAGCATTCACCCCCTTGGCCTTTTGCCTATTTTTGTTACATTACAGCCTTTGGTTCAATGTTTTTTTAATCTGAATGAAATGTGATGGATCAGTACACAATAGTCTAAGTTAGTAAGGTAAAATTGGACAAATATATACATAACTATTTTTCAGAAATAAAAAAACTGATTATTAGCCTGTGCGTATGTATTCACCCCCTTTGTTATGAAGCCCATAAAAAGCTCTGGTGCAACCAGTTACCTTCAGTCACATAATTAGTGAAATTATGTCCACCTGTGTGCAATCTAAGTGTCACATGATCTGTCATTAAATATACAATCCTTTTTGAAAGTCCCCAGAGGGAGCAACACCTAAGCAAGAGGCACCACTAACCAAACACTGCCATGAAGTCCAAGGAACTCGCAAACAAGTAAGGGACAATGTTGTTGAGAAGTAAAAGTCAGGGTTAGGTTATAAAAAAATATCCAAATCTTTGATGATCCCTAGGAGCATCATCAAATCTATCATAACCAAATGGAAAGAACATGGCACAACAGCAAACCTGCCAAGAGACAGCCGCACACCATAACTCATGGACCAGGCAAGAAGGGCATTCATCAGAGAGGCAGCACCGACCTAAGGTAACCCTGGACAAGCTGCAGAGTTCCACAGCAGAGACGGGAGTATCTGTACATAAAACGTCAAGAAGCTGTACGCTCCATAGAGTTGGGCTTTATGGCAGAGTGGCCAGAAGAAATCCATTACTTTCAGCAAAAAACAAAAGGCAAGTTTTGAGTTTGCAAAAAAACATGTGGGAGACTTCCAAAATGTATGGCGGAAGGTGCTCTGGTCTGATGAGACTAAAATTGAACTTTTTGGCCATCAAGAAAATGCTATGTCTGGCGCAAACCCAACACATCACATTACCCAAAGAACACCAACTGTTTTTCAGCAGTTGGGACTGGGAAACTGGTCAGAGTTGAGGGAAAGATGGATGGTGCTAAATACAGAAATCTTAAAGTGGAAGTAAACCCCCCTATCGTTTTCAGCCAAGGAAGCTGCCATCTTTGCCTCTGTTTAATCTTCAACTGCCACAGTGCTGCACATGTGATCCGTTATGACACCAGCCATTGGATGGTTTGACTGTTTGGTTGAGAGCACAGCCAATGTGCAGTTAGCATTCACGGCATACCTTTTTTTTTTAGACTGTTAAATCGATGGGTTTACTTCCGCTTTAAGCAAAACCTGTACCACTCTGTGTGTGATTTGAGGCTAGGACAGAGGTTCACCTTCCAGCAGGACAATGACCCCAAACACACTGCTAAAGCAACACTTGAGTGGTTCAAGGGGAAACATGTAAATGTGTTGAAATGGCCTAGTCAAAGCCCAGACCTAAATCTAATAGAATATCTGCGGTCGGACTTGGATTGCTGTTCGCAAGCGCAAACCATCCAACTTGAAGGAGCTGGAGCAGTTTTGCAAGGCGGAATGGCAAAACCCAGTGGTAAGATGTGGCAAGCTCATAGAGACTTTTCCAAAGTGACTTGGAGCTGTGATAGCCACAAGAGGTGGCTCTACAAATTATTGAATTTAGGGGGGTGAATAGTTATGCACATTGACTTTTTCTGTTATTTTGTCCTATTTGTTTGCTTCACAATAAAAAAAATCTTCAAAATTGTGTGCATGTTCTGCAAATTAAATGATGCCATTCCTCAAATAATGTTAGTTCCAGGTTGTGAGGCAACAAAACACAGAACATGCCAAGGAGTGGTAAATACTTTTGCAAGGCACTGTAGCTTGAATACCATGACCTAGATTTATTTATCATGGTAAATGAACATATTCCACACTTTTTTTTTTTTTTTTTTTTTTCTCCTGAAATTTAAAACCAAAAACCCTGTTTTCTTTATCATACATCACGGGACACAGAGTTGGGCTAATATTCATTACCTACTGGGTTATACGCCATCTCTAGGTGAATGTACACTGGTAGACAGTCTTAGACAGGAAGTGATCCACTACAACCCCTCCCATACAGGAAGTGCTTCAGTTTTTTACCAGTGTCTGCAAGGTGGATGGGCACATTTTGTTGAGCTCTCTGAGCTTCAGGTCTTTAGTCTCAAAAATGGTTCTTAAATGAATCAAGGGATTGACTGATGAACCATTTGAATTGACACGGGCTTATATACTTGGATACAGTTGTGCTCATAAGTTTACATACCCTGGCAGAATTTGATATCTTAGCCATTTTTTCAAAGAATATGAATAACGCAAACTTTTCTTTAACTCATGGTTAGTGTTTGGCTGAAGCCATTTATTATCAATCAACTGTTTACTCTTTTTAAATCATCACAACAAACTACCCAAATGACCGTGATCAAAAGTTTACATACCCTGGTGATTTTGGCCTGATAACATGCACACAAGTTGACACAAAGGGGTTTGAATGGCTATTAAAGGTAACCATCCTCACCTGTGTGTGTGTGTGTGTGTGTGTGTGTGTATAAAAGGTCAATGAGTTTCTGGACTCCTGACAGACCCTTGCATCTTTCATCCAGTGCTACACTGATGTTTGTGGATTCTGAGTGATGGGGAAAGCAAAAATGTATCAAAGGATCTGCAGGAAAAGGTAGTTGAACTGTATAAAATGGGAAAGACATACAAGATATAAAAGGAATTGAGAATGCCAATCAGCAGTGTTCAAACTCTAATCAAGAAAATAAGGGGTTCTGTTGAAACAATCAGTCAGGTAGACCAACACAAATTTCAGCCACAACTGCCAGGAAAATTGTTCGGGATGCAAAGAAAAACCCACAAATAACTTCAGGTGAAATACAGGACTGTGAAAACCTGTTGCATTCATCAGCCAGGAAGCAGCGCGTGGGATGTACTTGGCCATTTGAACATGACTGGTCCAAAACACAAGGCCAAGTCGACCTGTCATTGGCTACAGCAGAATAAAGTGAAGGTTCTGGAGCGGCCATCTCAGTCTCATGACCTTAATATCATGGAGCCACTCTAGGGAGATCTCAAACGTACAGTTCGTGCAAGACAGCCCAAGAATTTACAGGAACTGGAGGCTTTTTTTTTGTCCCCAAGAGGAATATGCAGCTTTACCATCTGAGAAGATAAAGAGCCTCATCCACAAATACCACACAAGACTTCAAGCTGTCATTGATGTTAAAGGGGGCAGAACTGGGTTATGTAAACTTTTGATCAGGGTCATTTGGGTAGTTTCTGTTGCGATTTATGATTTAAAGAGTAAACGCAGGTGATGTCTTCAGCCAAACACTAACCATGAGTAAAAAATGTATCATTCATATTCTCTGAAAAATGGCCAAGAAATCATAAATTCTGCCAGGGTATGTCAACTTATGAGCACAATTGTAAATGGTACACAAGGCTCGCAAAGACAACATGTACTGTGACATACTGAAGCAGAACATGAGCCCCCTCCCTTCGGAGACTGGGCCGCAGGGCAGTATTCCAACATTATGACCACTGCCTTGCTAAAGAAGCTGAGGGTAAAGGTGATGGACTGGATAAGCATATCTCCAGACCTAAACTCTATTGAGCATCTGTGGGGCATCCTCAAAAGTAAAGGTGGAGGAGCGCAAGGTCTTTAACATTCACCAGCTCTGATATCATTGAGTGGAAGATGACTCTAGTGGCAACCTGTGAAGCTCTGAACTCTATGCCCAAGTGGGTTAAGGCAGTGCTGGAAAATGATGGCCACACAAAATATTTACACTTTAGGCCCAATTTGGACATTTTCACTTAGGGGTGCACTCTATTTTGTTGCCAGCGGTTTAGACATTAATGGCTGTGTGGAGTTATTTTGAAGGGACAGCACATTTGCACTGTTTTTTACAAGCTGTACACTCACAACTTTTGTAGCAAAGTGTAATTTCTTTGGTGTTTGCATAAAAAGATATATTAAAAAAATGTGAGCGGTGTACTCATTTTTGTGAGATGCTGTATATGTGGGACACCTCTTCAATTGGTTGGTTGGTAACACAAATTCAAAAAATGTAGGAATCTAAATAATCCGCCCCTATTCAAATGCCTACCACTGCGCCCAGTTACACCTATCTGCCTCTACTAGCTGCCACTTAAAATAGAAAATTGTGAACGAACTTAATCTTGTAAAGACCCAGAATAAATAATGGTGCTTAACATGTATCAAATATCTATACAAAATATGTGCATAAATATAATAATCAAATTATATAAACTACATATGTGAATAAATGTTTTGCCACTTAGTGCCAAGTGAAAAAAATATCCACACAAAAAAGTGTGTGGAAAAAATATATAAAATCGCAGGAACAAATTGTGAGTCAAATTGCTGCAAAGTAAGAAATAATGAAATAACAGAAATTCGTGTAATGTCCAACAAATATTCTTTAACGTGTTAAATTAAGTCTTTTTAGTTCTTCCACCACACCAAAGTGATAAGTGACTCCTCTCCCATAAGAAACGCACTCACCGAATTCAAATGCCCACACTCGTGACAGGCTTATGCGCTTTAGGATCACACCAAGAGGGTTAGTTCAACCTTTCAAATGTCAAATGTGCAATTGGATTCTCTCCACATGTAAATGAAAAAGGTGCTACAATAGTGTAACTCAGTAAACACTTTATTCAGACCACAAGTAAAACTCCAATCAATTCACTCACATTTTCAAAAGTAAAAGCCAGCAAAAGTAAATCGCAAATAGCACTGCACGCTCCACTCCTGAAAACCACACTGTTTAGCCTGTAGTCACGGCGGACTCGAGGTGTACAGAGCACAGTCTGCGTGTGTCTCACCCCCTCCTCGCTGCCCAGACTTCAGGATCAAAGACACCGCTCCTCGTTTGGCTCCCATCGCTAAACATTCACTGGTGATGATTGCCGCTCAGCCACGCCCCCTACATGTTTCGTCATACACTGACTTGCTCATGGGGTTGGCAGAGCAGCGCGACAATCATCTCTTTTACGTCCTCCCATCTCATTATCCCGAATCGTTCGTACTGCGCATGCGCGTTCCCCCGATATCGCGCATGCGCCCAACACGCATTGCGCCTGCGCACACCTCGTGTCCCCGCTTGTACAAAATACCACACATCTCCAATCCTTAAAAGCATTACACATAATTGCAATACAGTAGGGTGCCATAATTCTTACATCCACTGTTATTACATATTGTCTTTAGTCATTTATATGCTTTACTAACATTCACAATGGTGTATTGATCTATTTAGCCATAATGTAATGGTTAGTATTATCATCATCGCTACTATTGACATTTTCTTATATATTTATAGCAGGTGCACATACCATATATCTCTACATTGTGCCCTTATATACAAACTGGTTACCCTAATTTTATTTCAATGATCCAAAGACAGTGAACACTTAATCCATGAATGTGGACAAATGGAGTGTGATTATGGTGCTGTAAATATTACATCCATACTTATATGCTGGTCATATACACACACTATTCTCTCATAAGAGAGAATGCGCGTGTGTGTGTGTGTGTGTGTGTGTGTGTGTGTGTGTGTGTGTGTGTATATATATGTATGTATATAGATATATAGATAATTAATATTTAATAACATTTAATACATTTGCAGATCGAATGGCTGGACTATATTTATTATGCACAATCTCAATTGATCACCTATCATAAGAGTTATCGCAAAATATACAGAGTTTCTTAATTATTAATGAAGCAATTAAGGTCCAATTCAATATTTAACCCCTTCGGGGCAAGACATTTAAAAAGAAAGATCCACCTAGTTTCCCTCTGATAGGTCTCTAACACGGTTTGAGCCCCTCCATGAGGGCTGTAGAGTATCAATCCCAATTAATTGTAATAAACTGGGATCTTGATGATTCTCCCTAAAATGGAGGGCTACACTGTGGAACCCGAATCTTTTTTTATATTGGCAAGGTGTTCGGCTATATGTACTCGTAATAACCTTCGTCCTCCCCACATAAAATAATCCACAGGGACACCACATTAGATATACAACAAAAGAGGAATTGCATGTGATGAATTCCTTAATGGGAAATGTTTCATTATCATTATTAGTTATATCTGTAATTCCCCTATTCGACACCTTGACCGTTCGACAACAGATACACTTTCTGCAGCAGAAGAACCCTTTGAGGTCTCTCTTCATAGTCCCCTCCCCTGGGGGATCCAAGATCTTTTTTACGACTTGGTCCCCAAAACTGGGTGCTCTCTTATAAATACATTTTCGGCTGTTGTGATATTCCTCCCAGGTGTCTGTCTCTGCATAATATATGCCAGTGTTTTCTGTATATGCTCTCTATTTCCCTATACTGGCAATGAAAACTTGAAACGAACCCTACTTGATGTTGACGGTTTAGTATCTGGTTCTCTTTTTTTTGTAAAACACTGGACTCTAGGTATATTGGCAAATTCATTGATTATTTCGTCTATGGTGTTGTCCTCATATCCCTTCTGAACAAACTTATCCTTTAGGACACTAGCCTGTGTATAGAAATCATTTAGTTCAGTGCAATTTCGTCGGACCTGTAATATTTGACCTTTCGGTATGTTCCTTATCCATGGAGGGTGATGTCCACTCCTGATGGGTAAGTAACTATTACGGTCTGTTTTTAAAGTACACTTTGGTACTACGTATGTTTTTTTTTTATTGTAACATCAAGGAAGTTTACAGATTCTTCACTTATCTGGTAATCCAATCTGATGTTGTTGTTGTTACGATTAAGATCCCCCAAAAATTCCTCCTATTTCCCATATAAATAGGAGGTCGTCTATGAATCTGCGGTAGAACCTCAACTGTGGCAACTGTTTACTAAAAATCTGTCTATCCTCCCACTCGGCCATGAACAGGTTGGCGAGGCTGGGAGCTTATTTTGCTCCCATTGCTGCGCCAACCTGCTGTGAAAAAAATTGTCCACTAAACCAAAAATTATGTGACATACAAAAATCAAGTACTTGTCCCAAAAACATTTTTGTGTGTGGAATATCCTCACGTTTGCTCAATGCCCAGTTTAGGGCTAATGAGGTGTCCTAATGCTGTATAACAGTATACAAGGAGGCCACATCAGCCGTTACCAGAAAGGATGTCGAGGAATCGCCCAATTTCACTTCTTGCAGTAGCAGCTCTGATGTAGCTTTTAGATAGGCTTTAGTTGCTCCGACGCTTGGCTGGAGAAACTTGTCTAGGTATTCTCCCAACCTCGCTGTCAGAGCCAATCCCATTTACAATTGGTCGTGGGGGTGGTGCTTGTGTCCTTATGGACTTTAGGCAACGTGTAGATTATTGGAATCCTACACGTGCTAGGGATGAGATACCTTTTTTTCCTTCATATTCAAAGCATTGCTTCTAAAGCCCCACTCTACCAACGACATGAGTTGTGCCGTATATGGTTCCGTTGGGTCAGATGATGACCTTTTTTATAGGTCAATTCATCTCCCAATAGTTCCAATAATTGGTTCTGGTAAAACGTCCTAACCATAACTACTACTCCTCCTCCCTTATCTGCCGGGCGAATAATTATATTTTCCTCCCCTTCAGAGACTTGATTCCTTCCCTAATGTACTCATTGAACCATCCATGGAATCATACAGTTAAGGCCAATGTCGATAATAGTATAGACAGTGGCCTAAAAAAATAAATCTATCTTCAACCCCCAGAACCCGAGCGATCACTTTATAGAGGTGTTTAAAAAATGTGGTACTTAAGGATATTGAAGATCTACCCCAGAAAAAGAGTGAACCCTGAGTACATTTGGGAAGGAATCAAGTCTCTGGAGGGGAGGAAAATATAATTATTCGCCCCCGGCAGATAAGGGAGGAGTAGCTTCATTAATAATTTTTAGAAACTCTGTATATTTTGCGATAACTGTTATGATAGGTGATCAATTGAGATTATGCATAATAGTCTATCTTTACCCTAATTGATAGGTTACGCAAATCAATAGGATATAACATTTTACAGTAAATATCTTCCAGCCATTCGATCTGAAAATTTGTTGTTAAATATTATCAATTATTAATTTTTAATTAAGTTACACACACACACACACACACACACACACACACACACACACACACACACACACACACACACACACACACACACACACACACACACACACACACACACACACACACACACACACACACACACACACACACGACCAGCATATAAGTATGGATGTAATATTTACAGCACCATCATCGCACTCCATTTGTCCACATTCATGGATTAAGTGTTCACTGTTTTTGGATCATTGAAATAAATTAGGGTAACTAACCAGTTTGTATATAAGGGCACAATGTAGAGATATTTGGTATGTGCACCTGCTATAAATATATAAGAAAATGTCAATAGTAGGGATGATGATAATACTAACCATTACATTACGGCTAAATAGATCTATATATACCGTTGTGAATGTTGGTAAAGCATATAAATGACTAAAGACAATATGTAATAACAGTGGATGTAAGAATTATGGCGCCCTACTGTATTGCAATTATGTGTAATGCTTTTAAGGATTGGAGATGTATGGTATTTTGTAAGAGCGTGGACACGAGGTGTGCGCAGGCGCAATGCGTGTTGGGCGCATGCGCAATATCTGGGGCACGCGCATGCGCAGTACCAACGATTCGGGATAATGAGAAGGGATGATTGTCGAGCCGCTCAGCCAATCCCATGAGTAAGTCGGTGTATGACAAAACATGGGGCGTGGCTGAGCGGCAATCATCACCAGTGAAGGAGCGGTGTCTTTGATCCTGGATCCTGAAGTCTGGGCACCGAGGAGGGGGTGAGATACACGCAGACTGTGCTCTGTATACCTAGAGTCCGCCGTGACTACAGGCTAAACAGTGTGGTTTTCAGGAGTGGAGCGTGCAGTGCTATTTGCGATTTTACTTTTGCTGGCTTTTACTTTTGAAAATGTGAGTGAATTGATTGGAGTTTTACTTGTGGTCTGAATAAAGTGTTTTTTACTATTAAAGCACCTTTTTCATTTACATGTGGAGAGAATCCAATTGCACATTTGACGTTTGGGAGATTGAACTAACCCTCTTGGTGTGATCCTAAAGCGCATAAGCCTGTCACGAGAGTGTGGGCATTTGAATTCGGTGAGTGCGTTTCTTATGGGAGAGGAGTCACTTATCACTGTGGTGTGGTGGAAGAACTAAAGACTTCATTTAACACGTTAAAGAATATTTGTTGGACATTACACGAATTTCTGTTATTTCATTATTTCTTGCTTTGCAGCAATTTGACTCACAATTTGTTGCTGCGATTTTATATATTTTTTCACTTGGCACTAAGTGAAACATTTATTCACATATGTAGTTTATATTTAATTTGATTATTATATTTATGCACATATTTATTTGGTATAGATATTTATTCTGGGTCTTTATAAGATTTCAGTTTTAAATTTGGTAACAATTTTACCAAAAATTTTTAAATCGGCCAATCATGACAGCAAATCGAGCATTTAGGGATCTAGATGTGATGACTACTTGCTAAAGTTCAAACTGAACATCAGAATGGGGCAAAAGGATTTTTAATGTGGCATGGTTGTTGGTGCCTGACGGGCTGTTCTGAGAATTTTTGATCTACTGGGATTTTCACGCACAACCATATCTAGGGTTTAGAGACTGTTCTGATGATGTGTGGATGAAGATGCCTTGTGGTCAGAGGAGAATGGGCAGACTGGTTTGAGATGATGTAAAGCAAACACATCAAACCTTAAAGCAGATGGACTAGAGCAGCAGAAGACCACACCGGGTGCCACCTCCTGTCAGCTAAGAACAGGAAACTGAGGCTACAATTTGCACAGGCTCACCAAAATTAAACTGGGTAAACGTTGCCTGGTCTGAGTCTCAATTTCAGCTGCTACATTCAGAATTTGCCATCAACATGAAAGCATGGATCCATCCTGCCTTGAATCAATAGTTCAGGGTGGTGTAATGGTGTGGGGTATATTTTCTTGGCACACTTTGGGCCCCCTTGGTACCAATTGAGCATTGATTAAAGGCCACGACCTACCTGAGTATTGTTACTGTTGATGGACATCTCTTTATGACTACAGTGTACCCATCATAATTTTCAGTGCTCAGCATAAATGAGTACACACCTTTTTGAAAAGTTAGATTTTAATATCTTTATAAACACAAGAACATTTTCCAAAATTTTAACAAAACTGATACAAAAATAAAATACACACCACAACAAAAACTACATCTAGAATTTTTTGTATGACCGCCATGATGGCACCAAGTCTTCTATGCATGGAATAAACAAGTTGGCAACCTATTGCAACATCTATCTTTTTTCCATTCAAGAAACAACCTCTTTTAGAGCCTGGATGCTGAATGGAGAGTGATTCTGAACTGGTCGCTTCAGAATTTCTCATAGGTGTTAGATTGGGTTCAGAGAGCCTACTTGGCCACTGAATCACTTTCACCCTGTTCTTCAGAAATGCCACAGTGTCCTTAGATGTGTGTTTTGGATCATTGTCATGTTGGAAAAGTGCACCAAGGCCACGGAGTTATGGTAGCATCTTATCTTTCAATATAGAGCAGTACATCTGTGAATTCATAATGCCATCAATTAAAATGCAGCTCCCGATACCAGCAACACTCATGCAGCCTCACAGAAGGATACTGCCACCACTATGTTTCACTGTTTGGCATCATGCATTTTTCTTTGTACTCCTCTCCTTCGCAATGCCATACAGTTATGAAGCCATCAGTTCCAAGAACATTCATATTGGTCTCATCACTCCATTGTACAGAGTCCCAGTAGTCTTCTTTTTCAGCATGGGCCCTGGCAAATTCTAGGTGGGCATTTTTGTGCATTGGCTTTAGGAGAGGTTTCCTTCATGGATGACACCCCATTCATCTGCAGTGTACTCAGTTTTGTGTCACAGGAAACAATCAGACCAGTTTGGCTTTCTAGTTCTTTAGCTAACTACACTACAAGTGCATGGTTATTTTCTTCAACCCTTCTCAGAAGACGCACCTGTCGATGTCTTAAATTCTGTGGAAGTGTGTGATGCAGTTGCATCTTTGTTACATTTTTGGATAACTTGCTGCAGGATTCTGACAAGTAAAGCTTTGCTGATCTTCTTGTAGCCTTCACCTTTCTTGTGTAAAGAAATTTTTTTTCTCAGGCCTTGTCACATTTCTCTACTCTTCCATGTGGCACAATTGCTGACAGCAAGAAATGGGAAGCGTTTTTTAACACCCTTTTATAATCCACTCTCTGCTGGACACCTGTTTGTATAATTTAGACTCACCTGTAGGTGAATTCCTATTAGGCTTTCGTTGTCCAAAATTTGGATTTGCTTCTAAGACTTTCATTGGGGTGTATTAATTTTTGCAGCATTGAAATAATTTTGTTAGGAAAAATACTTTTGTGTGTGCAAATTAACAAATCTTGGTTGCAATCAATGGCCCACATTTATGGGATTATTTTGTCCCAAAGAAAATGTTGATTCTGAAAGGAAAGTTAAGGTTTTCTGACAAATATATAGGTGTACTCATTTTATGCTGCGCGAGCTGTGTATATATAGTGCTGATTATAACCCTCTCCAGTTGCCTACTCCCAAATTGCCTAGTCCTCCCATTCCCCCCCCTTTTTTTTGTATTTTTTTTTTTTTTTATTTGCTACCCTATCTTGCAGTCTTTGTATATTTTCAGTTATTTTAATTTTAAGGGAGCTCCTCAAAACAAAAACAAAAAAAACAAATCTCCCGGCGGACATCATGACGTCCACCTGTTCTCGCTGCTCCTGCGCACTCGGACACAGCCCATCCCCCGATCAGGTTAAAGGGCCAATTACCATGGCTCTTGACCATGTGACCGGCTGTGTCCAATCACAGCTGGTCACATCCGAAGTCTCTGTACGCAGCGCGGTGATCGGGGACTAAGCTTGTGCCGCAGACACAGCCCGTCCCCAATAAGGGTACCAAGCCTGTGTGAGTAGGAGAGTGCGGAACAATGAGTTACAATTTACTGTGTATACTACTGTGACCAAATTGCCTCAGTAAAAAAGAGAACCCGTCACCAGCTCCTCCAAGGACCCGTTGCAAGCCCATCGGAGTGCCCCTCTCGCAGCCCCCATGTCCAAAAAAGCTTTTACCACTGAAGAGGCATATCAAATCCTAAGCCGGACGGATGAGTGCAGCGGGAAACTCTCACCGTCCGATTCTGGTTCGGAATGCGAGCCCGTCAAAGGCAGTACATTGACCAAATCGGAAGAAGCAGTCCATCCTAAAAGATGCTCTGAAGACCAGGCAGCCACCAGCAGCGCCATACATCCCAGTAGCCAATCGGCAAACGCCACTGGCACTATACCCCAGGCGGAAAGACAGTACAAGCACTAGAATTTCCCACCAAACCCATCTTCCAGATGTCTTAGCAAACCTATTTTGGCTGCCTTCCAGCTCAGGGTCAGCTACAATCCCCTTTTCACAGCACAGCCAGGTGTTCAGGCCAACACCAAAAAAACGAACTATTTTTTTTTTTTTTTTTGTAAAATCTTTATTTAGAAACAATTTAGCATAAAACATACAAAAACAGATAGTCAAACGTATTTAAGTATGCAAATGCCAAGAAAAACATACATACATGTATAAACTATCTTGAGAAAAATGAAGGGTAGAGGGCATGACAATATAAGTAGAAATTACGCCTTGATACAGGTCAGTGAGTGTAACTTTTCTGCACTTAGAGAAGTGATCAATATCCCAAAAATTGCCTAGTATTAACCGAGGGAGCAGAAGCAGGCACGCAGCCAGCTCGTCCTCCACCGAGGTGTTTGTTCAAAGGATAGGGGGCATCCCGCTGGTGGTAACCCCAGAAGAGGGGGACCAAATCTGCCTCTATCAAGCTTTTCCGGTTCACAGCCCCAGACGGGAATGCCCGTGGTGCTTTGTTAGTGCTGGGAGGGAAAAACAAAGGCCAACCACGCTAGAGGCTTCCTTTTCTACAGCTTGCCACTATGACCATAAGTTGTTGGTTCAATAAAGATAATGTTAAGAGGATCAAAATCGTGTACCAAGGAGACTGTAAATAGTAGAAAAATCAAAAGATACTGGATAAAGGGAATAGATTAGGTGGGGAGACAGAGAAAGGAGGATGGGGGAGAAGGGCGGAGCATACCTGCAATTTAAGGTAGAGTCTTCAATTCTGCACCGAGCGAGTTTCGGGGTCGAGTCACCTCCAGAGGGAGCAGAGAAGGGGCCATAGTGCCATTGTCTATACGAGATCTAAGGGACGATTTCGCTAGCTCCAGCAGCGTCGGGTCTAAACTGGAGGTTCTCTGCCCTGGTTTGGCCACATAGTCCATCCAGGGACCCCATGTTTTATGAAGCTTTCCACAGTACCTCTATAAGTCGCTATCCAGTGTTCGGCCTCCCTAATATAGTTTACTTTTTTAATCCATTCTTCCCTTGAGGGAATTCTAGACTGCTTCCAATAGATTGGGAGTAGATGCATGGCCGCATTTAAGAGATGTGGCAGCGTTTTTTTTTTTTTTTTTCTTTCGGATCTGCTAATCGCAACCTGGGGGACATGCAGCAGTTAGTGGGCTGGTGATAAAGGAACATCCAGGTCTAGGATTTCCTTTTATTTTGGATTTAATGTCTACCCAGTATGGTTTGATCCGGGGACACTCCCACCAAATGTATAGGAGTGTGCCTTTGTGGCCACATTCCCTCACTGTTCGGAAACCGAGTGGTAGATACGCGCTAGATCAGCCGGCAGCCTGTACTAGCGCAACAGAATTTTGTCGTTTATTGGGTATTGGATTCAATGCAGGTGTGTCAGCTGAGCCGCAGAAAAATCACGTTTAAGGTCTCTCACCCATGCCGTACGAAAGCTGGTCTAGTGTCTTGGGTGGTAGAACCTAATAGGCGGTTGTGACGGAACGTCCCTACACTCCTCTTGAGTGCGTTCGTCATATATCACTTCCTCTCAGTCTGGATATAGGTATAAGATATTCCAACCGCTCCCAAGCACCAAACGAGACAACACTTGCTTGGTGCCAACATGGACTGATCTTTATTTGACATGTCGCACAATTTTATAGAGCCAGATGACTAAGACCTAACCTAATTAGCATGAGCTAATTACCTTAATCAACACTGGACTCCTTCATTCAATTGCAGGGTTAATTAGCACATACAACAATAGGTGAAATATTCTTTAGAATTACACAAGGCAACAGACAGGCTGTCTGGAGTTGACGACATTAGCATCTGACAGTGTGTGGAATACACCTTTACAAGCCAGACCAGCCTCATTTACACAATAGACAGGTGGCTTGAGTTCATGACATTGAATGGGACACAAGGTGTCAGATGCTAGTCTATTTCTAATGCCAAATGCATATACAGAGAGTGTATTTTGGGGGGCCCGTGATCAGCTGGCAGGAGGCTAGCATGTAGTCCTCTCAAAAAGCCCGTGTCCCGGCTAGGTCTGTCACATTTCTCCCCTTTCGGCAGGAGACTAAAACAGGAGGAGACCCCAGACGGGTTGACTCCGAAGTTAGTCCATAGTTCCAGTCCTCTAATGCCTGTACCCACACAGTACCCCAAACAAATTGTTTCAAACAGAATATTACTCACCCAGCCAACCTCTGCCTCTCTCATAGAACATATCTGCCGCTGGGGAGAGGCCTGGACTGGCCCTCCTCCCTGGAGTCTTTTCAGCCGCTGGAGAGAAGACCGGGTGACTGGGCTCAGTCTGTCATGCTGTTGGGCATATGGGCCTACTGCCCAGCATCCCTGGGGTATACAGGTGGAGACTGAATTCCCATCCACCTTTACAGGAAATCTGTCCTGTGTCAGTTGAGGGCAGAGGCCAGCAGCGCTCTGTTCCGTTGCCAGCAGTTCAGCTGGGCGTAGGAGCTTCCCTACATCATCTGCTCCAGCTAACTGTTGGGGAGAGAGGCCGACTGCCCCAGCTCCCTGGAACTCCGCAGCTGTTACCGGTGCTGGGCAGAGGTTGGTAGCACTCTGCCCGGTTGCCAGCACTTCTGCTGGTTTTCTGTTAGTGGAGACCACAGGCCCATCCACTGACACCAGATCAAGCTGCAGATGTGAAGTGCAGATTGCATTCGCTCCTTGGGTCCTGAGCTGCTGCTCGGGAGTGACCACCACCTCCTCACCCTGGGCCTCCAGAACTGCCACAGGTATGGGACAGAGGTCTTGGACCCTCTGTTCAGTGACCAGAGCTTCAGCTGGGGAAGTTCCTTGCAACTCCATGGATACTGGCGTTGGTGCTGGGCAGAGCACAGTGAAGTTCGGCCCCAATACCAGCTCTTCTGCTGGAGGCTCATCAGGCTGTTTTTCCTCAGCAGAAAAGTCTATCAAATCCCCAGTCTCTGCAACTGATGTCTGGGGATAGAGGTTCACCATCTCCTGTCCATGGAACCCAGAAGATGCTATCAGTGCTGAGCAGAGGTTGGCCGAGCTCTGGCCGGTTGTCAGCACTTCAGCTTTGGGGATGGCAATTTCCAGATTTTCCACTGCCGATTCCCTGGCATGCCGCTGGACAGGCACATTCCTCCATCCAAGATCATCCCATGCAGAAACAGGATCATCAAGGTCAGTCAGCACTTGCTGCATCCGCCATAAGACCTCCGCGTCCATAGCTGCAGGGGCAGGTTGGCAAAGCACACTGTTACTCTGCCACATTGCTGACTCTTCAGACAGGATTTCAGAGTTGTCCACTGGCATTTCCTTATAGTCCCAGGCAAAGGGAGCCCAGCCCTGGCACTGAGCAGAGTCTAGGAGACGTCTGTAGGCGATCTCCAGCTCCCATTCCTGATCGGCCAGAAACTCCAAATCTTCCAGTGCCCAGTGCACTTCCGAGACATTCAGTAGCCCTTTTCTGAAATCCATGATTTCATCCAACCGCCACTCCAAATCACTCCCAAAGTTAGAGTCTCCTGTCAGCTTCACATACAACAGTCCCAGGCCGCCGTAGCTTAAGCCTTCCGTTGGGCTGTCATCTGCTATCCAAGGGCATGCTTGGGATACATGCCACCGGAGGGCTCTGTAACTCTCATCCAGCTTCATCTCTGCCCAGACCAGCCTGCTTAATTCAGCTGTCTGCTCCTTGTGCGGTTTTTCTCCCAAAAACAGCACCCGCAATCTATACTGCGACCAGTACCTTTCCTGGGTGGAGGGGAGAACTTTTCCCTGGTGACGCTGCTCACGGGCTAGCGCTTCCTTCCAGAGTTCGCAGCGAATAGAATCAAACCATCCCAGCAGGACCTGCTCTGATACTGGTCCTCTGTGCTGTAGCTGCATCTCTCGCAACCTCCTCCTGAATTCCTCTTCCATGGCAGCTGGTATCTGTACCTCTCCTCCTCTCCTGCTATCCGGACCTTGGATCCAGGTGGAGGTTTGGATGTCCCAGACTGCAGGAAGCATCCCACTGCTTGCCAACAATGTGACGGAACGTCCCTACACTCCTCTTGAGTGCGTTCGTCATATATCACTTCCTCTCAGTCTGGATATAGGTATAAGATATTCCAACCGCTCCCAAGCACCAAACGAGACAACACTTGCTTGGTGCCAACATGGACTGATCTTTATTTGACATGTCGCACAATTTTATAGAGCCAGATGACTAAGACCTAACCTAATTAGCATGAGCTAATTACCTTAATCAACACTGAACTCCTTCATTCAATTGCAGGGTTAATTAGCACATACAACAATAGGTGAAATATTCTTTAGAATTACACAAGGCAACAGACAGGCTGTCTGGAGTTGACGACATTAGCATCTGACAGTGTGTGGAATACACCTTACAAGCCAGACCAGCCTCATTTACACAATAGACAGGTGGCTTGAGTTCATGACATTGAATGGGACACAAGGTGTCAGATGCTAGTCTATTTCTAATGCCAAATGCATATACAGAGTGTATTTTGGGGGGCCCGTGATCAGCTGGCAGGAGGCTAGCATGTAGTCCTCTCAAAAAGCCCGTGTCCCGGCTAGGTCTGTCACAGCGGTACAGTTCGGGATCGGTGTTTCTTCCACAAAAAAGTTTTCAAAGGGTGTGAGAGAGGAGAGATGTCTTATAGAGGGGCTGTAGACCTCAAAGTGGTGGAGTAGTCTATACCTCCCAAAATTAATTTGGGAGCCGCAATACCTGGTCTGCAGGGACTCAAAGCTCAGTAGTTCCCATTTCTCATTAGCTTTCCACAACTAGCATTGCCATCATCCACCCAAGGGCCAAAAAAGGCCAATTACTCGCCTGGTGGGAACCACAAAAAACCCCACCACGGAGCCAGCAGAGACATGGGAGGGGATAAGTTTAAAGTCGGATTTATCCAATCCCAAATTGAGAGAGCGTGCGCCGCTAGTGGGGAGGTAGTGTCAGACAGTCCTCTATGCTCCCGGGAAAGCCATGATGCATAGGCTAAGTTCCTCCCTGCCAAAAATTTCTCCAGGGAGACCCAAAGCTTGGACTGGGTGTGGAAACTCCAGTTGAGGATCCTCTGAAGAGCGACAGCCCTGTAGCATCTCAAGATGTCTGGGATCCCCAGACCACCTGCCTACTTGGAGCGCCTTGGCACCCTCAAAGCTATTCTGGGTTTCCGTGCGTTCCACACAAACCCAGACAGCATATTAGACATCCGGGTAAAAAAATCTCTGCGCAGGGGGATTGGTATCATCTGTAAAAGAGACTGCGTGGCAGGATGTTCGTTTTTATAATGTTAATGTGACCCAACCACGTAAAGGCAGTCTTGGTCCATTGGGAGAGATCCCTCTTGACTGCTTCAAGTAAGGGGGGGATAATTTGCGGCAGAGAGGGTGTCATAGCGGTCTGTTAATTATATACCCAAATATCTAATGGAGGACTTGGCCTAGGTAAAGGCAAAGGCGGCTTGTAGACTATTTGCTAGGGAAGGGGTTAGGTGAATGGGTAGTATTTCTGACTTGGAGAAGTTAATCTTGAAATTGGAAAGCATCCCAAATCGCTTTAGTTAACTCATCAGGTTTAGCAGCGAGATCAGAGGCTCTGAAAGTTGAAAGAGCATGTCTGCATAGGCCGACAGTGTTTGTTGCCCACCTTCAGGCCTTTTATGTCCGCGTTCGCTCTTACAGTGCGTAACAGTGCGTAACAGCGTCCCTAATACCAGGGCGAAGAGGAGAGTGATAAAGGGGGCACCCCTATCTCGTGCTATTCCTGATTGGGAACCGGGGAAGAGAGCACACCATTTACTTTGACCTGCGCGCAAGGAGTAGAGTATAGGACCATAATTGAGGTCAGCATGCACTGTCCCATCCCCTGGGCCTCTAGCACCGCCCTTGGGTATGACCAATCAACGCGGTCCGAAGCCTTTTCAGCATCGGTCAAAAGATCGGGATTGGTGCGGGCCCAGTGGATGTGTTGAATGGCTTTTATGCAGTTGTCCCTCGCCTCCCTCCCAGTGATAAACCCAGTTTGGTTGGGGTGGATGATATGGGGCATAAGACAAGCCTATTCGCCAGGATTTTTGCTAGAATATTAACGTCGATGTTAAGGAGGGATAACTTTGGGGAATCATTGGGTCTTAGCCTTCCTTTGGCAGTACCGTAATATGAGCTAGCGACGCCTCAGGGGGGATGAGGGTCCCCTCTGCGATGGAGTTGAAGTAGTTACACATGTGGGGTACTAGGAAGAAAGCCTTATGTGATCCCGTATAACCATCTGGTCCAGGGCTCTTCCCACTGGGCATGGACTTCACTGTCAATTCTATCTCACTGGGAGTAATTGGTTGCTCTAGGTCTGTGCATTGGTCCGTATTCAAGGGTGGAATGCCAGCCGAAGCTAAATGGTCTTGGATGACCACCGACTTGGGTGCCTGAGTGTCTAGGGGTTGATCAGGGGTAAAGTTATAAAGTTTGGTATAATATTCCTGGAACCCTGAGGCAATTTTGGAGGACTGGACCATATTATCACCAGATGGGGGGAACAAAGCTTTTGTATAAAAGTCGTCTGAGCATGCTTCTTGCGAAGGGCCCTTGCGAGCATGCGGCCACATTTATTGCCATGCTCATAATACTTGTGGAACATTTATCTGGCTTGCTTACGTGTTTGCCGGTCCAGAAAACGCAAGAACAGTTCCCTCAGGTCGGTCAACCTTTTCGATGCCTCAGGGTCTCCACTTTGCTTATGCTTAAGTTCCGCCTCCTGAAGGGCGTCAAGAACCCTTACAAAATCTGCTTGTCGCATTTGAGTTTGGAGCCTAAGGATATCGACTCCCCTCTGATTACTGCCTTATGACCCTTCCACACTGTACCTGCACTGAGGTAATCTGTAGTGTGTTCTTTGAAATTGTGATGGCCTCCATCACTTTGGCTGTCACTGCAGTATTATCCAACAGGTTTTCGTTTTAACCTCCATGTCCAAGCCCTATGAGTGCCGGATGGAAGCGTGAGGGTCACCACGACTGATGCGTGGTCGGATATGGTGATGTTCTCGATGGATGCAGACTGCATGAGCTCCAGTGTTGGTCAGCATAAATGTGGTATAAGAGTTTTTTTTTTTTTTTTTTTTTGTCATGGATAGCGGAGTAGTAGCTGAAGTCCCTACACGTAGGATGAAGGACCCTCCAGCTATCAAGAGGTGCGCTTGAAGGAACTTGCGAAATGATTAAGAAAAGCATAAGCGCTCGAGGGTCAAGCGCTAGAGGTATCGAGTACGGGATCTGGACTGACGTTGAAGTCCCCTCCAAGGACCACAAAGCCTTCCTTAAATTCTGCCAATAGTTCGAGGGTAGCATCTATGAAAGTTATTTGATTAGTATTGGGAGCATAGATCGTGGCGAAAGTATACATCTTTCCCGCGATAGTACCTTTCAAAAAGAGAGGCCTCTTACGTTATAGGATATTACCTTGAGCGTAGTCATGGAGGATCTGTAGGACGGAGGGGGATGTTGAGTACTCCAACTTGCCAGATGCAGACTATGAAGCAGAGTGACGCTCCTGGGAGGGTAGGAAAGAGGAGAGAGAAGGAAGTAGAGAATAAACATAAAGAATTATCTGTCGAAGCAAAGAAAACACAAAGTAGAATTAAACATATCGGTAAACAAAACATCTGTGGGGCGGGTGTGGAGACCTCCCATCTAAGGGGGGGGGGCCTCGGACCACGACCTAGTGTCCCAATAGGGAACTATGTGGGAAACGTGTGCCAACATGGGGGGTGTAGGAAGTCCCACCCCCATTCACCACATCTTAGAAGGTGTTAAGATCAAGTGAGGGGGTTATTTTGGTTGGAGTAAATGTTCACGGACTCCTGTTAAGGGTCAGGGTGGTAAAGTTGGGGAGCCCCATCTATGGCCCTGGTGGGGGCAGCAAAGTTCAGCTGTCAAGGAACTGGGAACAGCATCTGTAGTGTCCTGCAAGGGCCAAGGCTCCATCTGGGGCAGTCCCAAAGGCCAGATATGAGTGCCAGGTCACATGGGTCAGTCTAATAAGGGGTTTGGTATATGGGGGCAAGATCTCCCCATAGGAACTGAACAGGAGATAGATTACCACCGGGTTATCCAATTAATAGACATCAGCATCAGTCTCGGGTAGTGGATGGGCCCACTGAAGGATGATTTGCCTGCTGTCTAGCCCTCTTTCGTTTTTTGCGCGTAGCTGTCGACCATGGTTGAGGGAGTTTTATCCCAGGGGCGTCAGGTGGTCCCCTCCAATCTGGGAAATCCACGGGGTCCAGTCTGAGAGATGAAGGTGTGGGAGATTGTCTTTATTGCGTAGGGTGACCTGTCTTCCATCTTTAGTCACCTGCAAGAAGGGGAAGACCCAGCGGTATGGCAATCCTGCTTCCTGGATCAGTCAGGAGGGGGCGGAGAGCCCTGCGCTGCATAAGGGTGCGCCTGGAGATGTCTTGATAGAAAAATAAGTGTGCGTCATCAAAGTCATAAAAGGGCTTGCCGCGCATTTTTGCATAATGCGGTCCTTGAGGGTGTATTTGTGGAGCTTACAAATTATGTCCTTGGGATTGTACACATATTGAGACAGGGGTATTAGTGCTCTGTGCCTGGTCAATTTCTATGGAAGCAGAGGCTGGTAGGCCCAATATGTCTCCTGAAAATATCAGTCAGCGTGGGGATAATGTCTCTGGAAGCTGTGGCCTATGGCAGACCCTGGATCCTGATATTAGCCCTCCTGCTGCCATTTTCAAAATAGTCTAGTTGGTACAGTAAGGTTTCAATCTGCTGATCTTCTAGAGATTCCACCCTGTTGCCCAAATGTGAGGTATCAGCCTTAAGCTGGGCTATATCTTCAGTGAAAGCTTTCTCCACTCTGCATGTAAAATTTTCTAGGTCCTCTCTAGTGGGGAGGGACATAATATGGCGCCTAATGTCCTCATCCCTAAGGAAGTCGGACTCCTCAGAGCGGCCATCCAGGGATACAGGGGAAACTGGGGGGGCTGAGTCACTCACTGACCCTGGGGATGGAACCCGAGAGGTTGGGGAAGCTGTCCATTTCGGTGGCCGAGCTGTGGCTGGCAGAGGATTTTGCTGCTCTGTGTGTCTTCCCGGTTGATGCCATATTGGAGGCCTCGCGGCCTTGTCCTTGGGTCCCCAGGAAATAAGAGTCCAGCTGTCCCTGCTGTGTTCTGTCAGTCTGTGACGGTTAGGAGGACTGCCGTGGTCGCTGTGACATGGGGGGAGTTGTTGGCTGCAGGTAACCCCTGTTCTAGCTGTGATAAAAGCGGCGATGGAGCAGAGGCAGAGCACGTTCTCACTCTTCCATAGCCAGGACATGCCCCCCCCCAGATTTTTTACATTTATTTTTCCCCGACAAGTTACTTCAAAGCATCATGGACCAAACTAATCTTTTTGCCTGACAATACATTCAGAACAACCCCAACTCAAGTACTTTCGAATCGAGACTCCTAACAGTGGAGGAACGGCTTCCTTATTGGTCTACCAGCCCCATCCACCACATGCCAATTTTTTCAGCGGTCATATCCAGGTCCCGCTATGACATGATCATGTGCTTCCTGCATTTTAGTGATAGCTCTGTGTCCTCCCCAATATCATCCGTACTTTGATAAATTATATAAAATTTGCCCCCTAATTGATTTTTTTTTTTTTTTCTAAGAGGTTGCTGAACTTTGTCCCTGACGGAACATCTGTGGAAGAATCCCTTGTAATTTCCACAGGTCGGCTGGGATTCAAGCAGTACATTCCCAGTAGGGGGCCAAGGTACGGATTGAAGCTCTGTGAAAGCACCACTGGATATGTGTACACCTTCCGTGTGTACTAAATCAGACTCCCATCTCCAACCCCAAGTGCCCAATGTACATGGGAATAAGCGGAAAAATTCAGTGGGACCTAGAATTCCCATTGTTCCAAAAGGGGTATTGCAGTTACATGAACAACTATTATACGAGTTTGCCCCTTTTCCGCCACCTGTACGTACAGAAAACTTTGGCCGGCGGTACAGCAAGAAAAAAAACAGGAAGGGTTTTAGACAATGTCTAGTCACTACAAGGCTACAAAGGGGGGAAATTATCAAGCCTAAGGAACGATTAAGTGTTGGCCATGAAGTGGAGGGATTGGAAAGATGTGTGCTTCATGTCCACCATCCACGCTGACACCTCAGTGGAACTTCACATAAGATGCAGTCCTGTTAAAAAGCCTGGGTGTATCCAGGAGTACAATAAGTTCATGTGGGGGGGGGGGGGATTTAAACATTCAAATGCTGCAGCCCTATCTATCAACACGAAAGTCCCTCTTCTGGTATAAAAGTCGCAATTTACTTTTTCCATTTGTCCATTTTAGAACGCATGTGTTGACTATCAAAAATCAACGGAAATACCCAACACCTTCCTCCTATTTATCGAAGATATTGTCACTGTCCTGATCTATCAGTAAGGATCCCCCCGAGAGAGCATTCACTCCAATTGTGTCAGCAGACTGCATGAGCACCACTAACCTGACAATATTCCACCGTCAAAAACGTAGACACCAAAAAAATATCGAGTGTGGAGCAAAAGTTAGGAAAGACGCCTCCCAACCTGACCTATGCATTGGAGAATACTTCAGATGTCATCACACTTCCCTAAACTATTAGCCCATATTTCAAACAGACTGCCATTTTAAATTTCTGTGCTGATTATTTCCCTGCTGCCTCAACCATATCACTGCTTTTCATGTGAACTAACCCTGGCCTGTTTGACTGCCTCTGCCTGCCGTCTGCATTATTTATCCGCCACGTTTGTCTTTCACGTGAACTGACCCTGGAGTGCATCTACTATGCCTCTGCCTACCTTCTATTTCTACCTTTATCTGCACTGACCTCGGCCTGTTAATCGATCATGTTTTTTGCCTGCCAATTGGACTGATCTTTCACCCTGCTACTGTAGTAGTGGGATTCAAAATAAATAACGCGTGTGTCTCACACATGCGAGGGGCTTTCAGGATAGTGTTCTGAGTTCAGAATTGTTTTCCTCTGGATTTTGTAACTCCCAGTACAGGGTCCGGAGGCTTCAAAGTGATTTGGATGGAAGAAGCATCTACCCTTGTCCCCATTCTTTCCTGACTCAGGTCCTAAGCTTGATGGTCCTGCCTGGGCCAATACTTTTGGCTGTGCTGACAATGTCTCTGCCTGTAACTGACCCAGGACTTTTTTATGGAGCATGTGCCTGTTACCTGGACCAATACTTGGGCTGGGCTAACCATATCTTTTCCTGCTGCCTGTACGAACTATGGACAGTATTCCTGCCTGCTGCATGGACGATCCTTTTTCGCTGCTGACCACATCCCTGCCTGCTACTTGGACCAATGCTTTGGCTGTGCTGGCAATATCTCTGCCTGTACTGTCTATATAGTCAATATTCCTGCCTGCTGCCTGGACGATCCTTTCGCTGTCCACTTTCCTGCCTGCTGCCTGGACCAATGCTCCTCCTCTGTGAACCCCTACACTACTAAAACCCACAGGTAATCTCTTGTTTACCCTTTTCTCAGCAGAATGTATTTTGGTATGTACATGCTATGTGTTAGAAATATGAAGGGCCTTCAACAATGGGGTAGGTTGTCGGGAATTTGTGTAATTTATGTCCCTAGAAAACATGGTGTTCCTTGGATGTTGGGCCTCTCTATGGCTAGGCTAGTAGAATGTATTTTGGGGTGTCATTTTTGCTGTGTACAAGCTATGTGTTAGAAATATCTTATGAATAGACAACTTTGTCCAAAATTTTCATTTTCTTTCCACATTTTTCCAAAATCTTGTTCAAAAGACTCATGCCTCATGGAATATACGTTGGGGTGTTTTGCTTCCCAAAATGTGATGGGTAGTCAGAAAATTAGACGTGTGATTTATGTCCCTAGAATGCCTGGAGGAGCTACTTGGGATGTTGAGCCCCTGTATGGTGGCCAGGCTGTGAGTCTCGCATGTGGTATCGTACTCAGGACGAGTAGAAAAATGTGTTTTGGGTATAATATCAAGTATGCCTATTCAGTGTGAAAATTACTTAACCACTTGCCCACTGGGCACTTGAACCCCCTTCCTAACCAGTCCAATTTTCCGCTTTCAGTGCTCACATTTTGAATAACAATTACTCAGTCATGCAACACTGTACCCATATGAAATTTTCTTTTTTTTTTTTCCACACAAATGGAGCTTTCTTTTGGTGATATTTGATCACCTCCTGTGTTTGTTTTTTTTTATTTTTTTATTTTTTGTGCTATGAATGAAAAAATTCATTTTTCTTCCTTTCTATTATAAAATTTAGCAAATTTGTTATTTGTCTTTAAGTTTTGGCCGAAATGTATACTGCTACATATCTTTTGTAAAAATAATCCAAATCCGTGAAAATTATTTGGTCATTGTGAAAGTTAGTCTACAAGCTATCGTGCCAATTATTGAAAATTGATCATACCTGATGTAATGAAGGCCTATCATTTTGTGAGACCCTAACAAGCCAGGAAAGTACAAATACCCCCCAAATGTAGACGTTTTGTCTGTCCCTCCGCTTGACAGCCAATAGCTCCTGGTTCCACAAAGACGCTGTCTCCCCTCGTAGCCTTTCATTGATGAGATTTTATGGGAAGCCCTTTCTATTGGCTCTTGCTGTACCACATGCTGGGGTGTCCCAGTGAAAATTGCGAAAGAGGGGCAAGCTTGTATAAAGATGATTTTTTTTAACATCATATCTGGCCCTTTTGCTGGGGATAAACTGTTTTGATTCCCAGCCTGCCTGTAAATTTTACAAGGGACTCATCCACAGAGATATTCTGGTCAGGGGTATATAACTGGGGCAATTTTTCAGCGAAATTTAGGAGTGGCCGAATTTAAAATTTTGTCAAAAGCTGGGTCATTTCGGGGAGGGCACTGGGTGTTGTCATTATAGTGAAGGAATCGCATAATCGTAAGGAATCTTGATTTTGGCATAATGGATGGGAAGATTTGCATGTGGTGGATGGGGTTGTTAGACCAACAGGAGTAAAATTAGTTTTTTTTTGGCAGTCCCATGTAAAAGTTAGGCCTAAAAAATGTTTTTCATTCCTCAACGGTAAGATCTCTCCACTCAAAGGGACGGGCATAACTAGAACCATGGTTGCTTACTATGTACTGCTGTGCATAGAGGTTGCACTGGGCCACAATGGAAGATAGTAAGTCTTCAGTGAAAATCAAATGAAAAAAATCAAGCATGGCCAAATCATCGGTGTTAACCTGGACACCTGGCTGGGCAGTGAAATGGGGGATGTTTGCTGCTCCGGAATTAGGGGGAAGCCACATGGGGTTTTGAAGGGCATAGGGAAGGCTGGCATGGGCCCTATCCCTTTTGGGGCTGAGTTGACACCCTACTGGTGCTTGGTTCTTGTTGCAGTGGCCCTGCGCTCGAGGTGGATGGCCCTGTGCGGCTAGTAGTAGGCTGCTGCTCAACGCCAGCACACCTTCTTTTCATGGGCACCCGTTACTGTCCCTCTGTAGAAGACCCACTGCTTGTAACGGGTTCATATGCCTAATCAGAATTGGACTGAAACCCAGAGTTCCCCACTGCTCTCATAGCTCAGGTTCAGATGCTGGTAGGCCTCCTCGCTGGTAAAATATTTTTTGCCATACTGGTGTTGACTGTTTTGCGACTCATAAACTAGACGGGTGTGGCTGCACTGCTGGGTGCGCATGAGGGGGGGGCACTGCTGGGTGCGGGGGAGCACTGCTGGGTGGTGGGTCCCTGTTGGTAAGTCCACTGCTGGTAGGGGCTCTGTTGGTAGGTCCACTGCTGGTAGGGGCTCTGTTGGTAGGTCCACTGCTGGTAGGGGCTCTGTTGGTGGGGCTCTGCTGTGGCACAGATGACACAGTGGAACACTGATTTTGCACTGCTGGACACAGTAATGGGAAAACACAAATTTCTCTTACATTCACCGACTGACACAGCTCCTCTCTTAGACCATTGGGTTGTTATGCCACCTTCAGGAGAATACTAGGCATTACATGTTAACATGTGATAAGAAAACTAGAACTTTCTAGTTCCGCCCAAGGGGCGGTCCCTTAGGTAACAACCCCACAGCATGCTACTGCAGCCTCAGTTTTTTTTTGCCTAGTGAAGGAGAAAGACCTAGGAACCCTGATGGGCCCATCGGTCTGTCTGCTTCTGCAGAAGCTTGGTTTTTGCACAAGATGATAGATCCTGTGATCTATCAACAGCCGGCTGGGTGACAGGCTGGATACCCTTATCCTTGTAGTCTCCCCAGTCCGGCCATCGAGCGTGTGCAGGTCGCAGCTACGGCTCGGCAGGCCACGACGAAACCTCAGCTCCAGAGGTGGTCGGTGAGCTTTTATGCTCCGGGGCATACATATGACCGGGCTACTGATGTCTGCGTCAGTATGCCGGGCCAGCAGCTACCCTATACTGATTAGTGAGTAGTTCTGCAATGGAATGTCTCCCAGCTCTTCAGGACTGGTAAGTACAGCTCTCCCTGCCTCGGTGGGGCTGAGCAGCTGGGCATTCCCTGGGAGGTCGATTCGGGGGTCCCTCACCTCCCTCTCTTCTCTCCCTGTCCCTATCCTTCCTCTCCCCCTTTCCCTGTGGGGGATGCTGCATGGGCTGCTGAGCAGTGTGTGTGCCATAGACAGGGGCTCCCCAGGGGGCTCTCACCTGGGGTGGGGACTGCGCTGGGTAGCTGTGCCCTGGTTGTCTGTAGGTCTCTCCCCTGGGTGTCTGGAGGCTGTGTCTGCTGATCGCTGTAGTGCTGTTTACCGCCATTTCTCTGCCTTTTGTTTCACTGTCCTTCGTTGCATACAGTGTTCGGCGGCCATTTTTGGTGTGACCAGGGAGCAGCATGCTCTGTCTCCATTTTACTGTAGTCCGGTGGCCATTTTCCCTGTGATTGTGTCCTTTATACTGGACACTCGGCGGCCATTTTCTTGAAGCCTGAACACTTTTTTTGTCAGTGCCATTCAGAGCAGCTCCTCACAGCGCGGTGTGGTCTCCTATGCATCTGGGAGCTGATACAGGCACTATTAGCTGGATGGCGCAGAACCAGTCAGGGTGGTGAGTCCTGCGGGAAAGAGCCCCTCAGCCAGCAGCAGTTAGGAAGGTGGGACCATCACTGTCCTAAGTCCCCAACAGGTGGCAGACAGGGTAGGGTCAGCTTGGCTTCAGAAACTGGTGTTTCTTCCCCCGAAATCCAGGCAATTTCAACCGGTTCACCTGCAGACAGTGCAGTGCCTCTGGACGCCTTGTCGGCGGTCCTCAATTCGTTTGTTGCCAAGATGGAGGCGGTACGTGGGCGCAAAGGTGGTAAACGGCCCCTGCCCCCCCGTCCTCCGGGGAGAGCTCTGACGCAGACTCTGGTCCTGCTGAGGCTGGTGACCCCTGTTCTGTCGTTTCAGATGACGCTGACCAGGACCGATCGGACAGTGAGGATGAGTCCGGGTCCGTGCGCGACAAAGCGCTTGTTGGAGCACTTATCACAGCTGTGCATGATACCCTGAAGATTCAGGAGCCAGCAGATCCCTCTGCTGATGTAGCGGTCCCTTTTGGGTCCCATAAGCCAGCCCATTCACCTAGGGTGTTCCCGTATCTGACTTATTTTGATGAGTTCATTTACAAGGAATGGGGGCGACCGCAGCGGCCCTTTTCTGTCCCCAAATACATGGCGGTGTGCTACCCCTTTGAGGGGAGCCTTCTCAAAAAATGGTCGGCTCCTCCGGTCGTGGACCCCCCAGTTTCCGGATTAAATAAAGTAACCACGATCCCGGTAGAGGGGACTTCTGCTTTTTTAAGGATCCCACGGACAGGAAGGCCGAGGCAGTGGCTCGTTCCTTGTTTACGTCTGTGGGGTCAGCAATGCGACCAGTACTGGCATCCGCACTTGTGTCTCAGACACTCACTGAGTGGGCAAAACTTTTGCACCGCGAATTGGGAGAGCAACAGGTCTGCGTGGAACTAGCAGACCAATTAGTGCAAGGCCTTAAGTACATTTGTGACGCGCCCCTGGATACTCTCCCTCTGTTATCCAGGGCTTTAGTGTCAGCAGTGGTGCTGAGGTGCCTGATTTGGCTAAAATGCTGGTCTGCTGACCAGGCATCTATAAAAGCCCTGACGGATCTTCCCTTCCTTGGCGACCAGCTCTTTGGAGCCTCATTAGATGACATTATTGAAAATGCCACAGGTGGTAAGAGTACACTACTCCCACAGGCCAGGAAGGCTAAGGAGCCACGCCGTAGGCAAGGGCCCTCATTTTCCGCTCACAACCGGCTTTTTCGTCCTCCCGGGGCTTCGGCTAAGCATCCCCAGCCTGACAGGACGACCTCCGAAGGACAAAAGCGTCCCTGGAACCGCAAGCCTAACAAGCCTGCGAGCAAAAGCGCTACCGCATGAAGGTTTGCCCCTGCCTGCAACGCAGGTGGGAGGTCGCCTTCAGTAGTTGCAGCCCGGTGGGTCTCTCGGCTGTCTGACCAATGGGTCTGTGATCTGATTTCCTCAGGCTACAAGATAGAGTTCCTCTCTTGGCCTCAAAACAGATCTTCCCTCCAACATACCCATACTCCCGGCTCGCCGGGAGGCCCTATTGGGGGCGGCAAGGGACCTGCGGGGTGATAGTACCTGTCCTAGAATCAGAACGTTTCCAGGGGTTCTACTCAAACCTGTTTGTAGTCCCCAAAAAAGGAAGGGGTACGCCCAGTCTTGGACCTAAAAGCCCTCAATTACTTTGTAAAAGTACAGAGGTTCAGAATGGAATCAGTTCGCTCAGTAGTCGCTGCACTCCATCAAGGGGACCCCCTGGCGTCTTTGGACATCCAGGATGCGTACCTGCACATACCCATATGCCTTCGGCATCAGAGGTTTCTGCGGTTTGCAGTTGGGGAAACACACTACCAGTTTGGCTTTCCCCTTTGGTTTGGCATCAGCCCCCCGAGTCTTTACCAAGTTATTGGCTCCTGTTTTGGCGTTGCTGCTACAATGTGGGATAGCGATCGTGGGTTACCTAGACGATCTCCTCCTGAGAGCATCTTCTGCCTCAGAGTTAGAGGAGGATGTGGCGATCACCATGCAGATCCTGCAGGCATTTGGGTGGCTGTTGAACCTAAAAAAGTCGGTGATTGTACCGACTCAGCATTTGGAGTACCTAGGCTTACTGCTGGACTCCATGGAAGCGAGAGTGTTTCTCCCTTCAGACAAGCTGCAGACTCTCAGAGCCGCGGTAAAACTGCTGATGAACCACAAGTGGTCGTCGCTACGCTTCTGCATGCGAGTCCTGGGACTCATGGTGGCCTCCTTCGAGGCAGGACCGTATGCCCAGTTTCACACCAGAGTCTTGCAGAAGGAGATCTTGACAAAGTGGGACAAATCTCCGTTGTCTCTGGATCGGCAGACTCAGGTGAGCCAGTTAGTCAGGGATTCCCTGCTCTGGTGGCTGAGGTCCCCGGCACTTCGGTCCGGGAAGTCGTTCCTACCTCTGAAAAGGACGGTGATCACAACGGATGCCAGCCTAACCGGCTGGGGTGGAGTAATGGGAGTTCAGTCGACCCAGGGCCTCTGGTCGGTGGAGGAATCCAAGTTGCCGCTCGAGCTGAGAGCGATCAGGCTATGCCTCTTCACATGGTTGATAAGACTTCAAGAGCGTCCGATCAGGATCCAGTCAGACAACGCCATGGTGGTGGCATACGTCAATCACCAAGGAGGAACAAGAAGCTCAGCCGCCGCACGGGAGGTCGCTCACAACCTTCAGTGGGCAGAGCGACATGTACCGGCCCTGTCGGCCATTTACATCCCGGGAGTGGCGAACTGGCAGGTGGACTATCTAAGTTGCCAGATGCTGGACCCAGGAGAATGGGAGTTGCATCCGGAGGTGTTTAGGCTACTGTGCCTGTGATGGGGCACACAAGACGTGGATCTTTTGGCTTCCTGTCTCAATTGAAAGGTGCTGAGATTCGTGTCCAGGACAAGAGATCCTTGGGCAGATGCGTCAGACGGTGGCTCCGTGGGATCAGTACCAGCTGATCTATCTCTTTCCTTCGCTGAAACTTTTACCACGTCTGCTCCGCAGAGTGGAGGCCGGGGGGATTCCAGTAATACTGATTGCCCCAGATTGGCCCCAGCGTCCCTGGTACGCAGACCTAGTGTGCCTGGTGGCGGACGCCCCATGGCGACTGCCGTTACGAGAGGACCTTTTTGTCTCAAGGTCCAAACCTCCATCCGGCTTTACCATCGCTGGTTTTAACGGCATGGCTATTGAGAGCCAGGTGTTGAGGAACCGGGGTCTTTCAGACTCGGTGATTCCAACTATGTTGAGAGCACGGAAATCTTCTTCTCGGAAGATATATCATCGTACCTGGAAGGCCTACATCTCCATGTGTGAGGAGAAAGGTTGGCGTCCGTGCGCCTTTTCTATATCCAGGATCATGTTGTTTCTACAGCAAGGAGTAGACCAGAAACTGGCTTTAAGCACCATTTAAGGGACACATATCGGCTTTGGCTTTTGAACCTGGTGTTATCGGCATTTCAAAAAACGTCATTTGAAGAGATCAGGGAGATCCCTCTGTTGACTCTTTCCCAGAAAGTGGTCTTTTTAGTGGCCATTACTCCGGCTAGGAGGGTTTTGGAGCTGGCGGCCTTGTCTTGCAAGTCGCCCTATCTGGTTATCCACAAGGATAAGGTGGTGTTGCGTCCGCAACCTGCTTTTCTCCCGAAGGTGGTTCTGGCGTTCCAAATCAATGAAGACATTGTGTTACCATCTTTGTGTCCTAAACCGACACATCCTAAAGAGGTGGCCCTCCATTCCCTGGACGTGGTTCGGGCTCTGATGGTGTATTTGTCTGCTACTAGTCCCTTTCGGAAGTCAGACTCCTTGTTTGTTTTGGTGGCTGGTCCGAAAAAAGGCATAGCGGTCTCGTCGGCCACCATTTCCAGGTGGATCAGACAGATTGTAGTACAGGCCTACGCCTTGAAGGGGCAGGTGCCCCCCTTTCCGGTCACGGCCCACTCCACAAGGGCAATTGGATCGTTTTGGGCTTTCCGACATCAAGCGTCTGTCGCTCAAGTGTGTAAAGCGGCGACTTGGTCGTCTGTTCACACCTTTACAAAATTCTACAAGGTAGATGTCAGTGCATCGGCTGCCTGTTTTGGCAGCAAAGTTTTGCAGGCGGCCGTATAATTGCAATTACACTTACATTTTTTCCTGTTTTTTTGGTAAAAACACAGTACCTTAAGTAAATGCACTGTTGCATTTGTTACCGCGGTTCTGAGGCGGTTTGAAGGTAGTGACTCCCAGTTGAGGATCACTCTGTTTGTTTTTTTCGTGGGTAACAAAGTGTTTTGGTTCCCACACACTGTTGTTTTTTTGTGGGTAAAGTTATACTAGTTCCCACATGCCATAGTGGGTGAAGTTTTTATGCTGTTTTCCCACCCCTCGTTTTGGCACTGCTTGGGGACGTCCCAATGGTCTAAGAGAGGAGCTGTGTCAGTCGGTGAATGTAAGAGAAAATAGGATTTTTTGTACTCACCGTAAAATCCTTTTCTCTGTAGTTCACCGACTGACACAGCACCCGCCCCTCCTATTTTTGTCTACGTTATACTGCTTGTTGACGTACTGAGGCTGCAGTAGCATGCTGTGGGGTTGTTACCTAAGGGACCGCCCCTTGGGCGGAACTAGAAAGTTCTAGTTTTCTTATCACATGTTAACATGTAATGCCTAGTATTCTCCTGAAGGTGGCATAACAACCCAATGGTCTAAGAGAGGAGCTGTGTCAGTCGGTGAACTACAGAGAAAAGGATTTTACGGTGAGTACAAAAAATCCTATTTTTACACTGATTGCTCTCCTTTCCATTGTTGAACCCCTGTGTTAACATTGTGATCACTCGGTCTGTGTTAACCCCGCTGTGTTAACATTGTGATCACTCCGTCATTGAACGGAGCGATCATGTGGTAAATGGCCGCTGTCATTGGCCCTTTACCGCAATTCATGTTACGGATAGTCCCATGTGCACGTGATTCTGGGAGGACGTCAATCTACACCCTCCCAGCGTTATCGAGCCGCACTGTAGCCGTCATTTGACTATAGTGCGGTCGGTAACTGGTTAATATGAAAATTTTAGGTTAAAAAAAAAAAAAATTGGTACCATAGCTTGTAGGCTCTCTAACTTTCACACAGACTAAATAATATACACTAATTTGGGTTATTTACCAAGTATATGTAGCAGTATAAATCTTGGCCCAAGTTTGAGGAAAAATTACCGATTTGCTATATTTTATAACGGACACTAAAATGTTTTTTTTTTTTTTTTTTTTTTTTAAGCAAAAAAAAAAACCCCAGTGGTGATCAAATGCCACCAAACGAAGGCTCTCTTTGTGTGAAAAATAAAAATTTTGGGTACAGTGTAGCATGACTGAGCAATTGTCATTCAAAGTGTGAGAGCGCTGAAAGCTGAAAATTGGTCTGGGCAGGAAGGGCGTGAAAGTGCCATGTATTGAAGTGGTTAACTTTTAAAAAGCAATATTTTCCCTATATTGAATATCTAATCTTTTTTAGGTTTTAATCGCTCAAGAAAAAATGGCCACAAACACTGTATACGTCTTTGCCAAGAAGGATTCAAAGTATGCTTATACTGCAGAGTGCCGGTCTTGCTTGGAGAATTCTTCAAGACCAACAAGTTCTATATGGGTCAGCATGCTTGCAAGGGGAGGTCAGGTAAGCAGAAGTTTCTCACTGGTATGGAGATGCATTTTGATGGCTTTTAATTAAAGTCTGCTTTTATACTTGTACCTTCAGGTAAGCCTTACCTGTAGGTACAGTGAATATCTCCTAAATCTGCATCATTTAAGAGACATTCGCATTTGTAGCAGTCAGTGATGTCACCACTGCATGATTTCTGAAAGAATAGTATACTTTGTGCTGTTTGTTCAGAGCTCTGTGCCTTGAAGCCTGCAAACCTGGAAGAGTGGGTGAAGATGGAATGGAAGCCTTGGCAGTGAAGATGGCGTCCATCCATTTTTATAGGGAAGTCTGCCATAATGTCATTGTATGCAGTGCATCAACCTGTAGGGAGGGAAGCTGGTACTTTATTTTATTTTTTTCCCTCCAAGACTTCACTACCGTTATTAATATGTTGGCCTTTTAAAGCTGTGTTATGTTACTGCTTTCATTTGAACAATCAAGATATTTTCTTTTGTTTTACCAAAGCTGAAACTGCTAAATTGTTGTTTTTATGTTCACAGGGAGCAAAAAAAAGTGCTATTGGTCAGCGTATTGTTGCAACATTGCCTTATATTAAACAAGAAGTGCCCATTATCATTGTGTTCAGAGCATTGGGGTTTGTATCCGACAGAGACATATTGGAACACATTATCTATGACTTTGAAGATCCTGAGATGATGGAAATGGTAATTCTTAGTTAGGTTAATTTTTCTAGTGACTATTGTCGTAATCCACCTATCGGTTGTTATTTTGTCCATCTTTATACAGTTGGTTGGCTATGTTATGTTTGAGTTTACCCATATGGGTAGAAGGCTGGTGCATCTGCAGTTGGAATGAATGTTTTAAACCATAAAAGCACTAGAGCTGCTCTTCTGTGTCACCGCCCTAGAGAAACTTAAGCCGTGTACACACGGGCCAAATGTCAGAAATTTGCCGGGCCAAAAAAGGCTGACCTTCGGCCCGTGTTTGCCGGTCTGTCTGACAGAGGCCAAGTTAGATGACCTGTAATGCTTTAGTGTACTTGGTCTCCAGGAATGGCTTACTGTGGTTTTGTGACCATACATTTTAGAGCCAGTTAGTATGTTTACAGAAATGGTCACTTTTTTTATTTTTTTTTTGTGTAGGTTTATTAAAAAAAAAGCTTCCTCTGGGTCCACAGAGTGAAGAGCCTTGAAACATTGTATGGAGGTGCTTTTGACCATCAAGGACCAAATCTCTTCCACGTTCTGAGGTTAAAGAAGAACAATGGTCAAAATGAAAAATATCAATATGTGATGTAACTCTACAATCTGTTTAAACATCTCAATAGTTTTGCAAATAGCAGTAGGGGTATTGAGATATCTACCTTTTTTTTTTTTCCCCCCCCTGCAGCTCAAAGCTCATGTCCGCTGGGACCACACTGGTTTTTCTGTTTAATGCCTCCGTTGTCCCTTTTGTGTGATGCCGCTCTGTACAGACTACAGCGTGCCATTCTTCCTTTACTGGGGGAGGTGCTCAATACAGTCCATGAAAAGCTCTGGCAACTCAATCATTACCGAAGTCTGACAAGGCTCCGCCCACGCCCCATTGGTTTAGGAAAGCTCCACCCACTACCGCCTACATCCCACCTATGTTTACCCACTGCTCCCTATAAACAGGCTCTTCCTGTCAGCTTAGCTTCTCCTCTAAAAAGCTGACAGAGTAAAGCAGGCAGCAAGGAGCATACAGAAAAATCTGTGAAAAGTTACCTGCAGACAAAGTAATGATATAGCTATTCTAAAATATATAAAATGTTTATACTCTCCTCCTCTGTGTGTACCTGGCTCTGTCCTACCCTCTACCTGGCTGCAACTCCCTTCTCTGTGCACCTGGCTCCATCCTACCCTCCACCTGGCTGCAACTCCCCTCTCCTTGGTGCACCTGGCTTGGACCTACCCTCCACCTGGCTGAAACTCCTTTCTCTGTGCACCTGCTCCGTCCGCTTCACCTGGCTGCAACTCCCCTCTTCTCTGCGGACCTGGCTCTGTCCTACCCTCCACCTATGTGCAACTCTTCCTCTGTGCACCTGGCTCCATCCTACCCTCCACCTGGCTGCAACGACCCTCTCCTTGGTGCACCTGGCTCCATCCTCCCCCTGGCTGCAACTCCCCTGTCCTCGGTGCACCTGGCTGCAACTCCCCCTTTTCTCTGTGCACCTGGCTTGGTCCTCCCCTCCATCTGGTTGGAACTCTTGCTCTCCTACCATCCTCCTGGCTGCAACTCCTCCTCCCCTCTGGGGCACAGAGGGTCACTGGATGGTCAGTGGTTACAAGGGGGCACATGATGGTCAGTGGTTACAAGGGGGCACATGATGGTCAGTGGTTACAAGGGGGCACATGATGGTCTGGGGTTACAAGGGGGCACATGATGGTCTGGGGTTACAAGGGGGCACATGATGGTCAGGGGTTAAAAGGGGGCACATGATGGTCAGGGGTTAAAAGGGGGCACATGATGGTCAGGGGTTACAAGGGGGCACATGATGGTCAGGGGTTACAAGGGGGCACTGGATTCTTAAAGACACAGGGGTCACAGGATGGTCAGGGGTTACAGGGGGCACACAATGATCAGGGGCTCGTGAGTCCCAATGGACAACGGGAAGATTGGGATTCAAGGGTCACAGTGGACACCTGATTGGGGAACTTTGGGGTCACAGGATGATCAGGGGCTCTGGGGTCACAGGGAACGCCCTCTTTTTCGCTCTCTTCTTTCTCTTTAAAAATACATAACCTATGTAAAGCTTTAAAAATAGGTTAAAAGCAACATTTATAAACATTAGGATCAGTAAAAACTATTCCATCTTCCACTGCTGGCATTGCTAAGCAGCACTAGCAAAGTCCCATATCTTGTGCTAACTCTGTTTTACATAGCACACGTCCAGCTATTGATTGACAGATGGGCGTGTTATGTAAAATACACTGAGCATTATAGAAGGCACAAGGAGTCATGGGAACTGTAGTTCTCTGGAGATGCAGATACTAGCACAGTGGAAAGAAAAGACATGCCAACTCTGCAGAACTCCCAACATCACTAGCATTATTCAGCAGAGGACGACTGGTGGAGGGGATTAGAGACCCCAATTGCAACTATGTGGTAGGGAAATAATAATTTCAGTTATGTTTATTACCATGTGTAACTTTCAGTAATTTTATGAGAATTTACTAAAATGTTTGTTGCCTTTTTAGTTGTACTTTTTGCTTAACTTCTTTTTCTCCCTTCGCCTTTCAGGACAGCACCTTGGAGAGAGCGCAGCTCCGCCTTTTCCCACGAAACACTGCATGACAACGCCCCTTTTTAAGAGCAGCTGCTTCCACCATGCCTTCAGTTGTTTTTAGTGTTTCCTCCGCCATGGTGGAACACTGCTGGGGAACCAGAGGTGCTGCGCTCTCTTTAAATGAGGGTTTTGGCAGTACCTTTTCCTTTCGTTCGTGCTCAGACCAGCCCAGCACCTTCCTGAACGAGGGGGTAGGTGTTCCGGTGTCCCTTCTTTCGTCGGCTCACAGGAGTAATGGACTGCCGGAGGTCGTTCGACCGGTGCGTTCTGGGGGCCGCGGGGTTGCTCAGAACGAGCCTTCCATGCCAGGCCTCAGCATGGCAGCGCCGAATCCCGGAATCCCGGACGGCGGGGGACGCCAGTTCCGGTGGGTGGAGACTTCCGTCAGGGCGTAGCAGGAATTGGTTCCAGCTGCTGGAACGCAGGAGGAAGGGGCGGGTCCTCTGGCCGGAACTTCCTTTTGTTTGGCATGGAAGGTAAGCCATTCAAAAGCGTGCAGACGGCGGCTGCAACGATCGGTATGGAGGAGGAATCGTCAGCAGCAATGGCGGATGCAGGCTCCCGGCCAGTTCCAGGTAGGAGAGGTACAGCGGTACCTCTTTCCTTTACATATCACTGGGTGTTTTTGTTTCTGTGTTAAGTTAACCTGCAGCTGTCTGCTTTGGTGTAAAGGTCCATAGGCAGTTCAGCAGGGAATGAGGCTCTGGGCACTTAGGGTGTTTGGCTATGGGGACTATCTGTTCTACTGATTAGTGGCTACAGTTAAAGAGGACCTGTGGGGTTCTTTTGTTTGTTTCAGAAAGCTACTGCTAAGTCTGAGAGAACAGCTAAGAAATGCCCCTCATGCTAAAACCCTTGGCCCAAACCCCTGTGCAGATCCTGCATTGCGGATTTAGTGGAGTCCTCACAGGAGTGCAAGGATCTTCTGTAAGAAAAGAACTAGCAGAGGCCCTAGGGACAGTATGTTCCCTTGTGAAAAAAACGTGGTCAGAGTTCCAGCCAAGAACAGAGTTCTCAATCCAGTCTCCCTCCGTCCACTTCCATACAAGTAGAAAGTGAGTCTGAGGAAGAAAGGGAAAGTATTCCTCCCTCAACGTTTGAGGAATAGGAAGAAGAAGCCAGAGCTTCTAGATATAAACTGTCACTTGAGGAAGTAGATGAATTACTCAAGGCAATTTATACTACACTGGAGATCAAGGAAGAAAAAACTCAGCTATCCGTACATGACAAAATGTACCAGGGGCTGGAGGAGGTGAAACATAGTCTTTCCTGTACATAAAGTGTTAACTGACACTATTAAAAAGGAGTGGAAGGATCCAGAGAAAGGACAGTTCTTCTCTAAAGCCCTTAAAAGGAGGTTCCCTTTTGAGGAAAATTAGTGTGTTTGGAATAAAAAACCAAAGATAGATGCTGCTTGCTTTCCAGAAAGACAGCCTTTGAGGATATGGGAATTCTCAAAGACGCTATGGACAAAAGAGCAGATGGGCTACTGAAGAAAGCATGGGAGTCTTCCTTAGCCAATCTGAAACCTGCAATGGCAGCCACAGTTGTGGCCAGAAACTTGGAATGTTGGTTAGACCAACTCAATCATGTGGTAGCAGGTACCTCCAGGAAAGAGTTATTGGAGTCCTTCCCTACACTGCTTAAAGCCGTCAAATACATGGCAGATGCCTCGGCAGAGTCCATCAGGTTGTCTGCCAGATCATCAGCACTTGTTAATTCCACAAGAAGTGCCCTCTGGCTTAAGACCTGGTCAGGGGATTCAGCTTCTAAAGTGAAACTGTGCGGAATTCCCTTTTCAGGGGACTTGATGTTTGGTCCAGAACTAGAGACTGTACTTGACAGCAGACAGCTTTTCCTTTAGAAAAAGAAAGTGTTACAACAGAGGAAGAATTTTCGTCCTTTTCAACAAGCCGATAAAGAAAAAGACCAAACAAAGAAAAGACCTTGGAATCCTCAGAGAGGAAGAGGCAGGGGTGGGGTATTGTTCAGAAATCCTGAGCAATCCCCTAAAAAACAATGACCAGCTCCCAGTAGGCGGGATGCTTCAGGACTTCTTGTTTCTTGTCAGTTTGGGAAGAAACAAGAAGTCCATTTGTCCTAGGGATAATCCAGCAGGGTGATCGTCTGGAGTTCTCACAAAACCCCCCCAAGTCGGTTCTACATAACAAACTTGCCAAGGGATCAGAAGAAGGCTCTGGCTATGAAGTCTCTTCTTCAAGAGCTGATGCAACAGAAGGTCATCTCTCAGGTCCCAGAAGGGCAAGAAGGGAAAGGGTTTTATTCCCATATATTTTTGGTCAAGACACCATCCGGAAAATTCCGCCTGATCCTCAATTTGAAGTTATTGACTCGGTCCATAAAAAAACAAAAAGTTCAAGATGGACACGATTTTTTCGGTGAAAAACTTTCTGACCCCCAGATGTCACATGGCCTCCATCGATTTGAGAGATGCATATCTCCATGTCCCGATAGCACCCCCGTGCTATCCTCCTCGCCCAGGGTATTCACGAAAGTGATGGCAGAAGCTTGAAAACCCCTGAGGCTGAAAGGGATCCCAATAGTGCCCTACTTGGACGATCTGCTACTTTTTGCCGACTCAAAAAGTCAGGTGGAAGTTAACTTTCAAGTGACTCACATCTAAAAAGTTTGGGTCGGCTTCTCAACATTCAGAAGTCAAATTTAATACCATCTCAAAGAGTAAGGTTTCTGGGGTACGAAGTAGACTCACTAGAACAGAAAATATTTCTACCTCAGGAAAAAATAGAAAAGATGCAGTCAGTTCTGAAGGCACTTCAGTCCAACTCAAGGTTCTCAGTAAGGCAAGCCATGTCGGCTCTGGGTCTATTGACAGCAGCAATCCCCGCAGTACAGTGGGCCAGATTGCATGCTCGCCCGCTTCAGGCGGACATTTTGACAAATTGGTCTTACCAGGAATCTCTGGAGAAAAAAATTGTCATAGGGGAAAAAGCAAAAAGATCACTCTGGTGGAGGAACCAGGAAAACGTCTCAAAAGGACTTCTCTGGTTCTTTCCAGTAACCCGAAGACTGACCACAGATGCCAGCGCATGGTGGTGGGGAGCCCACCTGGAAGAACAAACTATCCAGGGGGTTTGGTCCAAGCCAGAGGCGAGAAGGTCATTGAACTGGAGGGAGTTGAAGGCTATTCATCTAAGCCTTATATCCTTCCAGGAACTTCTAGAAAATCAGCATGTCCAAATCTTGACGGCCAATATGACAGCAGTGTTATACCTAACAAAACAAGGGGGCACAAAAAGCAGAACTTTGTTGGCACTAGCCAGCCACATACTGATATGGGCATAGAACAAGTCGGCCTCTCTATTGGCAGTCCACTTAAAAGGGACGGAAAACACCTTGGCAGATCTCCTCAGCAGAAGAGAAGCAGAGTGGTCTCTGAATCAGGATTTATTCGAGACGATAGCCAAGAGTTGGGGTTTCCCTCAGGTGGACCTATTCGCAAAACAAGAAAACACAAAAGTACCAGTTTTCTTCTCCCTTCAGAGACCGGATCAAGCTCTGGGAATAGATGCTCTGGCCCACAAATGGGACTTCCAGCTGTCCTACGCTTTTCCCCCATTTCCACTGATTCCAAGGGTATTCGCCAAATTCAGACTGGAAGCCACAGAACTAATTCTGATAGCTCCTTACTGGCCAAAAAGACCCTGGTTTTCAACCCTGATGAATCTCTCAGTGAAACCTCCTTGGAAGTTACCAAACAGGTCAGATCTGCTGAGTCAGGGCAAGATTCTTCATCCAGATCCAGCGTATCTCAACCTAACAGCCTGGTTTATGAAGAACAAATCTTAAGACAAAAGGGCCTATCAGAAAAGCTTATTACTACCCTTCTTGCAAGTAGGAAGAAGGTGACAGACATTTATTTTAAGGTCTGGAAGGTAAATAATGCATGGTGTTCCAGAAAAAAAACTTTAGTTTTGTCTAGTACAATTTCAGTTTTAGAATTTCTTCAAGATAAACTGAAGAAAGCTTTAGCAGCAAGTACGCTCAAGACGCAGGTAGCGCGTTTATCAGTTTTTTTGGAAAGAGCCCTGTCGGGAACCTTTTGATTAGATTTTTTAGGGCTATGGCTAAAGTAAAGCCTAGACCTATGGTTATTTTTCCCAAATGGGACTTATCTTTGGTTCTTCAAGGATTGACAAAGTTTCCGTTTGAACCCATAGAAGGATCATCACTAAAGTTTTTAACGTTTAAAACTGTGTTGTTAGTGGCAGTAACATCAGCCCGTAGAGTCAGCGAGTTACAAGCTCTATCAATCGGAGCCCTTCATGAGATGCCTACCAGATAGGGTAGTCCTGAAAACAGATCCAGCCTTCCTACCGAAAGTGAGCTCTAAATTTCATCGGGCACAGTAGATTATTCTCCCTACATTTTGTCCTTCACCTTTTGGGGCCAGGAGAAGAAGCCTTCCATACTCTAGATGTCAGGAGGTGTCTTAAGTATCTGGAGATAACAAAGGACTTTAGAAAATCATCCTCACTTTGTGTTAATGGAAGGCACTCACAAGGGATGTAAAGCTTCCAAAAACACCCTCGGAAGATGGTTAAAGCAAGCTTTTAAAGAAGCATACACCTCTTTAGGTTTGGAGCCTCCAGAAGGAATCCTGCCTCATTCGACCAGAGCAGTAGCGGCATCATGGGCAGAAAAGGCCGGGGCATCGCCTGAGCAAATTTGTAAGGCTGCCACATGGTCCAGTTTTTCAACTTTTTATACAGCATTACCGCTTGGATCTTCTCTCAGCCTCAGACCAATCCTTGGGTAGGAAGGTTTTGCAGGCAGTGGTCCCACCCTGAAGTAAGTTTCTCGGTTATCCTCTACAAGGTGCTGTCCTGAAAGGCGTAGGGAGAAAACCCTTAGACTTACCGGTGACAGTATTTCTACGAGCCTTTCAGGACAGCAGCCTACTTCCCTCCCTAGGTTATGATGTATAATTATAGGGCGTCTGAACTGTCTGCTTATATTTTCCAGCATGTCGGAGGATTTCTCGGTAACAACTGAAGGCATGGTGGAAGCAGCTGCTCTTAAAAAGGGGCGTTGTCACGCAGTGTTTCCTGGGAAAAGGCGGAGTTAACTTAGTTAAGCTTGGTTAAACTAAGGTTTCCCAGTGCATCATATACTTTTTGTTTATGGAATTTTTAGTAGAGAATAGATTAGGGAGATGAGGAAGCTGGGCTTGTGGCGACCTTATGATCTTTGTTCAAGGTTAGTGCTCACTGATAGCTATTTATTTATTTTATTTTTTTCATTCAGCCCCCTGGCTGGATAAAAAAAAAATGCCTTCATCCACACAAGAGGTTAGAGGAATCCCCCCCTGCTCGAGACTTTGTATTCTGACAGCAAAAGCCCAATTAAGCCTTCAAAAATGTAATATCTTGTACAGTATAGGACACAGACAATTTATTCATACACCATGGGTTATAGGCTCTGTAACTTCAGGGGATTAGGCACTGACAAGCTTTTGAGGACATCCCCTTTACCATGCTCCACTCCATGAGTCCTTAGTTTTTTTTTTGTTTTTTTTTTTTCTAGCTTTTGAAGGTGATTGAGCTTTATTAGTTTAGTTTTTTCTTTATTTTATCTACCGATTCTTCAACTCTCACTGTCTTCTAATGCCTACACAGAAGCAGTGTATCTGGATTTGTAGAACCTTGGAAACCATACCTGGACCCCCCCCCCCCCCCCCTCTAGGGATGGCCTGTAATGTTACTGCATGCACTGGATCCTTCATGAGGCACTCACCTTGGTACTTTGTGCCGAAGAAATTAGAAAGGCAAGATCAACCAGGTATTTATCTAAATATAAAAGATGAGGTAAGAAAAGATGCACAGTATAGATCAGTGAAGGCGAACCTTGGCACCCAAGATGTTTTGGAACTACATTTCCCATGATGCTCATGCGCTCTGCAGTGTAGTTGAGCATCATGGGAAATGTAGTTCCAAAACATCTGGGGTGCCAAGGTTCGCCATCACTGGTAAAGATGAAGAACACCATTATAAATTTACTTTTCAATCAGTTTTTATTGAATTTCATAACATACAGTAAAGATGCAAATTACACATTGTATGCCGTTAAAATAAATTAACTCAGAATAGCACTTAAATAATGTCAACTCAATTATCAATGAAGTGTTACAGAACAAGAATTACTGTTATTAAAATGCTACAAAACGCAATACATTCAATATAGAAATATAAGATCAATATAGTAACATAAGATCAAATAGAAGTATATGTCCTCTAGACACCCCCATGGGGACTACACTGTGTCTAAGAGGAGAACGTTGCCACAATAATAGAACTTATCCAGGAACCTGTGTCCATACTCTAGAACCCAGAGGCAAAAGTGTATATCAATCTGTTAGATATGAGTGTTACAAAAAGTTAGTAATAGTCGACCATTGTTCCCATGATGCCCACTTGGTTTTTTCCTTGGGTAATTTACCCTCACTGGATGCCATCATTAATTCATAACTATAATGTAGGTTTACGGTATCTAAGAGGTGAGTGATAGAGGGAGTTGTATCTGACTTCCATAATCTGGTTATAGTTAACCTAGCTGCCAATAGGATATGTGTCGTCACATGACGAAATGAAAAGGGTATGTCTTCAATGGATAAATTCAGGATAGCTAGACCCGGAGACATTGGTATATCTATCTGGGATATATCTTTTAAGAGAAGAAAAACGGTTTTCCAGTATTCCTGTATGAGGGTACATTCCCAAAATATGTGGAATATGCTTCCTATGTTGGAATTACATCTCCAGCACTTATTAGATAATGTGGGATAGAATGTTGCCAAGCGAGAAGGCGTCAAATACCATCTAAGGGACAATTTTTGTGTGAGTTCCCACAACGCAGAGCTTTTCGTGGATTTGTATACACTTCGTGAAGCTTGTTCCCATTGTGATTCTGTATAAGTCGTTGCTAGATCATTTTCCCAGTGTGTATGTGGTGTGGATTTAGTAAATACACGCTTTTGGTTCAGGGTGTTGTATACAAGTGAAATACCCTTCTGTTTAGGAAATTCAAAGTGCAGGTATTTCCATATTACTGAAGAAACTGTATATAAGAGAGGTTTGATTTTGTTAAGGCATTTCAGAAGTTTGGAATATGCAATAAAGTCTGATTCAGGCAAGTGAAATTCATTTTGGAGGGTTGAAAAGGATTTTGGGTTTGAGTCATGAAATAGTTGATTTATGAATGAGATTTTTCGGTTAGACCAATGGGATGTAGATAATTCAGGTGAGATGTGGTTTAAGACTTCTATAGGTATCGGTATCTGTGTAGTAGTGGGTTCTTGATGGATAGTTTGGGTTAGAATTTTCCATGCTCTGACCGTGGCTATCATGGTAGGGGGAATCGCTTTTGGTATTTTAGCGTCTAATGGAGTGCTCAACAACCAATTTTTTAAACTAGGACGAAATAGTAAGGAAAGTTCTATATTGCACCAGTTTTTATTCGGATCTTGCTGAAACCACTCAGTTGCTTGAGCTATGATCGCTGCAGTGTGATAATCTGTAAAATCTATTGAACCTGATCCTCCCGCTAATTTGTGTATCCTAAGTATAGAATGAGCGCATCTAGGTTTTGTACCGTGCCAAATACATCGGTTGAGTATCGTTTGAAGTGACTTAAAGTAATATTTAGGAATAGGAATAGGAATGGTCCTAAACAGGTATAAAATTTGAGGTAAATGCATCATCTTGAACGCCGCTAATCTGCCAGACCATGACAGTTCCATTTTAGCTAATTTCTGAGATTCAGTACGTAATTTATCTAAGAGAGGCTTGAAGTTTGATGAAAAGAGGAGTTTAGTGGTTCTAGTGAGTTGAATACCTAGGTAAGAAATGCTGTGTTCAGACCATGTAAAGGGGTATTGGGCTTGTAATAGTAATTTAGTGGTGGAATTCAATTTGAGATCTAGTATTTGTGATTTGGTGACATTTAGTTTGTAAAATGATATTCGTCCAAACCAATCTAAAACGTCTCGGGCTGCTGCTAAGGAGGAGGTAGGATTTGATAATATTAAAATCACATCATCAGCAAAAAGACTAATCTTATGAGTAGTGTTGCCAACAGTTATGCCTGAGATGTTCGAGTTCGTGCGTATGTGCTCAGCTAAAGGTTCTATAGTTAGATCAAAAATTAAGGGCGACAATGGGCAACCCTGACGGGTACCGTTCGAAATTTGGAATGGATGAGATATCATATTAGCCGAAAAAACTTGAGCAGCTGGGCAAGTATATAGTGCCATGATAGCATTATAAATATTGTCTTTAAACCCAAATTTCATGAGAACTTTCTGTAGATAGGTCCAGTGCACCCGATCAAATGCCTTCTCTGCATCTAAAGAAAGAAGCAGAGAAGGTGTTCCACTGGAATTTACGCAATGGATTAAGTCAATCATGCGACGCGTCGCGTCGGATGCTTGCCTCCCTTTAATAAATCCTGTTTGGTCTTTGTGAATCAGGTCTGGCATAATCTTCATTAAGCGTCTAGCAATAGTTTTGGCGTATATTTTTAAATCAAGGTTAAGTAAGGAGATTGGCCGGAAGTTTTGTGGGGCAGTCGGATCTTTTTCAGGTTTTGGGAGAGTGATAATTAATGCGTTTAGCGATTCTACAGGGAATTTGGAAGAATATGCAGCTTGGTTAAGAAATTTCAGCAAGTGTGGAATCAAATAGGTAGAGAATTGTTTGAAGTATTCCCCTGTAAGGCCATCCGGGCCTGGTGTTTTGTTACAAGGCAGTGATGAGATGGTAGCTAGAAGTTCTGGTGCTGAAAAAGGAGCATTTAAATAAGACAATTGTGTTTCTGTCAGAGTCGGTAAATTTATCTTATGGAGAAAGTCATCAATTTCCTCTGGGGATGGTTGGTGGGTTGTAGGGTCATTCTTGAGATTATATAGGTCACTATAGTAATCGCTAAAAGCATTCGCAATGTCTTGTGGATTAGATAGCTTCACTTTCGAGTGTGGGTGGAATAAGAAGGGAATTTTAGATTTAACTCTAGCCCCTTTGATACGTTGTGCTAATCTTTTTCCTGCCTTATTGGATGTGGAATAAGAGATGGCTTTGAATTTGCGTTGCATATGTTCGTATGTATGGAGAAGAAGCAGCCTGAGTTCCTGTCTAAGCGACATTAATTGTGCTAGTGTAGTGGGACATGCAGATGACTTATGGTCTGCCTCCAAATGAGCAATTTGGGAAGTAAGGGAGTCTATTTGTTGTGTTCTTTTTTTTTTGTGAATGGAGCCCAGTTTTATAAGAACACCTCTCATTACCGCTTTATGCGCGTTCCACACCACGGCAGGATCCCCCACTGAATCAGCGTTTAATTCAAAATATTCTTTCAAATGAGTGGCAATTTCTTTGGAGTATGTAGCATGTTGTAATATGAAATTATTGGCTCTCCAGAGAAAAGAGTTCCTTTGAGGAGACGTATCATCAATAATTATCGAAATTGGGTTGTGGTCTGACCATGTCATGGTGTGGATAACAGAGGTAGTCACCTTTTGTAATAACAATTTATCAACAACAAACATGTCAATTCTGGAATACGACTTGTGTTGCGGGGAGAAATAAGTATAATCCCTCTCTGATCCATGGTGGCATCTCCAGACATCGTAAAGATCAGACGATGTCAGGATTTGCCCCAGGGGAGAGGGTCTTCTCTTATCCGCTGAAGTAGTGTCCATATAAATATCTGCAACCATATTAAAGTCTCCGCATACAAGGAGATATCCTTGTTGTAACTCTTTAATTTTGGTCAAAGTCTTTTTGACAAAATTTGCCTGTCTAGAATTGGGAGCATACAAGTTGAGTAAGGTATATTTAGTTCCATTAATCATACAGATTAAAATAAGAAAACGGCCATTGGGGTCACCTATTTCTTTTATGAGGTGGAAGTCAGTGTCTTTCTTGATCGCTACAAGCACTCCTCTCTTCTTGGAAGAGAAATTAGAATAGAAAATATGGGGAAATTTGTTACTGCGACATAAAGTGGCTGAAAGTGGGGTCAAGTGTGTCTCTTGGACACATAAGATATCACTATCAAGCTTTTCAGCAGTATGCCACAAAGATTGTCTCTTTGCTGGGTGGTTGAGACCCTTGGCGTTCAAGGATACTATCGTGAATGGCATATTTCCTGTTGTGGCTAAGTGATGGATCGTGGGAGACTATAACACTTACAGTTTGCAGATATTTCTTGGTGTATACAGTAAATTCAGTTCCTTTCGGCTTATCAGGATACCTGGGTTCCGTAACTAGATGTATTTCTATAAAACCTGGAATGAAATTACAATTGTATATAACAGCTATTTAAAAATATAGCAAAAGATATGAAAACAGGATGCGGCAGATTTGTGTCAAGCACAAAAAAAAAGCAAAGAGTCAGCTTTTACTGCTGCAGTGTGGAACAGTTAATACCAAAGGCAAGTGAGATCAAACAAAATTCCTGGAGGGGACGCTATAAACGTAGTTAGCGGACCGCTCAGGAGCCAGATACTTCCATAGGTTGATGATTCCGGGATCTTTGATTGTAGTGATATGTTGAAGGACGTTTTGGAAGAAGCGAAGTTTCATCTTTGTGGTATTCCGGGATTATTCCCCATTCTTTCAAAAGTTTCAAACCCTTGTGTAGGTCATTTATTATATGAGTGGATCCGTTTTTGGAGACAATTAGTGTGGCCGGGTAGCGCCATTTGTATAGAATCTTATGGTTTTGCATTCCTTTAGTTATGGGGTTCAAATCTCTACGTAGTTGAAGCGTATATCTTGATAAATCAGGAAATATTTGAACACCCTCAAACGGACGTGGTAGAGGGCCTTTCAATCTGGCTTCTGACATCATTTTTTCTTTAATATGGAAAAAATGGATCCTCATAAGTATATCTCTAGGCACTGATGCAGCCAGGTGTGAAGGTTTTGCAATTCTGTGTATTCTGTCAATTATAATGTCACGTGGCGTAACTTCAGGTAGAATAGTGCGTATAAGTTCTTTGGCGTATTTGGGTAATTCTGGAGTTGTTATATTTTCGGGGACCCCCCTTAACTTGACATTGTTTCGTCTAGAGCGGTCTTCCAAATTTGCTAATTTGCCCCTTATCCACTCTTGTTCATCTTTTACCTCATCAATAGAATCAATGATGTCATTGACTGTGGAGGAGCATTCCATCATACCTTTCTCAATAGTGCATACTCTGTTATCTATTAGACTGACATCTGTAGTGAGTTTAGTAAATAGAGTGGATAAATCAGTCACAAGAGAGGAATGCAGTGATATTAACATCTCTTTCAGTGTAGTGTCAATAACAGGCTGACCGCAGGTTGGGAAGGATGCCATTGAGGAATGTAAGGCCTGGTTAGATTGTAGTGGAATAAAAGCCTGGGGCTCAATTTCTGAGTGAGGTGGCCGCTGTGCTAGAGCATCCATTCTCATTTTTGCCTTAGCTGGGCTGTTCATTAAGGGATCCCCCTCTGTGTCATTGTCATGGGAGCTAGACATCTCTCTGTTTGGTGAGTCACCAGAAATGTTATTAGGGATTTCTGTATGTTTAGTCTGAGGCGCTGCTATGCCTTCAGCTCCATTTTGATTCTGACTGACCAGCGCTTCAGGAGGGTACAGGAGTGTGGTGAGCTTTTGGGGCTTGTGGTCCCCAGTTCTCTTACGGGACATTGTTGTGGGTCACTACCGGACTAATGTGGGGAAGTTTTTGTACAAAAATACCGGCTCCAGCGGTCCCTAATCGTTCCGGTTCGTCTCCCTCACAGCAGAGCTCAGCACTAAGCGTCCATCTCTCTTGCCGGCTGGCCACGCCCCCCACCATTATAAATTTAAATGCCAAGAGAAGTTTTGGGTTTAATGACACTTTAAAACCAGGCCCTGCTCTGATGCAAGGAATGCAGTGTCAATAAACCCAAAACTTTTCTCTTGGTATTTAAATTTTAGAATGGTGTTCTTTATCTATACTGTGCATATTTTCTTACCCCCATCTTTTATAGTTGTATAAATACCTGGTTGACCCTGCCTTTCTAATCTCCTCCCTCTTTCACTGTCCCCAAAATAGCCAATTCTGTGTCTGCTGCATTGTCCCCATACTACGCATGCTCCTTAATTTCTCCTTCAGTCTGACAGCTGGGGGTGACTTTGAAGTTAAAATTGTGGGACAGCACTATTAGGAGTCATAATTGATGGTGATTACGCTCTCTAGTTTACCATTCTCAAATTTCACAGAAAGCACAAACTTTAGCAACAGTTCAGATTGCTTTCACCAGCTGTTCAGCTGGTAAAGACAATCTTTGCACTTTCCCTAAACCTTTGTGTGAAACACGAGTCCAGTTAACCAGGGAGGGGAATCCCTTATCAATCGTGACTCCCTGGGGGAGAACACAGGGAGGCTCTCCTCTCTGCTACTGTATTGCAGTGACAATGCTGTTTGCATCAAGGTCTCCACCCACCAACTGCATATTGGGGTGTGGAGTCGGGGGGGGGGGGGGGGGGGGGGTCGCATGACTAGAGTGTACAAGGCATTTTAAAAGGTATACTGGATTTTTTTCAAAATGTGAGACATGCATCCAGATCGAATTCTATTTAAAGTAGAAGTACTGGCAAAGCTTGTTTTGCAGCTCGTTCTGCTCTCCTGTGACCTGTTTTCAGCCAACAGCGGACTAAAGTCCGCTGTCAGCTGACGTCACAGAGCTGGTCAAGGCTCAGGAAAGATCGCAACCATGTGGTCTGTATCCACACAGGAGCCTGGACTGGTACCTGGCTCAGCTTCTGTGGGCTGCTGAGCGCCTGAGCCAACCGCTTCCACCCCTCCACTTCCCAGCACTCCAGTGAGTGCTAAAGGGGCAGACAGCGGTGTCTAATGCCCCCTACACATGAGCGGATTTTCCGTCCGTTAAATGGTTTCTCGGAATTCGGCTCAAGCTTGGCTTGCATACACACGGTCATACGTTCTCTGAACTTTCGACCGTCAAGAACGCAGTGACGTACAACACTACGACGAGCTGAGAAAATTAAGTTCAATGTTTCTGAGCATGCGTAGGAATTTTGCGTGTCAGAATTGCTACAGACGATCGGAATTTCCGATCGGAACTTTTTCCAACCGAAAAATAGAGAACCTGCTCTCAATCTTTTGCTGGCGGGAATTCGGCCAGCAAAAGTCCGATGGAGCATACACACGGTCACATTTTCCGACCAAAAGCTCTCATCTGTCCTTTGCTGGCTGAATTTCCGATCGTGTGTACGTGGCAAAACTGGTGTATAATCGCTCTCAGCCTTAGCCATTGTCTCTATTTTGAAGAGGGAACCCCGTTCAATATGCTTGCTAACGTTGAAAAGCTCATTGCCTCTGTCAGCTAAAGCCATGATATTGGGCAACCTGACTGTCTCACCAGCCCCCCCTATTTAGCAATATATTAAATCAATATAAGATAAAAACATGCTGATCTGAAGTAGGTACGATGCAAGTCCCGACCGCTGTGGATGGTGTCTGCTGGGCTATGGAGCCTGGAAAAAGCCCAGAAATACACGCCAAACTGCGTGGAACACACAGGCAGATGTGACATCACCAGAAGGGTAGGAGGACAAAGCAAAAATACTATGCGCTTTGAAACCCCTAGCTCCTTCTACAGGCTTCTGGAGGCAATGCTACAGTGGGGGGGGGGGGGGGGGAGGAGTATTGGACCCCTGCTGATTTTTGTATGTTTGCCCACTGACAAATGATCAGTCTATATTTTGAATGGTAGGTTTATTTCAACAGTGAGAGACCCAATAACAAAACAAATATCCAGAAAAATGCCTTTCAAAAAAGCTATAAATTTGCATTTTAAAGTATCACGGACAGTACTCAATTTTCTCTGTCATTTTAATGAGTGAAATAAGTATTTGATCCCCTATCAATCAGCAAGATTCCAGGCTCCCGGGTCATCTATACAGGTAACGAGCTGAAATTAGAAGCACTCTTAAAGGGAGTGCTCCTAATCTCAGCACTTGTTACCTGTATAAAAGACACTTGTCGACAGAAGCAATCAATCAGATTCCAATCTCTCCACCATGGCCATGACCAAAGAGCTGTCAAAGGATGTCAGGGACAAGATTGTAGACCTACACAAGGCTGGAATGGGCTTCAAGACCATCGCCAAGCAGCTTGGTGAGAGGGTGACTGCAGTTATCCAATATTTCACAAATGGAGGAAAGACAAAATAACTGTCAATCTCCCTCGGTCTGGGGCTTCATGCAAGATCTCACCTCCTGGAGTTTCAATGATCATGAGAATGGTGAGCAATCAGCCCAGAACTACACAGGAGAATCTTGTCAATGATTTCAAGGCAGCTGGGACCATAGTCGCCAAGAAAACAATTGGTAACACACTTCACTGCCAAGGACTGAAATCCTGCAGCCCAAAAATCGAGCTCATTGGCATCAACTCGACTCGCTGTGTTTGGAGGAGGAATGCTGCCTATGGCCCCAGGAACACCATCCCCACCATCAAACATGGAGGTGTAAACATTATGCTTTGGGGGTGTTTTTTTGCTAAGGGGAAAGGACAACTTGACTGCATCAACGGGACGATGGATGGGCCATGTACCGTCAAATCTTGGTGAGAAGCACCTTCCCTCAGCAAGGGCATTGAAAATGGGTCGTGGATGGGTCTTCCATAATGGCAATGACCCAAAACACACGGCCAAGGCAACTCAAGAAGAAGCACATTAGGTCTTGGAGTGGCCTAGCCAGTCTCCAGACCTTAATCACGTAGAACATATGACGGGAGCCGAAGGTTCGAGTTGCCAAACATCAGCCTCAAAACCTTAATGACTTGGAGAAGATCTGCAAAGAGGAGTGGGACAAAATCCCTCCTGAGATGTGTGCAAACCTGGTGGCCAACTACAAGAAATGTCTTATCTCTGTGATTGCCAACAAGGGTTTTGCCACCAAGTACTAAGGCTGTTTTGCAAAGGGGTCAAATTCTTTACTCAATAAATTGCAACTTAATGTATAACTTTTTTGAAATGCGTTTTTTCTGGATTTTTTTTTTATCTGTCTCTCACGGTTAGACCCCTTTCACACTGTGAACTTCGACTGTTGGCGCTAAAGCGATGCTCGTTTTAGCTGCACTCTAGCGCTGCTTTCGGCCGATATTGGGACGCTACCCCAAAGAAGGGCTTAAAGATGTTGCTGTGCTTCTCAATCGATTTTAAGGTGCTTGGGAAGCGCTGCCCATTCATTTCAAACTGCCCCAAAGACGCTGCTTGCAGGACATTTCCTAATATCCTGCAAATGCACCGCCCCAGTGTGGAGACGCACTGAAATAAATGGGAGGCGGTTTTCAGGAGCTATATACAGGCTATTTCTAGCTCTAAAATGCCTGAAAACCTCAGTGTGAAAGGGGTATTAAAATCTACCATTTGAAATTTATAGGCTGAATCATATCTTTGCCAGTGGGCAAATGTGCAAAATCAAGATCAAATCCTTTTTTTCCCCTCATTGTAAGGGGAAACTGCGGCCGGAGGACTTGCAAGGACCAGTGATTTAAATAAATTCACAGGTGGTACCTGCGAGACAGAGGGGAGGCGTGCATCGTACATGCTTCAGACAAGCATGTTTTTATATTTTTGCTAATAAACCAGCCATTGGTAATACTGCACTTGGGTGGTGCTATCCCTTTTTCTTCCTTAATCTGACTATTGGGTTGCTGAGAAATTGAAATGCTTTCAGGAAAGATTGGCTAAACTCTATCTAGTGGAAAAAGTTTGCAAAAAAGTGGACTATTCCTGTGATTGACCCTGCTGTCCTAAATAAACCTCTCTTCTTAACCACTTCAGCCCCGGACCAATTGGCAGCCAAAGGACCAGGCCCCTTTTTGCGATTCGGCACTGCGTCGCTTTAACTGACAATTGCACGGTCGTGCGACATGGCTCCAAAACAAAATTGGCGTCCTTTTTTTCCCACAAATAGAGCTTTCTTTTGGTGGTATTTGATCGCCCCTGCGGTTTTTATTTTTTGCGCTATAAACAAAAATAGAGCGACATTTTTGAAAACAATGCAATATTTTTTGCTTTTTGCTATAATAAATATCCCAAAAATATATAAAAACATATTTTTTTCCTCAGTTTAGGCCGATACGTATTCTTCTACATATTTTTGGTAAAAAAAATCGCAATTAGCGATTATTGATTGGTTTGCGCAAAAGTTATAGCGTTTACAAAATAGGGGATAGTTTTATAGCATTTTTATTAATTTTTTTTTTTTTACTAGTAATGGCGGCGATCAGCGATTTTTATTGTGACTGCGACATTATGGCGGACACATCGGACATTTTTGACACATTTTTGGGACCATTGTCATTTTATACAGCAATCAATGCTATTTAAATGCATTGGTTCCTGTATAAATAACAGTTGTAGTGAAGGGGTTAACCACTAGGGGGAGGGGAGGGGTTATGGGCTGTGACGTGTGTGTGTGTTTTTTTTTTACACTAGGGGGCGGGGCTGACGTCTGACATCATTGATCGGCTTTCCCGATGACAGGGAACAGCCGATCAATGACGGGCAGAGTAGGAAGCGCAGGGAGAGGTTTGTTTACACATACCTCTCCCCGTTCTTTAGCTCCGTAACCCGATCGCGGGACACCAGCGGCGATCGGGTCCGCTGGTCCCGCGGCCGGGGTCACGGAGCTCCCGACCGGGTCGCGAGTGACCCACAGGCCGGCACGATCAAGTACAGGTACGTGATTTTCCCTGCCCGTACCATTTTGCCTCAGTATGTCTGCGTTAGGCGGTCGGGAAGCGGTTAAAGATGCTAATTCCTTCAAAGATTCTGCAGAGAGAAATGTGACACACTTTTAAAAGCTCTTTAACATGGCAGGCTTTGCCTTGCAGTCTGCTTTATTTCCTCAAGCCAAACTGCAACTTAACTGGTCAAGAACAATGAATAAGCAATATGACTCTCATGATCATGCTGTTACAAAACAATTACAGTATGCAAAAAATATCAAAAGGAAAAGAGTGGGGAGACTAGAGAGACTTTTGATACCCAGAAAACTGTTCGACAAAAGTGCTTGTAAAAGTTAGATATTTATTGAGACACATGGTCGTGAGTTGCAAATCAAATGATTTATGATTCTGATCGCATGCATCTAGAGCTCTGGGGCGTTTCGACTTAACTCTTCCTCAGGGGGATGGTGGTATTTAGCATATCAGAGGAATCTCTAGAAAACATACATGGGTGAGTATATACAAATACAGTGCATAATCAATGTTGCCAGTGACACACTGATAGTAATTTCACTCACATGATCATGTGTAATATAAACATTGCACATTATGCTGGTGGTCCACATAGAAGATGGGAATGCCATGCACCAAGACACTGCGTTCCAAACACAAGGGTCATACAAGGATCAATCCAATTGACTAAGTATATACCTGATGAGTAGATAAAATATATATCGGAACCAGCAAAATTAATTCATTTTTCTTTTCTTTTTTTTTTTTTGAAAGTAGAAATGTCAATGAAAATTTTGTATGCCCATAAATTCATGGGTGCCTGTAAGCAACCCAAATCAAAAATACCTGAGAGCTGTCACCAATATGGCTTGGTCTATTGAGATATTGAGTAACTGAAGACCTCCAAGTGGAAAGGTTATCCCTCTGCAATAACTGAGGGACACATCTAAGGTCACCCCCCGAAATTTGCCTGACACATAGGGACCTCAAAAATGTAAAGGTAAAAATATTTTGTATGGGTGTGTCCAAAATGGCGGAGTAACCCGATGTCTTTCTCAGAACTCTGCTGAAGTATTCTCCTGCATTCACTCGTACCTGAGCGTTGTCCTATGCTGCCCTGCTGTGAAGACTGATGCCTTCTAAATCCTCGGGCCGTGGAAGAGGAGCCTGGAGAATTAGTTTTCCACTGGGAATACCCACCTCAGAGGGTGCCGAACTCCGGCCTAGGCCCAATCGGCTGCTGCGTGTCAATATGGCGTCCCAGACGGTCTCTCCGGAGGAACCCGCCACTTACCGGGCAGCGATTGCCTCTTGTCAGACTGCCATAGCTATGTGCCAGACGGCTCTCACTAAGAAAATCAAAGTGGTGCAGATGAAAGTGGGACTTATTTGCCAGGCTATGGACAGGGTCAGCTCCCCCCTAACTGCTGCAGTGGTGCGGGTAGGCCATGTAGAAGACAGTGGAAGAACATGATGGGGCTCTCTGCACGCTACAATAAAAGATGAAAACATTGGAATATAGATTAGATGCTGAAAATCGTTGCCGGCGGAACAACATTTGTATCATCGGTCTAACGGGGGGCTGAGGGTTAGAACCCCACATTTTTTGTAGAACACCTGCGCTCCCTCCTGCCTGTGGCCCAGTTGTCGTCCTATTTTACTGTGGAAGGAGCTCATCATATGCCGCTGAAGCCAGGGCCTGAGCCCCCCCGCCCCCCCACACACCTTTAGCCCTCAATTTTAGAGATTGGGATGAGCTACTACGGGCAGCAAGGTCAGCAGATACGCTGAACTACAAGAGTAACCGTATGATGTTCCCCAACTACTGTGTAGACGCAGAAGCTCTGCTGGTCATTTGATATATTTAAAGCCGCACTACGCACCAAAGGGATCAAATGGTGTCCTCTTCCCGGCCAAGCTGAGAGTTATGGATGTAGACAATCCAATTCTTTCTCTGAAAGGATGCAGCGGACTGGCTGGAGTCCCTGCCTCCACAGGGCTGAAGTCTGGATAATACTTTGCATTGCGCTCACCATTCATTATGCTATCTTTGGGTTTGGAGCTGTGAGATCCTTCTGTTCTCCAGGGTCTCTACACCTATACCGTTTTTGCCTTTTTATGTTTGAAGGGCTTAGCCCCTAGTTTTAAGATCCTTACTGGACTGCCGTGGGAATCCAAAGTTACGTGCCCCCTGGCCTAGTCCAGGTGATTACTCTGATCGAAGAATATTACCAGACAGGTACTTTAATCATCTGCATCTGTTATCCCCAAAAGAAAGGCAAGATGAAGACTATCATGGGTTGACTATCACTCCATGTTATACTACACGTCTCCCGAGTTAGTTGCCTTCGTGCAGGTTATAGGGGATCTAAGCGGTCTCGCACACTATGTGGGGGGGGGGGGTGGTAGACCATTGCTGACCGTAGTTGGACATTTGGATTCTTCTGTTACTTTTTTTTTTCTGTGGTTTTTTAGTTTGTACTATTATATTCCTTTATGGCATGGACCGCTTCTTTTTGAAATGTTATTGTGTTGCAGCAGAGGGGCACCGACAGTGATGGCATGGCTCCTGCATGGGCGAGTTCCTCTGTCTGAGGCCCCTTGGAGAGCTGGCGTGCAGGCTGATCTATCTACTCTATATTACAATTATCTGATACTAGCCTTATGTTGAAAGTGTCTGTAATTTCAGGAATATGCAGGGTCTCAACTCTGCCATGAAAAGATCCCTCGTGTTTAATTATCTTAAATGCAACCCCCAGATTGTTATTTTACAGGAGACGCATCTCATAGGATCCAGCATTCTAGGTCCTAAGCGGGCATGGGTTGGTTCACATTAACCACTTTAAAACTGGACCATTTTGCTGGCTTAAGACAAGACCACTTTTTGCGATTCGGCACTGCGTCGCTTTAACTGACAATTGCGCGGTCCTGCGACATGGCTCCCAAACAAAATTGGCATCTTTTTTTTTTTTTCCTACAAATAGCGCTTTCTTTTGGTGGTATTTGATCGCCCCTGCGGTTTTTATTTTCTGCGCTATAAACAAAAAAAGAGCGAGAATTTTGAAAAAAACACTATTTTTTACTTTTTGCTATAATATCCCCCAAAAATATATAAAAACATTTTTTTTCCTCAGTTTAGGCCGATACGTATTCTACATATTTTTGGTAAAAAAATCGCAATAAGCGATTGATTGGTTTGCGCAGAAGGTATAGCGTTTACAAAATAGGGGATAGTTTTATAGCATTTTTATTGATTTTTTTTTTTTTACAAGTAATGGCGTCAATCAGCGATTTTTATTGTGACTGCAACATTATGGCGGACACATCGGACATTTTTGACACATTTTTGGGACCATTGTCATTTATACAGCAATCAGTGCTATTTAAATGCGCTGATTCCTGTGTAAATGACACTGAAGGGGTTAACCACTAGGTGGCAGTGTAGGGATTAAGTGTTCCTAGAGGCGTGTTACTAACTGTGGGGGGGGGGGCGTGGCTGTGATCTAGTAAACACTGATCTCTGCTCCAATCACAGGGAGCAGAGATCGGTGTCACTAGTTGCTAGGCAGAATGGGGAGATGCTGTTTACTTCCGCATCTCTCCGTTCAGCCATCCCGTGAGACGATCGCGGGTATCCCCACGGCGATCGAGTCCGCGGGACCCGCGACCGGACTCACGGGGGTCCCGACCGGCGCGATGGCCTTGGCAGCAATCTTAAAGGGGACGTACCTGTACGCCCTTTTGCCTGTCCGTGCCATTCTGTCGACGTACATCGTCGTGCGCCGGTCGGGAAGCGGTTAAGGCTTCTCAAGGGGGGTCAGTGTACTGGTACACAGATCACACCCATTTCAGCTTCTTGATATCAGGACAGACCCAGAGGGTCCTTATGTAGTGATTCATGCCTTTTTAATAGCGGATGTTTCCCTGTTAGTGGGTCTTTACTTATGACCTCCATCCAAAGTCCCTTTTACTTGGTACTTTTCGTTGGGGATTTTAATGACCCCCTCTCCTGATCTGTATAGGCTTTCTTCCGCCTCCCGGTTTGGCCCAGTGGGTGAGTACGTTCGCTCTGGGGAGTGTTTGGCGACACTTTTACCTCATCCTTTGTGAGTTCTCGTGTCACTCTGCATTCTTCCGGACGTTCTCGTGCATTGACTTAGTCTTTGCTACCCGCACCATGCTATGCAGTGTGTCCGAGGCCCCTAATTCTTCCCAGGGGTGTCTCTGATCACGCTCCGGTAGGGATTATACTGGAGTTGGGACAGCCAGGGGAGCGAATGTGGAGGCTGTCCAGATACTGGATAGAATACCCTGCTATTCAAGAAAATGTTCAGGCGGGAGTGTTAGTACTGGTTAGCTAACTCTGAATCTACTAACCCCACGAATGCTTGGGATGCCTTTTTTTTTTTTTTTTAAGGCGAGGTGCATATATTTCCAGTATTGCAGCCGACCGTAAAGCGGCTGCGCAGTCTCTAGATAGGCTGGAGAAGGAGGTTGGTCAGAAGGAGGCTTATGTTGCTGATCCTTACCCTAGCGCGTATGGGGCTTGGCAATATGCCCTGAAATTATCTCTGCTCCTAGTGGACACGACCCAAAAGTATGTTAAATCCTACTCTGAGAATATTTGAACAAGGAAATAAGAATGGTGGACTACTGGTGTGGCTTGCTAAGGGTCAATTTGCTGTGACACATAGTGGGGTAAAGATCTCAAGGGAGAAATACTACGCCCACTGACATAAGTGAGATTTCTTTATCTACATCTGTTCTCTTCTTGTGTGACTTTATACTACATCTGACCTACACACCTACCTGGATGGTGTTGCCTTCCCCAGACTTGACTCGGACACTAGCGCTAGCATAAGTCAGGATATTACTTTAGAGGAGGTTCAGCTGGCCATGACCCAACTTAAATAAGGGAAGACCCTGGGGGTAGATGGACTCCCCACTGAGTTTTATATGCAGCATTTGAATTTTCTTGCCTCCTAGACTAAGCCTATTTATGACATTTGGTGTTAAAACCCCCAAACATTTTATATTGTGGCAGAGCCAGGCTCTGTTCCTATAAAAATGGGGTTAAAGTGGACTCAGTCTGTAGCTCTGCAATCCGCTGATATGCAGAGCATACATTTGAAACCGAAAACTGCTCTGGCAGTTTTATCCAGATCTTGCTATTTCTGGAAAGGGTTCTGTAGTTTGGAGATCCTTCAGAGTCTTGGGTGGGATGGGATCTCCAACCCTGTGTCCGGGTCTTGTGGACAGCCAGCAGGGTGTGTGCCCAGGTGCACACAGCCTATATAACGAGGGGCTGGTGAGAGCAGAAGGAGGAAGGAAGGTGGAGCAGTGGCTGCTACTAAGTGTCTGTGTGAGGATAGAAGCTGTGTTCATTGAAGGGCTTGAAGCTATGCGTGTCCAAGAAGCTCAACGCTGTGTGTGTTGAAGGGCTTCAAAGCTGTGTGCGTCCAAGGAGCCCGAAGCTGTGTGCATTGAGGGGCTTGAAGTTGTGTGCGGCCAACTTCCAAGGAGCCTAAGACTGTGTGCATCCAAACAGCTTGTTTGAGAGGCAAGTACCCTATAGCAGCAGTACTGTTGACGAGTAGCCAGATGGGCTAGCATTTTCATTTGGATTTTATATATTTGATTTGAAGCTTTGACCCCTGCGTGGGATTCCTGGATGGACTTTTTTGTTTTTTGTTTTCCCTTTTAATAAACGTGGGCTACCAGGCCCTTAACTATAAATGCCTGTCTGATGTGAACTCACTGCACCAAAACGCATCTATCCACTTGAGCTAAACACCCCAATGTCACAATATATATTTTCTCTAGTCATCTTCCAGGACGGCACACCTGAGATGACTGGTCCACCTGACAGGAAACACAATCAACACATGATGTTAAAAGGCCCCTCCCTTCCCCCTGCACCTCAGTTCTTGATTGGGTTTCCCGGCAGCAAAACATTTGTTATTTTTGGTCAGACCTGAAGCTGATAGCGGACAGTCCCCCCCCTGGGAGCTGGACGCCAAAGCCGGGGAGGGTTGCGGGTCCAGCCTGGGTTCAGTCCCTTCTCAGGGGGGACCCCCAATGACCGATGGTTTCCACGGTAAAGAGCCTCCCGGGCACAGTGGCGTTTCCCGGATCTCTTGTGGGTACATGCCTCCCCCCCTTACCTTCCAACCAAAACGGGTATTTGGCAGATGAAGGAACCGGAGGGTCTGTAGGAGTCCAGGGCCGCTGGAGGAGGGTGTAATTTTTCTGGTGTACAGCGTCATTTAAAATGCTGGAGACACTCCTAGGCAGGAGTGTATACTTCAGTCAGGTTGAGCAAGATGGCGTCGTTGCCATTTCCGGTTCCGGGTAGCATCACTTCCGGTTCCGGTCCACGCCAAAATGGTGTATCCGGAGACACTAGAGGCCAAAAGGTACTACTTCCGGCGGTGGGACTTCAGCAAAATGGCGCCGAGCGGTGTCCTGACCATAAGTCCGGTGGAGCCAGGCGGAGGTCCCACAGGCCACTCTCACCTCCTGGATCCTCACAAGGGAAGCTCCTTGCAAATCCGAACCAGCTGAGGTCAGGATGGAAGGTGAGGAGGACATAGCGGTGGCTGCATCCCAGGAGGGGACCACGAGTGGTGAGTCTTCCTCTGTTTGACAAGGGGTGGGTTAGGATGGGAGTCTTATCCTCACCCCTTGGGGGGGAGGGGGGACAGGAGGTGAGTGCTAAGTGAGTGCTGTCTTGTCTTTTTGTCTCCTTAGAACCCAGTGGATCTGCACAAAGCCAAAGGCAAAAAAAAACCCTCCCCCTAGAGCAAAAAGGTGTGGGAATTGTAATGAAAAGCTCCCACTAGATCACGCAAAACCTTTTTGTTTTAGATGCATAATGAAACTGTCAGGTAAGGAAACCTCACAGGTTGAGGGACTTCCTTGCGGTTCAGTCAGAGATGCTGACTACGCTCCAATCCCTGAAGACAGTTATTGCATCTAAAGAAGAGCCTAGCACTAGTGGCAGAGAGGCTCTGTCTTCTAGGGAGGGTACTTCATCCCAAGGGGGTACATCCGACAGAGGTCAGATAGCTTGGCAGAGGCCTCCCTCTTCTATCACTTCGGGAGTAGATGAGTTTGAGGACCCCGAGGAGTCAGAGGAGAGCTATTTAGAGGAGGGAGTAAACTCAGACTCTGAAAGCCAGGACAGTGACAGTCCCAGACTGAGACATCTTTCCTGTAGAGGACATGGGACAGTTACTCAGGGCAATCTATACATCCGAGGACATCCCGGAGCCCACAGTACAGGTATCAGCCCGGGATAAGATGTATAAGGGATTAGGGAAACCTCAGTCCAGGGTTTTCCCAGTGCATCAGACCCTTAAGGAAGTGATTCTGAGGGAGTGGAAGGAACCGGAGAGGAAGGTCCTTAAACTTAAAACCTGGAAGAGAAGGTTTCCATTTGGGGAGGAAGAAGAAGAGAAGTTCTTCAAGACCCCCAAATTGGATGCAGCCCTTTCCCAGGTCTCTAAAAAATCCGATTTGTCCTTTGAGGATTCAGGTAGTATTAAAGACCAGATGGATAGAAGGGCCGAGACGCTTCTGCGCAGAGCATGGGATGCCAATGCGGCAGCCATGGCACCTGCTTTGGCGTCTGCCTGCGTACCTAGAAATGCTAACGCGTGGCTAGGCAGGCTCTCTGGCCATGTCTCTAGGGAGGTTATGGATTCTCTAGAGGTAATAAACAGGGCTGTAGCATATTTAGCCGATGCAACAGTGGAAGTGGTTAGAACCACGGCTAAATCAGCGGCACTCCTGAACTCCGCAAGGAGGGCTATCTGGGTCAAATCATGGCAAGGGAACCATATGTCCAAGTCTCGCCTCTTCGGGTTACCTTTTGAAGGCTCCCAGCTTTTTGGTCCCGGATTGGATCGGGTCCTGTCACGATCGGCAGAAAAAGGGAAGAAGTTCCCGGTTAAAGCCAAAAGAGAGAAGGGCAGAAAGTTTTTTCGTGCCCCTACTAACTAGGGCCAATTTAGGCTCAAAAAGGACACAAACAAAAGGTGGGGGAAGGGAAAGAGCGGACAGAAAGGTGGCCTGCTCTTTTCTGGACCTAAGGACACCAACAAACAGTCAGTGACGCCAGTGTCAGGGTAGGGGGGAAGCTTTCTCGATTTGTCCCTCAGTGGAGAAGGATCTCAGAAAGCCCCTATATACTGCAGATTTTGACAGAGGGTTATCGTATGGAACTTCTCTTCCCTCCCCCTCAAAATTTTACTCTGACACATCTCCCCAAAGAGCCACTGAGAGCAGCAGGGTTGTTGGACAATTTGCAGGGATTGGCGGACCAAGAGGTGATCGTCTCCGTTCCATCAGACGAGCTCTTCCAGGAGTTTTACTCCCATGTATTTACAGTCCAGAAACCTTCAGGGAAATTTCGCCTGATATTAAATCTCAGGATGCTGAACCAGTTTCTGCGACAGAAGAGCTTCCGGATGGAAAGCATTTATACTGTGCGCAAACATCTATTGAAGGATTCCTTCATGGCCACAGTGGATCTGAGGGACGCATACCTCCACGTGCCGATTGCCAAGGAGCACCAATCCCTGCTGAGGTTCGCAGTCCTTACAAGCAGGGGGATAGAACACTGGCAATACCGGGCGCTCCCTTTCGGGTTATCAGCAAGCCCAAGAGTGTTCACAAAGGTCTTGGCAGAGGTTGTCGCTTATCTGCATTTACAGGGGGTTTCTCTGATACCCTACCTAGACGACCTCCTGATCTACGGACAGTCTCCAGAGCAAGTGAGAGCGGACGTAGACAGGGTAATCTGCACTTTAGAAAGTCTGGGCTGGATAGTGAACAGGGAAAAATCATCCCTAGTGCCATCCCAGATAAAGACTTTCCTAGGATACTCAGTGGATGCAGGGGTTCAGATTTTCTCCCCGAAGAAAAAAGGTTAAAGGTAGTAGCAGCGGTTTCCTCTTTAATGGAACCCAGGGACTGCTCTCACAGGCAGGTGATGAGGGTCTTAGGCCTAATGACCTCCTGTATTCCGGCAGTTCCCTGGGCTCAGCTACATTCCAGGGAGCTGCAGTTCTTCCTCCTTTCATCCTGGGACAAAAAGGAGTCACTGGAAGGGAGGATAGCCATTCCAACAAAGGTAAGGGCCTCCCTAAATTGGTGGCTGGATCAGGACAGACTCATGGCAGGTCGTCCCTGGACCCAGTGGAGCCCTGTAAAAATTACCACAGACGCAAGCTCCTGGGGTTGGGGGGCCCACCTGGGGGACCTCCAAGCGCAAGGATCCTGGACCCCGATCCAGGCAAGAGCCTCCTCCAATTACAGGGAGCTTCTTGCGGTGGGTCAGGATCTAAAGGCCTTTGGAAGCAGGATTCAGGGACTAGACGTCCAAATCCTCTCGGACAATGTGACAGCCGTTTCTTATCTCAAGATTTCCTGAGCCGTCAACCCATCCATCAGGGGGAATGGGAACTAAACCAGATCGTATTCCTTCAGATAAGTCACAGGTTCCCGAAATAGACCTTTTTGCCCACAGAGGGAACAGGAAGGTGGAGCGGTTTTTCTCCCTCACCAGGGAGGGAGGATCAGAGGGAATAGATGCTCTAGCGCAGACGTGGGATTGTCAACTAGCATATGCCTTCCCTCCACTAGTTTTGATTCCCAGGGTGCTACAGAGACTAGCCTACTCAAGGTGCAGGCTGATTCTGATAGCACCTTGGTGGCCCAAGAGGACTTGGTTCGCTACTCTGAGAAATTGGTCGGTTGCTCCTCCTTTTCCTCTCCCAATCAGGCAGGATCGCCTTCTGCTGGGGCCAGTCGTTCACCCCGATCCGGGGTTCTACAATTTGACGGTGTGGCTCTTGAGAGGGAGATTCTCAGAGGCAAAGGATGCTCCGACAGGGTGATTGAGACCCTCCTGAGTAGTCGGAAACCGGTCACTAGAAAAATTTTATTCAAAGGTTTGGAATACTTTTTCTCACTGGTGTCGGGATAGAGACGTATCTAGACCCTCTATACCAGTAATACTCGAATTTCTGCAGTCAGGGGTGGACAAGGGAATTGCCACAAACACTCTGAAGGTACAGATAGCGGCCCTATCGGTTTTCTTGGACCAGAGGCTCACACAGGAGCCCCTGATTAGGAGATTCCTAGTCGCTAGGGGAAGATTAACCCCCATAAAGGTTATGAGTTTTCCTCCATGGAATCTAACGCTGGTCCTGGAGGCGTTGACAAAAGCGCCTTTCGAACCAGTTCAGGAGATCTCCATAAAAGTTTTGACACTTAAGTTAGCTTTTTTACTAGCCATCACAACAGCCAGAAGGGTAAGTGACCTGCAGGCCTTGTCAAGTAAAGAGCCTTTTCTGTTAATATTGGAAGATAGAGTGGTGCTGAGGCAAGACCCACTTTTTCTCCCCAAGGTCGCATCACAGTTTCATCGATCTCAGGAGATCATTTTGCCCTCCTTTTGTGAGAACCCAAAGAACAAAGGAGAGGAAAAATTTTAGTTTTTAGATGTCAGAAGGTGTTTACTGACATATTTGGAGAGAGTGAAGGATTTTAGGAAATCTACTCAGCTTTTAGTTCTTTTTAGCGGCCCTAAAAAGGGAGGGCAGGCTTCTAGATCTACAGTGGCTAGATGGATTAGGCAGACCATAAGTATGGCGTATGAGCAGTCAGGTTCCCCAGTACCAGCAAACCTTAAGGTCCACTCAACCAGGTCTTTGGCGGCCTCTTGGGCGGAGAAGGCGGGAGCCTCAATAGAACAGATCTGCCGAGCAGCCACATGGGCGAAGCAGGACACCTTCTTAAAGCACTATAGAGTGGATCTGCTATCACCTCAGGATCTGAGGTTCGGAAGGAAGGTCTTACAGGCGGTGATCCCACCCTAAGGTAGGCCTTGAACTTCTTGTCCATCTCTCAGGTGTGCCGTCCTGAAAGATGACTAGAGAAAATTGACAGTTACTTACCGGTAACTGCTTTTCTAGGATATCTTCCAGGACGGCAGGCCTACTTCCCACCCTTGGTTGTTTTAACGTAAGTACTACGGGAAGAGTTTCTCTCTGGCACGGATAGTCTATTACTTTGGTAGAACTGAGGTGCAGGGGGAAGGGAGGGGCCTTTTAACATCATGTGTTGATTGTGTTTCCTGTCAGGTGGACCAGTCATCTCTCAGGTGTGCCGTCCTGGAAGAAATCCTAGAAAAGCAGTTACCGGTAAGTAACTGTCAATTTTTTAGCATAAAATCTAGAGAATAAAATGACGGTGGTTGCAGTATTTTATGTCACACGGTATTTTTGCAGCGGTGTTTTTTAAACGCATTTTTTTGGGAAAAGGGACACTTTTATGAATTTTAAAGAAACAAAACAGTATAGTTATCCCAATTTTGTTGCATAATGTGAAAGATGTTTTGCTGAGTAAATAGACACCAAACAGGTCATGCTTTATAATTGCATGCACTCGTGGAATGGCGACAAACTTTGGTACTTAAAAAATCTCCATAGGCGACGCTTACATTTTTTTTTTTTATGGTTCGAGTTGGAAAGGAGGTCTAATGCTAGAATTATTGCTCTCGCTCTGACGATCGCGGCGATTCCTCACATGTGTGATTTGAACACCGTTTACATATGCGGGCGCGACTTTCATATGCGTTTTCTTTGCTGCGCAAGCTCGCCGTGACGGGGGCGGTTTGAAAACCTTTTTTTTTTCTTATTTCATTTATTTTTAGTTTATGAAATTGTGTTTAAAAAAAAAGAAATTGATCACTTTTTTTATTGCTGTCACAAGGAATGTCAACATCCCTTGTGACATTAGATATAGAGGAATAAGCTATGGGGGGTACCTCGTCCTACTGAATATACAAAAGAAAAGGAACAAGAGGGGGTTTAGCCAACCTGACGGACTATTGCGGTACCTGAACAGAAACGGAAATTCCGTGATAGGTTTATATAAATATTATTTTATTATAGAAAGTTTATACAACTATATATATATATATATATATATATATATAGAAAAAAAGAACAAAATTTATAAAAAAAGAACAAAATTTGATCATTGGAACTAAAACATGCATATGGACACATTACGTTACATTAGTCATTCTACAATGCTGATCAGAAGGTGGTTGACGCGTTTCGCTTTTGGCTTCATCAGAACCAATGAACAGCAATTTTAGTATCTGTGATACATTTCTACGAAAGAAAAAATAAAGATTACTTAAGAGTGAGCCATTGAGTCTTCCCAGATATACAGAGGGTATTAATATTTGTGACATGTGTTGCCAGATAGTTAGTCCTTGCCTACCTTACAGGTATGTATTCCTGTTTGAAGATATCCACCTCAATGGTGGAGACATGACTCTATGTTGGCACATGGGATAAAAATGGTCCCTTGGGGGAAGATAATCACCAGATAGATTTATAGAAGAGTTTATTTTATTTGTAATCAAGGCAATTACTGAAAGAGAAAAACATAGAGGCAGAAAAAAAAAAGGGGGGGGGGGGGTAGAGGCGGAGAGGGAAATAAGAGAAAACAATAAAAGTGCATAGGGTGCCCAAGTTAGGGTAAATCTGAATGTGTATGTAAACAGTCAGAATTTATTGTACTTACATCTACTATGTTAGTGGGGCTATGGAGTATGAATATTATCAGAAGCCCGACTCAGCCAAGTTGGTAAAGATGTTAGGGCTGAGCCAATCTTGTCCACCTGGGGACAGTAAATAGATGGAGGTAGTTAACAGTAGTATTGGTAGGCTTAGAATTGATTAAGGTTCACAGTCAGTTATAACCTACCTGTTAAAGCTTAATTAGGCTTTAATGGCCAGAGATCGGCCATACTGGGTCCATAGTAAAAAAGTCCTTCAGAAATACCCCGTTAATTTGAATTCTCCCTTGTGACAGTAATAGGTGGTGACAGGTACTCTTTATGGAGGGATCATTGGTCTAAAAGACCCCAAATCCCTCCTTTGCACTTCAAAGTTTTCAGATCACCGAAAACGGTGTATCTGAATACCGTATATTTTTTAAAAACTGGAGCCATTGGCAGCCGAGTAAACAGGAAGTGACGTTGCTTCCGTGTTTACGTCAAGAAGACTGTAATGAAGCCATTTCCGGCTTCATTGCAGTCTGTCACTAGATGCCGGAAGCAGCGGATGTTCGATCGGCCCTCCTGTGTTACCGGGAGCCCCGGGAAGGGAGGCGGGGATGTCCCCTCCCGCTCCTCCAGGATAACAACCGAGCGGCTTTTAGCCACATCGGTTGTTATCCTCGGAAAGCCGATCGCCAGCTCTAAACAGTACCGGGATGATGCCTGCAGCTGCGGGCATCATCCCGGTATAACCCCCGAAAGCCGGTATAACCACCAAGCCTAGCCTGATTTTATGTCAGAGGCGATGGTGGTACTGGTGCCCAAGCTGGGCAAGAACCCAGAGGACTGCTCCTCGTACCAACCAATATCTTAATGTTGATGCAAAGATGATATTGGCTAATAGTCTATCTAGGATACTTGAGGATGTAATTTCATGTTGATAAAACTGGGTTCGTGCCTAGACAGGGCACTGAGAACAAACCTCCGTCACCTCTTTCTAAATCTCTCCATCCCCATGAGTAGTGGACAAAGTCATAGCCTCTCAATGCTGAAAAGGCGTTTGACTCGGTAGAGTGGGACTTTCTCTGGGAGGTGATGTGCAGATTCGGGTTTGGACCCAAATTCCTTTAGTGGCTAAAGATGTTGTACAGCTCCCCTAGAGCCAGGATTCGCACTAACCACAGAGTATCTGAGTCCTTTCCATCACAGGATGGTACCCGCCAGGGCTGCCCTTTATCCCCTTCCCTCTTTGCCCTAGCTTTGGAGCCTCTGCCAATTCTTATTCAGCAATCTAGTTCGGTTAAGGGATTGCTGGCGGGGCCTCTGGAAGAGGCAATCTCTCTCTCTATGCTGATGATGCGCTCCTCTACTTGCAGGATGAAGATTTTTCTCTGAAGGCAGCCCTGGACCTGTTTAATGAATTTGACCACTATTAAGGGATCCGTATCAACTGGGACAAGTCCACGTTATTCCCTCTTGACCACCAGCTAGTTTTTCTGAGCTTAATCTATTTCTGCTTTTGTCCCAACTTCATGTAAAGTGTGCAGCGTGGTCATCTCTGCCATTGAATCTGATGGGATGAATTCATCTCCTGAAAATTATTTCTCCCTAAATTCCTCCTGTTTTTCGCAACTGCCCGACTCATTCTTCAGGGTCTCCAATGTCCCCCACCATCATCTGAGCGCCAGATCCGGCCGGGAGCAGCAGCGGCAACCTCACATCCGGAAGCACAGAGGAAGAGACGGTGCCAACCTGTGGAAAGACAGGATAACTGGGATCTGTTATCCTGTTAAGGGGAGGGAGATGAACACAAGGGGCATATCCACAACCCTAAGACACCCCCCCTCCCGCTGGAACCTGAGGGGGCTGCACGTGGCGGGTGAACTATAGAGATTGGTAAGAAGAGACTCTCAACATCCATGGTTCCCCTGTGTTAGTATATCGATGCAGGTTATACAAAATATTTTTACAATTATGAGGTCCCTCTTTCTGTTTCATGCAGATTACAGGGGTGACCTTAGATGTGTCCCTTTGTTATTGCAGAGGGATAGCCTTTCCACTTGTATGTCTTCACTTAAATTTCAATAGACCTAGCCATATCGGTGATGGCTCTCGGGTATTTTTGATTTGGGTTGCTAACAGGCACCCATGAATTTGACCATACAATCTTCATTATTGACATTTATACTTGCTAAAAAAAAAAAAAACTTTAATTTTTCTCTTTTCTCTGATATTTTTTTATTATCATCATGCATAAAATTTGTCAATTGTGTTGATCCTTTTATGTCCCTTGTGTTTGGAACACAGTGAAAATGCATGGTATTCCCATCTTCTATGTCAGTGGTTCTCAACCTCGGTCCTCATTACCCCCAAACAGGCCATGTTTTGGTAATTTCTCTTAGATAAAATAGCTGTCCAAATTACCAAGCCATTGACACTGATTTAGAGCACCCGTGCAAGATCAAGAAAAACCTGAAAACATGGCCTGTTTGGGGGTAATGAGGACCGAGGTTGAGAACCACTGTTCTATGTGGACCACCAGCATAATGTGAGATGTTTTATTACACATGATTATGTGAGTGAAATTACTTTTCATCAGTGTAATTGGCTACATTGATTATGCTGTATTTGTATATACTCACCCATGTATGTTTTGTAGAGATTCCTCTGATATGCTAAATATCACCATCCCCCTGAGAAAGGCTAGTCAGAGTTGGGGCTCTGGATGCATGCTATCAGGATCCTAATCATTTCTTGTTTTGCAGTTCATGACCATTTTCCATTGTTTTACAATATGTGATATTTTTATGCTACAATACATTAGGTTTCCAATTTTCTCCCATGTTTGTCCAGGAGTCATTTTCATTTTTGTCTCAAATGTCTGACTTTTACTAGCACTTTTGTTGAACAGTTTTCTGGGTATGACAAAAGTCCCTCTGGTCTCTCCACTGTTTTCCTTGTGCTATTTTTTTTCATGCTAATTTGGGACTGATGTCAAAGTTGTTTTTTACACAGCTACTCCATTGATGGTTTAATACAAAATTTCCAGATTGGCTCTAATATCTATTCATATGTGCAGAATCTTGTGGCTAAATCTTCGATAGGCGATATTTTTTTGAAAGGCGCCTCACAAGTAAGGTCTTCCAACGAAGATGGTCTGTGCTGCATTTTGATCAGTTCATCAAAGGAGTCGCAGTTGGGGAAAGTGTGTGTGTGTGTTTTTTTTTTTTTTTTATATACCACCTCTAAAGATGCCAAATCGCCCTCAGGAGCCACTTGGGCCTCCAAGGCAAAGCATCTACATGCTCTACCCAGGCTCTAACTTCAAAACACAAGTTCAGCCCTTTTTGGCACAAGGGTATTCAAAAAGGTACAAGATTGAGTTTTCAAACTTTACTGATTTCTTATTTCAAGTCAACCAACATCTGGCGAAGGACAGTCAAATTTGCAAAATGCCCTAAACATATGTCCCAGGCAGTAATTGTACCAGTACTGCCACAGGACAGGTGCAAGGGATTTTACAAAAACATGTTCATTAGACATGTGCAATTAAAATTGGTTCTGAATTTTTGTATTTCCGAAATCTCAAATTCTGAAATTTCGAAAATCTGAAATAACTAAGTTATAAGTATTGGATTTTCCTTTCAAATCTGTCAGTGAACGTAATGAATACGAATTTATCTGAAGTTAAGAATTATCCAAAATAACGAATGCAGTATCTAAACGAATGTAACGTAACAATCTATTAATAATAAAAAATAATAAAAACATTTTATTTGTTCCATTCCATTTGTTTAGATGACATTCATTATTTCGGATAATTTGTAACTTCAGATACATTTGAAAGGAAATTCCAATCCCTATAATTTTAATAGTTGGACATTTCAAATTTTTCCGATTTTCGTTCTTTTGAATTCTACAGATTTTCTCTTCTAATTTTTAGATTTTTCTGGATTTTTTTTTTTTGGATTCGAAAATCCGGAAATGCGAAAATTCGGAATTTGCAAATTCAAATTTCCGAAACAAACGAAACTAAAATGAATGTGTTTTTTAAATTTTATAACACTTTTTCCGACATAAGAAACAATACCAACGGTAAGAACAAGGTACAACCTTGTAATGCATCTCACCAGGTAGGTGAGCCTAACTAACAAACTAGGTGAAAAAGTAAAGACTCTCGTTGGATCCCAGGCGAGCGGCCTCAAGTACAGTTTCTGCATCTCCATCTCGCAGTAGCCAGCTCTTGGCAACAACCATTTGGCCTGCCAAAAAATATTCAAAGAGGTCCAGTAATGCCAGGCCATAGTTCGCTTGAAATATACGAACAGGGGACCCAAATTTGAGAATTGCGCAAATATATCGCTGAATGGTATTTTTACTGGATGATTACTGAAATACTGTTTGCTTAGCGCATTCTTTAGGCTTTAACTATTGAGTGCCGCGTGATTCGCTATTACCAGATTGGATTATATTGAGGCGCCCTCACCTGTGTTTTGTTTTTTTGTTTTTTTTTTTGTTACTGCTTATACCATGTAAGAGGCATATTGGTTTGTGCTATACCTGTTGTCATATACCACCCTCTCTCTCACTGGCCTTGGTGATTTGTTCACTGCTTTGTGAGTTTATCTTAATTAAATAAAAATATTGTGAAAGAAGTTGGATAACAAGATTCTCTCTCATGGACAGACACTTTCTTTGCAGTGATTTTTGGTAGACCACATCCCAGGAGTGGACAACTGGTAGATTCTCAGCCACCACTTGTTTGGACCAGATAATGATCTCTTCATCCAGATGTATTAAATCTGATATGCCAAAGGTGGGGTCCTCAGCTACAACACAAGGTTACCTGGGAAGCACCTAAGCAGCGCTCAGTGCACGAAAGGGAATTTTACAGGCCGGCCCTGTCAATGTCAAGTTTGCACATCTAGAAAGGCACCATCAATGCTGAGAAATATCGGCAGGTTTTAGCGCAGCATATGCCATCTAGATGAGGACTTTTTTTTATGAAAACCTTGCGTATTTCAGCAAGACCATGCTAAACTGCATGCTGCACCTATGACAACAGCAGTGCTTTGTAGTGAAAATCTAGATGCTTAACTGGCCTGCCTGCAGTTCAGACCTATCGCCAACTAACAATATTTGGAGCACTTTGAAAGGGAGAAAGATGACCCAGGACTGAGCAGTTTATAGCGTATATAAAGAATGGGACAATATTTCTCTCCCGAAACTCCAGCAGCTGGTCTCAGTTCCCAGATGTTTACAGAGGCGTGTTGAGAGGGAATGTTACACCATAGCAAACATGGCTGTCACAACTTTTTTGAGCTGTTGCTGCCATTAATTTGAAAATGGCCTTATTTTTTTTCTTAAAATGGTACATTTTAACGTAATATTTGTTTTTTATATTGTGAATAGGTTTTAGATTTGCAAGTCATTGCATTCTGTTTTGATGTAGATTTTACACAGCATTCCAACTTTTTGGGAATGGGGGTTGTATTTGTTATGCACATGATTTATAAATTGTAGTTTTTATTAACCACTTCCAAAGCACACCCTGGTGCTTTACTGCTACAGTGCAGTCTGGCTGCGCAGAATCACGCGTATATACACGTGATTCTGCTTTTTTGTAGGGGGTGCACTGGCTGTGCTGTGATTGGTCACAGCACAAGCCATTCAGCAAGTAGCGGTCGAATGACTGCTGGCTCCTGCTGATTGGAGGGAAGGAAGACCGGACAGAGCTCTCAGTGGGGACGTGCCAGTTATGGTTTCTCTGAAAAGCAGGGCTAAAAGCTGTCATGTCTCTGTGAAATCATCTCACAGTACACACAAACAATGATTAGGCACACATTTAACTTTTTTTTTTTTTTTTTTTTTATATATCTTTATCAAAATTTTCTGTTACAAACAATTTTACATTACACTTACACACAAGTATCTTGAGCGTTACATTTACTACATATCTCAGCATATGTAATTGCCATGTTTCAACATAAATATAACCTTATGTGCTCCACATTTAACTTCTTGATCACCCTTGTTTGATTGTTTTTACTAGTAATTAGCGGTGATTAGCCATTTTTTTCTTTTTGCGGGGCTGCGACATTGTGGCGGACAAATCTGTCACCAAGTGACAATCTTTGGGGACCAGTGACACCAATAGTGAGCAGTGCTAAAAAAATGCACTGTCACTGTATAAACACCGGTCAGGGAAGGGGTTAAAATGGGGGGTGATCAAAGGGTTAAGTGTGCTCCTAGGGACTGCTTTATAACTGGGGGAGTGGATGCACTGGAGTTGGAGATCCGTGTTTCTTAGCAGATGCACAAGATATCCCTTTCCCTCCCTCACAGGACATCGATTTGCCTTGTTTACATAGGCAGACCGCGCTTCTGCCTTTCCTCCGAACGTTCGTTGGGTCCCAGCGGCCATCACAGCTGCCGGACCCGCTGATTAGCTCCCGTTGTGTCCAATCGGAGCGGGGCGCTCCCTAGATCGCTTGCACAAAATCATATACAGGTAGGTGATTTTGTGCACTTGGGGCTGTCCTGCTGCAGTTTATATGCGGTGGATGGTCCAAAAGCGGTTGAAAAAAAATAAAAATAAATCACATGTACATAAGTATACACAGCCTTTGCCATGTCACTTAAAATTGATCCCCGGTGCATGATGTTCCTACAACTTGATTGGAGTCCACCTGTGGTAAATTCAGTTTATTGGACATGATTTGGAAAGGCACACACCTGTCTAAAGTCCCACAGTTAACAGTGCATGTCGGAGCACAAACCAAGCCATGAAGTCCAAGGAATTGCTGTAGACCCCGGAGACAGGATTGTATCGAGGCACAGATCTTGGGAAGGGTACAGAAACCTTTCTGAACCATCAAAGGTCCCAATGAGCACAGTGGCCTCTATCATCCGTAAATGGAAGAAGAGTTCAGTGCTAATGAGAATTGGAGAAATCTTCTTAAATGGTGTTTAAAACACCCAATGTGATCCGTCACCATCCACACTAAAATGATTAACCAGATATATTGGCTGGTCAGGTTATAAACCAGCTATTATGCTTTGTAAATCTCCAAAGGGTCAACTCTCCAAGGTATTGGCTCCCACTCATCTCTTGCAATCATAGACTCTCATGTAGGTCAGGGCCACACATAACGTGAAACAAAAGCAGGTTGGCTTCCATAGCATAATGTTTTTAAAAGCCTTTTTTTAAAAGAATGTGAAAACCATTCACATGATAAAAGGGTCTCCCTGACTGGGTATACAGTAGAGCGGTAATCGTTGCAAATTATGAATCGCGAGAACGTTTTTTAATAAAAACATCTTTGCCATTCCAAAGCACTTTGCATATTTTATATATACCGTGATTCTGTACTTGCCAAATATGCTGCAGAAAGCTCCCTCCACTGAGTCTGGCTGCAACTATTTTAACTGTGGGCAGCTGAAGCTACTGCCTGTTTACTTCCTGGATTTACACAGAGGCACGCCTCCAGCTCTGCAGCTCTCTTTGGCCCTCTTAGGACTCATCCCCCCTTCCATTCCTGGCAAACTCACGAGAGGGCTGTGCATGATGTCATGATGGCTTTTTGCCAGACAAACAGGAAGTGGGCTGTCTAAGGTATTTACTGGCAGAAAAAAAATGTTTTTCTACCCAAAGTTAAAACAACAAGGTCACCTGTAGGTAAAAAAAAGGGGGTATACAACCACTTTAATAGATGAAAAGATGAAAAAAATGACTGAAGTTAGGCTTCAATACAGCATTCCCCCAATACTGTGTAACAAGTGCAGAGCCTTCTCTGCTCAGAGCTGTCAAAACCCAAAAAACTCAGCCGTGATAAAGAGAAACAATGTATCTCTTGGTTCTTTTAGCTCAAAGGGAGGAACTTTGGTCTGTAAATGAGGTCAGTTTAACCACTTAGAGGAGGTCCAGCCCCCCCCACGAATAACTAGGTCAGTATCTACAAATACTGCAGCTGCTGCCTTTTTATATATGGACACTTTCCTGTTGAGGAAGCCTGTGATGTTGGGACCCCAGCCAATCTTGGATTGGCTGTCGGGTGCAGCCGCCACTATTCCTGGTAAGGGAACCCAGCAGTGAAGCCTTCCAGTTCCCTATTGCGCATTACTTAGAACCCCCAAACTTAGATGTATATTTTTTATTAGCAGAGACCCTAGAGAATAAAATGGAGATCGTTGCAATATTTTATATCGCACTATTTGCACAGCGGTCTTTCAAAAGCAATTTTTCAGGAAAAAATACTTAAATTAACTTGAAAAACTAAACGGTAAAGTTAGCCCATTTTTTTTTGCATAATGTGACAGATGTTATGCTGTGAGAATCTTGATCTTTATTCTAAGCAAAAAAATCCATGATTCTCATTTTATCCAAAATCGTGCAGCTCTAGTATACAGGCTCTTGTAATTTTGTCAATTTGTCTCCGGCTGCGAGTACGATCAAACCAAGTGCGGTGATGTCGGTGTCCTTGCTAAGTATTTCGTCATTCAACGTCCCCACTGAGCTCCTTTTTATATTCTTTATTGGGTATATTTAGGTGTGATTGCACAAAGAGCACTGTTTACAATTTTTATAGAATTTTCTATATAATTATATTGTTGGCACTGGGATATTGAGGTTGGGATTATAGGATAGCACCGCTTGCTATTCCTTTTCATTTACGTTGTAGGTGCAATACCGATTAGTGGCAGCTGTTTGTTTTAATCCTCTCCCTTTAGTGACACTCCCCAAAAACACTGGCTCTGGTATAGCATTGTTTGTATACCTTTACAACCGGTGACTCATCCTTTAGCAAGTTAAATATTCTGGTATGAAAGATAAGTCACAGTAGTACACGCATTAAAAAGTCTTACTGCAGCGGCACTACAAATTCGGAGCACAATTGCACTGCACTAGTGTGAACCTAACCTTAAAGATTTTCTAAACACATACTGTAGATCAGAATATTAGCTGAAAGACTGAAGGATAGCGTGACCTGGAAGTTTTTACTGGGATAGCAGGATGGTCGATATTGAGACGTGGAAACTTCCACTTTAAGCACTCCTTGCCCCCTTACATGCCACGTTTGGCTGTAATTTTTTTTGGGGGGGGGGGGGGGGGGGTGGAGCGGGTACTTAGTTTTGACAGGTACTCAGCTTCCACTTCGTCGCCTAGGTGACTCCTCTGAGAAGGTGCAGTGCGCACCTGGCTGTGAAGCCGCAAGCTGTCACAGCTGGGGGCCCACACTTGCAATGCCGGCGACACAGAGGAGAGGGAGAGGAGTGAGGCTTCGGGTCTCGCTGAACCGTGGGACAGGTGAGTGCTAAGTCAGCAGCTACACTTTTTGTAGCTGCTGACTTTTAATAAACTTGAACGACTGGAACACTGCTTTTCAGCTGTATACCATTTTTGCATGATATTGGAATGCTTTTAAGTATGGTACACTTATAGAAAATAAATACAAGGCAGTTAAGTTTGTAACTAAAGTTTCTAATTATTTTTTTTAACCCTTACAGGTGAAACCCTCTCTTGATGAGGCCTTTGTTATTCAGGAGCAAAACGTGGCCTTGAACTTCATAGGTTCCAGGGGTGCGAAGCCTGGTGTCACAAAAGAAAAAAGAATCAAATATGCAAAAGAAGTTCTTCAGAAAGAAATGCTTCCTCACGTTGGTGTCAGTGACTTTTGTGAGACTAAAAAAGCCTACTTTTTGGGGTATGGTTTAATTTTATTAGTGAGCATCCCAGTTCTATAGCAGTCATTTTAAATACTCTGGTATGAAAGTTGTCGACTATACTGTACATGAGATTGTTTGGTACAGCCTGCCATATGAAATTTATTACCATAGCGGATGCCCTCAGGCTGTTTTTTATTTTTTTTACAATTTCTTATTTTCTTTAGAGATTTCACAATACATTACACTCTTATAATATCTTCTTAATATATCTTTAGTAGTTATCTTACAGTATATTTAATTTACACCTTGGTTTCATGTGATTTCTCCTTTTATTTTTACCTTACCCCCCTCCTCTGTCTAAATTATCATCTACCCCCTTACCCCCCCAAAAAAATAAAAAAATATACACAAAACAAACCCCCCCCCCCCCCCTCCTCTCCCCCAGATCCCCCAACTCTAAATTTTTAGGTTCAAATATCACTTTCCCTGTAAGCTAAATAGGGAGCTCATGTCTTCCGATATTTCTCATCTTGATCTTTCATTGCCATTGTAAGGTTTTCCATTTGTTGAATTTCTGCAATTCTCGTGAGCCATTGTGCTCTAGTTCGAGGGCTGTCTTTTTTTTTTTTTTTTTTTCCACAGAACTGCTGCTGTTAAGAGATGTCTCAGCAGAGTTTTTGAATCTTTCTACTGCTATTGGGATATCCAACGGCAAAAAAATTGCCGGTCTGTTTTCAAGGGAGATTCCTGTTATTGTTTTGATAGTTTCAGCTACCATTTCCGAGAACTTTCAGATTTTTGGACATTCCCAAAAGATATGTAATATTGTACCCTCTACTTCCTGACATCTCCAGGAGACATCAGATATTTGGGGGTAGATCCGATGTAATACTTTTGGTGTTCTGTACCACCTAGTGAGAATTTTATATCCCCCCCCCCCCCCCCTCTTGGTATCTACTTGCTACTGAAGCCTTTTGATTAAATAACGAAATCTTACCCTTTTGTTCTGGAGAAAATATAATTTCTAGATCTTTCTCCCACGCCTGAAGGAAAGTGAGTTATTTTGGTACCTCTAATCCAGTTAGTGTGGTGTAAAAATGACAGCAAGTGTCTAATTTTTTCTCCTTTTAAGAAAATCTCATCGAACTGTCAGTGCCCTCACTTCTGCATATGCTTTTGATTTAGATCTAATAAAAACTTTTAGTTGCATCATTCTAAAAAAATCTAGTTCAGGTACTCTTTTTTTTTCAATCTTTTTTTTTTGTCATTACTCTGTTCTCCACCGAAAAATGACAAATTCTACTGATACCTTTGCGTCGTATTAGATAAGGTAATTATCTCTGCGCTGCCCTTATGTGCGATGATAAGATAAATACTGCGGCAAACACTGAAATGAGTTTTCAGGTCCAAATTGTAAGATAAGTATAGAAGGTAGTGCTGCGCTGTATATTAGGGATATAATATATGTATACCTAATAAATAAAGTCTATAGTGCTCAAAGAGACAACATTCATTTACCAGAGTTAAGTGACTACTCGTGCATCAGGTGCAGATAAATAGAATCGGTAAACGAGAGTAGAGTCGCATGTGCAAATAACTTAGTAACGGTGCTATTCTAGATGGAGAATAGGCCAATATGCTGCTAGTAATTAATCTTCAGATAGAAAATACATAAAAGATCATGGTGTATGGAAAAATATAAGTAGAATCGCATAAAATTCAATAAATCAAGTATGGTCACATAAAATCGCATAAAATCACATAAAATTACATGATAAAAGCGTAGGTATAAGTGAGAAAAAAATGGTGATCGATATAGAGTGACTACTCGTGCATCAGGTGCAGATAGATAAAATCAGTAAACGAGAATGAAATCTCGTGTGCAAATAGCTCAATGACGGTGCTATTCCAACTAGAAATTTGGCCAATAAATAGAGAATCTTCAAATAGGAAATTCATAAGAGATCATAGTATAAGGAAGGATATGAGTAGAATAGCATAAAATTTCAATGAATCGCATATGGTCACATAAAAGCACATACAAATCGCATAAAATTGCATAATAGAAATGCAGATATAAATGAAGAAGTGGTGGTGAACAAGATAAATACAGTGGTGTAGGTCCGTGGGGTAAGTCCTATCTCGACTTGACCTAAAGTGCAGAATATTGTGACTTCAGTGTCTTAGAAAACACGTTGCAGGTGAATCAAAGGTGATGTTGCTGGTGCATAGGTATTTGTTCTCCAAAGGGTGGTGCATTCAGTGACTTAGGAATTTTCTGTTCTTCTCCTGGTTAAAGTAAAGGTGTCCCCTTACCTTACCGCTGTAATGTAACAGCGTTTAAGGATATGTGAGCTCCAGGCTGGCCTCTGCTTTTCCTCGGTGGCGTCCCCCCCACGTAAGCAATTCCTCTGGATCCTGGTCCTAGTGGGTCCTGGTCCTAGTGGGTGTCCCCTCTGTCAGATGGCCCCTCTGCTCCCTGGTGCTGATGTATATGTACCTCACGGGGTGGGGTGGGGTAGAGAAGGAATCTCGATAGTGTAGTATTGTTTGTGTATAAGTAGTTTTTATTACAAAGCATATAAGAAAAAACACTCACATTTAAAATTCGGTAGCTGGGTGTATAGAAACTAGCGGCGAGCTCGTACCCTCACTTCCGGTATCTCAGTGTCTCAGTGGCGTCCCGACGCGTATTCGTCACGGTGACTTCATCAGGGGATAGGTAGAGATACTAGAAGTGTCCTTTTATTTGTGTATACAGATGAATTACTGGCGGCCATTTTCCTGGACCCGCGGGTACCGGAAGTGCTCCGGCGGCCATTTTTTGATAGATATTGATGCCGGACGTCAGTCGGCGGCCATTGTTTTGGTAGTTCTGGATCTATTGGATGTAAACATCGGCTTGGCGGCCATAGTGTTTGAAAGTGGTCGCCGGAAATGTCACGGCGGCCATCTTTTAGGAGAGATATATTAAGGGCAACAGAAGATTTTTATCCTTTTCTATTCGCAACATAAAAAGAAGTATATCGCGGCTCTCTTGGGGGTAAATAGAGTATAGGCATCCTATATACCATGTTTGTTCGTTCCCCATGTGGGGTGAAATAATATTAAAATGTTTTCTCAGCTATGTTAATGCTGGATATCCCTAAGTTTTAATGGAAAAGGAATCATTAGGAGCAAGGTTTAAAAATTAGCTCATTTGCTTAAATCAGATAAAAGGGGATTTTGTTTAAGGTAGCTGATGGTCCATTTGGTATAAAAGAATTATCTATAAGCAATTAAGAAAAAAAAAAAATATATAAAAATACTACAGGAATGTATAAAAATATATGACCATAAAAGGGCTTATTGGTATAAATATAATGCATCAATAAAAACATTCCTAAAAACACGACCAGATAAAATACGACATAATAAAAATATTGAGACGAGTGGTGGAAAGGGCGCAGGTGAGACTGGTTGTGCAACAGTAAAATCAGAAATTGCTAATAAAACAGTTAAGATCGAAGTCTATATTTAGTCCTCGAGGTGTCTAAGGTGTGTATCCACTTCGATTCTAATTGGCTCAGTGTTCGGACTTTGTGCCCACCCCGCCAATGTCTTTTGTATGCCTTGATCCCCCAAAATTTCATTTGTAACGGGTCTTTATTGTGATATGTTGCAAAGTGCCTGGATACACTATGCTTGTCGTATCCCTTTTTTATATTTTGCACATGCTCTTTAATTCTAATTCTTAGTAGTCTTTTAGTGCGGCCTATGTATTGTAGGCCGCAATCGCACTCTAGGGCATATACTGCCCCCTCTGTATTACAGCAGATGAAGTGTTTGATCCCATAGGTCTGTCCTGTGCTTGTTGCTGTAAAATCCTTCTTTTTTTCATTCGGTCGTTTCGATTTGGTACAGACAAAACATCGTTTGCATGGGAAGAACCCTTTCCCGGTGAAAAAGGAAAGGCCCCCTCTGCTAGGAGGTTCCGGGATACTTTTCACAATTTTATCTCGCAGTGTTGGTGCTCTCTTATAGATGAATTTTGGGAAGGAACGATGTCTTGTAACTGTTTGTCAGCCAGCAGAATATGCCAATTTCGCTTGATGATTTTTTCCATTTATTTATGCTGTGCATTATAATCGAGAACTACTAAGAATTAGAATTAAAGAGCATGTGCAAAATATAAAAAAGGGATACGACAAGCATAGTGTATCCAGGCACTTTGCAACATATCACAATAAAGACCCGTCACAAATGAAATTTTGGGGGATCGAGGCATAAAAAAGACATTGGCAGGGTGGCATATAGACACCTTTGCACCTCGAGGACTAAATATAGACTTCGATCTTAACTGTTTTATTAGCAATTTCTGATTTTACTGTTGCACAACCAGTCTCACCTGCACCCTTTCCACCACTCGTCTCAATATTTTTTATTATGTCGTATTGTATCTGGTCGTGTTTTTAGGAATGTTTTTATTGATTATGTATTATATTTATACCAATAAGCCCTTTTATGGTCTTATATATTTTTATACATTCCTGTAGTATTTTTATATATGAGCATAGTACGTCATTTCCGGTATTACACATTTTTGAAAGACATTTTAAATGCCTTTAAATATTTATATATATATATATATATATATGTGTGTGTGTGTGTGTGTGTGTATATGTGTTTATATGTGTGTATATATGTTTTTATATATATATATATTTTTTTAATTGCTTATAGATAATTCTTTTATACTAAATGGACCATCAGCTACCTTAAACAAAATCCCCTTTTATCTGATTTAAGCAAATGAGCTAATTTTTAAACCTTGCTCCTAATGATTCCTTTCTCTTACGTTCACCGACTGACACAGCTCCTCTCTTAGACCATTGGGTTGTTATGCCACCTTCAGGAGAAGACTAGGCATTACATGTTAACATGTGATAATAAAACTAGAACTTTCTAGTTCCGCCCAAGGGGCGGTCCCTTAGGTAACAACCCCAGAGCATTCTACTGCAGCCTCAGTTTTTTTTTGCCTAGTGAAGGAGAAAGACCTAGGACCTAGGAACCCTGATGGGCCCATCGGTCTGTCTGTTTTCTGCAGAAGCTTGGTTTTTTGCGCAAGATGATAGATCCTGTGATCTGCTATCAACAGCCGGCTGGGTGACAGGCTGGATACCCTTATCCTTGTAGTCTCCCCAGTCCGGCCATCGAGCGTGTGCAGGTCGCAGCTACGGCTCGGCAGGCCACAACGAAACCTCAGCTCCAGAGGTGGTCGGTGAGCTTTTATGCTCCGGGGCATACATATGACCGGGCTACTGATGTCTGCGTCACAGTATGCCGGGCCAGCAGCTACCCTATACAGATTAGTGAGTAGTTCTGCAATGGAATGTCTCCCAGCTCTTCAGGACTGGTAAGTACAGCTCTCCCTGCCTCGGTGGGGCTGAGCAGCTGGGCATTCCCTGGGAGGTCGATTCGGGGGTCCCTCACCTCCCTCTCTTCTCTCCCTGTCCCTATCCTTCCTCTCCCCCCTTCCCTGTGGGGGATGCTGCATGGGCTGCTGAGCGGTGTGTGTGTGTGCCATAGACAGGGGCTCCCCAGGGGGCTCTCATCTGGGGTGGGGACTGCGCTGGGTAGCTGTGCCTTGGTTGTCTGTAGGTCTCTCCCCTGGGTGTCTGGAGGCTGTGTCTGCTAATCGCTGTATCGCTGTTTGCCGCCATTTCTTGTTTCACTGTCCTTCATTGCATACAGTGTTCGGCGGCCATTTTTGGTGTGACCAGGGAGCAGCATGCTCTGTCTCCATTTTACTGTAGTCCGGCGGCCATTTTCCCTGTGATTGTGTCCTTTATACTGGACGCTCGGCGGCCATTTTCTTGAAGCCTGAACACGTTTTTGGTCAGTGTCAGTGCCATTCAGAGCAGCTCTGCACAGCGCGGTGTGGTCTCCTATGCATCTGGGAGCTGACACAAAATACAGGCACTATTAGCTGGACGTTGCAGAACCAGTCAGGGTGGTGAGTCCTGCGGGAAAGAGCCCCTCAGCCAGCAGCAGTTAGGAGGGTGGGACCATCACTGTCCTAAGTCCCCAACAGGTGGCAGACAGGGTAGGGTCAGCTTGGCTTCAGAAACTGGTGTTTCTTCCCCCAAAATCCAGGCAATTTCAACCGGTTCACCTGCAGACAGTGCAGTGCCTCTGGACGCCTTGTCGGCGGTCCTCAATTCGTTCGTTGCTAAGATGGAGGCGGTGCGTGGGCGCAAAGGTGGTAAACGGCCCCTGCCCCCCCGTCCTCCGGGGAGAGCTCTGACGCAGACTCTGGCCCTGCTGAGGCTGGTGACCCCTGTTCTGTCGTTTCAGATGACGCTGACCAGGACCGATCGGACAGTGAGGATGAGTCCCTGTCCGGGTCCGTGCGCGACAAAGCGCTTGTTGGAGCACTTATCACAGCTGTGCATGATACCCTGAAGATTCAGGAGCCAGCAGATCCCTTGCTGATGTAGCGGTCCCTTTTGGGTCCCATAAGCCAGCCCATTCACCTAGGGTGTTCCCGTATCTGACTTATTTTGATGAGTTCATTTACAAGGAATGGGGGCGACCGCAGCGGACCTTTTCGGTCCCCAAATACATGGCGGTGTGTTACCCCTTTGAGGAGAGCATTCTCAAAAAATGGTCGGCTCCTCCAGTCGTGGACCCCCCAGTTTCCGGGTTAAACAAAGTAACCACAATCCCAGTAGAGGGGACTCCTGCCTTTTTAAGGATCCCACGGACAGGAAGGCCGAGGCAGTGGCTCGTTCCTTGTTTACGGCTGTGGGGTCAGCAATGCGACCAGTACTGGCATCCGCACTGGTGTCTCAGACACTCACTGAGTGGGCAAAACTTTTGCACCGCGAATTGGGAGAGCAACAGGCTTCTACTGTCTGCGTGGAACTAGCATACCAATTAGTGCAAGGCCTTAAATACGTTTGTGACGCGGCCCTGGATACTCTCCCTCTGTTATCCAGGGCTTTAGTGTCAGCAGTGGTGCTGAGGTGCCTGATTTGGCTAAAATGCTGGTCTGCTGACCAGGCATCTATAAAAGCCCTGACGGATCTTCCATTCCTTGGCGACCAGCTCTTTGGAGCCTCATTAGATGACATTATTGAAAATGCCACAGGTGGTAAGAGTACACTACTCCCACAGGCCAGGAAGGCTAAGGAGCCACGCCGTAGGCAAGGGCCCTCATTTTCCGCTCGCAACCGGCTTTTTCGTCCGCCCGGGGCTTCGGCTAAGCATCCCCAGCCCGACAGGACGACCTCTGAAGGACAAAAGCGTCCCTGGAACCGCAAGCCTGCGAGCAAAAGCGCTACCGCATGAAGGTTTGCCCCTGCCTGCAACGCGGGTGGGAGGTCGCCTTCGGGAGTTGCAGCCCGGTGGGTCTCTCGGCTGTCTGACCAATGGGTCTGCGATCTGATTTCCTCAGGCTACAAGATAAGTTCCTCTCTTGGCCGCAAAACAGATTCTTCCCTCCAGCATACCCGTACTCCCGGCTCGCCGGGAGGCCCTATTGGGGGCGGCAAGGGACCTGCTGAGTCGCGGGGTGATAGTACTTGTCCTAGAATCAGAACGTTTCCAGGGGTTCTACTCAAACCTGTTTGTAGTCCCCAAAAAGGAAGGGGTACGTCCAATCTTGGACCTAAAAGCCCTCAATTACTTTGTAAAAGTACAGAGGTTCAGAATGGAATCAGTTCGCTCAGTAGTCGCTGCACTCCATCAAGGGTACCCCCTGGCGTCTTTGGACATCCAGGATGCGTACCTGCACATACCCATATGCCTTCGGCATCAGAGGTTTCTGCGGTTTGCAGTTGGGGAAACACACTACCAGTTTGGCTTTCCCCTTTGGTTTAGCATCAGCCCCCCGAGTCTTTACCAAGATATTGGCTCCTGTTTTGGCGTTGCTGCGACAATGTGGGATCGCGATCGTGGGTTACCTAGACGATCTCCTCCTGAGAGCATCTTCCGCCTCAGAGTTAGAGGAGGATGTGTCGATCACCATGCAGATCCTGCAGGAATTTGGGTGGCTGTTGAACCTAAAAAAGTCGGTGATTGTACCGACTCAGCGTTTGGAGTACCTAGGCTTACTGCTGGACTCCATGGAAGCGAGAGTGTTTCTCCCTTCAGACAAGCTGCAGACTCTCAGAGCCGCGGTAAAACTGCTGATGAACCACAAGTGGTCGTCGCTACGCTTCTGCATGCGAGTCCTGGGACTCATGGTAGCCTTCTTCGAGGCAGTACCGTATGCCCAGTTTCACACCAGAGTCTTGCAGAAGGAGATCTTGACAAAGTGGGACAAATCTCTGTTGCCTCTGGATCGGCAGATTCAGGTGAGCCAGTTAGTCAGGGATTCCCTGCTTTGGTGGCTGAGGTCCCCGACACTTCGGTCCGGGAAGTCGTTCCTACCTTTTTGATTTGGACGGTGATCACAACGGACGCCAGCCTAACCGACTGGGGTGGAGTAATGGGAGTTCAGTCGACCCAGGGCCTCTGGTCGGTGGAGGAATCCAAGTTGCCGATCAATCTGCTCAAGCTGAGAGCGATCAGGCTATGCCTCTTCACATGGTTGATAAGACTTCACGAGCGTCCGATCAGGATCCAGTCAGACAACGCCATGGCGGTGGCATTCGTCAATCACCAAGGAGGAACAAGAAGCTCAGCCGCCGCACGGGAGGTCGCTCACATCCTTCAGTGGGCAGAGCGACATGTACCGGCCCTGTCGGCCATTTACATCCCGGCAGTGGCGAACTGGCAGGCGGACTATCTAAGTCGCCAGATGCTGGACCCAGGAGAATGGGAGTTGCATCCGGAGGTGTTCAGGCTACTGTGCCTGTGATGGGGCACACCAGACATGGATCTTTTGGCCTCCTGTCTCAATCGAAAGGTGCTGAGATTTGTGTCCAGGACAAGAGACCGTCAGACGGTGGCTCCCTGGGATCAGTACCAGCTGATCTATGGCTTTTCTTCGCTGAAACTGTTACCACGTCTGCTCCGCAGAGTGGAGGCCGGGGGGATTCCAGTAATACTGATTGCCCCAGATTGGCCCCAGCGTCCCCGGTACGCAGACCTAGTGCGCCTGGTGGCGGACGCCCCATGGCGACTGCCGTTACGAGAGTACCTTTTTGTCTCAAGGTCCAAACCTCCATCCTGCTTTACCATCGCTGGTTTTAACGGCATGGCTATTGAGAGCCAGGTGTTGAGGAACCGGGGTCTTTCGGACTCGGTGATTCCAACTATGTTGAGAGAACGGAAATCTTCTCGGAAGATATATCATCGTACCTGGAAGGCCTACATCTCCATGTGTGAGGAGAAAGGTTGGCGTCCGTGCGCCTTTTCTATATCCAGGATCATGTTGTTTCTACAGCAAGGAGTAGACCAGAAACTGGCTTTAACCACTTCAGCCCCGGACCATTTGGCAGCCAAAGGACCAGAGGTCTTTTTTCAATTTCGCACTGCACTACTTTAACTGGTAATTGCGCGGTCATGCAATTTTGTAACCAAACGAAATTTGCGTCCTTTTCTTCCCACAAATAGAGCTTTCTTTTGATGGTATTTGATTGCCTCTGTGATTTTTATTTTTTTTGCGATATAAACGGAAAAAGAGCGAAAATTTTGAAAAAAAAAGAGATTTTCTACTTTTTGTTATAAAAAAAATCTAATAAACTCAATTTTAGTCAAACATTTGGGCCAAAATGTATTCAGCCACATGTCTTTAGTAAAAAAAATGCCAATAAGCGTATATTTATTGGTTTGCGCAAAAGTTATAGCGTCTACAAACTAGAGTACATTTTCTGGAATTTACACCGCTTTTAATTTATGACTGCCTATTTCATTTCTTGAGGTGCTAAAATGGCAGAGAAGTACAAAACCCCCCCCCAAATGACCCCATTTTGGAAAGTAGACACCCCAAGCTATTTGCTGAGAGGCATGTTGAGCCCATTGAATATTTTTTTTTTTTTAGTCCCAAGTGATTGAATAAAGACAAAAATAAAAAAGATTTTTTTTTTTTTCAAAAAGTTGTCACTAAATGATATATTGCTCACACATGCCATAGTTATATGTGGAATTGCACCCCAAAATACATTTTGCTGCTTCTCCTGAGTATGGGGATACCACATGTGTGGGACTTTTTGGGAGCCTAGCCGCGTACGGGGCCCCGAAACCCAAGCACCGCCTTCAGGATTTCTAAGGGTGCAAATTTTTGATTTCACTCCTCACTACCCATCACCGTTTCGAAGGCCATAAAATGCCAAAATGGCACAAAACCCCCCCAAATGACCCCATTTTGGAAAGTAGACACCCCAAGCTATTTGTTGAGAGGCATGGTGAGTATTTTACAGCTCTCATTTGTTTTTGAAAATGAAGAAAGTAAAGAAAAAAAATTTTTTTTTTTTTTTTTTTTAAATTTTCAAAACTTTGTGACAAAAAGCGAGATCTGCAAAATACACACCATACCTCTCAGCAAATAGCTTGGGGTGTCTACTTTCCAAAATGGGGTCATTTTGGGGGGTTTTATGCCATCTGGGCATTCCATGGCCTCCGAAACTGTGATTGGCAGTGAGAAGTGAAATAAAAAAATTACACCCTTAGAAAGCCTGAAGGCGGTGATTGGTTTTTGGGGTTCCGTACGCAGCTAGGCTCCCAAAAAGTCCCACACATGTGGTATCCCCGTACTCAGGAGAAGCAACAGAATGTATTTTGGGGTGTATTTCCACATATGCCCATGACATGTTTGAGCAATATATCATTTAGTGACAACTTTTTGTAAAAAAAATATATATATTTTTTTTTTTTTCATTATTCAATCTCTTGGGACAAAAAAAAAAAATATTTAATGGGCTCAACATTGCTCTCATCAAATAGCTTGGGGTGTCTACTTTCCAAAATGGGGTCATTTGGGGGGGGTTTGAACTGTCCTGGCATTTTATGCACAACATTTAGAAGCCTATGTCACACGTCACCCACTCTTCTAACCACTTGTAGACAAAGCCCTTTCTAACACTTTTTGTTTACATGAAAACATATTTTTTTTTTGCAAGAAAATTACGTTGAACCCCCAAACACTATATATAATGTTAAAGCAAAGGCCCTACAGATTAAAATGGTGGGTGTTGCATTTTTTTTTTCCACACAGTATTTGCGCAGCGATTTTTCAAACGCATTTTTTGTGGAAAAAATACACTTTTTTTTTTATTTTAATGCACTAAAACACACTATATTGCTCAAATTTTTGATGAAATAAAAAATATGATCTTAGGCCGAGTACATGGATACCAAACACGACATGCTTTAAAATTGCGCACAAACACGCAGTGGCGACAAACTACATACATTTTAAAAAGCCTTTAAAAGCCTTTACATGATACCACATTAGATTCACGGAGGAGGTCTACTGCTAAAATTACTGCCCTCGATCTGACCTTCGCGGTGATACCTCACATGCATGGTGCAATTGCTGTTTACATATGACGCCAGACCAACGCTTGTGTACGCCTTTGCGCAAGAGAAGGGGGGGCAGGGGTGCTTTTTTTTTTTTTTTTTTTTTGGTTTTTTTTTTATTTATTTAGCTTTTTTATTTTATTTTTAAACTGTTCCTTCCATTTTTTTTCTTTGTTATGATTTTTATTGTTATCTCAGGGAATGTAAATATCCCCTATGATAGCAATAGGCAGTGACAGGTACTCTTTTTTTGAAAAAATTGGGGTCTATTAGACCCTAGATCTTTCCTCTGCCCTCAAAGCATCTGACCACACCAAGATTGGTGTGATAAAATGCTTTCCCAATTTCCCAATGGCGCGGTTTATATCCGGGAGGGGGGGACATTCCCTCCCACTGCTTGTAAAAGCAGTCTAGAGGCTAATTACCCGCTAGAATTGCTTTTACATGAAAGCCGATCACTGGCTGAAAAGAATGATACCAAGATGATACCTAAACCTGCAGGCATCATTCTGGTATAACCATTCAAAGTCCAGCAACATACTGGACATATATTGTAATCTTTTTTTTTTCATGCAGCCTCTTGGCTGAACGAAAAAAAGAGATTGATTGGTGGGTATGCCCACCATTAGAATACCTCCCTTCATCCACCCACTTCTAATGATGGGCATACATGCACCATTTATATATGCCGATGCATGGGGGCATCCTCCCGCAAAAGTTATGCCGTGTACACACGGTCGGAATTTCGACCGTATGTACGTGGCATTAGGAGCCAATCGCTCCTCCCCCCCCTGCTGCCCCCATGCTTCGGCATATATGCTCTTTTTTTTAACTGTGGTGGTGAAATCACCTCCTACAGCGTTGGAGTCGCGGCTTTATGTATCGTGGGAGCAAACGCTGTTGCTGTCAAGATAAATAAATCCGCGTTGCAACTGAATGGCGCACCTGAAAACAAAAAAATGCTTAACACTAAAACACAGTAAACAAAATTACATACCTGAAAAGCAAGCATGATAAAACATGATAAAACATAATAAAACATTGCAGAATAGAATGGAGTAAAAAAAGAGCAACAATAGAGAGAGAATAGAGAGAGAGAGAACAATAAAACGACAACTATTTTTATTTTTTTTATTTTTTTGAGATTCACAGGTAAAAAAGCTCCTGACTGAAGCGACTGAATCAAAACGCTACCACAAAAAAAATGTTAGCGATCGCAGGGATCAGGCCTGACTCTGCGAACGCTGCAGTTATGTGTGCTTAGTGTTTTGTAAGTGACAGTGATCGATCGATACTGCACTTGGGTGGGCTGGGGGGGGCGGAGGGGGAAAACGCAGGTGCTAGCAGGTATCTGGGCTGATCCCGCTAACAATGCGTTTTTTTTTTTTGGAACCCTAAACTGCTGGGACGCTAGTATAGATCTGATCAGATCAGATATTGATCTGTTCAGATACTGTACCACTAAGGGAGGTGTATGCTTTGCGCGTGGGTGTTTGCGGTACTGGCACTAACCTGGGGCGACGCAGACCTTATTTGACCCTAAAACCTAATTGATATCACCCGCCGGGCGATCAGGGGGTTAAACCGTTATTGGGTAATAAATGGCGGGTGCCCTGACAGTATAAAAAATAAAGCTAACTAACCAGCGTCACCCGTAACAGTAATACAAAAAAAAACTGGTTACCTAGCGACACTAATGCAGCGATCAGAAAAACGATCACTTAGTGACACTGGCAAAAGGGGGTGAAAGGGTTAACTAGGGGCAATCAGGGGGTTAAAACCTTTATTAGGTAATATATGGGGGTACCTGACGCTATATAAAAACCTGACGGGGAACCTAAATAACGAAATAACTAACTGGCTAACCAGCGTCACCAGTGACAGTTATACAGTGATCACTGGTGAAAGGGTTAACTCTAGGGGCAATCAGGGGGTTAAAACCTTTATTTAGGTTGTAATATGGGGGTACCTGACCTATAAACCTATTTATGAACCTATATAAACATGGCGGTTACCTAAAAAAAAAAAATGGTTACCTAGCGACACTAATGCAGCGATCAGAAAAACGATCGCTTAGTGACACTGGCAAAAGGGGGTGAAAGGGTTAACTAGGGGCAATCAGGGGTTAAAACCTTTATTAGGTAATATATGGGGGTACCTGACGCTATATAAAAACCTGACGGGGAACCTAAATAACGAAATAACTAACTGGCTAACCAGCGTCACCAGTGACAGTTATACAGTGATCACTGGTGAAAGGGTTAACTCTAGGGGCAATCAAGGGGTTAAAACCTTTATTTAGGTTGTAATATGGGGTACCTGACCTATAAACCTATTTATGAACCTATATAAAACATGGCGGTTACCTAAAAAAAAAAAAAATGGTTACCTAGCGACAGCAGTGACACTAATACAGCGATCAGAAAAACGATCGCTTAGTGACACTGGCAAAAGGGGGTGAAAGGGTTACCTGGGGGGCAATCAAGGGGTTAAACCTTTATTAGGGGGGGGTAGGGGGCTACCTTGGACCTAAAACTAACTGCACTGACAGTTATTACAGTCACACTGACACTAAATGCAGTGATCAGTAAAAAAATGATCACTGCAATTAGTGACACTGTGACTGGGGGGGGAGGGGGTGATCTGGGGGGTGATCTGGGGGGTGATCTGGGGGTGACAGGGGGGTGTTTTGTGTGCCTATGTGTACTGGTGTCAGTGTACTGTTGGTGCACTAACCTTTAGACGTTCACAGCTCGGCGTTCCGGTCACATAGACCGGCGCACCGAGCGTGACATCACTTCCTCTGCCTGTGTTTTGATTGACACAGACAGAGGAAGCATCTGATTCGCCAGAGCGATCGCGAGGGGGTGGCCAGAAACCACTGGCCGTCCCCTCATCCCGGATCGCTCCTGAAGCCATCCCGACCGCCCCCGCCGGCCGGGGGGGGTCCGATCGGACCCCCCACCCGCCGGAAGAATGGCACGTACAGGTACGTGGTTCTGCCTGTACGTGCCATTCTGCCGACGTGTATATATACAGGGGGCGGTCGGCAAGTGGTTAAGCACCATTTAAGGGACACATATCAGCTTTGGCTTTTGAACCTGGTGTTATCGGCACTTCAAAAACCGTCATTTGAAGAGATCAGGGAGATCCCTCTGTTGACTCTTTCCCAGAAAGTGGTCTTTTTAGTGGCCATTACTCCGGCTAGGAGGGTTTTGGAGCTGGCGGCCTTGTCTTGCAAGTCGCCCTATCTGGTTATCCACAAGGATAAGGTGGTGTTGCGTCTGCAACCTGCTTTTCTGCCGAAGGTGGTTTTGGCGTTCCACATCAATGAAGACATTGTGTTACCATCTTTGTGTCCTAAACCGACACATCCTAAAGAGGTGGCCCTCCATTCCCTGGACGTGGTTCGGGCTCTGATGGTGTATTTGTCTGCTACTAGTCCCTTTTCGGAAGTCAAACTCCTTGTTTGTTTTGGTGGCTGGTCCGAAAAAAGGCATGGCGGTCTCGTTGGCCACCATTTCCAGGTGGATCAGACAGATTGTAGTACAGGCCTACGCCTTGAAGGGGCAGGTGCCCCCCTTTCCGTTTCACAGCCCACTCCACAAGGGCAATCGGAACGTTTTGGGCCTTCCGACATCAAGCGTCTGACGCTCAAGTGTGTAAAGCGGCGACTTGATCGTCTGTTGACACCTTTACAAAATTCTACAAGGTAGATGTCAGTGCATCGGCTGATGCCTGTTTTGGCGGCAAAGTTTTGCAGGCGGCCGTATAATTGCAATTACACTTACATTTTTTCCTGTTTTTTTGGTAAAAACACAGTACCTTAAGTAAATGCACTGTTGCATTTGTTACCACGGTTCTGAGGCGGTTTGAAGGTAGTGACTCCCAGTTGAGGAGCACTGTTTGTTTTTTTCGTGGTAACAAAGTGTTTTGGTTCCCACATGCTGTTGTTTTTTGTGGGTAAAGTTATACTAGTTCCCACATGCCATGGTGGGTGAAGTTTTTATGCTGTTTTCCCACCCCTCGTTTTGGCACTGCTTGGGGACGTCCCAATGGTCTAAGAGAGGAGCTGTGTCAGTCGGTGAACGTATAAGAAAATAGGATTTTTTTGTACTCACCGTAAAATCCTTTTCTCTGTAGTTCACCGACTGACACAGCATCCCGCCCCTCCTATTTTTGTCTACGTTATACTGCTTGTTGACGTACTGAGGCTGCAGTAAAATGCTGTGGGGTTGTTACCTAAGGGACCGCCCCTTGGGCGGAACTAGAAAGTTCTAGTTTTAGTATCACATGTTAACATGTAATGCCTAGTCTTCTCCTGAAGGTGGCATAACAACCCAATGGTCTAAGAGAGGAGCTGTGTCAGTCGGTGAACTACAGAGAGAGGATTTTACGGTGAGTACAAAAAATCCTATTTTTCCATTAAAACTTAGGGATTTCCAGCATTAACATAGCTGAGAAAACATTTTAATATTTTAATATTATTTCACCCCACATGGGGAACGAACAAACATGTTATATAGGATGCCTATACTCCATTTACCCCCAAGAGAGCCGCGATATACTTCTTTTTATGTTGCGAATAGAAAAGGATAAAAATCTTCTGTTGCCCTTAATATATCTCTCCTAAAAGATGGCCGCCGTGACATTTCCGGCAACCAGTTTCAAACACTATGGCCGCCAAGCGGATGTTTACATCCAATAGATCCAGAACTACCAAAAAAATGGCCGCCGACTGACGTCCGGCACCAGTATCTATCAAAAAATGGCCGCCGGAGCACTTCCGGTTCCTGCGGCTCCAGGAAAATGGCCGCCAGTAATTCATCTGTATACACAAATAAAAGGACACTTCTAGTATCTCTACCTATCCCCTGATGAAGTCACGTGACCGTGACGAATACGTGGCGGGACGCCACTGAGACACTGAGATACCGGAAGTGAGGGTACGAGCTCGCCGCTCGTTTCTATACACCCAGCTACCAATTTTAAATGTGAGTGTTTTTTCTTGTATGCTTTGTAATAAATACTACTTATACACAAACAATACTACACTATCGAGATTCCTTCTCTACCCCACCCCACCCCGTGAGGTACATATACATCAGCACCAGGGAGCAGAGGGGCCATCTGACAGAGGGGACACCCACTAGGACCAGGACCCACTAGGACCAGGATCCAGAGGAATTGCTTACGTGGGGGGACGCCACCGAGGAAAAGCAGAGGCCAGCCTGGAGCTCACATATCCTTAAACGCTGTTACCTTACAGCGGTAAGGTAAGGGGACACCTTTACTTTAACCAGGAGAAGAACAGAAAATTCCTAAGTCACTGAATGCACCACCCTTTGGAGAACAAATACCTATGCACCAGCAACATCACCTTTGATTCACCTGCAACGTGTTTTCTAGGACACTGAAGTAACAATATTCTGAACTTTAGGTCAAGTCGAGATAGGACTTACCCCACGGACCTACACCACTGTATTTATCTTGTTCACCATTTCTTCATTTATATCTGCATTTCTATTATGCAATTTTATGCGCTTTTATGTGACCATATGCGATTCATTGAAATTTCATGCTATTCTACTCCATCCTTGTACTATGATCTCTTATGAATTTCCTATTTGAAGATTCTCTATTTATTGGCCAAATTTCTAGTTGGAATAGCACCGTCACTGAGCTATTTGCACGCGAGATTTCATTCTCCTTTACTGATTTTCTTTCTGCACCTGATGCACGAGTAGTCACTCTATATCGATCACCATTTTTTCTCACTTATACCTACGCTTTTATCATGTAATTTTATGTGACCATATGTGATTTTATTGAATTTTATGCGATTCTACTTATATTTTTCCATACACCATGATCTTTTATGTATTTTCTATCTGAAGATTCCTTACTAGCAGCATATTGGCCTATTCTCCATCTAGAATACCACCGTTACTAAGTTATTCGCACATGCGCCTCTACTCTCGTTTACCGATTCTATTTATCTGCACCTGATGCACGAGTAGTCACTTTACTCTGGTAAATGAATGTTGTCTCTTTGAGCACTATAGACTTTATTTATTAGGTATACATATATTATATCCCTAATATACAGCGCAGCACTACCTTCTATACTTTGCGTCGTATTGCTCTGAACTTTGGATCTATCATTCCCGGCTGAAACGCCGGGGTGCCCAAGATTGTGAGGAGCAGGCTAGGGTTTCTCGAAATGGACGTTTTTAAAACATCTTTTTGCCTATTGGATGTTTTCTCACTTCTATTGGCACCTCAGCATCTGATATCCATACTAGACCTTCCAATGGGATTTCTGTCGCTGCCTGTTCTGTCTGTATCCAGGGTTTCTTTTTTTTTTTAAGCCCACACCATTCCACTACTCTGGCTAGATGTGAGGCTTCCTGGTATCTTATTGAATCCGGAAACCCTATCCCCCCTTTCCTTTAGGAAGTGATAGTATGCTTCTACTTACTCTTGCTGGTTTTCCAGCCCAGATAAACTTCAAAGATCTTGATCTAAGATCTCTTAAGAAGCTTGGGGGAATCTTAAAGTGGAAGTAAACCCTTCCAAAGCAATTTGGCCTACAGGTAAGCCTAGATTAAGGCTTACCTGTAGGTCCAATAAATATCTCCTAAACCTACATGGCTTAGGAGATATTTAGAAACGAAAAGGCATCGCTGTCTACGGCGCATGCGCCGTAGACAGAGGCGTGCAGGCGCACTGCGCATGCCGGGTTCACGGCGATATGCCGCTTTCCTGCGCATGCGCGGGAGTGACGCCATCGCCGCTCCAGCGAATCACAGCGCTGGAGCGGCGAGACCCGGAAGTCACTCCGCCCCTGGATGGCGGCGCAGAAGATCGTGGATAAGGACCGCTTCGGGGGCTTTGTTTTCAGGTAAGTCTTTCATAATGAGCTAGTATGCTATGCATACTAGCTCATTATGCCTTTGCCTTGCAGGGTGTCTTTTTTTTTTTTTTTTTTTTTTTTGAGGCTTTACTTCCTCTTTAATTGGTAAGGTCTGTATTAGATACAGAAGTCTTGGCATCATATTCATCTCAATAATAGTCCCCTCGAACCATGTAAAAATGTCCTTGTCCCATCTCTGGCGATCAAGTTTGATCTGTCTTGCCATTGGTATGTAGTTAAATTCAAACCACTTACCGTATATACTCAAGTATAAGCCAACCCGAATGTAAGCCGAGGCACCTAATTTTACCCCAAAAATTGGGAAAACTTATTGACTCGTGTATAAGCCTAGGGTGAGAAATGCGCAGCTACTGTAAGTGGAAAAGAGGGTCAACAATGCCCATTTGCAGCCTCACTGTGCCCATTTGCAGCCTCACTGTGCCCATTTGCAGCCATAGGTCCCCTGAACTACAAAACTCGGTAGTTAAGGGTTCCTAGATGCCCCCTAGCTAAATTTGGTGTCTCTGGACCCAAAGGGTCCCGAAATGACATTGCTGCAGATGGACACAGTTGACCCATTTTCTTGGGGCCCTTTGGTGCTAGGAACCCCAAATTTAGTGTGCAAACCCAGTGAAAGGACTACAGCACTACAACATATCCAAAGCTGGGGTTCCTAGCACTAAGTGGCCCGAGATACGGGGCCCCAAATTCGGTTCGGAAAATGTCAAGCACTTTTCTGCAGCAGAGAATGACATTTTCCGAACCGACTTTGGGGCCCCGTATCTCGGGGCCACTTATTCCTAGGAACACTATGTTGTAGTGCTATTTCCCCTGGGTTTACACACAGAATTCGGGGTTCCTAGCACCAAGTGGCCCCGAGATACGGGGCCCCAAATTCGGTTCGTAAAATGTCATTGTCTGCTGCAGAAAAGTGCTTGACTCAAGTATAAGCCGAGGAGGGCATTTTCAGCACAAACAAATGTGCTGAAAAACTCTGCTTATATTCGAGTATATACAGCACTTAAATTAAAAAATTTTGTCCCTAAGTAGCTTATATATGAATTTGTCCATCTGAAATCAAATTGCGTAGATATCACCTGTAGAAGGGGCGTATTTATTTCTATCCCCCATTGCTTCCAATTTTCCGTAGTTTACTTTAAAATTTGATATTTTCCCATATTCTCGTAGCTCCATCAACAGAGGTGGAAGAAATGTAACTGGGGCAGTTACAAAAAAAATTAAACCATCCGCATAAGCTGCCAATTTCTGTTCTCCTTTTAATTTTATCCCCTTAATATTCATGTTGGCATGGATTTTCCTTTAAAAGGGTTCTATTGTCAAAATGAAAATCAGGGGTGAAAGAGGGCACCCCTGTCGTGTTCTGTTTTGAATGGAAAAAAGACTCAGATTCTATCATTTATTTTTACCCTGGCACTTGGTTTTGAGTGCAAGTTGGAGATCCATCTCAACATCCCATCTCCTAGACCTATATGTTGTAATACCGCCTTTAGAAATGTCCAATCTACCCGGTCAAAAGCTTTTTCCGCGTCAGCGGATACTATCACCATTGACCTCTGCTGTTTTTGCGTAAGGTAGATCGTGTTCACCACCCATTGTGTGTTTTCTCTTCCTTCTCTCCCAGGGGTGAACCCCACCTGATCTGGATGTATTAAGCCTGGGATATGATCTGCCATTCTCATAGCTAAAATCTTTGAACACTTTGAGGTCCACATTCAACAATGAAATAGGACGGTAACTTGGGCATTGAGAGGGATCTTTCCCT